>OW584241.1:26128907-27328907 GCA_939192795.1 Bombylius discolor | reverse complement strand
ACAATACTTTCTAACAGACTCTTAAATTTGAAAAGTTACATTTTAAAAAAAAAAAAAAAAGTACCTACATAACAGAATATAATTACCATCGGATTAGCAAAAGTAAAAACTGTAAGTACAAAATAAAATGCATTCTATCAATCCACCAGGAAAACCACCTGATATCACAAGGTCAACGGAAGGACAACAAACCTATAAAACAGATGAAAAAAAACAACTCACAAACACAAATGATAATCCAAAATATCTAATTATGAAACGAATAAACGTTGAACCAACAGAAACATTAGAAAACGTTTCACCATTCTTAATTAAAAAAATTATAGACACTGTAGCTCAAGGCCCAGTACAAATGTGCAAAAAATTAAGAAATGGAACACTTCTAATACTCACAAAAAACTTAAAACAAGCAAAAAAATTAATACAAATCACACAATTAAACGATCAAATAAAAGTCGAAGTTACCGAACACACAAAATTAAACACAAGCAAAGGCGTTATATACACAAACGAACTGAGAAAAATACCAGAAAAAGAAATATTAGAAGAACTAAAAAACCAAAACATAATAGAAGTTAAAAAAATATTAAAAAAGAAAAACAATGAATTAATCGAAACAGGTTTAATAATATTAACATTCTCACTAACTACATTACCAGAAAAAATAAATATTGGGTATGAAAAAATAAAAATTGAACACTATATTCCACCACCAATGAGATGCAAAAATTGTCTTCACTTTGGACATATAACAAAAACATGCAAAAAAATTAAAATTTGTTCAAATTGCAGCGAAGAATATCACACTAATAACGATGAAAAATGCAACAAAGAAGAAAAGTGCACAAACTGCAAAGAAAAACATAATTCTTTAGATAAAAAATGCCCAATATTTATAAAACAACAAGAAATACAAATTATCAAAACAACAAAAAAAATAGATTACAAAACAGCAAAACAAATATACAATGAAAGACACTCAGAAAACATCAAAAAATCATATGCAACAGTTGCAACAACATCAAAAAAATTCACGTCAATGTCAACACAAACAGAACAAACTGACCTAAAAACACCCACAACTACCCAACAAACAACATTAAATCAAACAACAATCAACAGTGAGCCAAGACACAAACCAGACACACAATTAATTGATAACATAGAATTAACACCAGAACAACAACGTACAATAAACCAAAAAACAATCAAGATTCTTCCGAAAACATTAACAAACAGAACAAAAAGATTAATTAAATCGCAACAAAACCAGCTACAACAAAAATCTAAAAAAAGAGGACGACCGGCAAAAATACACAAAGATGCAGAAGAAAACACAGAAGAAATGGAAACATCCAACGAAGAAGAAAACTAAGCAATTAAACATCAAATGAATCAAAACAATCTACAAAACACATTAAATATCATCCAATGGAACATAAATGGATTACAATACCATATAAACGAATTTAAACTATTAGAACAAAAATATTGTAATAACATCTTCTGCTTGCAAGAAACTAAGCTTAAAAATTCCAATACACCAGCAATAAAAAATTATAAATGCTATTATAAAAATAAAAATACCAACTCCGTCGCTTGTGGGGGAGTTGCAATTCTAATAAATGAAAAATACCACAGTCAAGAAATAACACTCCAAACAAATATCCAAGCCATAGCTGTTAAAATTTTCTCTCCAATAACCCTTACAATAATTAACATCTACTCAGACAGTACACTCACAGAAAAACAACTTTATGAACTCACACAGCAAACTACACAACCACTACTCATAGTTGGAGATTTCAACGCCCACAATCCTCTCTGGGGATCAGACAAAAAGGACAAAAAAGGTAAGGAAATAGAAAATTTTACTGTTAACAACTCATACAATATCCTAAATAACAAAAATCCTACACACTTTAACTTTTCCTATAAAAAATTCTCCGCAATAGACCTCACAATATGCTCACCACGTTTACAAGAAACCACTAACTGGTACGTAGAAAACGATCTTCACGGTAGCGACCATTTTCCCATAATAACTCAAATTAACCTTAAAACAAACATAATAAATCGCAGACCCACTTATAACATCAAAAAAGCTAAATGGGACATCTATCAAAAAAATATCCAATTTACAAAAACCATAGAAAACTTCAACAACATAGATAAAATAGAAAATTATATCCGTGAAAAGATACTTGAATCAGCAAAACTTTCAATACCCTTTTCTCAAACACAACACAAGAAAAAATACGTCCCATGGTGGAACGATGAAATCAAAAAAGCTATTCAACAAAAAAAAAAACTACTCAAAATTTTTAAAAATAACATGTCCCAAGAAAATTTTTTAAATTTCATAAAAAGTAAACACACAACTAGAAAATTAATTCGCTATTATAAAAAAATAAGCTGGCAAGAATACACCTCTTCAATTACCACCCAAACTACATCAAAAGAAATCTTCCAAAAAATCAGAACACTGAACGGAAAAAGCAAAAACATCGAAATCACAGCTCTACAAACCCCAAACCAAGAAATAATAACAAACAAGAAAGAAATATGCAACAACCTAGCAAATTACTTCGAAACATCCTTTAGTAATAACAATTACGACCCAAACTTACTAACACACAAGAATAAAATAGATACCATCCCAATAAATACCCCTCAAGATATTATAAAAGAATATAACCTACCTTTTACACTACGAGAATTAGAACAAACTCTCCAAGATGTAAAAGGATCCTCCCCAGGACCTGATCTCATACATTACGATATGATAAAACACCTAACCCGTACTCAAAAAATATACCTACTGAAATTTTACAATATTATATGGCAAAAGAACCTTTTTCCACAAAACTGGAGAGAGGCACTCCTAATACCAATACACAAACAAGGAACAGATCCCAAAATACCAAATAACTACCGCCCCATCACCCTTACAAACTGCCTTTGCAAGATTCTCGAAAGAATGATTAATAAAAGGTTAACATGGTACCTGGAAAAGAACAAACTGATAAATCCATTTCAGTTCGGATTTCGGAAAAATATAGGAACACTCGATGCCCTCGGGCTTCTGGAAACAGAAGTTAAAAAATCCTTTTCGAAAAACGAATACACGCTCGCTGTCTTTTTCGACCTTGAAAAAGCATACGATCGCATATGGAGACTGAAAATAATCGCTGAAGCACAAAACATGAACATCACAGGTAACATGTTACATTTTATTAACAATTTTCTTTTTTCGAGAGTGTTCAAGGTAGCAATTGGTAATACAATATCCGAAAAGAAAATAGCGCAAAACGGTATTCCTCAAGGATCGGTACTCAGCACAACCCTCTTCCTCATAGGTATCAATAACATAAACAAATACATCCCTTCACCTACTAAACATATTATATTTGCTGACGATCTAACAATTTTCACATCCAACAAAAACCTACAACAGGCTACAAAAGACATACAAAACACCATAAAACAATTAACAGAGTGGACAAAAACAAACGGAATGACCTTCTCAAATACAAAAACAAAATATATTATATTCACCAGAAAACACAAAATAACCCAAATTCCACAATTAATGATAAAAAACACAAATATCGACAAAACAGACGAACATAAATACCTTGGACTTACATTTGACAGCAAACTCACATGGAAGCCACACGTAAAACGAATTAAAACAAAAGCTTTCAAAGCATTAAACATCATCAGAATACTTAGCAATAATAATTACGGATCAAACAGAAAAGTACTACTCCGAATCCATAATTCAATAATACTACCGATCATTGACTATGGCAGCCAGATATATTCCTCATCAAATCAAAGCACCCTTAAGACGTTAGATACAATCCACAATACAGGAATAAGACTGAGTATCGGAGCTTTTCCTACAACACCCAAAACCAGCCTACTAGTTGACTCTGGACAAATTCCCTTAAAATCTAGAAGAGACCTCCTCACTATTAATTATCTACTTCGTATTAAATCATTTGAAAAGCACCCCATTTTAAAAATCACTTCAGAAACTGAAAACTATAAATACCAACCCATATTAATCAGAGCTCAAAAAATACTAGAAAATTACAACATACACCTAGAACAAAACATAAACACCTATAAACACTCGCAAACTCCGCCATGGCTAATGCCTAGTATAAAAGTAGATAATGAAATGGAAAAACTGAAAAAACAAAACACAAATCCCAAATTCTACCAACAACTTTTCAGGAAAAAGCTCCAAACAAATTACAAAAACTTCACCAAAATCTTTACTGACGGTTCAGTACAAAATAACAAAACAAGTTGCGCATTTAAAATAAATAATTTAGAAAAACAATTCCAATTAAACAATCACACAAACATCCATACCGCTGAACTATACGCAATCTTACAAGCAATAACACATACAACCAATTTACAAAATAAAAATTTCCTAATTTGCACGGACTCCCAAAGTTCTATTAAATCAATAAACACAATGTTTCCGAAAGATCCCATAGCTAAAGAAATAAAAGACATAATATATAATAATAAAAATCGAAACTACACATTCATATGGACACCAAGTCATATTGGCATAAAAGAAAACGAAGAAGTAGACAAATTAGCGAAAGAAGCAATACATAAAGAAATCGATCCCAACTTTAAAACAAACGTTAACGACATAAAAAAACAGATAAAAACAAAAATATATCAAACCTGGAAAGAAATATGGGAAAATGAACCATACACAAATAAACTTAGAACAATAAAAAACGATACAACACCCTGGACCACAGTAAACTCAATGCAACGTAAGGACGCTACATTCATAACTAGACTAAGAACAGGACACACAAAACTGACACACAAACACCACTTAGAAAAATCCTCACCCCCTAAATGCAAATGCAACAATATACTAACAATAAAACACATAATTGAAGAATGCAACCTCCTCACAAACCATAGGAAAAAATTTGACATAAAAGGACTTAGAAATCTGGCAAGCGAAGATGTTAACATAATTAAAAACATAATTAAATTTTTCAAAGAAATAAAACTATATAATGAAATTTAAAACAATTTATATGTACATATGTAAATATGTAAATAAATTATATATCTAAGAATTTCATTAAATATAATTATATAAAAGTACAATGTAAAAAATGTAAAATGTAAAATACCAATTAAATAGTAAGTTAAATTATTGTAATCATAACTAACAAATCATATAGAAATAAGCCACAATATTATGTATATAGAAACTAAGCCTTAAATAACCTATGTATGTATGAGTTGAAAGGCTTTAGCAACTTAATAATAATAATAATAATAATAACATTTTACTTTTCTTTCTAAGTATTCTAGATTACATTAATGGTGTATCTATATATGTATCTACATAATATGCAACACACATATTGAACTTAACCTTTCACCACATGATGAGTATTTTATAATAGAAAATAATAAAACAATAATATATGCACAGAAACCATGTAACCAATTGACTTTTTTTTTTTTTTGTTTCAGATAGAAAAAGATGAATCTGAACAAACTTTGTACATACATACATACACAGAAAAAAATGTGTACTTTTAAAATCATCTATATAAACCAATCTTACCTTGTCCTGTTCTATCAAACTAATCTTTTAAGGTTCACCTAATGCGCCCCATTCTTTGTAATACGTGGTGCATCTTTAAAAAAACAACTGGTATATATTCTAGCAAGTTTACATGGTTGTGTGTAACATACATTTAGAAAAAAAAAAAAGACAATGAAAAGCGAAAGAAAAAAAAATGCTAGCTGCTATGTAGATTTTTCCTTATTTTTTGTCGTGATCAATTGAGAGCAATTTATTATGAAATGAGGGTGAATTATATATCAACTTTGCTCTTTTACGTGGTTTTCATATTTGATGTTCACGCGGAAAAAAAAAACTATAATGTTTCCCTGACACTATGCCTTTTAAAATGCATTACATATTTTGTATGATGTACATTATGTATGTATGTAAAGATATACATACATATGCATTTATTACAATGAACTGGAAGTTTTATTTATTTTCAAATTGTTAAACTATTCATAATATCTTTCCTATATAATCATCACTGTAATGCTGTTAGTTTATCTGTTTTTTTTCTTTTTTTTTTTTGTAGTTTTGATAAATTTCATCTTTGTTTTTCTTTTCAGAATACAGGAAAATTCTCATTCACTTGTTTTTAAAGTTTAAACACAAAAAAAAAACAAAAAATAGATGAAAAAAAAAAGTCCTGACATGAAATTTATATATTATTGTATTATTATAGGCACCGATATACTGACCATATCAAAATTGATTTAAATGCAATGTTAATAAAATATCCGGACACCATGAATATAAACTTTGTAAATGATTTATTTTCCGCTGTGTAATAGCTATAACGAATCATGAGTTTTGATTTGCTTATTTAGGTTGATTTTTTTTTTTTAAATATAAAGATTATGTCTTTTTTTTTTATTTAAGTAGTAATTTAATCTTCACTGAGAATATTCATTATTTCAATTGATTTTCAATGTCCAGTTTATTACGTAAAATTCACTTATTTAATAAAAAAAAAAATTACCGTATTATTAAATTATTTATTTACATTTATCTCAGTAAATAAAAATAAAAGTAATAAATAGTCTAAATTGCTTATAGGATTTTTTTTCTTCAATTTTTTTAACATGAACTTCTAGCTTTTTATTATACTCAGATTTTTTTTTTTTTTTTAAATTATTGTCTTTGGTATCTAAATGCAATTCCGTTTACATAAATTACTTGGAGGAAAAATTTTAATTAAGAACTTGGAAAAAAAAGAAGAAATATTTTTTTATTTCAGTTACAAACAAAGTGTGTATGTACATATATAGACAACTACAAGGTATATTCTTCCAGGCATTGCTCTCTTCTCTTAGTATATGTCATCAATTGGTTGAAATATTCGTAATCTATATACATATGTATATAATTATTTTATGTACAAACTAATGTTTAATTTTTGTACAAACTTTTATCAATTTTTTATTTATTTTATAATTTAAAACTCATTTATTAACGTTTTCATTCCAAATATAAATTAAATCTGAACAATAATATTTTAATATTCTCATTAATTTCGAAAAGTTGAGATTCATTTAAAAAATTATTTTCAGAATTAATTTTATTTAAAATAAGATATAAATTTTCTTCAATTATCACAAAATAACACTAAAATACAAAATAAAAAACAAAATTTCAACCAAAACAAGGAATAGTGGAAATTAGAAGAAATATATTTTCAAAAAACGTAATTCTGAGTAGAATGAGAATACGAAAGAGGGTGAACTAAACCTTCTTGTATACGAATGAAGATTATTAGAGCCCTTAATTTCTAAAATATGGAATTTACGACTTTAAAATATTTCGATATTCGAAAACTGTTACAATTTTAAAATCTTCCTTTGATTTTTATCTTTATTTAATAATTGAATGAAATTTCGAAAAATTCGAAATCAATGATACTTTTTTTAAAAGTGGTATTTCTACACCCAAAATATAAATTTAATTATCAATGTCAACTCTCACATATTTAAAAAAATGTACATATATATTTACTTAATTTCTTTGAAAGCATCATTTCTTCCGCAGAAAAAAAAAATGTTTTGTATTGATTTTGATAAACTAAATGCATTTTCGAAATTTTCGTAGAAATTAAGAATCAATAAACAATCATTTGACTCACGCATTATATTATTATTTGAGTATAATATGAATAAATATAATAAAGAAAAAGAAACTAGCTAATTGTATTTAAATATTCATAAGAATCTATTATAGTATACATACAAACGAATAATAGATATAATATACTTATTATACGTGGATTACTACAAATTTCTACATACATAAATATCTGCCTACTATATTTTGCGTATATTGAAATATTTTTGCTGAAAATAAGGATAAAAATGAATAAATTTATGAATATATGACCTTATAGGTCAACCGCCTATCTTATTTGAATGGTCAGGTGGTCATACAGTAATAGGCTGTTTTCTTATTATATTTTGAATAGAAATTGTTATGAGGTATATAAAGTGCAAAACAAAAAAACAAAAAAATTGAAAAACTCAATGTACATTATGGACATTTAAAATGCACATATACATAACTTAGATGCGTTTTTAATCTTTTATATAAAAAAAAAAAGACAAAAAGAAAGAAGAAAATACATTATAAGGACCTGTAATAGCATATAAATAATCTCTTAAAAGAAAACGTAACTAACAACCACAATTATACAATACCTACTACACCTAGACTATATGAATCTAAAAATAAGTATCATTATTATATTATATACTATGCTGATTTGTCGTCGACATTTATTGATTTCGACGCGATAGTTAACACACTATGGTGCTTGTCCAAGACACTTCCTTGGTGGCCTCTTCTTTTCTTTTTTTTTTTTAGATGCATACATTTATTTATATTATTAATCTAAAGTGATGAATCAAATAGTATAGAGTAAAAATGTGCAGTTATAAACAACAACAACAAAAAAAAAACAAAAAGACAAGAAAAAAAAAACAAAAGGAAAATGAAAAATTACAGCACTTGTTCAAAACACAAACACACATACACATTCACACATTATACACATACATATATCAAATGAACATTATATATTTTTATAAGATATTTTTATAGTGTTGTAAGTTTTTGAAAATTCATTGCAATTCATTGTTTATTCATATTGAATGGGATTTTCTTTTTATTTATTTATTTTTTTTGTGTATTTTATTTTTTATTGGTGTTTTTGTTTTTCTATTAAATATTATATTATATGCAAAAAAAATTTATATTCAAACATACTCGAAAATCTAATTTATTGATAACATACACAATTCACAAAATGTTTAAAATTTTATATTTATCATTGAAAAAATGAATTGGTAAATTATTGTATGCAATAAAATGGATAGTAGAAATTTTCTTCTGAATATCCCAAAAAAAAAAAAAAAAAACTACTAACATAAAAAAAATAAGAAAAGAATTTATGAAAGAATATTAAAAGAATTATTATGTACTCCTATCTTTTTGAGAAATTTTAAAAATTTTTAATATTCAAAATTAATGTCTTGTAAAATATGTTTAATTCTTCTACTAAGAATTTCAATTAGATAAATAATTCTGTTTTTTTTTTTTTCACCAGGTATTCTTGTTACCATAAAAAGGAAGAAAATATTTAAGTACGTCTTCCAAAAGAATCCTTTCAAAAAAATTTCAATGTAGATTTTCAAAATTTTACAAGCAGAAAGAGTACTACTACCTGGAAATTAGCGATTAGTTTCGAAACGTTAAAAAATATAGCACGGTATTAAAACCACGATCCTTATTCGTTGTCTTGTAGAATTTTACTCTTACAGAAATTTAAAATTTTGTAAAATAAATGCAAAACATGGATTTCCAGTTTTACTTTATACTAACCCTATAACCAAAGACCTGGATCATCAGACTTTTTCATTTTCCAAAATAAAAAAATTCAAATTTAAAAAAAAATAAATAAATAAATTTAATGATTTCACAGAATGCTACTGAATATGCTAATATTCAACTTGTTGGTCCGTGCCATATCTGATTCAAATTCCAATAATCGAATATCTATTGAACGGAATAAATTTTA
The DNA here is from genome assembly GCA_939192795.1 of Bombylius discolor. NCBI lineage: Eukaryota > Metazoa > Arthropoda > Insecta > Diptera > Bombyliidae > Bombylius > Bombylius discolor. The sequence goes on along the minus strand of OW584241.1, from coordinate 27,319,209 downwards.
TAATTACCCATTATCTAACAAAACACATATTTCTCTTCTTATTTTTTTTTATTTTCCTACTTTTTCCAAAACAAATTTAAAATTTAACTTACATATCCCATAAAAGTAAAACGTTTTTCATTTTTTTTTTTCTCTTGAAAGATTTTTCATTTTCATTTCTTTTCTTTTTTTTTTCTGTTCAAAAAAGATCAATACCTTAAAAATTATACATTTAAAATGTACACAGAACAAAAAGTTATAATTCCAATTTATAGCCTAAACTAATTTTATATGCTGCATTATTTAAACATTCCACCACGTGTCTATTTATAATGCACCTAATATAAGTAATAATAAATATGTATGTAAAAATAAAAATAAAATAAAAAATAATAATAAATATAAACAACACACATAACCCATCCATATTCTAATCTTAATAATGCACAGTATGAATTGTTCCACAATTAGTTGCAGATTAATAAATACCGTTAATGATGGTCTCCGTCACACCTTTAAACTTTTTGGACTTAACTAAAATAAATAAATTTCATCTTTGAAAATGTAAAAAAAAAATAAATAAATAAATAAAAAATAAGCAACAGCAGCAGCACCAACAACAACAAAAATATGTATGGATTTATTTATTTATTTTTTTTTTTTTTTTAATTTACTTATAGGTAACATATGATCTTGAACTTTACAAACAAAAAAAATTCTTTTCATTGTTTTAAATATCTATCTATCACACCTGATGTACAAAAAACAGTGAGCATATTTATCTAAAACTATATGTATCTAAAATCTACATCTATGGATAAATGTGCGATATGAGTGTGTAATATATATGGAAAAAAGTAATAATCATGGTCAAGTTTATAATAATATTTGCAAAAATACATATATTATAGTAGATTTTTTTTTTCTGTTATGTTGTATTTCTACTCTCATATGTATATGGATAAGTATACATATAAAACAGTGCACATTCTATTGTTATTGTAAATATATTAAATATACATATACTATAACTATTAGTTAGTAATTTTAAAATAAACTTTGACCTTCGATTTGTAATATAGTAATAACCGAAACAAGAAAAATTCACCTTAATTAAAATTCATAACAATCGGAACTAAAATATTCATTATTTACGGTTATATGATACATTTAGTATAACTAGCGTTTAATAGGTTCTTTTTCATATTTATTACATATAGAATATAAATAATCGTATATTGTATAATACTATCTACATATTTATTGCATTCTAATAGTTACATACAATTTAAATCATATTTATTTCACCTAAACTGTATTTATTTTCACATATATGTAACATTTATTTATATAGTTAAATATTATTAACTTTTATATGATTCTTCTTCTACTTAATATGTTTTTTTGTTTTGGTCTTATATTTAACAAATACTTAAAACTATCTTCTTTAAAATATTTTTCTTTTTAACAAAAGAAAATCAAATCGACAACAAAAAAAAATTGTATACTCGTATGTTTTTGATGAGTTTTTAAACGGAGTAAAAATATTCTACTATACATCTAATATGTACTTACTCACTCATACATATATGTATGTATGCATGGAAAGCGCGCATCCTATTCTTTTGATCACGGCCTCTCTTCATAACATTTTCAGGGTTAAAATTCAATAATCGACTTTTATATTCTTGCTAATTTCATAGTCGATTTAAATCCACTTAATAACGTTACACTAGATCTAGAAGATGAAAACGATGAAACTAAAACAACATTGCAATGAATCATCTTTCTCCTCTCATGATGGATACATACATATATGTTTAGATACATATATGTTTGTATGTATGTATTGTATAAAATAGTAAAAACAAAAAAAAAATTGTATACATATATATCTCATAAACAAAAGATCACCGCCTTATGATATGGTGGTACTTTCATGACCACAAAATGTAACCTTCACGTCGATCGATCAAGTTGATCTTCGCAAATGGTGAGAAACAGTTTTTCTCGAAAAACACTTCACCTGCATTTTTACTTTATTGGTAATAATAATAATAATAATAATAATAATATGTAAGTATAAATGTACATTAACATTACACTTATTACAAATGTGTCTTCTTTATACAACATTAAAATAAAATTTATATATATACATATGTACATATGTTCATATATATGTACTAACATATGTATATGTGAAGAAAATTCTACTAAAAAAAATAAGAAGTAAAAAGAAAATAATAATAAAAAAAAAAAAAGATTCAAAAAAATTAAGTATAAAAGAAAAATTGTTCATTTCACATATCTAATCTGTATACGAATCGATTATTGTACACGTCAAAGACAACAATTTTTGATCGACGATCAATGACTTTGATTGGGTGAGAATCATCATCATCAACATCATACACATATTGTATGTGATTTTTTAAATGAAAAAAAATATATATATATGTATATAATAGTAAAAACACAAAATAATAACAAAAAAAAAAAGATATCGATAAAATGATATTACAGATGCGAATGGAAAACATCGCATCTCACTACTATTTTTTGTTTTTTTGTTTTTTTTTGTTTTTTTTTGTTTTTGTTTTTTCCGATGTCGTCCATAAAATGGGCAAATTAAACGTGAAATAAATTATAAATGCTCACATACATACATATATTATATATTTTTTTCTGTAACTTCTCAATTTTTCCACGAATGTTTAGTATTAGATACATAATATTATTTATATGTATTTAACAAAAATAAAACGTATCTTTTATCTTTATTTTTGTTTTATTTTCGTTTTTTTTTTTTTAATCTTTATTTCAATAAGAAAATGTATTATTTTCAAATGTAATTTTTTGATTGGATTAAAATCGATCAATAATGATCTTCATGTTATATACACACAAAAACAAAACAGAAAAATATACGAACAGAAAAAAAATATACATATCTTATAAATTACTATCATCTTTGATTCAATGATATGATATGCATCATATTATGATGATCAATATGCATAAATGCACAAATTTAACCGTGACACGAACATTGATCTTTTCTTCTCAATTGATCTGATCTATTAGAAAGATGCACACAACATCAAAAGAACAAAAAAAAAAAAAAACGAAATTATTATAAAAAAAATAAAAATAAAAAAACATAAAAATGTTAAAAGTGTAAAGTGCAAGAAAATCTTTTGTTTTTTTTTTTTTTTTTTTTTGTGTTATGATTAGTTCGAGTTCAGAGTATATTAACAATTTAAATCATGTGAAAGAAAATCATAAGAAAAAATGTATACAATTATTGTAAATGTTCTATACAAAAAAAAAAAAATCTGCATTTGTGACACCTTAAAAACATAAATCGATTTTCTAAAAAAAAAAAGAAAAAAAGCAAATTCTAACTCATGATTTTATTTCTTTTTTTTCTCTCTCTCTGAAAAAAAATTACTACGAAACATAATTTTAAAAGCAAAAGTAAAATTTTCCTCTCAAATTTTAATACACGACCACTCTTATCCTGTATGATGTCACGAAACTGAAAAATACATGAAATATGCAAAGTTTTATTTAATACAAAACAAAATTGCTAATTTAGCTGGAAAATTTTTTATATTAAATTTTATAGTGATTGCATGACTAGAGTCTTTTATAAGTTTCTTCATTACAAATTCTACTTAGAGTTGAAAGTGAAACGACAAAAATTTAGGAAATTAAACAAGTAAACAACGTCAATTGAAGAGAACTTTGGTTTTTAGAAATTCTATTTTAAAAATTATCTCTTGCTTTAGAATGTCCTTTTCGGTCCTGCATAAAAAAAAAGTGTCAAGGTATTTTATTTCGTTTTACACTTTTTTATCCTTTCTTCAATTTAATTGTTCCAGTTTTTTTTTTGTTTTTAATAAAACAAGGTTCTAAAATCATCTTAAATATCTTAATAATAATTAAATAAATTCTTTGCCCAGTAATATGCCTGCTTTCTATATCGCTTTTATAATTTTTTTTTTTTTTTTGTTAAAAAAGTTTTTGTTTTATTTTAAAAATTTTTCTTTCTCAATTTCTCTCATGTTTAAAAAAGAAAAGTCTTCAGGGCATATTTATTTTAATTTTAAATTTTAAATCGTGTTTCATCTTTTACATAAAATATATAGTCTTCTCTGTAATTTCTTTTTATACTTCATTTGTAATAAATAAATACTTAAATTGTTTTTAATTTACAACATTTTATTAAATCCATGTAAAAACCATAAACATTTCTCCACTTTCTTTTAATAATAAAATCACAGAAAACGAGAGTAGCTTGACAATTAATTATAAATTATTATTTTTTATTTCTTTTCATAAATAAAACAAACAAATTTTCTATATTAATGATTTTAACATAATATTATAAATTACTAAATATAAATCTTTTAATTCAAAAACAAAAAACACCATATAGATACACATAAAAGTCACAACCTTGTAACCTAATTTCTATCTAAATAATATATTTTCCAAAAACAAAAAAAGCAATAATATTCATTTAGTAGCTTTTTATCTGAAAATTGTAATTGCAACTAAAATATTTAAACCTAGCAGTATGCACATAAAGAAGCATCTTATACATATATTTTGTGATGCTGACCAACATAAGAAAATGTCACGATGTCAAATTATATTCTTCTTCGAAAAGAAATATACTCTAAACAAACTAACCAAATTGGATGCATCATCATCATCATCACCACCATCATCATATGCACTCAGTATAAATAGCATCGTAATTAGATATCACAAAAACTTAATAAATATATCTCATATATACACATAAGTATCTATAATATATTGTTTAGTTATAAATTCGTAAATGAATTGAATATATATTGCAGGAAGTCATGTTATTAACAGTCAACACTTTCATGAGTACACATTGTAGATGCGGTATACAAAAGATACAAATACGATTTCTATATAATCCATGCATGATAATTTATTGCAATATTAAAACTATTGATTCGGATATACAAAAATCATATCTTTTGTAAAATTAAATAGATAAAAAAAATACTAAATCATTAGATGTATCGTCGTTTACTGTGTTTGTTTTGTTTTCTTTCAATAGTTAATTTTCTTTAAAAATTTGTTTATCTTTTTAATGAATTTTATTTTTTTTTTTCCTTTATTAAGATTTCATTTTGAACGCAATTTTTCTTGAACTACATACATCTTCAAATAAATTGCAATATCTTTATGCTACCAGAAATTTCTTCATGTATGAGTAGTATTGTACAGTTAAATTTTAAAATTATAAATTGTACCGCCCGCTACCGCCATACATAAAACCATTTCATTTTTTTTTTCTTTTTACGTAAGAAAATTTCTTTTTAAACATGGAAAAGTTTTCCAACATAGATACTTGTAGATAATAGATATTTTCTCTTCGCACATAGCAATTTTATGCTTTTGTTTTTATTTTCATCTATTAAAAAGAAAATGTACATACATAGATACAATTGATCGTTTTGTGCATCCAATCAGAAACTTAAGAGACCACATTGAAAATTGTATCTTGTGAGTTTAGGTTAACTTTCCTTTCAAAAACGAAGAATAATATTTTTTTTTTTTCACTCGGGAAATAAATTATGATAATCAATCACCAATTAATTAACTAGTTTATGCTCTGCTTTCGTATATTTTTCTATAAATCTATCTTTTTTACTACAAACTATAAAATAATACGCATGAATAATCATATGAGTTACGTTGATATTCATATTATAGATATAAAATATTATTTTACTTTTTTTTTATTATTTTTTTTTTAATAACAAATAAACGCCTTTTATATTGACGTCATTAAATATATTGAAAAATTGTACCTATATCATCATCATCCTATCCACAGTACAATAACTGATCATCATCATTTTGAACCAATAGAATGTGTTTGATCATTTTAAATTGCAATAACTGACCGGAGCTTAACTATAAAAGCTCCGCATGTTATACATATCTAATCTTTTCATTTTGATGATATTTTATTTTTAGTTTTTTTTTTTTTTCCTCAAAAGCAATATTGGAAGAATTAATATTATTGAAAAAATATTAAAAAAAAAAAAAAACAAGTTTTTTATTATTGAGGTCAAATCATTGTGGGGGGAATCTACAAATGGCTTCAAAAAATGTGTTTTTTTTTTTTCCTTTCGTATACGTAAAATACATTGAAATATATTTGTTATTATTTATTTACAAAAATTTTATATTAATTAAATAATTGATTATTATTGTTTTTTGTTTTCCTTATAATTTTGCAATAAAATCATCATTTTTTTTTTTTTTTCTAAATCATTCATCTTAATATATTAATCAAGAATTTAACGATGAAATCATAATATAAAATTAATTATAATTTTTTTCAACAAAAACAATGAAAGAAGAAAAAAAAAAACCAAAATTAATTTTATTATAAAAATATTTTTGTTCCGGGATGTAAAATAAAATTTATTTTCTCACAGTAATTGAATAATTTTTAGTTAGTGTGATTTGTTTTTTTTTCCAAATGTGATCAATTGTGGTTTATTGATTCACAGAATTTGAAATCGCCTGAAAGATCTGAGATGTGATAACAACAAAATTTATTCGAAAAATGATTTTTTTTTCGGTTTTTTTTTCATAATATCACGGATTTAACTGATATACTAAGAAATATTTTATCAGAAGTGTAATGATTTATTCAATTTTTCTGTTTTCTTAAAACATAATGAAGGACATGATAGTTTTATAAATTCACCAGAAGTATTGCGAGGGCTGTTATGAGGTACTTTTTTAAAAATTGATTTCCCTTGAAAAAATTTAATTTTGAATTTTTGAATTTTTCTAAGCAAGGCTCAATTTTTTTTTTCTACAACGTAAAAGTCTCTGAAACAAAAACTAGCTTATCAAACAAATTGTATTTAATTTTTTATTTTCTTTATAGTTAAGTTGTTTCAGATAACGTTTTTTTTATTTCACAAAAAATAAGATATTGTGAATTGAACTTTTAAAAAAACTTGAATTAAAAGGCTTTTTCCAAGCGCATCAAGACCTGCTCTAAAATTGCAAGAAAATAAAAGCATTTTTGGACAATCCTGATGTACCTATATATGTATATGAATTTCATTTCTATAATTTTCAACATCAAAAAGGTACTTCTTCACAACGATGAAAAAAAAGAAGGTTGGTTAACGTGGTGATTTCGAAATCTTTCGAAGACCCAATTAGCACTGAGAGTGCCGTTTTGATAAATTTATATGTAGGTACTGGAAAAGGTATTTCTTGCAACAGACTGGAATTCTTTCTAAAAAACAGAGCGTTGAAAAATGAAAATTAGGGTGAAAAATAATAAATATTCAAAATTTTTGATTAAAACTGAAATATTTAAAATTTTTTATTAGGAAAAAAGTAAAACTAATTTTTCCAAATACACGTGCTTCAAATTTTTTTTCAATATTTTCGTAATAAAGTACAACATTTTGAAAACACTGAAAAACATCGCGTCTAATAAATTAATTAAAAACATAAAAGTACAACACGAGCATTTTATTATTTATCATTAAAAAAATATTAATAAATAAATTATTTGGAGAAAAAAAAAACAATTTACAACATTTAAACAAAACTTATAAAAAAAAAAAATTTTTTTTTTTAATTTACTGATTTGTAATTCATTTCACTTGCCAATAAAATATTATTCCATAGGAATAATAAGTTTTATTTGAAATTATTTCAACGAGAAAACAAAAATTATGTTTCAAAAATTTAACAAGTTTCAAAGTGGAATTTTTACAAGTACCACATAACGTGTATCTTAAATATGACGTCTTTGTAATATATCATTTTTATTAAATTTTTTTTTCTCTCCAAAATAAAATACATACTATAAAAACAAATTGTTATAATATTGAGTAATTATAATGGTTAATTGAAAAATTTATCAAATAAAAACAAAAAAAAACAATTACAATAACTTTTTTTTTTTTCGTCAGACTAATTTTATTTAATTTTGAATTTAATCGATTTCAAGATCCTGATTGTTTATTTGAAAAAAAAAAAAAAAAACATAAATAATTATAAGAATTGAAAAATATCAATTAATGAGGAGAGAAAAATAACGTATTCAAAAAAAAAATTTTTAAAACAGAAAAAAAAAAACAATTATTAATAAATTGCATCATTTAAGATTTAAAAAACATATAATTTTAACGCTTTTCTTGTAATTTACGCCTTTATTTCATTTAATAATTTTGTTAACAACTTAACTTGTTAAGTTTTTTTTTTGTTTTGTTTTTTTTTTTTTTGCTTTTTGTAAATGTTTAATTTTTGTATTTATAAGGGAATTTTTTATTTTTGCTCTTGTACTTTAAGCTAAAAAGAAAAAAAAACAACATCTTTTTTTTATTTTTGCTTTTTAAGGTTTTTTTTCTTTTCAATCAATTTTTTAAGGCAAAATAAAATATAAAAAAAAACAAAAATGATAAAAATATTTAAAGGAAAGGAGAAAAAAAAAACAATCTAAAACATTCACATCATCACACTATTTCAAGCTTTTCAATGTCGAAATTTATAAAACAGCGCGCGATACAATGATTAATGATTCCATCTATTAATGATTAACAAATAAATCTTTAAAAAAAAAAAACAAGATTCAAAAAAAAAAAAAAAAAACCAATAGAAAATAAAATATCTACATATACTATGAAGAAAGATGATAATAATATAGAGAAATACCAAACTGACCAGACAGATCATCAGCATGAAATTATGTGATCTACTCGTATCTGAAAATTGTAGACATATGATAGATAGAAAAAAAAAGAAAACATTTTTTTTTTTTTGCTGTGTTAGTGTATGTTTTTTCTTCTCCATGAAAAATGCTAATCAGAAGATGAATACAAAATATATAAAAAATTAAGAAAGAAAAATAAAAAACAGTATAGATATTAACAAATTGATCGAATGTATTAAGTAAAATATTTTAGATCAAAAAATTTAAACAAAAAAAAAAAAAAAAACAACAGTCAGTATCAAGTACGTGATATTTTTATTATTGAAGGTACAAAAAAATATTTTATTCCTTGTATATAAATACAAATAGTATTATACATAGATACATATAACAGATATTTCACAATACATGAAAAATCAATTTTCAATTGAACATGTTGATTAATCGTTAACGAACAAAACTTCATTTTTTAACCCCCATTGTAGATAAAAAAAAAAAATATTAGAAAAACAAAAATGATTATAAAGTTCATTACGTTTTTTTTTTTTTTTACTGAAATATAACTTTTACATTTCATATTCTTTCATAGTGTACTCATCATCATACATACGATAATATGTACATATGTACATATCTTCCTTATACAGAGTTCCACTTGATGGATTTTTGATTTTTTTTTTTTTTTTTTGTTGGAATGATGATCGAAATGAAATCAATTTAAGATTCACCTTAATGTGTTAGATGCCACACGAATCTGTTGTAGGTCCATCACTTTTTATTTTGTTTTTTTTATTTTTTTTTTTACTTTTGAAGAAAAAAAAAATGAAAACAAAAAAATGGTTTATGATTTTATTTTTATTGTAGAAAAAAAAATTGATGTGGTGATCGATCTTATTTCAAATTTTAAATTTATGTAGATAAATATTTCGTGGTAATACATTTTTTAAGTGTATTATAATAGTTCTTCTCGTTGATCAAAAAATTTTTTTTTTCTTTTGTAGGATACATGACTCAAAACAAGAGTATATTAGATATACAAAATAAATTTTAGTGAAGGCGAAAAAAAAACAAGATACCAGAGAAAGAAAGCTTAGTAAAAAAAAAAAGATCTGAAACAAATTATTGAGATCACACAGTTTGAACTACATACGAGTATGTATCTACGTTGATTGTGTGGTAAAGTATTGGTTTTGTTTTAAAACAAAATAAAAGGTATAGAAAGGAGAGTCCATTTAAGATACTTTTATGATTTTCTGAACTATATGATAAATTATTATATGAAATAAGAGTACTTAAAAAGTTTATCTTTTACATTTATTACTCAGTGAAATTTTATGTAAGACAATTCGTTTTACAAATTTCAATTTTGGTTCATTAATTTATTTTGGAGAATTCAATTAAGTTAAATGTTACAAAATAATTATAATGGATCTTCCTATATACAAAGAAAAAATATATGGGATTTTTTCATGGACTTTAGATAAAATACTTGTTCTTATCTTTAAAAAAAAAAAATAAATACTTTGAAACTAATACGACGCAGATCTAATGACCAAGAAAAGTACGTTGACTAGAAACAATCAATTTTACACCCCTTCTAAAATATGCATGTACGTATGTATAATGCAATCGTTTGTTTTCTCATCCCCTCCACCACTAAAAGTTTTGCTCTGAATTTCCATTCTATCATTTTTAAGTATTCTCTTTAAAAACGAATCATAACAAAAATTTAATTGATTAATTTTTTTTTTCTCTTTTGATCCGTGACGATGAAAAACTATCGAATTACTTCAAAATCCTTCAGTGATTATTTGAGAAAACAAAAATTCTCAAACACAAAGGAAGCTTAGTGCAACATTTCAGATTGAAATCAATATATGGATAATAAAAATTTTTATTCTGTATGTATGCATGTCAACTATATGTAATACAAGATTATGTATTTCGTTATTATTTTAATAAATCATTACAATATGAAATCATTTCAACAACAACAACAAAAAAACATTATTAAAACTTATTCCTTCAAGAAAAAGAAGAAGACAAAATCTCAACTAATAAAAATTCCAATAATTTTCTTGTTTTCTCATAAATTACACTAATTCAAAGCCAATATAAAAAAAAAAAAACTCTACATACAAACATATCTACAAATACATTAACAAGATATAATTTCTTCAAAAACACATAAATTCATAACAAATATGAAATGACACATCAAGTGCAAGACTATTAGCAATTGTGATTTATCATCTTGTTCACGGCATGTTGCAAACATACCGTGATTGAGATAAAATTGGTTCTCAAATTACCATGTCATATTTTTAGATATATATATTTTTTTTTTTGTTGTTGTTCCTTTTTTTTTGCTTTATGCTCAAAGGTGACTACAACTGACATAACTTCCCAATGTATATCGTTTTCATAACAAAATCTGATATCTATGTGTCAGGAAATACAGAAAAAGCAAAAAAACAAAAAAAAAGAAACAAAAATAATATCTTTTTGAAGTTAATAACTGAGTGAGCAAAAAGGAGCATTATTATTTGTATCTAATGTATTTTTTAGTTATAGATTTGAAATAAAAAATGGAAAAAAAAAGAAAAAAAAAAGAAAAAAATATACAGTAAAGTATATTCGATGTCAGTCCTGAGGTCGTTCATAAATTAAAATCACCAATGCTCATGTCAAACTATATTGTATGCTTCAAAATGCTTAAATGCAACAAATAAAATGAGAGAGAGCAAAAAAAAAAAGGAATTAAATTTTCAAATGAAATAGTCAAAGTGAGATTTTGTTACTTTTATGTTGCAATTTGCAATAAATACCTGTATCCCCATAGATACATGTATGTGTTATCATCGATATGTGTGTGTGTTTTTTTTTTCAAGACTGCTGAGTTGTTACTATTGTTGTTGCAATTTAGATGAGAATATTCTCGTTAAACGTTCGTGTTACCCATACTTGTCATATGGACGGACACCATACCACCATTTATAAAAGTTTCGCACTCAGTATGATGTCTTCAAGAATATGAATTTAACATGCGTTAATCGTTCTTTGACTTAAATTTACTTTGTATGATATTTATTATTTAAACTATATGTGCATTACACCAATATATGAACGTATTGATTACACAAAAGATCGGTTATCAGTACAACTGAACCACCTTTATAATAATAGGGTGGTACAAGATTATGATGAAACTCTGTGAACAACAAATTTCAGTTGTTTTTCTTTTTTTTCACAATGTGGAAGTAAATACAACGATCTCAACAATCAATTTGGTTTGAGTCTAATCTTAAAAATAAGTTCAATCTCAACAAACACTTTGTGATTCACAATCCACATAAAACTTTGAGTGTATGTATGATAGTGTTGAAATTTACAAAATAATATTTTTTTGGTACCTCAAAGTCAATCCACTACCACCGACTGGACGAAAATTTTATTTTCCCAAAATTCTTACTTTGTTTTTTAATTTTTCAAACAGCACAACAATTATAAGACCTAAAGGTTTACAAGAAAATCAGTGCAAAAAAAAAAACACATAAAAATCTATTTCATTTCTGTAAAATTTCAAAATATATTTCCGTTAATTTTTAATCACCCTACGAATATACAAAAATTACATATTTAATTCTAAGCCAAATTGAAAATAAATTTTCCATTTTTATAGTAAACTTTTAAAGATATTCAATTAGATAAGAGTGTTTAAAAAAAAATCACATACATATTTTTTTCTTTCATACAATAATCTTTTTATAAGTACAGTAAAAAGTATAAAAAAAAAACAAAAAATAAAAAGTAAAAAACAAAAACAGTTAATAATACGTATAGTATACACACACATGATATCAGTTAAATATCAAATTCCGATATCTTAAGAATGGTTAATTGAATTACAGTTCGATTGCGTGTTATCATTTACTTTTCGATTTTATTATTAATTCTATACACATTGCAACTGATTTTATCTATTTGACACATAAGATATTATTTATCGGGTAATTATGAGTTCAAATACAATAATTTCTTTCTTCTTCTTTTTTTTTTTATATATAATAGAGGTGACTTACTTTGTATTATTTTATGTTTTTTTTTTGTTTTTGTATATCTTTCTTATTTTTTTTTTAAATAATTTTTTTTTTCTTATTAATATCACGTAAATTTATGATTATATAAGATAAATTTTAATATAAATATACTTTGTTATAAAATATATTAGATAAATACAACAGAGATCCGGTTTCGGTAGCTTGTATTTGTAGCAACATTTTGTTTTTTTTTTTTTTTTCTTAATAGTTTCATATTTATGATATGAATCTGATATTTTTGTTTGTTTTAATATTTAAAAAAAAAAAAAAAAGGAAGAAGAAAAAAAAAAACACCGAATTATTATTAGTTAATAAATTTTTGATATATTTTAATCAGATAAAAATGTTTCATATTCAAGACCATAATAGAATTGACATTAATATTATATATAAAAACAAAATTTTTAAAGTATGTATAAAAAAAAAGTGTTTATTAAAAAACAAGAAACCAGAATTATATTAATTTTTTTTTTTTTTTTAAATTTCTTTAGAAGATATTCTCAATAATGTGTGGTGTGAGATATGTATAAGGAGAAAAATAAAAATTCTAATTTTAGAATGATTGAAAAAAATATACATATTATATACATATAATTTGTTCAATGACCTGAAAATCATATGAAAAAATTAAAAATGTATATCACAAATGAAATCTGAAACTGTTTCATTAAATAAAATTTTTTGTATTGTGTGAAATTGGTGTAAAAAACATACCAATTAAAAATATGACTAAGAAAAATTATTTCTATCATGGGGTATAATGGTACAAAAAGTTTTTAAAATAAAAAAACAAAAAATTAAATTCTCTAGAATGCTTTTTAAGAAATTAAAAAATCAAGAATTAATCAAACACGTACATAAGTCCTTTGATCCTTTCAGAAAATTAAGTTAGAAATTTAAAATACAAAATTATGCATAGATTTACCGTTGAAAATTAATAGAAATTTAAAAAAAAATCAAATATATAAAAATTCCGAAACAACTTTTCTAAAAAATAAAACATGATACTCGTTAATCCTTTTAAAGAACATTTTGCAAAATATTCCTATATTACCGGAATTCTATACTTCAAAAGGCAAGAAACAATACATACATATTTCTTTCAATTTACTGACGATATTGTTATTCAAACTTGTTATTGAAATCCTTGTGATAAATCCTTGATAAAATTTTTGTTTTTTCATAGAATAAATTTTTTTTAATCAAGTTTGTTGTTTTTCTTGAAAAACTTAATTTTTTATATTCTGTGAGCTTAGGAATTCTATGGAAAAATGCAAAAAAATAATTATCATTTGCAAAAATTTTAACGTAAAAGTCCTTGCGTTTTAAACTATGTATTTCTAAAATTATTTATGGAAAATTCTCATATGAAATTTTCCAAAATTTATTGAGTATTTCGCATTTTTTTTTTAATTTTCTTATAGTGATCGATTTGAAAATTTAATTTTCGAAAGGTTAATGTTTAACTTCAAGTAATTTTTAATTCTGTTCGTCTTTAAAAAAAAATCCTAAATTTTCCAACATCATTGACAAAACAACCTTAAAGCAATTCTCTCTTCTTTTTTTTTTTCTTTTCTTGTTTTTGTTTTTATGAATCCGTCATCGTCTTTTGCTAAATTACTAAAAAATAAAATGTAATTTAATATTTTTTTCAAAAAGAATACATTTTATTTTTTATATTTTGTTTGATTTTTTTTTCTTTTAACACAAATAAAATATTTCAATATTTATCATTTATGGCATTTAAATATTTTCAAAAATGAAATGAAATTATTTCACATCAGAATATAATAATATTGTAATTCAATACGAAAACATTTCACTTATTTTTTTACTTGTTTTTATTTTTTTTTCAAATTTATTTATTTATTTATCCATTTTAAATATATTTGAAATTCTCACGCAAGGTTTCATCGAAGGAGAAGATCTCATTAAATGGATTGCAAAAAAAAAAAAAAAACGGACAAACAAACCATAAATGCACATTGGCGTAGTGGTTTTAATCATACATACAAATTTCTTTTTTTCTCTTTAGAATGAATTGATTGAATTTTTCTTGTTAACAATATGTGATGTAAAATTAATAAAAATTATGTTGCAATTCATATTTACAAAAAAAAAAAAAAATTTAATAAAGTGAAATAAATAAGAATTATTCTTACCTTAAAAAAAAATTCATTTACAAATTATAATTTTCCATTTTTTTTTTTCTAAAAATGAAAAATAAAACACGTAATATGAAAATATCATTCGAACTACTACTTTGTGTGAATTTTTTAAGGATTATCCTCATATCTTTACAAATTGGTAACGTTATACGGTATACTCGTGTATGTGCAATGTGTAATTTACTCCTATGTGATGATGCTTATGCTTATGTGATAAATTCAACAATAGATACTGCTGCAGTACAGTGTATGAAACATTTTCAATAAGTTTAAGTTCTAAAGAGCAAAAATAAAAGTTAAATACAAATCTAATAATAATAATAATATACTTTGAGGAGCTACCTTATATTTGTACAAGAATTTCTTTTTTTTTTTTTTTTCTTATATAAGAAAGTACAGTAAGTATCGAAATAGGGAAACAAATCAATTGAAAAAGATCGTCGCACCTTCACTTGAATTACTTTATGAAATGTACAAATTGCTTAATTAAAGTATCAAACTGAGTCGATTGCGCATTCGTTAAAGATTTTTGTTTAGTTTGCATTGATACTCCTGTCATGACGACAAATGAGCATATCTGCAATTGAACAAATAATATAAAATTCACATATATGTATCTACTTTTTTCTTGTATACTATATAATAAAACAGATTCAAAGTATCTACGTTCTACATGTAACATAATATATACTGATATCTAAAACAAACCTACATATATCATAGATGCATATAATATCTTTATAATAAACCAATATACCAATGAAGATATTATATTTTTACATACATACATACATAAATATTTGAAAAAAAAAAATGTATTATATGTAGATACTTTAACAAGAATATAGCATGTTCGTGAGAGAACGATGCAAATTTAATTGGAGTGCGAAATATTTTAAGGTCTTCTTTTAGGTCGGATGAAGATCATATGTTGAGGTGTTAATTGGTTTGCGTGTAATGACGTTAAATTATGATGAAGTTTCATTTTATTACATTCGATATTATAAATTATAAGATCCTGTAAATTTTTTTTTAGATACATATATGTAGCTTAGTCTTTTATATTTGTAATGACAATATTATATAATTACATTTTAAGATGCATGTGCTAAATTTGTTTTTTGTTTTCAGAATAAAACAGCAACAATAACAACAAAATACAGCAACAAAAAAAAATTGAAAATGAAATTATAAGGTATGGTTAAGTTCTTGAAATAAAATGCAGGAAATATTAAAAAAATAAGCAGGTGAAAAGATATTTAGCATTGTTTTTTTTTTTTACTGAAAGGCTGTTAAGAGATTATTCTTATTATTGTTATAATACAATTTCAAATTTTAGTTGAAGTACTTGGTTTAATTTCTGAAAAATAAACACCATGCAATAAAAGATCTGTAATCTAAGACTTCATTTTGTTCAAAATATCTTCAGATTTTTTAAAAATTTTTATGTGTCACGAAATGCATTTTGGAAAAATGTTGTCATAAAAATTGGCTCATTTGAAATTTTGAAGTCTTTAAAGCTTAAGAACCTAGAAGAGAAATTTTTTGAATTATAATGTCCTTAATTTACTGAGTCTATGTAGGACTATTCAAAGGATCAATTTAGTTAATTTTGAAAGATCTTAAAACTAGTCAAAATTATTACCAAAATGGGTGCCAAAAAAGAGTAATGAATATTTTACAGAAAATAAAAAACAAATTCTTGGTAATGTGCTATAGTTTCTTGTGAACTGAGAAGATTATTTTAAACATATTTTAATAGATTGACGTGACCCATAGTATTCTAGGTCTCTTAGTATGGAATTCCATCGATTTATTAGAAAACGACATTTAAACACATTTTTCAATTAAAATCTTTCAGTAAATTATTTCAGAATGATTTTTATTAAAAGCTATGTGTTCTAACAAATTGCTACACATTTTCTTTTTCATTTTTATCATTACTTTATTATTCTTGATATCTTTAACTTTCTTCCTTCTCTTTTCTTTTTCTCTTTCTTAATTTTATATGCACATAACCTTTTCCCAATATCTAGAGTTACAAGAACAAAAATGACCAAAAAGCTAAAAAAAAAAAAAAAACAAACCAAGTGAATAAATGTTAAAAAGTTTTCTAAAAATCTCATGGACAATATCATTAATCATATGTATACATAATACTCTTGTACTATACACAAACCATAAAAACACTTAACATAAACGTTCAGTTTTTTTTTTTTTAATGAAATAAAAAACATGTCATTCGTCGATACGATATCATTTACTCTTTAATAAAAAAAAAAAAAAAAAAAAATTTACAAAAAAAAGACAACACAAAAATGATAAATTTAAATTGAATTTCATTTGCACCCAAGTAACAAGAACAAATGACCCTTTTAAGTGTAACACTTTAGAATCATTCATTTTTATCTCGTTCATGTTATAAAATAAAATAACATAGAACGTAAATATTATTAAAAAATAAAAAAAATACATACATGTATCTACTACACACATTTAATGTATATTATGTGTTGTATTACATTAAAAGAACTGAGAAAATAAAATCAAAATAAAAAATTTAAAAAAAAAAATAGTGTAATAAATGGAAACATATTAAAAGAAAGTTATAGGAAACCTCACCTTTTTTTTTCCTCATACTATATTTTACAGAGCTTATCCCAATTACCTTTATGTGTATTATCTACTTAATATTACTTAAATGTAAAGATACACACAGTACTAATCCATTTTAAAATATACCACAACTATTTTGTTGACATTTATAAATCACAATCTATTAAATTTTTCTAAATAAAAAAAAAAAATATCAATTTAATTTTTAAAATGGGATGAATTAGTTCAAAAATGGTAAATAAAATAAAATGAAAAAAAAAGACCATCAAAATCTTAAAGATGTTTTTTAAAAAAAATGAGATACAACACTTATTTCAAGGCTTTAACTTTATCAAATACCACCTTCTTAGATTAAACATGACATTATGAGTATTCTTTTTTTTTTTTTTCAATAAAACAAAATACAAAAAAAAAAAAACGGTAAAATAAAATAACCACAAATAACTCCTTGAACGATATGGGGAAATGGTCTATGACAATATAACCAATCTTTCAATTAGGATCAATTTGTCACTACCACTTGCTATCACACTTTTATATGATACGAAAGTGTTTGGATGATGTTTTGTTGTTTTTTTTTTACACGTACATAGTGACTTTAGATTAATTTTTTTTTATATTATTTTATTTTATGGTATTTATATTGAAAGTCTTATGTTTCATATATTTCAAGTTTAACTGTCAAACCTCGTAAGTAAGAAATATTTTTCAAGATAATTTTTATTTTTATTATAGCATCTCATGATCACAATCTTCCGAAGCTTTCTGAAAAACACCAGTCTTAAATTACTTATAACTCTTGACTAATTCCAAAAAAAAATTCTTAAACAACAAAAAGAAAAGTAATTTATTTCCGCGAAATATTTTCCAAAGCCAAAATTTATTGACAAAAGCAGAGATGTGAAAAAGCTCGACCAGACTGAATAAAGGTTAATACGAAAAATAAATTTTTAGCGGAATGCATTTCAAAGCTAAAAAGAATTGAAATAAGCACAGCTAAAGAAACGATAAAGCAAAAAGAATTAGTACATGACACTTCTAGTTGATTTTTAATCAGGCTAGAGCTGGCTGGAAATAAATTGAACAAGATTGTCAAAATGTTAAATACTAGATTTAACCAGTGAAAGAAATTGAACAGACCCAACTGGCCTGCGTAGAAATTAAATGACAATAAATCATCCATAATCTTCAAAAATAATACATAGGAGGTTTGACAGTTACCCCATAAACTTTATATACGTGTAACAAGTTATTGGAACAATTTTTCATATAGAAATAACAACAATTTCAATTTTATCTTTTTTAAAGGTGGTTTTTAGCTTGATCACATTTCATTTTATGAGAATTTCTTTAATAGCTGCATCTTTTTTTTTCTTGAAGCCAAAAAAAGAGTGTATAAAAATTTTGTATTTTTTCAAAGTGGAAATATTTATTTGTATTTATATATGATATTTTAATGCACATTGAAAAAAAACAAAGAAGGAAAACAAAAAAACATGAAAAGTTGATCTAAGCAAATAGTTCATTAATAAAAATAAAGTCTTTTTATTTTTCGTTTTTTTTTTCTCAAACCACCTACACATTTTTAATTCTTTTTTTTTTTTCCTAAAAATATAATATGTTGTCATCTACTTGAAATTGATGATGTATTATTTTTCAACTGTCACTTAAAAGGTTTAAAATTACATTTTATTTCATAAAAATGAACTTTTATTTTAAATTAAAAGATTTTATAAATTGAAATTTAAGATTCATTTATTATTTGCTTTTTTTTTTCTGTGTTTACAGTATTTATGTAATTTTACTTGTAAATACTTTGTAATGAAATAAATAATTACAATCATAAATTTTTCAAATTCATTATGATATTTTTTTATTTATATGCAATTATTTATTTGAATTATGTGAAAAATTAATTTTCTAATTAAAAAAGAATTAATTTGATTATGCATATTTGATTTTTTTTCGAAACTTAAACTATTTTTTCTCATTTATCTTCTAAATCAAAAACTTTTTCATAAGGTTGAAAAATTAATCAAATCTATTAACACATTGATCAAATGTGTCCTTTTAAAGTAATGTAACACCATTTTATGAAGTAGAACTTCAATCGGAACAAATTGAGAAACCAAAATTAGTATTAAAAAGATTTACATGGCTCTTGGTCACTTTTTTCTCCTACTATCCTTTTACAGTATTTGTATAAATTTTTTGCTTTTTTTTTTTTGTTTTTTTAAAAAAATTTATCAAAAACTTTAAAATGCATTTAAATACTTTTTTTTACTTTCTTTTATCAATTTTGCTGTATTTCAATTCACGTTCTAAAATACTTTTCAGGTCACATTTTATTATTTTATTAAATTCCCACAGTATAAAAGAATTAATTTAGTAAAAGAAGAAGAACAAAACAAAACAATTCCACACTTTATAATCTAATTTTCTAATCTAATTTATTCATTGAATTATTTCAATCAAAATTATTTTTTTTTTTTTTTTGATAAAAAAATATTGAAAGCTAGAACATGGAAAACAAAAAAAAAACACAAAAAAAATACATTTAAAAAGAAAATAATTAACATATAAAAAGCAAGAAAATAAGAATAAAATCAGAAGATACTATAGAAATCAGTATTGAATCTTTCATAAATTTATTATTATAATTTCAAAAGACCATTAAAATAGTTCAATATTCATTTTTTCACTTCTAAATCGAATACAATCCAATCAATTTTGAAATGTCATCCTTTTTTTGTCTAATGAAATTTATTGTTTTTCAAAATAACGAAAAAAAAAATTTTTCTATTCTTTTGTTTTTTTTTTTGGCGTCAAATATATTGCCACTGATTCATGTATCATTTTTTTTTTTCTTTATTTCAATCTAATAAAAAGAATCAATAATATTAATAATAATAACGAAAAAAAAAACATAAAATAAAATAAAATTGTGGCTTTTAAAGAAAGCTTTTTTAAATTAAAATAACAAAAAAAGTACATATATGTATGTATGTATATCACAGAACAACAAAAATACTAATAAAAATCTAATACAAATGACAACTGAATCTATATAAAAAGATATATTGTTTATCCCGCAAAGTTACTCTCTTTTCAATCCAATCATAATCAATTCAATCGATTTTCGAATGATACAAAAGTATAATTTCCAAAAAAAAAAAAAAAAAGAAAGAAACAACGAAATGTTTTAGATTCTATAACACGCATTTGAGCTTATTTAACATTACAAAAGAGTTAGTTTAAATCTTTAAAGAAAAAAAAATGTTAAATATAAAAAAAAACACAAAAATTACCATTCTTTTTTTTGTGATCAAACTATCAGCAGCACAAAATTATTTAAAATGTGGTGATGATCATTTTATGTCGTTAACACTGTCGTTGTAGTCAATTTTTATATTTTTAAACTCTATAAGATAGATATACCTACTATAAAAGATACTCTACATTAAAAAAAAAAAAACTTTCCTAAATTCTCTTATTCTTCTTTTATTTATTTTCAATCATTTTTTTTTAAAATATATTTTCTTTTTTCCTCTATTCTTTTTTTTATTTTATTTAGCCTATATCTGTAGTATATCCCTAAGAGGTGCCGAAAATTTAATGTTGATCACCTGTATCATACAATAAATATACACGCCTCAATGCATTTAAATTATTGTGATTAACATATTGCTTATTAAAAGTATATTCAAAGATTATAAACCTAGTTAGCTAACACACAAAACATTGTTGTTCTTTTTATTTTTTTATTTTTTTCCTAAATGTGACATCTTTGTATGTTTCATATACATATGTTATATCGTATCTTATACATATAGTTACACATATGCCGATGATATTATAATAAAAATATCATCATTCTATTCAAATGAACATATATCCGTATAAAAGAATCTATATCGTTTTTTTTTTTTTTTTAAAGATACATTATTATGTTCGTATAGTAATATTAAAATATAAGATTTGATATGGTCTGCTTTTTTTCTTTGAAATTTTGATCATTTATTTACTAGTTTTAAAAGATTATTAACATATTTTATTTACATGAAATCATATAATGTGGTATCATAGCTACTTTAAATTTCAATGGAATGAGTTCAAATTCCATCGTTATGTTGTAATCATCTCATTCATTGTACAGATGATACACACTATAAAATTTTTGTAAATTATCAAAAGAATATGTTTGCTTTTTCCAAAGAAAAAAAAATATATTTTTTGTCGTTTTTTAAAATTTCTGAAAAAACTCAATTTTTTGGAAAATTTTACTTCATGGTTTTTTTTAAATTTTTAAATTTTATTAAGACGAAATTTAGGAAAAACACTAACTAAAATCTTCTAGGATATTTTACACTTTCTATATTTTATACGCTAGCATGGTACTTTTTAGAAAAGTACTCGTATAAGCTAAGGATAATCAATCAAGAGTTTTTTTTTTTGCTTTCAGACAAAATCTGCCATTTTTCGAAATATACAATAATACATGTAAAACATAACCAAAATGGTGATGGTGTGATTCAGATGTCTGGAAGTCATCTTTAAAATATGATGAAAAACAAAATTTCATGACGAAAAAACCAGCATTCCACAGAGGTAGAAATTGTATGAATTTTCGAAAACCAAAAAGAACAATATAAGCTTGATATCAGAAATGAGGGAGAGAGAAAAATGGAAAAGTTAATTAGTACGGAAAACATCCTGTTCAATTGACATAATTCGAAATACAAAATGTACTTTAAATATTTTTTTTTTAAATACCCTGCATTAAAAAAGCATTACAAAATATCCAAAGAAAATAAAAGTAATATCTCACATATTTAATTTAATTTTTCTTTCTTCGTTTTTCTTAACCACAAAAAAATGTCACAAAAACACGCACAAATTTACAATCGAATAAAATCTGATGGCAGAGTTCAACAGGTCATTTCGACAGAGAAAAAAAAACAAATGTTATGTTTCTTGAAAAGATAGAGAGCAAAACATCATAAAACATTCTTGTAAATTTGTTGCATTTTGAAAGTTTAAATCTTATTTTGTTAAAAACGAGTATATAATGTCCATACATAAATACACAAATTCACATACAAAATGTATATCATAGATATTTATATGTTTTAGTATATTATGATCAAATCAAAAGTCAAATGCAACTTAAATTCACAGCAGGATATCAAATGTATTCTATTATAAAATATAGTGAGAGGAAGCAAATAATGAGAATGGTGAAATCATAAGGTGTCCAAGAACAGAGGGATATCAATTTTGTGATTTTTATTTTTTATACATAAAAATAATGTGTGTTTTTTTTTATCTGTTATACTACTTATAATAACTTATAATATTTATAAATGTTGTTATCTAAAAAATATATTCCTATAGTGTGTGTCCAATTCATTTCATTCCAAAATCCACAATCTTCACCCTTAATAACATCGTGTATGATTTAAGGTATTATTATTACAGTACCTAGTTTTATTATTATTATTTTTTTTTTCTTTATATCATGAAACGATAACATTTTATTTTAAAGTATATGGTAACAAGTTGAGAGATATACATTTAAAAAAAAAAAAGAAAAAACGACAAAATGCTTTTGAAATGCAATTTTCAAACTAAAGAATAAAAAAGATACAACTTGTGAGGTCGATATCACATACACATAATTTGTATTTTTTTTATTTATTTTTTTTTTCTCTTTAATATTAAAAGATCCATATAGTGTGGTAAAGGACTTATGTATAGCATCAGATACACACATATTATATATACTCTACACTACAAAGTTATTTGTATGATCCATCAATGAAGTTTATTACTCTAATTTTTCAAATTGTACTTTTTAATATCCCTAGAAAAGAAAAAAAAAAAAAAAAAGATACATTTTGATATTTTATCGCATATTTTATATTTACAAATACATAATATCAACATACATATATAAAAGGTATTTTATATAGTACTATTTTGGTTACATACATATGTGATATGCCATATCGTTATAATAATAATAATAATACAATTTGAATTTATATGTAACTATATTCATATTATATGTAATAACATAGTACCCATATAATACAGTACATATAGTGCCCAGTAAAACAGTATATGGTGAAATATGATTTACGATTTGTAATTCTGTACTTTTTAAAAGATTGAATTTATTTTTACTGCTGTTTGTTGCAATTTGTTATCATTCTTTAACAAAAATACATTTTTTTTTTCTTCCTCCTTCTTCTTCTTCTTTAGCATTTTATAATGTGAAGAAAAATGAATTTTAATGTATTTCTTAATTAGTAAAAAAAAAAAATTTTTAACTATCATATATGTACAAGTATTTTCTAAAAATTATATTTTATGAGTTAAATTATTATTTACAAATTTTTTTTTTTTTTCGTTTTCGTTGCATTCTACAGTGTGATATATTTTTATAACCCATTTATTTAATTATGAAATATTTTTGAAAAATATAAAGATATTTTTTTTCTTTCATTCAATATAAATAATAGCTGTATTTTAATATGCTGACATTTTCTAATTACGAATTTATCATCAGTTACCTACAAAATAATTAATTAAGATTTCAGTTTAAATTAACAATTCCATCGTTATTGATGTTTGATATTTATAGGAATGAAGTTTAGGTTTTTAGAAGATCTTTTCAACAAATTCCTTACATATTATGTATATATCTAAAAATGTTAATGAACAGAGGAATTTTTGGAATGTAAAAAATTACTTAATATTATTCTGTTTTTTTTTTTAAATAAAAATTAAACTAACAAAAAAATATAGTACAACAGTTTGTGTAAGTTTCTCTTGTTATGTCTGCAATTCTCAGAACTCTATCCATTTTAATCAAAGTCTACTGGTACTCACCCTATGAAAGTATCATCTTAATTATTTTAATTTTCAGGAAAATTTTAAGTATAACTACTAAACATTTCAAAATCAGTTTACTTCTTCAAATAATCGTCCTTTAACTTTAAAAAAAAAATTTTACGGTCTTGTAATATATTACAAAGCTATATACGAAACTATCTGACCAAATCATATATCAAATCTGTATCTTCTTATAATATAATCTCATAATATCAACTAATCGATATTTTAAGAGTCCATATTTTTTCTTTAAAATTAAACAACATTACAAACAAATTATTTAAAAGAAAAAATGAAAAATTTATAAAGAATTTTTCTTATTATCGTAAATATATTTAAATTTATAGTGTTTTGAATTGATTTACATATTTTTACAATAAAAAAAAAATAATAATAATAATAATAATAAAAGAAAAATTATCATTACAAAAAAATAAAAATCAATATACATATATACAATATTTATTATATTTATCATGTTCTGCTTTTGTGATATAAATAAATAATAACAAAAGTTCACATAAAAAATAATAATAAAAAAAAAATAAAATAAAAACATCTTACTGTGCGACTACTAATAAAAAAAAAACAACAACACATAAAACTTGACCAATTCATAATAATAATGATTTTAACATTTGAAAGAAAAAAAAAACTGAATCGAAAAGAAATCATTTTAAATGTGAAGAAAAAAAAAATAAAACTAATATGTGTAACTATTTTATGATATAAAAGAATAATTTTCGAAAATATTTATGTCGTAAAACTATTGATAATGTAATAGATATTTGTAACAAATATGAATATGAATAAGAAAATATATAAAATTGAATGAAAAACATCTTCTTGTTATCCAATTTACAAGTTTTCTAGATTATTTTCATATGGAAATGATACATTTTTTTTTTTTTTGAAAAACAAAATATGTATATGTACATACATATATACTCGTATGTAGTATACTCGTATATCTATATAATAAAATAACATACATAATAATAATCCATAATTTTCAATAGAATTTGAAAAATTATTTGTATGTATGATATTAAATATTTTACAAAAACACAATGATGTAGTATCTGGGAGGGTGAAGAGGTGTTCAATGCCCTTGAGGCACAACACTGTATTGAAATTTTCAATAACTCAAAAAATAAACATAAATATAATTTTCTTTTTGAAGTAAAAGTGGAGCGGCTCCCTTCCATTTTTGATTCCCTACAGTAATAGAAGGTTTATCCTGAGTAAATTCTTTAATTCTAATAATATGACAAAAAATCGCTCCAATAATATTAATTTCATATATCTTTTCACCCACTTTAATAATTATTTCCGTTATTCTCTCAGTTTTAGTAGGTTCATTAGGAGGTCTTAATCAATCCTCTCTTCGAAAATTAATAGCATTCTCATCAATTAATCATATTGGATGAATAATGGCAGGTATAATGTACAGGGAAGAATTATGATTAATATATTTTATTATCTAACTAGCCGACTTTACAAAGCTTAAATATGTAGTTCGTGTTTCCTTTTAAAAGAAGGTTCAATGGTGGAAATACCATATAATTGTAATCACAGTATCAATTGATTCGTATTTCACAAATGACTTTGGATGAATTTTATTTCACAGAAGACGAAGTATCATGTCTCAGACGCCACATTGTCTAAGTCAAAAAACTTAAAGATTTTAAAACCTTTCGAGTGAGGTAAGAAAAAACTATTTTGACAGTTCAATGAAGATTATTCAAAAGCCTCACTATTAAGAAAATATGTAGTTCAACATTAAGAATTTTCATTTCTAAATTCGAAACTCGAATTTATTTTATTGATGATGTATCAAAACTTTCTACAACTATTTCGTGTGCATTAGTCTCCAATTTTATTAAATTTTATTTCGAAAGTTAAACGAAAAATAAATAAATTCTTTAAAATTAGAATTTTTAAAATAAAAATTTAACTAATTAAAAGTTATGAAAAGAAAATAAAACAAAAAAAAAACTACATTAACTTTGCTTGTCAATTCATTATTTCGAACATCGTTTCATGCTTTTCTGCATTTTATTTTTGTTTGTTATTTTTCTTTTCTAAATTTATTTATTTTAGTGGCGCTAAAAACTAGAAGCCGGATGTTATAAGACTATAAGATACTATTTAAAACTTCAGTAATAAACATTTATTTTATTTTTTTTTTTTTTAAATTTTTTTTTATATTTTAAATTTCCTTCTGATCCTATAAAACCACGAACTCACGATTTCTCACACGATACATTTTATATACTTTTCAATTCTACATATTGTACACATTATATTCCATACTTTTATTAATGATTAAATGGTTTTTTTCAATGTACTTGTATATGTATATATCATACATATACGTATTTATATACGGATATTGAATAAAACTTCCGTTAACGTGGGTGTATGCGAAATGAATTGAAATTTTAATTGAATTCGCGTAGGTGGAATTTTACACACATTTTACCTGATGAGTTCAATTTCTTCCATCAGTTATATTCTGATGCATTTTTACAAAAAAAAAAAAAACAACATACATATATTTATTTATGGTACTTATATTTTTTATGTATTATATGCATGTCTAAATGTATAGGGTGTACTTGTTAGAGACCATATATAGTAAATTAGGAAAACACAAAAAAAAAGTGAAGAAAAACATTGGAAAGAGATGAATTCTAAAGGAAAAATTTCGTAAAAGACATTAAATGTAAGTTAAATGAGCTAGTAATACTTTATCAATGGAGGAGTCAAAGGTAACATATTTTTTTTATTCCACTGATTTTTAAAATAATTTAGAAAATTTATTTTCATAAAAAAAACAAAAGTTGAGAAGGAAAGTTGGTCCTAAATATCTTAAAGAACTTATTTTAATGGAACTTCAATCTTTCAAAGGTGTGTTAATTTTTCTTTTAATTTAAAAGCTAATTTCAATCGTATCACAAAAGCACCACCCTGTTTAGAAAAAAACCATTACTTTTTAAAAGGTAGCAATTGACATGTGTATGTATTTTCTAAGATACAAGAAAAATACGGATGTAAACTTCAGAAGGACAGGTATGTGTATAAAGTGCCACAATCTTTGTTGTATAGTTGAATTAAGAATAAACATTAATCTATTCATGCTACAAATACCTAATATATTATGTACATAATTTTTCTCTTTTTATATATACATATGTACTATACATACGAATATATTGAAAAAAACAGATTGTGTTAATGGTCCCTAAAGACGCGTTTAAATCGATTCTTCACAAGTGAAAAATAATAAAATAAAATAAAAAACAAAGAATAGAGAATAAACAACAGTACTCAAACAAAATGGACATAATGAAACTAAAAAAAATTTGATAGATTAAAAGTAAAAAGAAGCTAAAAAGAAAAAAAGAAAAAAATACAAAATTGCAATAAATGACACGATCATTGGATGCGTGAACCTGGATCAATGGTTTATTGATTTTTTCAATATCATGTGTTTATAAATTTTATCGGGTGTATTTATATGTGCTCCATCGTATATATAATAGTAATTTTAATAGATGATGGCAGTAAACGTGTGAAAAGTTTATACGTAAAGGCATTTTAAATGTTTTATATGAGATATAAACCATAAAAATAATTCAACATAATATTACAACATATCACTGTATATAAACATTATATGATATGATGATATGTGTGTATGAAATGTATGTGATTTTTGTGAAACATTTTTGTTATGTTTAAGCCATGTTTTAAAAAAGATACTGCATTTTGCAATGATGAATATTTTTTTTTTTTGATTTTGCCTTCTAAAAAAAATTCAGGTATGTATTTGTGGAATGGTATAACTTTTATTCTGTATAAATTCAATTCAATTTTATTGTTTTTTAGTTTCTTTTTTTTTTTTATTTACAAAGTCGTAAAATAGCCATTTTTTAAAGTCGAAATTCTTTTTTAATAAAAAATAAAATTATGTAAAAATAATAAAAAATAATCTGACATATAAAATCTGGGTAAAAAAAAATTCTTTTAAAATCAAAAAAGTCCTAATAAGTATTTCAATCCTGAGGTATTTATTTTTTCAGTTTGCTTTAATGTACTAAATTTTTATAGTGTTGGATTTCTTGAAACTCACTTTTGATGTGTAAAATTTTTCGTTTCAGTTTTTTGAGTTATTTTTGTCTAAATTACTTTGTTTTTCTTTCATTTAGGATGACCAGATTCTTGGTCAACATCACCACATATACAAAAATTCTGAATTAACTTAAGCCTTGGTCTCTACTCTCTGATTAATGTTCTAAATTCCAATCTCATGATTCTCAGATAACGCCTTTATCTCATTTCCTGCCGTAATCCTTTAGGGATTTGGAATTTTTATCCATATTATGTGTTATTAAAAATCAATATTGTACGTACCCTGCTTCCTAAATGAGGATTTTCTTCAACAAATCTCAGTTATTAAATTTAAAATTTTTAATTAACTAATCTTCTGTAATTTCAATGTTTGTACATGTTTTTAATTAATTTCTAACCTTCTTTTACACATATTCGAAATACTATATACAAGGTTACACATATTTACATGTAAATAAAATAAATACGAGTATCTGTCCATAAATACTCCTATTTTTTTTATGATTTTTCTAATATACGAGCAAATTTATCAGAGTGAAATTTATTCAATTAATTATTTAAAATTAATTTAAATATACCAAACACATTTACACAATAAATAATCATACATTACAATTTTATATGCAAATTAATATAATTTTTATAACCACACACACACACACACATACGTATATGTTATTTGAAAATATTTCATTTAACAGTTAATTGTAATTATCATAATATTAAAACAACAATATTGTTACATATAATTATATATTTATCAAAAGTCCGGTATTTATGTGAATTGTTACATTATACTTAGAATAAAATAAAGGTTACATATCTTTTGACCTTAAACTGCATTCTATTCATCCTTTTTGTTGTTGTCTGTGTTTTTATAGTTAATACTAATTTATAAATTGTGAGAAAACTTGAACAACAACTAGAAAGTATTTTCTTTCGATGCGTTATTATTATTATTTCATTTCTGTACATCTTATTTTTTTTTTTCTTTAACAATTGAGTATTATTATATACTTGTATAAATTTTGTACTTAACTATCGTTAGTTATTTTTATATCAACAAAAATGCTATTCATAAAATCTATTGGTAAAACATTCTTAATATTAAAAATGCTTTTATAGCACGGATGTAAAAAAAAATAATATTACTGTGTAATGCAATCCACAAAGATGCGATATTGTTATATGAATGTGTGTGGTTATGATATGTGGAAGAATTTCAATCGTTTTGTAGTGTACCGCAAATGGGCGGAAGTTTATTTTAATATCAATATCTTTTTTATATATGTATACATACATTATGTGAATCTATGAGCATATTAAAGAATAAAGATAGATAAAATAAATTTTAAAATAATTTAAGAATGTTAAATTATTGTCTTTTATTAACTAAAAGTGCAATATTCTTAATTAAAGAAAAATAAAAACAAAAAAAAAATTCTATGTGTTTTTATTTTTATTTTATAATTAAGTTGAAGGTTAGTTAAACTAATGTGTAAATTTTTAAAGAATGCGGATTCATTTTTTTAGATTTAGATATTCATCGTATACCATTGTCATATATTATAATTTCAATTTAAAACAAACAAAAACTATAATAAAAAAGTGATCAGCATTTATTATATGTACATATCACAGAATAATGTAAATTAAGATTTTAATTACAATTTCATAATTAATTGCTTTTGTGTAGCAGAAAGTACTAAAGAATTTTTTATAATATTTTCTAAATAAACCACTTCGAAAAGTTATTCGTATTGTGTTTATCTTACAATGGTTTACTTATGATATAGTAGTTAGCTCCTTCGTCCTTTTTTTTCCTAATCTTCTCAACTTTATTTACATAAGTAGGTACGTAGTTATAAAAAGCTTAACAGAAAAAATATTTTCCCTTTTCCGGCATTTATTACGAAAAAACGTGGAACACAGTTCCTATAAACTTTATTCAGGTTTGTCAAATAATACGATTTTTTGAATTAAAAAATACACATTAGGAAAGTTTTTGAAAGCTTTTTCACTGAATGGTTTTCCAGAAAACTTATGTTCCACTTACATGCCAGATTGCTCAATATATAGTATGTATGTATAACGGAAAGTATTCTGTGGAAAGTTATTGTGGAAAACTTCAAATAGAGCTTTCTTCAAAACAATTCAGAGTAAGCTTTTTCCAATAACTTCGAATGTTCGAAAATAATTTCGAACTTTTTTTATTAAATTACGAGAAAAAATTTTAGTAACAATTTTTTTTCTTTTTTTAATTTTAAAAATTTTCTATTAGTTTCGAAAATAGAATTTTTTATAATTAAATTTTACATTATTTTTGGAAAAAATTTACAATTAAAATTGGAATGACGATTGTTTCAATTTTAAAATGAAGTTTAAACATAAGTTTTTTGAAGTAGACCATATACCAAGGTTCTTCTCTCACACAACAACTGCTAGGCCATACGTAGAGAAAATTTGTGTTGTGTTCTAAATACGCTTGGACAAAACCGTGATCTAAGATTTTGTGATGCTTTTTTTAATTTTAATTTTTTTAAAGGCTACTAAAATCGCATTGATTTTACTCAGATTGTCTTGTTGAAATATATTTATATATTTAAAAAAAATGAAAAAAAGTATCTTAAAAAAGTTTATTCCCAAAAAAAAATATAAAAAATTAAAAATCGAACGGAATCATCACCTACTTTTTTTTTAAAAATTAAAATAAAAACTTTTACCAATAATTTGTTGTTGTCGAAAAAAAAAAATATCATGACAATATTTTTGTGTTATAATCCATTTCGTCGTCGGTATAATCAAAAAATAAAAAACAAAAAAGTAAAATTTTCTAATTATAATATTATTTTAATATATTTATATTAATTCAATGATAACATGATATATGATACTGATGATAAACGATATTAACTATCTTGATATTTATTTTAATTTTTGTGATCTTTTTCAAATAATTTTTTTTTGTGGTTTCATTTAAATAAAATATTCGTGTATACATTTATATTAGTATCATTTTTTTTTTTGTCTTTTTTTTATATTTTTAAATACAAAAAAAAAAAATAATCCAAATTACTTTTATGTATGTATGTATATTCATAAATATATATACAGAAAGTATTGCCAGATATTATGAAATTAACGCAAGGTCTTCAAGTTTTTTTTTTTTCTATCTTCTCTGAAGAGAAATAAAATATCACATTTTAACGTTATAATTAGTTGTATCTGTCATCATTGAATTAATTTTTAATTAATATATTATCAATGATTGTAAATAATAATTAAAAATGAATCAAATGACCATAATAACAAAAAAAAACAATTTGTATCTGATAAGACAAAAAAAAAACGCTAAATTTAAAAAAGGATAGTTGACAAAAAAAATAAATAAGAGAAAAAAAAAATTATTATTTTTATCTTAACGTGTTATTTAAAAATTACTTGTTTAAATAAACAAAGTCATATATTGAATATTTTGGTTAATTGAATGTTGTTTTTTTTTGTTCAAGTTTAATTCCAGTTTAATTTAATAATAAATTTTTAAATGTATTTTTTTTTTTCAATAATCTGAAAAGTCTTTACAAAATTGAGTGTACAATAATTAATACATACATAACATATTTCAATATTGATACAATTTGCAATAAATATTCTATCATTTATCCTTTAATTAATGACAACAATGTTTTTGTACATTGCTTTTAAGTTAAAAGATTTATACAATTTGAAAAACTGTTAACAGGGTGTTTTTTTTTAATTGTGTAGAAGAAATTAACAAATTAGATAAATTAACTTAGAAAAAAAAATTAATTTAACGTATTGCATTGTCGAATAATTTATTCTCATCGCTTGACGCAATATCTCGGTATGGAAAATTTTAAAGAAACTTTACATTTCTAAACAGAACCTATTTGTAATTAAGAATTGTTCTTTTAACATCCATTCAAATATTTAAATTTATTCTATAAAAAATATCTACTTATCTACCTACAGTCACTTTACACTGTCAGATTTATGAAAACACCCTCTAAAAGTATTCTTCTATAAAAAAAAAAAAGTTACTTCATTTCATTCTAAAAAAAAAAAACATTTAAAACACACAAAAATTTATTCAACATTCTTTTGTTAAACAAGAATATAGATTAGATAATAAACATGATTAGTTCATTTTTCATGTCAATGAAATTAATAAATCATATTATATTTAAATTAACACGAATTACAACTTTGTTTTTCTTTTTTCTTCTTTTCAATTTTTTTGTTATTTTTAAATTAAGTTTTTATGTGCGTAAGATATTATGACACAAAAAAAAAAAAATCAAAAAATTTAAATATAATCAATTTTTCAACACTAAAAATCTTATTTCAATTTTTTTTTTTTTTCAGATATTTTATTGTGTATAATAATTTTTTATTTTATTTTTTTTATATAGCAGATTCTGTTGTAGTATAAGCGGTTATCATTGATTTTATATTTGTAACATTTATTTACTTTTTTTAAATGAAAATATAATTCGAAAATTTCGATATAAGGTATTTAAAAAGGGGAGAAAAAATTTAACACACAAATAAAAATCATAATACAAGAAAATTTTAGGTGAAAATGATTTAGAAACATTTTTTCAAATTTTATTCTAAAAACAAACGAATTTCAAAAATCTGGTCATTACAACGCTTACACTTAAATTAAAGTCGCCCTTTTCAAGGTAAAACCACAAATGAATAAGGAACTCTATTCAACTCGTTCAAAAATCCAAATTTAAAGTTTTGTTTGTCATAAATCTGTTTTACATTTAAATAATAAAGTTAATAAAATTAAATAAATTAAAACTCTAAAATAAAATAAAAAAAACTCAATTTAAAACAATGATGTTAATTTGACAAAAAATAAATGAGTTATTGATAGGACGACTGGTTGGATGATGAAAACACTTTTGTTGTTTTGTTTTTTTTTTTTTAATTAATTAAGAATTTTTAATTTTATGATGACCATTACAAAAGAAAAAACAAAATATTACATCATTAAAATTTTAATTTATTTAATGTGTGAAATTGAACACATTAAAATACGAAAAAAAAAAAAAACAAAATATCACAAATATTCCAATCATAATAAATCTTCATCAAATAATTTTCTGAATTACAAATTTTCATAATTAAATTTAAAAAAAAAAAAGAAAAAAAAAAAGTTTCTTCTATTTTATTGAACAGTTATCGATGAATATATTAAAAATAAAAATTAAAATAAAAAATCTACGAAATTTTGTATCAACAAAATACAATTAAGTACACAAGAGAAAGATACACCATGTATCTCATATAGTACATTTAAAAAATATTATTAACAAGAAAATTAAATATGAACCACTTTTCAATAAAATAATTTGTAAAATTAAAATTTTTATTTTAAAAATGATAATTATCACAGATAAAATTAACACTGTGAAACAAATTAATGGGTTTTTTTTTGCAGTGAATGAAAAACAATTTCGTTAATTTTATAGGAAAATAATGAACATCGATGATAATTAAATTAGCAATTAATTTCACATGGATTCAGGTGCAAAACATACAAGTATGCGAGAAAAAAAAACCGTAATTATAGACTTTCGAAAATCTAGTTTTTTTTTTGTTAAAGGACAATGAAGATTTTAATTAAATGTTTATTATACATTTTTATTATTTTTGTGCAACTTTTTTAATATTTTGTATTTTTAAATAAAATATAAAAAATATTGCTGAATTATTAATTTTTATTTAAAAATTGTCTAAAATTAGCTACTTGGTTTTCCTATCAGATTAAATGAACGTTATAATTGTCATGTTACATGATGAAAATTGTTCGAAAGTAATACTGACTGTAGGTATTTTAATGATAAAAGACAACAATTCTAAGAGCTTAATGTTTTGAAATGTTTAATTGAACTTTTCTCATATTCTAATCCAGTTGGAGTAAATGATATCACCTATACTTGAAAGAAAAACGAACAGAAGTATTTCACTTACGCCTGTTCGTGAGAAACTTTTCAGTGCGATATGCAGTTATGCCACAGTAGTGGCGCCATAAATTGTCCTGTTCCGCTAAAAATACACGTGTTTCGACATTGTCATAACGTTCATTCAGTTATTCTAAAGCAAAATCGGCATTTAACTCATTTTCGACAAAATGCGGGTTACGTCACTTCGTGAGATGAGGGACGATCTGTGCTAAGAATGTATAATTATTATTTAATTTAAACGCAAAAGCTTGTACTTCAAGCACTTAAAAAAATTATTCAGTACGGCCTATAAAGCCATTGATATTACGTGTTCTATTCTGACATAATTATTCAAATTTAGAAATACCCTATCATATGCAAATTGTAATCGTATGTGAATATTTCGATTTTGAGCTCTATTTCAAGTTTTTTTTAACAAAAGATCCTTTTACATTTTTAAATTTTGACTTTGAAAAGCTCTATGATAGCATGCCTGTAGAAAACAAACCGTAATCTTTAGAACAAAATATTTGTTGAAGTATTCTTTTAAGAATTTTTCTTTACAGTAATTCAATATTTCTTATGATTTTGGCAAAAAAAAAATTGCAAAACAATTTTAAAAAACATGAAATTTTTAAATACAAAAATGTATTTTTCCTAAAACTGTTTTGAAGCTTCTACTCGAGAGAAGATAAACAGGATTTACATATACTCAAAACACGTTAGTATTTAAACAAACAATCGTATAAATTAGATTTAAACAAAAAAATTTTAAAAACAAATTAATAGGTATATTTCCATATTTCCTAATTAACATCTAGATCATATTTTCAATATAATTTATTTGTCAAATATTTTTCATAAAAAAAAAAAAATTTCAAATAAATATTAATTAGTTTTAACGTTCTTTTTTTGTGCTTGAAAATACGATGATATCTTAACAAATCTATACAATAAATATACGACTTGCTATATCTATCGTGTTTTGTATGTATATTTTATCTATAGTGTTTCAAATCAAGACAAGTTTAAGATATCTTATGATTATTCAAATCATACATTTTCATCTTCTTTTTTTTTTTTCAATAATAAATTTTTTTTAAGTAATTTTTTTTTCTTATTATTGAAATTTTTCATCTAATTTTAGAGCTTTTTTCTTTATTGTATATATTATGAAAAAAAAAAATTAACATGTATGTATGTAGTATGTACATATGGATAAGTATATGTGTAATATAAATCTGTCCACCCATTTGTTAATTTAAAATCTATGATGTCATTAGATGTTTTTTTTTTTTTCTTGTTTTAATTGACTTTTTTTTTTGTTTTTTCTCGACAAAATAATTTTACACCTATTAATATTTTATGGTGTGATGATTGTTACTGATTACATACGATTTTTTGGAAATAAAAAAACAAAAAAGAAATAAAACACGTATACTTATGTATTTAGAAAAAAAAAAACTTAATTTTTTTCTATTAGTTTTGCTTGATTAATTAAAGTTAATTTTAGAGAGGGTGTGATTATTTTTTGTCTGCGACTTTAAATTATAAATTAATTTTAATTAATTTGCAATTTATAAAAAATTTGAAATTTTTTTGAAATTTTATTTAAATGGAATTTTTTTTTTTTAAATTCTGCAGCATATTAAAAAATTTTACTTGAAATTTATTGTAGAAAATTTAAATTTTAAAATTGATTAATGACACATTTTTACTAATTGTTAAAACTGTTATTGAATTTGTTTTTGATTTCCACTTTAAATCAATTTTCAAGATTCAAAATAATTCAGAGAATTGTTTCAATTGTTTTGTTTCGAAATCAAGTTGAGCTTTAATAATTTTTAGTCTTCAACAAAGAGGCAATATTTTAATTTATATTTCCACTTTACAGGATATTGGAAAAAAAATATATGCAAAATATCTGGGTTACTCGCTTAAATCTTTTGTATTTAAGATGATCGCACTACCTTATTTCAACCTCTAATAGCAGAAGTCAAGTTGTAACTAAACCTATAATAAGCTATAAATCTGAACTCTTTCATACAAAAGAGTTTCGTTCTCTACCGAAAAACTTTATGGTTTGAATTCCATGTAAAAATGCAGATGTCAGATTGTCGGTCACATTAAAACTATCTTCTAAATTTCTCAAACGAAAAAAAAAATTTTAATTGAAAACGTGCGAAATAGCTAACCCAGACCACTATCAAATTATAAAGCACATCAATTATACGTTAAAGTGAATATAAAACTTTTAAATCTTATCTTTCATTCTAAAAATATCCAAAATTTATGATTCAATATAGAATTTTTATATGTTCAATTAGCCAACCCTTTTTTTTTTTATTTTGTTTTGTGAACAAAACTAACACATAACATACATATTTCTGATAAATTTATATTACGATATTCGCTTCTGAAGTAGCATTTTTTTCCTTATTCCTCTTCTTTTAAACTAGATAAATGCAAATGGAATGGTTAAACAAAAATTTGTTTTTTTTTTTCTTGTTCATATATGAACTATAATATTCTGGCATATATACCACACCTTAATACAAATAAAAAACTCATCTCATCTAAATACGAGTTATCAGTACCAGTTACAAATGACTCATAAAAAATAAGAATTGATGAAGAATCAACGACCACCTTCATATATCAGAGACAATCAACTATGTCAGTTATATCGTTGAAATAAAAAATAAAACAAAAAAGTTAAAATAAAAATTATTATTTTTGTTAATAAGAATTTAAAGAAGAAAAAAAAGGCCTAAAAAGTGTAAAAAGGAGAAAAGAACAGTTTCTAGCGGCTCTCAATAGCCAGTTAAATTATCAATGATGTTAGCCTGGCACCATTTAACATCACAAAAAATATTTGATGATTATTATTTTTTTTTTTTTCGTTCTGAAGATATTTCTATTCCATCCTCTATTAAAAGTATCTATTTTTTTTACATACATGCATACCTATATGCACATACCATATTGATTGGTTCGTATATGTCCATTGTGAATATATATGTACATAATATATTTCGAAAAATACTTTTACAACAATGATGGCATATGGTACAAAACGTACAAGTTCAAAGGTCTAATTGGAAATGCGAATCATACGGTGTGGTGTGTCCTAAAAACTGGATTTTTGCGACTTTTATCTTTAATTTTTCATATACTACAGTATATTAATTTTTTTTTTTTTTCTCGAAATATCGTTGTTTATTTTTTTCCTTCATCCAATGTATATGTATAGTATTTATTATTGAAGTACAATATTATACTCTCCTCAAGTATTTGTCTTTAGATAACCTCTCTATGATGATGCGTCTTCATATCATCTTAACGTTGTTGTCGTTTCATCATGATCTAACTCTTTAAAAAATATAAAAATAAAAACTATCCAACAAAAAATAAATAAAATACAAAAAAAAAAAAACAATTTGTTTTTTTTTTAAGAGTATAGTGTATTATGGTAATAGAGTGAAACAAACGTTCAAATTCTCCGCACCCATTGCTAAAAGTGTCCATCATATAACCTATTGAGAGCCAGTTTCAATGAATCTAATAAAAACAACAAACATTTAGTTTTGTCAGGTGGATTATTAGGTATATTTTATATACATGTGTATGTATTTAGATACAATGAAATTCTTTTCCTATAATATCTTTTCATTGATCATACAATAATGAATCGCATATTGCACTTGCAATCAAATGATTTTTTTTTTTTTTTTATATTCATCTATTACACGATATATAAGATGTTCATATAATAATATTTCTTAAATCCTCACATTGACATAGATATTTTGTGAAAATTTTAAAATCTCTATCACACTCTATATAGTATATACCATTTGGTAAATATTATTATTTATAATAGGTGTATACACACAATCTGTTTTTAATATTTTTTCATGCAAAATACACACATTGATAAGTGTTAACATTTTTTTTTTTTTTCTAAAGGAAAAACAAAATTATTATTTTTATTAACTATATAAAAATATTTCAACTAACAACAAGAAAAAAATAAAAATAATAATAATAATTTTTCTAAATTTACATTTTGTAAAAACCTACTTTTAATATAAAATTTCAATTTCACTATATTAACTGATCGTAATGATTATTATTATTATTATTTTAAATTTATTTAGTGATAGATAATATTAGTACAAAATAATTGAATTGAAAAAAAAAACAAAAATCATTGCAAAATTGTAGAAACGTAAATTTTTATTACATAAAATATATGACATCTACTTTAAAATTAGGATAAATTAAGAAAAATTTGTAAATTTTATTTACAAATAATTTTTGAAAATTCACAAACAGTGAGAAATTTATCAGATTTCTAAGATTTTTTTATATCCTTCTAGTTAAAAAACATCATTTTGCATTTAAAATTACCGACTGACTACCATTAGTTTAGGTTAAATGTATATTTTCACTCTTCCGACTGAGTTCAAATAAACAATATACATACATATTATACCTATGTTATATGTATGTATTTTTGTTTTTTGTTTTTTTGTTTGTTTTGTTTGTTTTTTAAAATGTGAGTAGGCGTAAGATTATTCCTTTACTAATACACGGCTTGTACAAATCCGCACTCCCTTGGGAATGTCTGGAGAGAAAAAAGGAAAAATAATTAGAAATTGGCTTTGGTGTAAAAAAATCCTTACAGTTACAACAAATCTACCATTCATCAAAAATTGAATGTGATTGATTATATTCGACGAATTTAACGAACGTTCAAATTAACTTTTTACGTTCACTTTTTCAAATGTTATTCATTCAACCTAAAAGTAGTTTAATGATATTTTATGAAATTTAACGCCTGTACGTATGCTACAGAAAATTATATTTTTAAATTTAATTTTTTTTTCTTTTTGATTATTCGGTTTCAAAAATAACAAACTAGACAAAGCATTGGCTGGGTGGGACCTCTTAATTTTTAAATATTTCATAACAAGATATATTTGGCTTGTTGAATAATATGAACCTATTTTTCAAAGTGAAAGAAAAATAATATTACCAATGCACGTTCATAAAAGTTTTCCAATACTGATTTTAAGTTCATCTAAAGCACGAATTTTCACACACATTTCACCCTTAAAAAAACACTTTTTTCTAAAACAAATTATTATATCACCACTTCACAATTTATATTAACTTTCAACATTATTATCACCTTTATAACGGAATTTCTAACTGATTATTATGAGAAAAAATGAAAAATCATAAATTTTCAATATATCTACCGCTTTTCTCATATATTCTTTTTATAATTCACATATCGATTTTCCTATTAACTACATTCTATTACGATCGACACGAAACTGATAAAATGATTATGCAAATTGCAAATGAATTAATACAAAAAGAAAATTTTGAAATTTTTGCGCAGTCGTATTAGGATTTTGGATCCTTAATTTTCGAAAAATCATAAAATCTTATCTTGTCTTCCACTTTCACTCTGCCAATTTCTTATAGAAGTATGAATGATCTAAAATTTACCAGAATCATATAATAAATAAGGTTAGAAATTGTAACAATAATTTTTATCGATGTTGTACAGCTAAATCCTACATAAAGTCTGCAACAAGTCTGTCCACCTGAATTTTCTACATACACTCATATCTAACTAAATATATGCCAAATCAAGGAGTTTCGATCGTAAACTTTTCCTAATCTAAAAAGGTGCATCAATAGCACCAAAAAATCAAAACCTAGCACATAGGTGAACATATCCTAAATCTTACACAAAAATCCCTAAAATCCTTATCTTTTTTTAAGTAAAACCAATTTTTAAAAAAAATTCAGCTAAAAATAAAAAAACAAAAGTCTGTGATTCATGATTCAAGTTTTTTTTCTTTGTTTATTTAAAAAAATACATTCCGGCAAGAGATATTCTTTAATAATACTGCTTTGAAAGCGTGTTTTTTGTTTTCTTATGCATCATTTCTCATAATATGATTAAAACTAATATCTTTCATATTTCATTTTAACACTTGATGGATTCGTTGAAGCTGCTAATGTATAAACTTCATAGTCACTTATCATAAAATTATAATCACCAAATAAACTCATATAATTTGCATTTGGTCCATCATATGAATGTGGAAGATTCGAATATGAATCCATATTTGAATTACAACCGCTTGAAATTAATAAATCCGCACCAGCACCAAAAATTGGACCACATCTAGAAGAAAAAAAAAAAGAAAATTACATTCTTCTTCATAATGGATCTTGAAAAAACCAATAAGGAGGATTTGAATAAACTTACTCTGGATGATAGCAAATCGCATATGGTTTCTTGACAATTTCAAATTTGCATGGTGGTTCATTGCTTGAGTTCAACGCAAATAAAAATGCTCTTTCCGAATGAATGTATCCTCCTTTACGATTCGTTTTAGCCCATGCAACATCTGTAAATCCACCACTTATTTCACCACGAGTGCCCTATTCACAAGAGGATTATTTTTTCAATAAGAACTTGAAAATGAAAAAAAAATTACCATTGCGATTACAAAAATTGGCGCAATTCCATCACAATGCCTATGAAATGCAGTTGCATTAAAACCGTGTGTTGAAGCACGAAAAATCAATCTCCACACTTGCTTAGTATTGCCGTACCTTTCAAGAAACGATAAAAACCGTTATTTTATTTTATTTTTTTCAACTTTCAATTTAAAATTAAGTATTTGAAAATTACCATCCATTTAGTATTCCTTGCAAATGTAATTTATCATTTTTCAAAATTGATGATCCTGGAAACATGTTGAGCATTAAACGTGGCTGTAATTTTTTATCATTCTCTGATAATGATCCACCTGGTAATGGTACAGTT
Source organism: Bombylius discolor (assembly GCA_939192795.1). Lineage (NCBI taxonomy): Eukaryota > Metazoa > Arthropoda > Insecta > Diptera > Bombyliidae > Bombylius > Bombylius discolor. The sequence goes on along the minus strand of OW584241.1, from coordinate 27,277,726 downwards.
GGTGGTGCACCACCAATTTTATTTGAATGTAATGCTGCATATCGATAACGTTCCAATGATAATTCCATTGGTACAGCACCAGTTGGTTCAACTTCTTCAGCAAATACTTGACTATCAATTAATAAAAGTCGTACATGGCCCATAACACCAGATAAATGCTGGCATACACGAATACGTTCTTCTTCAGTCCAATGTGCTGTTGGTTGTGTAACACCAGCTTGATGTTTAGCCCATGCCAATACACAACGCCATACATCCTCTTCTTCCAAGCAAAACTAAAATGAAAATATGAAGGAAATTTTTAATTGTAATGGAACCTCATTTCCTTAAATTTTGCTAGAACTTTTTTTCTTACGTAATCGGATGATATCAGTTTGATAACTCCCTCTTTTGTTAAATTTAGAAATGCATTCGTTTTAACACATTCTGATGCATTTTCTCCTATGTAAATAATGCATCTTTCCATAAATGAAGCAGCACATTTTGCACCTACAAAAATATTTTTGAAAAAAATTATTTAGGATTCAGGGTTCAGATCAAGTGAAGACATTTTGAATGAGAGGCTATGAGAAGGAACAAATTTTCTTACTTGCCTATTTAGATTGGGACGGGAAATTTTTTAAGATTAATAAGATCACAAATCAGCGCAAGATTTTCTACAATTATTGCTATGATGGTAAACTTTAATAAAACACTTTAAGAGCTACGATGTGATGATCTTTGTTACCCAAAAATTCCAACAATGAATTTAAATTTTGATTTTATCGTCTAAAAAACTTATTTTTGTATTCCAACAAATTTGTTGTTACATAGAGATGTTACATTTGAAAAACAGTTTCGCCTGGCAATGTAAATTGGCCAGCATGTGAATAAAAAATTATTTTCATTCATGCGACAGTATTGAGGAGCATCATTTTGAAACGACATGTTTGAATTTCAATCTTTATGAGATTTTTTTTACGATAATTTTCATTTTCAACAAAAATTGGATATCCATATTGCTTTTTCAAACGGTATTCCTCATCTCGATTTGTTTTTGTGGTGACTGGTGTTGCAAAAACAAAAGAATGTGTTAAAAATCAGTGCTGTTATATTTTTCTATATTCTATTAAGGATAATTTTGAATACTTTTTAATACAATTCTCATGTTTCTACTCGAAAATCCATAAAAATCGACTTTTTGTATATTTGTATCAAAATCCATTTCAAGATGCAATATGAGAATATGAACTTGACACCAAGACGAAAAATCGACAATCAATAATTTTTTTCAAAATACCTTTTTAATTACTTTCAATTAGTTATAAAAAGATAACTTGCAGAAATTAGTCTTTTTTCACCTTAAAAATCATAGTTTTCGTAGACCATTTGACATGTACAGATTTGAACCTCAATATCTTTTGAACGGTACAAATTGTAAAGTGGTATACATACACTCAAATCTTATAACCTCTACAAAATCTTATATTAGAATGTAAGGCATATAAAGTAAATTACAAGTAGAACAAAAAATAATCACTAGCATCTGGAAAACAATAAAAGGAATAATATTACAAGAATGTATGAAATTCCTTAGCGCGTTACATAAAGTTATAAAAATTGCAGACATCTCCATAACAAGAAGTGTTCTTAAGATTTCAAGCTTGAACATACATTTTGATAATGGATTAAAATTTTTAGTGTTTAATATTCAGTGGATTCAGTTTAAGCTTAAATTATTTCTTGTTAAATATTCGTGTTAATGTAATTGTTATGAATAAGTGAAGTGCAATTACAAATTTAATTAATAATGAATGAAGGAAAGATATCTTTCAGTAGGAAAATGAAAGAAGATTATTCAATTTATAGTGAATTTTAGAATTGTAGTTTTAAGTGATTTCGTATTACATATTTGGGCGTTGAAAAAAAGGGATCACAATTCAAGTTGGAAATCAACAACTCACGTAAAATTCCATTAATAGTTTTAATTTTATTATTATTTTTTTTTTTCATATTTCATACGCTTTCATTATAAGAATTGAAACTTGAACTACCGGTTTTAACAAATTGTATAATTTTTTGTTAAACGTTAAGAATTTGTTTGTGAATACCAAAATTTGATTTCAATTCTATTGCAATCGAGTAAAACATTAAAAAGCATAGGTTACTAGATCTTTTAAATGAAATTCACATAGCATATACTAGCATATATTTGAAAATGACACAAAATATTGTGAATATTTAAGTCGATTCTATTGAATTTCAATCGACAATCATAATAGAGCCCTTAATATTGAGATTGACACGAACGTTGGGTACACTTTTTACTCGTATCAAATTTGAATCTTTTCATTGAACGCAAATTAAAAACAAAAGAAAAATCTTTATAGCTTGCTACTAAAAATTACTTCGAAAAATTGAATTTATCAGGATAGTGAAAAAAGAAACACATCTTTTCCGAACAAATTTGTCTATTTTAACATTTTTATTAAAAAAAAAATCTCTTTTCACTTTTCAATGTAATTTAATTCAAGTCCCTAATAATTACACACAAAAATTATTTTTCTTAACACAATTTACAAAATTAATGTAATTCATTTTTTTAGATTAAATGAAATGCAAAAAAAAAGTAGTTTTCTTAAAAATTACAATCATTCGTCATTCCTCAGGAATCATCATTCTTCATATATCCATTCAAGATGTACTAAGTGTGTTATGATCTAACCTCAATCTTTCGAAGGATTTACATTTTGAATTAATGTTATATTATCTCCTTTTAACATTATTCTTCCTAGTGTTCTTCGTGTTCTTGCTTTTGTATTTATTTCTTCAGAATCATCCAATACAAGATTCATGTATTCATCAAAACCAACAATATGCCCTTCAATCCGTAATGAAATGTTTTCATATAACCAAACTTGAACTCTAGAACGGCTTTGTAAATAACGAAAAATTAAGTTTATAGGCTGAACCATAACTTTTTGAACTTTTGGATTTCCTTTGAACGACATTTTTATTTGATGTTTTTGTTAATTTTAATTAATAAAAATATTTTTCTTGTGAAAAATAATAATCCACGACCAATAAACGTTTATCCGGCGCGTCTTTTCTTTGTTTGAAAGAAAAAAAAAAAAGTTGACAGTTGACACTGACAGTACGCCAGTGTATTTCAAACTTTTATTTCATTTTTAGGCGGCTAATCTAACACAAAAACATATACAGCGGTTATAAGTGGCTCTTCCTTGGTTAATGAGAATTTTGAAAAAAGAATTTATTTTACTTAAAGAAACAACTTTTACAGTAGAAATTCGATTCATTTTAAATTCAAAATTGTATCAATAAATACTTTTTAGAAATTCAGAAATTTTTACGTTTTGAATGAGCCATGCAATTTGACAATTGCTGTGTTTCATTGGAACTGAGGAAGAGAGATTTCTGAGATTTTTCACTTCCTCACTTCATAAGAGCTCGACAATAGAGGTCGTTACGAAAAATCTCACTTGTTCAATTTTTTGAACACTGAGTAAGCCTATTCTCAAGAAGAAGATATATGAACTGAGCTGAACGATCAACTTATGTGAGCACATATCACCTCCTCGGTTCCAATAAAACACAGCTATTTGGATGGAAAATAATTCCTGCTGCTTCTCAAACTTCATGTGAGAAAATTTTGACGAAAGTTAAGTTACAGAGAAATGTTTTTTGAATGCGTTCTTTTCTGTTTTTGGTTGTTGGATTTGTTAAAACTTGACGGTTATAAATTTTAAATTTGAAATGTTTTTCCTTTTTCACTTTATTTTTTTTTTTGACTTGAAATTATTCGTTTTTGAATAAAATTTTCAAATTTCTTGCGGTAATGAATTTTGAATAAATCATAGTGTACAAACAGACTACCAGTTAAATTTTAAAAACAATCCTTTTAAATTAAATCTAAATTTGAGATTTTTAAAAAAAACGAAAACGATACTGATGCCAGTGTTTAAATTTTAGGACTATGAGTTTAAATTTGTACCCCAGAAACAAAGAAAAATAGAGTAAATAAATTTGTTTGTATTTCTTGAATTTGAATTTTCACTTACCAGATGCCTTCTCCTGAATTTCCATAACAGCCGTTAAAAAAGTACAAGCATTTACAACGGATAATGTCGATATAACATGATCTTCACAAGCAGCTCTCAATTCTTCAACACCGACATCCTGTGCCAAAGTCATCATTTCAAAAACTCTTGAATCTTGCAACATGATCTTAATAAAATTACAAAAACAAAATAAGATAAAATTTATTTATTTTTATCGTAAAAATAATCGAAATACAAAAAAAAGGAAAGATGAAAGTACTTACTTTGCCAGTATACACATACAATATAAATTGACGAAATACATCAGGATTTACATGTGGCAAACGTACTGGTGTGGGTGTACCTGGTGCTGATGGTGATACTGAACTACCAGGTATACGACAAATTTCACCACGTTTAGCTGTTTTGAAACTTTTGCATCTTCAGAAATGAGGAAACAAACATATGAAAGAGAAAAATATTAAAAGTAAAAATAATATTGAAGAAACAAAAAAAAAAAAAAAAACACAAGAAAAAGAAAAGCATAAAAAATTGAAGTTTTCTTTATTTTTTTCTTTCCGCTTTTTTTTATTCAAGAAAAATATCATATGTACACTACAGCAAGAGTATTTGACTGAGTAGATTGAATTCTTCCACTTCGAGTATAAAGTGAAAATCTAAATAAAAACTGATAAATGAAAGGAAATGAAAATTTCGCGACTTGATTTAAGGAAAATGCTTTTTTTTTCTTCAAATAATAACAAAAAAAAAAACCTGTTGTTGTGAATTTATTGCTATTTGAAGTACAAAATAAGCTCAGAAAAAAGAACTTAAAAGAAATTCCGATGAGAAATTTTCATTTCTGTATCCTTTTTTTTTTAAAATAAACGAAATAATGAAAAATATATAAAAGAGGGAAAAACAGTATATTTATTTAAAATGTAAAAAAACAAGAAATCTCAGACAAAACTTCATTTCCGTCTTCGATTAGATCCGGAATGAACTTTGATTAATAAAAAGATAAGAAAGTAGAAAAAAAAAACATAAATCGAAATTCTATAACTTTGAAATTGATGAAAACAGGGTACTACTTCAATCAGTATGCATATTGAAAATATTTTTATCCTTTTTGCAGTTTTAAATATTCCCTCCAATTCTTCCTATATTTCGCTGTATCATTTCAGTTCCACTCAACTAGAGTTTTCTCTTTCCATGTCATCTGTTTTGCTTCGTAAAATATCTTCAATTTCTGGTATTTTGAAGGTCCTTCGCGTATATACTAAAAATACTAAAATTTCAATCACCCATTATTTGTTAATTTTTTGCTTATTTTTTTTTTATTGTCAATGAAAATTTGTAAGTTTATATTAAATTTTTTACACGTTATCATCATTTCTTGTGTGCGCAAAGTAAAAAAATAATTTTATTTTAAAAAATTATCTTAAGGTACATTTCCACTTATACACTTAAGTGGAGAAAAATAAAAGTGTAGATCCACAAAAGTTTAGAGTACTTTTACATTTGTAAATTTTTGTAGCGTTACACTCTAAAAAAATGTAGCCGTACTATTCTGTTCACTTTTAAGTGTAGATAAATTTCTATACATTTGTCTCCACTAAGTGGAATGCATTGTTTACATGTATACACTTTTGAATGGAAGTGTAGATTCAAAGTGTAGCATTCCATTGAATGTAACTCTACATTTTACTGTTTTCATTTGTAAACTTATCTACACTTAATGGAATATTACATTTACATTTAAAAAGTGTATAAGTGGAAACGTACCTTAAAATCCACTTTTGCTTGAAGGATAATATAAAAGTTAGCAGCTTTACAAACGAAAATATTGATTGATTGAAATTTTCTTCTATTTTTTGAGTTTTTTTATTCTCTTTCCAAATAATTTTATTTCTTCAAATGAATCAATTACAATCTCTGTTAATTTAAAAAATTAATAATTTTTTGCGCTTTGTTATTGTTTATATTCGACAATTTTTTTTCTCTCTCAATAATGTTGGTAACACAATCATACTTTGTTTGAAAATTTTCATTCGTTTTAACTGTTAAATTTGATTTATTTGCTGTGATGCCGATCGTCCTAGTTCTGTTCAATTGCTATAATTGTATTTCTAGCATAATTCAAAATTTAAACCATCAAAATTTAATTTTTCACTTACAAATTATGAAAGAAAACGAAAATATAAAAATCTTTTGAATTCAATTTCAATTAAATGAAAAAAATAAATTAAATTTTTATATTGTCCCTTTGACAAAATCATCATCATCGTCATTTTTATAATTTAATTTATTAAAATCTTCACAAATGTTTTCAATATTTACCACAATCACAAAAATCTTGTTAAAAACACAAAAACAAAAAAGGATATTTACATTGCTTAATGGAATGGATTTAAGAGAATGGATCTTCATGTATTCAAAATCACAATTATGTCCTTATGAAAAATATCCTTGAATTAAAGTATAAAGACAAAAATCATGATAAAATAATCTATTTTTTTTTTCTTTCTTTTATTGTTTTTGCTTACACATTGTAATGGAATTTTGATCATGCGATTTTGTAGAGAAAATTTTTGGATGAGTGTGAATGAATTTCATTTTTATTATTTTTAATAAATTCTCAGTCTTTATTATTTTCTTTTTGTTTTTCAGTTTCCAGTCTTCAAATTTTTTTTTTTTTCTGTAAAGAAAATTTTATATTCTGTCCAGAATATTTGGATAAAAATTATTGTTTGGAAGATTGTGGTAGTAATTTCTTTTTTTTTTCTTTTTTTTTTTGTTTATCATTCAAGTTTGCTTACTTTCATTAAAAAAAAAACAAAAAATAAATGGAAAAAGAAAAGCAAAATCCTACTAATGGATTACAAAAGACAAACTCAAATAGAAAAAGAACAAAGACTATCAACACTTTTTGAAATAAAAAAGTTTGATGTGTGCTTTTGACAGAATTTTCTGAATTTTGTTAGGAGGAAAACTAAAAAGGATATTTATTTTTATTTGTTTAGGTTATCTGAGTAGCTGGATTTTTATTTAGATTTGAAGATTTATGTAATTGTATTTTTTTTTGTTTTTGTCCTTTTTCAAGAATATAAATGAAATGTGAATTATAAAACAATTAAATTAATAACATGGTGTTATGTGAGTTAGAGGATTTTCCTATTTTCAATAACAAATTGAAATGATTTAGTTGTAGTAGTTAATATATGTATTTCTATAAAATAACGTACATACCAGTGTGCACACGTACTTACAAATATTTTCTGTTACATTTTCTTTATTTTTCATCCAATATTGCAAAATGCAAAATTAACTTAAGGTTAACCATTCAATATCTTTCATAATTCAAATTACATTTTATTCTCTGTTCTAGTGGAATTATTGTTGCTAGGACACAATGATGATTTCATATATTCAACATAAATATTTTTCAATATTAGATAACGTATATATATGAAATTCAATATAATAGAAAATCAATCCCTAATATATATCTGAAATGTTTTCATAAATGATGATTTTTAAGATATACGAAAGAATGTATCTTATATGTACAAGCACCTGTAAATATAATATCCTATTTTATTTTCCACCCTAGGGGAGTGTTTTTCTTTTAAGTTTATTTTAGTATATTTAAACAAGGTGTTTCAGAAAAAATATTGATTTATTTTTTTAAAAAAAAAGTCAAAACGAAATAATTATTGCCAGCAAGAAAATTTTAGCTACCATCTTTTTGTGTGAATAAAAAAAGACAAAAATTCATATACCTATTCTTTATTCTATTTGTTTGTTTTTCATTGTTTGTAATTCAAAAATTCTTTTATTCCGAAGAGTTTTAACCAATATACTTTTATTTTGGGTTATCCTATATGCTATATTGAGGGTGTTTTATAATAATTCTTTACAATATAACATAGACGGTTTTGATAGTTCTATGATTATCCCCACAAAAAAAAACCACAAAGCTTTCAATGAGAAATCATAACTAAGTTAAAAGAAATGAAAAATAAATTTTTTTATTTCTATTTCTTTTTTTTGTGTGTTATTTTTATCAAATAAAATTAAATATAAAATTATATCTGTATCCACTTTAGAAAAGATGAATGAAAACATTTATTTTATTTTTATTGAAGTGGTTACCAGGTATTGAACATTTTTTTGATATTTAAAAGTTAATCAAATAAAAAAAATGAATTTCTTTCTTTTTTTGAAAAAAGGGAATGATATTCGTTTTATTTATTTATTATTTCTTTTCAATTTAGTTTTTAAAAATGAAGAAATTTGTGCAATGAAATGATTATAAAAAAAACAAGCAGAAATGCTTAAGATTTGTTTTTTTATAAAGAAAAAATAGAGATGTGAATAGAGTTGTGGTCTTTCATCATCAAAGTTTGGTTTCTATGGTAAAATTTTGATATCCGAAAAAATCGGATACTTTAAGCATACAAGCAGACGATAGATTTTTCTTTATTTTTTCGTGGAATTTGAGGAAATTTCGTTTAGAATTGAACGTTATGAATTCCTTAATGTTTTCTTTAGGATTTTCTTTAGGATTTTCTTTAATTTTTTAATTTAAATACTTTAAAATAATTAAATTAATTTAATTACCTTGCCATTAACATTATTCTATGAGCATAAACACGTTCTTCTTCACGTCCAAGCAAGAATACAACATCAGCACTATCTTGATCCTCAGATAAACGATGAAGATCATCAAGTAATTGCGGAATACCAGCCATTGCTTTATCACATAATGGTGTTGGTGGTACACGTGTTCCCATATTTTGTTTAATTTATTTATTTATTTATTTTTAGTTCTATTTTTCCAAACTTTAACTATTAACTTTTAATTAAATTAAAATAAAATAACTCTTTTGTTTTCTAAATTAACTCAAAATAAATTTGAAAATACGCATTCACTCTATTTTTTAAAATTTGTTATTTATTTTTTTTTTTTTCACAAAAATATTATTCATTGAAAAATTTTGTAAACAAATAACAAAAGAGATATGAGTATGAGGATGTTGAACGTTCTCTTTTTAAATAAAAAAAAAAAAATAAAATAATAAAAAATTATGGTTGAGTTGAACTGAAAGATGAAAGCACATACAAAAAACACAAAAATTACATACACGTAAAATGTATCTGGTAATCCAATTTTTACATAGATATATTGAATAGCACCAAACAATCTTTTTCTTCTTTAAAATTTTGACAAAGAAGCAAATTTTTTTTTTTTTTTTTACTAAAACTTCATTTTTTTATGAAAACTTTTTCACCAAAATTTTCTAGTTAAATCATTTCAATTTCACCGTACACTTAATTAACCATTTTAAATAAAATTTAATTGAAAATTTACACAAAATATTTTAGAAAAATATTTGAAAAAAAATTAAATTTTATCTTCTCGCATGGATTTCAATAACAAGTTTTCGTTCATTGTCCAAGATTAAAACTGTGAGTCTCTCATTTATTCATTTTACATTTTATTGCAAACAAGAAGAGATTTTTCTTAGTCGAAACCAAGAAAAATAAAATGTAAGAAAAAAAAAAAAAAGAACCTGTCTGAGCTCAATGATCTTTTTTTTTTTTTTGTTACCTTAAGATGTAATTTTATTTCAGGTATAATTTACCTGTTTTAATGCTGGAGAAAATAAGAAGTTCTCTTAATTTGAAAGAGTACGTTTATGTAAAGATGCAAGATTGTCTTGAATTAGATAAAAAAAAATTAAGATACGAAAGAATCAAAATGTTACCAGATAAACATGGATACATTTAGAGTTTCAAAATTTTTTGGAAATTTCAAAAAATTCAAGCAGATTGTAGGACAAAAAAAAATGATTCTTTTATTTTCTATAAAAATGATTCAATTTCCATTAAATTGGCATTTAAAAAATCTTTATAAAGAAAAACTCAAAGTTTACAAAAAAAAAAGGAATTAAAACAAGTTCTCTTTGTGAATCTTTCTCTTGAAAAATTAAACAAAAATAAATTAAAGTATTTTTTGCAAAAACTAAAATATTTCTTTTGGCCTAATTTAAAATTTGTTTTCAAAACATAGTTTCTAAACTAAGAGCAAAAATCATTAAAATATTTCATAAGTTTTTTATTTTTTATATGAAAAAAATTGCTTATTTTCATTTGGAGCGTGTAAAATTTAATGGCTATTGAGGATTTTTTTTTTTTTTTTTGAACAGCAATTAAAACAACAGAAAAATATGTGCATATAAATTTTGATTACAAATTACATACTAAAATCTGCATATTATATACTCATAAGTAAATTGAATAAGAGAATAGGTAGGTCTACGTGTATACGAATATCTGTTTATAATTTAAAATTTCCAGTCAGTTCATTGAAAAGTAAAAAAAAAATGCAAAAAAATTCAAAAATGAATTTGACTGTATTTAAATTTATAAAAAAGCATGTAAATAATGTACTACACGATAAAAAATTAAAAATATTTTTTAAATTTGAAAAATAGCCTATCTCACGTTTGCTTACAAATTTTACTTTTGGAAAAAAAAAATTATAGTCTTTTCCAGTAACAAATTGAGGTACAAAATAACCAACTTTCAATTTTGAATTTTATTGACTTATTTGTAGGGAATTTTTATTATTTAATTTTCGAAATAATCTCGTTCGACTAATAGAAAACGGCATTTGCAATAAAATCTGTTCGTGTGAGCTTTGACGTCTATAACAATTGAAGTGTCATACATGATATAAAAAAGCATACATAAATCATTTGAATACAAACTTCAATTCAGAGAAATTGTAATATACAGGGTGATTCAGGTAAGATTTCCGACCCAGAAACTAGATAGATCTCGGCGAGACGAACAAAAAATCGTATTGGTTCAATCTCAACCGTTACGGAGTTAGAAGGGGGCAAACATTTTTGGTACTTTTTTTTTTGTTTCATCTTATAACTTTTTACAGGGGTAAGCTAGGGTCATCTTTTTTTTTGCAAAATTGTACAGGACCGCTGTTTCTTACCAACAACACTTTGCATGCCTCTGAACCTCTCACCGTTCAAAAGTTATAAGGCCTCAAATCCAAAATTTTGCCATTTTTTTACCCATTTTTTGAATTTAACCCTATTTTTTTCGAGAAGTGCTCGATATTAACCCTTATTTTTTATTGCAGAAAATGAAAGCTCAATTGATTTTGCACCAATTTGTTTAAATAATTGTTTTTCGAAGAATAAATAAAATTTTGGCAGTGTATTTTTAAACAAAACCGTAAATTGGAATTGTAAAAACTAAAAAAAAAATGAAAAATCTTGTGGTAATTATTTGTATGACTGACTGATCAAAAACAATGAATATGTGTAATAATAATTTTAAAATAATAAATATACATATGTACATATGTACATAGGTACCAAAATTGAATAATGTATATTTTTGAAAAACAATTCTCTTTTATTTCAATAAAACTCCCAAAAAATTAAGTACATACATACACACATATACCTACGTATAAAGTTCTTAAAAGTTTGTTCAAGCTTAATATCCGTTTTAATTTGAGTAGTCTGTGTTTACGTTCATGTTTTAAGGGAATTCAATTATCATTATTTTTATTTAAAAAAAAAAAAGTCCTAAATTTTTATTAAATCTGATTTTTTAAAATTGTTTTTGCCGGCATTTTAAAAACGTTTTTTTTTTCTTCAATTTATCTTTTACAAAAACATTTCAAATAAAAAAAATTATCTAATTCATGAAATCAACTTCAAAATTGAATCTATTCATTCAAACAATAAAAATTAAATTTCAAACGAAAAACCTTTTCCAATATTTTTATAGTCAATTCAGCGAATTGAAGCTTCAAGCCAAAATAACATTTAGAAAAAAAAAAAAATAAAATACGGAAGGCTAAATTACTACAACTTTTTTCTTCAATTGACAGTTAATTGCTGTAAAAGTATTTTCAGATTTTTCCTATGTTCTTTTTTTGTTATGACCGTTCAGTAGTTATAGTTTTAGGCTTAACAACGGTATAAATTTTTTAATGTATTCCGACAAAAAGTATAAAGAGCTCGTATGAAAATTGTATGAACATATACATACTCGTATATGTAATGTTCCTTTCGTAAATTTTTATTTGTGTACATTCCTTTACCCGTGATATATCCTTTGTAACAGCTGACAACTTTCTCATTTATAATTTGTTTTTTTTTTTTTTTTTTTCAATATTTGAATATAAACCATGAATACAATCTATCACTTTTTTCAAATGAAAATCAATCGAAATTACTGAGTACTGAAGTTCTAACTTGTGTACTGGCAATGCAAATGAATGAGTAGTGTGAAATTGAATCGAAATATGTATGTAATCGCATTGTTACTATAAATACAATATTGATAGGTATAGACGGTGTTTATAGGAAGGACATAACCAATTTAGAAATGCTTTATTTTTTTTTTCTTTGTGTTGAAACTAACAAATAAAAACTATATAATATGTTAGTATTGTGCTTTTTATGCAATTATCCTTCATTTATTCATGATAATTTAGGGTGAAAGACCTCTAATACAATTTTATATAAATATTAATAGATGGCTAAGACAGAAAGTAATAATAATTATGTCTTTGTGTATTTTTAATCGAATGATATAGAAACAATAGATACACCCTCTGGGTAACAGATATTGATTTATTTCTTTTACTTTATTGTTTATTCTGCCTTCTTAAGAATTTATAAGCAAGGGTTATTTCAAGAATGCAAGTTGCATTGCAAATAACTCCTACATAGCTCTCAAAAAATCGACATGTGGTTGCAAGTTATAAGTATACGTGCTAAACACCCTTTATGCTGAACTATCAAACCAGCTTTCAAAGATGTATAGGGTATCTTAGAAAGCATTCTGCTATTTACTTGAAAAAAGGCTTAATAAGTTAACGTTGACGACTAATGTTTGAGTAAATTTATTCAGGGTGGAGAGAGAGGAAAGAGGTAAAGCTTACATTGAATATCTATTCTTTACCTACCATAAAATCAGATGTAATTTGACGGTTAACAGTTTCAACTTGAATGCAAACAAATTTCCATTTTTGAAAACATCCTAATTTTATATAAAAGAAAAAATTGTCCTTTGTACTCATGCAATTATAAAAAAAAATGCCTTTCTTTGTATTATTTATTAATTTTTCCTTCGTTCAAAGAAACTTGATGGAAAATTTATTGTGGTTTTTTAAAATTCTACTTCGAGTCTATGTTTTTTTTGAAACCAATTGAATAAAATTGAGAAAAAAAAACACAAAAAATAAAACAAATTTATAAAATAAAAATCTGTTTTTAAAAATAAAAATAAATAATTTTTAATTAGCACACATGCACATAAGTGCAAAATATTTTTTACCGTCATATTCATTTATGTTTCATATTCCTTTTTTTTTCCTTTGATTCATGAATAGAAAATTAATGAAAATATGATTTATCTAATTTTCAATTTAATTTTTTTCGAATTGTCACATGAAATTTGATAAAATTTTCTTTTTGAAATATGAATGAAATGTAAAGTAAAAAGGATATGTCATATAAATGTATTATATCCGGTTATTTTCTATGAGAAATGTGTGAATGAATCTGATAAATTTTCATTCAGTTGATTTTTACATTTTATTTTGTACCAATGCATGTGTCAGATAAGAACATTTTAAAAATATGGTACAACATACATATGTGTAGGAGAGTGTGAAAATGTATTGAAAATGTTCATAAAATGATGATATGTGAACAATACATTTCAATTTCCTGGCAAGTGGATACTGTTGTATAAGTTCTTGTAAAATAAGCTTACTCTGTGGTTATTGTATTGAAAAATTTGTTGAATGAAAATGAAAATGTTTGGGGTAATTTTAATTAAAAAAATGTTCGTTTTTTAAATTCATGTTTTCGGAAGTGTGAGTTTTTTTTTTTTTTTTTGTTAAAAAATCAATTTTAAATCAGCGTTGATTTTGTGTGAAATTTAAAGGAAGGAAAAAAAATGTCAAAAGCAAAGGAATGGGTTGATGAAAAAAAATTATTTTTCGACTACATTACATATGTATATTTTTTTTTACAAAATTGTTTCTATGATTCTCATGATTTTTTTTTATTTGACTTTTTTATAATGAATTATATTTGAAATAATAAAAAAATTACTACTACACAAAAATATTTCATAAATGAAAAAATAGTTTTAAATATATCTCCCTTATTATTACTTACACCGCTAGAAAAAGGAAGAAAAAAAAAAACGTTACAATCTGTCATATCACAAAAATTAATTTTAAAAAAAAAATATCACCTTGGACAAACTCCAGTATTCATGTATATTTGTACCCATCTACCCAAAAAATATGGTATTCTTGTATAAATCGCATAATTTCCACCACAAGGTCTTATACCAGCAGATATGATACCTTCTAGTTTATCATTACAAATCAATGGACCTCCTGAATCACCCTTAAATAAAATTGTAAATAAAAAATATTTTCAAATTTCGTTTTAAACATTATGAACAAAAAATATATATACCGTACAACTATCGGCTACACCTGGATTACCGGCGCATATCATAGTTTTACGCTGAAATATTCTTCCGAAATTTGCATTACTAAATTGTCTACAATGTCTTCGTTTAACAATTTTAATATCTGCTCTTTGAAGTTTTGATGGTAATTGTGTGTCGATATTCTGAAAATTATGTTTCACAAGTAAAAAAAAATTTTCCAATTTAAAAAAAAAAAAATATCTACATTTTTAAAAATGCACCTCAATTGTATGTCCCCAACCAGCTACAGTACATTCGGTTCCTATTGATGAAGACTGATTTGCTAACTCAATTGCATGACAAGTTTTTGTAAAATTAAATGGATTTCTCAACTGAAGAATACATTTTCTAAAAATAACAAAACCAAAAAAAAGCTGATAAATTACTTACACGTATAATTGCAATATCATAACGCATTCTATATTTGTCATATTTGTGGTGAGTACATATGCTTTCAACTATCCCATATTGACGATCTAAAGAAGCGTAGTTGTTACTTAAATCACAACCGAAAATTTCTGTCTGAAAATTTTTTTTAAAAAGTGTCTAAAAATCAGTTCCAAAGAAACTCATACAAATCATGTAATTGGTATACCTTACCCGTTTAACAATTAATGGATAAGGATTAGTATCTGATTTAATGAAACAATGAGCAGCCGTTAATATTAGGTCTTCTTTAATAATTGTTCCTCCACACATATGTCCTTTGATTACATCTTGAATTGAAACCTATATGTAATCAAAAAAACAAAAACAAAAAAAGATCTATAAAATGTTTACTTTTTAGAATTTTTAATTAATTTTTCTATCACCAGTCCAGGGAATTCACCAGGTTCTGCATCAGTTGAACCAAATATTATATTTTCTGTTTGGCAATTAACTGTTTTTATGAAAAATTCAAAAATAAAAATACAAACAATTATTTCTATATAAGACATGAGGAATTTTGAATCTTATTATAAAATTAACGTATAGAAATAACTGCTTTCTTTCTGTTTTTTTGAAGTATGCCAGAGTAAAAACATAACCTGAAAATTTTCTTGATATTTTTATTTTTGACTTTTTCAATGAACGTGAAAAGGATAAAAAAAAAACTATGTTGCCCGAATCATAGACGAATCTGTTCATTGTAGGTATCTTCAATTTGTTGAATCTGTTTAGGAAATTGTTGAGAAATTTCACTTTAGTGAAATAAAATGTTTTTTTTTTCCTAAACTTTATTCGGTTAACTGTAGAAATAAGTAGTCTCCTAGTAAGCGCTTCGTGTGGATCTCTGTAGAAAGATCTTGCGGAAAACTCTAAACAAAGCTTTTGTCGAATTTTTTTTCTCGAAAATAATTTTTCGAACATTAGAAAAAATTTTTTTCGCAGGTAATTTTTCAAAAAATTTCTAATAAAAACATGGGTTCAAAACATCTACAAATTTTGATACTGAATATCGGTTTGTTCGATGAAAGTTTGAAGTATAGACGCTGAACAATCGCTGTTGTTTCAATTTGGGACTAAAAATTCATATTCCTTTTTCATTCATAATATCAAACAGACTTATGAAAGTTCAGTCAGTGATGGAAACTTATTTCTATTAATGAGTTGGGTAATTTGTATATTGTCTATGGTAGAAAAGTTTAAATTTTATTTAAAACTTTCTTGATGCTAGTTTATTTACGAAAGAGAAGGTAAAATATAATTTTAAAACTTATTAATAACATCAAAGGTACATTACAGTCTACTGCATAATAATTTATAATTTTATATTTAATTAAGACTGATGTACATGAATAAATCGAAAATTAAGTTTCCAATGGATACTCAAATTTTAAATTTAATTATGTTATAAAAATTTTTTTATCTTAAATTTCAAGAAATGAAAATCCAATTTACGATATCTTTAATTTCCTTTTGTTGTCAGTTTGAATTAGTAAAATCCTTCTTTTGAGAAAAAGAAGGTTTGTTTGCAATTATTAAGAAATTGTCTTTTAATAATAATAAAAAAATATATATATATATGTATATAAAAACAGTAATCAACTTGTGGTTTTCTCTAAATGATCCTTAATGATTTCATCTGAATGTACTTCAATACAAAACGACATGCATATTCAAACAACAATTTCCGCAAAAAGAAATTTCTTCAGTTAAGATTTTATCTCAGAGGAATTTCTGTTGATGAAAAAGAAAAAAGGATATCTTAAAAAGATGTTTGGAACTTTGAAAAACATAAATAATTTCTCTTCTTTTATAAATTTCATTTTCTTTTACTTCTTTTTTCGATTCAATGTGTAATTTATTCTTCATTTTGATATTTATTCATTTTTACCATTTATGTTTGTATAAATTTATTCCCTTGAGAAATTTTACTTAAACTCATTTTATGTGATATGTTCGAATAGAAATTTGACAACTAGAATATTGTTTTTTTTTTTTTTTTTTTTTTTTTTGAATAAACATAATATCAAAAATGTATGAAAGTAAATGAAGTTATCGCATGTTAAAGAGTAATTTTATTCCATTGAAAAATAGAATGTATTTTATTTATTTTATAATCAATCCTTTAGAAAATATGCATGAGTAAACGATGTACGCATTATTTCACAAATATCGTATCTATGTAAAAGTATGGATATTTTCGAAAATGTATCATGTTGATGCAGCATCATTGTTGTTCATAGTTCAAAAACGCATCATATGTTGCATTTCTGACTAAATAAAAAATTCAATTAAGCATCACTATGTCAACTGATGTGTCAAAATTCTTGATGCATTGAATTGTTCATCATGACATATCAAAATTTAATATTGCTCGTTGTAGTTTGCATGTGTAATATTATGGTAATATTTTGAGTATTTGAATCAGTAGCATCGTATTTTTACTGATACTGCGTCACAACAAAGTAACTATGCGTTATTGAATATACCCTGTACAAGTATTTTACATATATAAATTCAACCCCCCTAAGAAATCCTTAAAAATAATTGTTGTAGTCAATAAAATTACATTTCAATGCAAAAAGCTATTTTGCTTCTTCTTTTTGATTTTGTGGCAAAAAGGTTAAAGGATAAAAGTTTATATATGAAAAATGAGTAAATGTTGATAATGATTAGAATCTATGTATACATACTCATCGTTACATATAGACACATACATTTAAATTTTATTAAATTGATATAAAATGTAAAAGACTAAAAGATGAGATAATATAAAATATACGATATAACATCATTAAAATGCAAATTTATTCTTTAGTTAAAAGATAATATGAAATGACACTGACAAGGTATGACATGTACATATGTATATGTGTATATATGTATATGTAAATATTTTATCTCTTTATCTATGAGTTAATGTACTCTTACATTATTGTACGCACCTATAAACCTCTATTTTAAACAAAATCATGTATGTATATATAAACATAATTACATTTGAATTGTGTTTTAAAATAAAATTCATATTATATACATATGTACATACCTATCTATACTCATGAGTATGTGTCCTTGTAGGTCTTGTAAACAAAATGAACCACAAATTAAAAAGTTTCATGAAAATTTAAAAAAAATAAATAAATAAAACAAAGAAAAATTCACCCTTGTAATGTAAATTCATGTATTAGAATTGTTAAAGTTTTTGTTTGTTTGTGTGTGTTATTCAATTTTTATAAAATGTTGGTTAATGATAAAATTATTATTATCATAATAACGGTACAAACAATTTAAAGAACGTTCTAAAAAATTAAAAATGTTTTATTATCCTTTTTTTTTTCGTTTTTCAAATGTAATGAGATAAAACAAAAGCTCTGAAATGCTTTACTTGTCACGAAAAGGATATGAGGTGTGATCAAAAAGTTCGTGTAATGTTTGTTATTTTTTTCAAAAAGGATGTCTCCATTCATCTTTATTCATATTGCCTTTATTTGTTATTATCCCTATTGAAGAATATAATCTGCTGATGGATAATCTAAATATTTTATGCCGAAATTTGTTTGTTTGTTTTTTTTTTTTTCACTTTTCAAAATACAATTTCAATTTAAAATCATTTTTTTTTAAAGGATTATGTTTGTAAATTTAGCAATTTAAATTGAAATTTCCTTTTAATTTTTGAACATTTACGACAAATAAAATGATGTAAATCAAATTAAATGAAAACTAATTTTTATCCTAAACTTTTTAACTTTTAATCACTTTTCATTTAAGTTTTATCGGTTTTTATTTTTTTTTTTTTGGTTTTTAACTAATACAAAATTAACTTATTTTTATAATCGATTTTTAACTTACCCTTCTTTAACGCACTTGTTTTTTTTTTTTTTTTGCTTATTTTTTGTCATCACGATGACATTTCAACATATCATATTAAAATTCTAATTTAAGCAAAATCAAAATTCAGTTTTATATTTGAAGTGTTCCATTATTTCCTCCTCCTTTACTTCAGTTTGTAATTTCAAATGCAATTTCAGTATAAACTAGAAAATGTATTTAAGTTTTTTTTATGTTGTTGAAAAATTTGAGGGTTGAATATTTCAACGAAGAAGCAGAAAAAAAGGTCCATTATATCCTTTCATTTCCTTATTCTTAACCAAAATACGAATCTAATCAGTTATTCACCAATAAATGGATGACTGATGTTATTCCTATTTTGAAAAACAAAAAAAAAAAAACAAAAAAAATTCAAAAAGTAAAACGACAAAAAAAAAACATTTCTTCAAATCTCAAGTGGATGATGGATAAGGGTGCAAAAATACATTATTTATGTTTGGTCTGCATCTTCACACACTGACACGCGTGAATTTTAACACACCGAGAAAAAAAAACACCACGAATATATTGTATAAGCTTAACGTACATATGTATGTATATATTTTTTTTTGCAGGAACAAAACTAAGGCGTGTTAAGATAAAAAAGGGTAAGTATTGAATGCTACCCTCATCTTAATTCTCTTCTCCTTTTTTTTTTTGTTGCTTCCAAGTTTAGTGTAAAATTCTGTTCAAAAATTTTTCAGGATGTAAAAGGAAAAAAGTTTTTAGATTAGAGCACATGTTACCCATATTTTCCATAGTACATATTATAGTGTATTTCTAGTAGATTTTTTTTTTTTCTGTTCAAATTGAAATAAAACTTTTTTGTTCTTATTTGAAAGATGATTTAGAAATATTTTGGTCATATTTTTACCTATTTGCTTTCTTATTTACTAAAAATTTTTCTAAATTCTCTAAGAACATTTAATAAAGATGACCCAATTTTTAATTTCTTACATTTTTTCCTTAGTTTTTGCAAATAAATTAATGTCGAAATATCGTGATGAGATGTCAACGATAATGAAATAAAAAAAAATAATAATTCTAGCTTGTTCTTCAAAGTGAAAAAGAAATTTTTTTTATTATTCATTAAATTTCACTCAAAAAGAATTATAGATTATAAAATAATTTAGGAAAATTATATCGTTGAATTTTTTTAAGCGAGAAAAATATGAATTAAAGTGAATTTTTAATTAAAAGAAAAGTCAAAGTCATGAAATTATTTTTCGAGGGGTCTTTATCTTTGTTCGGTTTCTATAAAAGGTAAGCTAAAGAAAAAGCTTATAAATAATAATTAAAATATTAGCTGAATGAGGACGTTAAAAATTTTTTACTGTAGATATTTTTTTTCTTCTTCTTCTTTTAGATGACCGAAAAATATACAAATGTATTCTTCAAAGTCCAAATTAGACTTGAGTCTTCTTGAAGATTTTTTAAAAGATTTGTTCGAAAATTTTGGAGTACTGTGTCTTAGAGAATTTCGTACATTTAGGTTTTGACAAAATGAAATCTAATCTTTGACAACATATAAGTTGTTCTTGACTTTTAATTTTCTTACGGATTTAAACAAAAAAGTTGACACGCGGTTTTTCAAAGAATTAACTTTATTGTTTTAAATTTTAAAACTTTTTCTAAATAATTTTTCTCACAATATTAGTGAAACAACAAAATTCGAATTAACTGACAAATAGTTAATTTTATGACCATTAAATAAAAACTTAATTCAGTTTGACTAGTTGCTTCCGAAGAATTGATTATTTCTCATATAATGAGTAGAAAATTTTAAAGTTATTTTTTTTTATTATTCAACAAAGTATTTTTAATGATTTTTTTAATTATGCAGTTTGTATACAAAAAACTCTGAAAAGGAATTTTTAATTTCGCAACTTTAGGTTTTTTTTTCCTGTGTGTGCGCACATTTGATATAATTTTCTCTTTTAGTTTGCAAAATTTATATGTTTTTAGTTTTAATTTTTTATAATGGGAAAAGGTAAAAGAGAGTTTTAAATAAAACATATTTTATGAATGTGAAAAAAACAAAATTAAATGATTTCGTTTAATGCATGTACGCTTTTATTTTCGTTTATGTCTAGCCGCAGTTAGGGAAAAACTGAAATGAAATAAACAAAAGCAGAAAAAGTTTTTGAAAATTCTTTTAATTAAATTTGAAAAATTATAATGCAAAGTAAAATACCTCTGATGGTGATATATTCCTTATTCCTTATTTTTTTAATTGGTAGATAGATTTTTTTTTGCAATTGTCAGTTATATTCCTTTGAACTCCTTCGCATAAATTTTCATTTATCCTAAAAACTATAGCAGAATATTTTTTTTTTTTCATTTTTTGTTCACATACAAAAAAATATATAGAGCAGAAAAACCTTGTATACGTAATAAGTAGTATCCTGGTGTGTTTATACACAAAAAGAAAAAAAAAATCACTTTAATATCTAATGACATATACAGTATAGCCTAGTTATCATCTTCAAGGAATATTTACACAGATTACGATCTAGATTTGTTTTGAATGCAACATCTTTTCGTTTTAGGAAAAGAAAAAAAAAAGAAAATATTGTAATGCATAATTTTCGCTTTCTTTTTGATTTTTTAAATAAGTACTTAACGAATGAGATATAAAATGTGAAAGAAAGAATAAATAAATAAAAGATAATTCCGTAGGGGAAATATAAAAAAGGAGTACGAATATTTATAAAAGAGAAAATCACATAAATTCATTTTTAAAGAAAAATAAATACAAAACTAGATTTATTTTACCGTTCAAGACTAAGAAACCCACTGTTTTACATTTTGAAGGATTAATTAAATACAAAAAAGGCTTCTTTACCTCAGATACAGATCATGTGGTTTTCTAAAATGTTTCAAATGTCCTTTTCATAATTAAAAAATGTTATTTAGATGTCATTTTATTACAAAAATTTTGAAAGTTTAAAAAAGATATTTCAAGGAAAAGATGAAGAATCTTGAAAGCTGAATAAAAAAATGTTTGTATAGGTTGTAGGTTTCATTAGTTAATTGTTCAAATAAAATTGATGAAAAATTATACTGTTTCAACGATCCTTCATGTCAATACAGTTCTACGCACTCACATTAAATCTAATCAACATTTTCTAAGTTCTTTTTCATAAAAAAAAGTTTCAAGTGCAATTTGTCTACCTTTATCAAGTGTTGATTGTCTTTCATTCTTTCATTAATTGAAAATTTCCTTTTTAATAGAATATCTGTCAGATACAGAAGAATTTTTGAAACAAATATTTATCGTATCTTTTAAAAAGTTTATAGCATTTTATATACTTTGTTTATATTTTCATAAAATATATTGTATGTAGTACATACAAAATTTGTAAATTTATTGAATAAACGATGTTTATACATAAGAAATTTACATTAAAGATTATTTTATCTTAAGATATTTTATGTTTCTCATCAACTCCATTTATTATTGAAGTATGTGGTTTGGTTTTCAATCTCCAAGAAAACATTATTGGTAAAGTAGCAATATCTTTGAATAATGTAAAACACCTTAAGGGTAATAAGAGTCTTCTGAAGGATATCACATTTTAAATAGAAATTGGTTTTTTGTTTTATCCCTGTATAATTTTATTGTTGTTGTTATTAGTTTTTGTATGTTTTTTTTTTTTAAAAATAATATCTGTCTATGGAGTCAAAATAAAAAGAGATTACAGATTTTTATATAGTCATTAAGCTTTGACAAAATTTTCAAATATATTTCTTATATTTCTTTTTAACAGTAAATTCGAAAGTATTAAAAAGCCTCCTTCAATTTATCCTTTGTTTCGTTTTCTTTTTTATTCTAATTTAAAAATACCATCAAAATTTTTCACTCCTTTAAATGCTAGTTATTTTCCATCTGACACATATTTTTTTGGTGTCCTAACCCACAAGTTTACTAGAAAAACAAATCACCACAAAAAAAGTTAATTAAGTGCCGGAACAAAAAAGCATAAACAAGCGTTCATATAAAGAAAATCTTGCAAAGATAACAGAAAATGCACAAAAATTAAAGCGAATGTGAAAATAATTAGTGAAAATATCAATTTATTTAATTTTAACATTCTATTAAAAAAAAATATATTTCGAAACGTTAACTCAAGGCACTGAAAAGATATTTTTAAAACTATTTTTTTTTTTTGTGTACAAGGTCAAGCTTTTTTCCGTACAAAGTTATTATTAAGATTTTTTGTGTGCTAATTTTTTGTATTTAACTAATTTTTTTTTTTATCAGAGAAAAATGTACATACATTTGTTTAGAAAAAAATCGATTTTCGATAAAAGTGTGAATGTATATACGTGACAAATCTTTTTATTTGAATCTAAAACGTGAAAAGAATAAAATTCAGTTGATAGATTTTTCTTTCTTTTCTTTTATTTTTCTTTAGAATAAAGTACAGAATTTAAATGGAAAAAAATCGTAGATGTTTGTTTTGACTTTACAAATGAAAATCCAAAAATAGTATCTACAGAATTACTTTTATGTGCGAATTCATTGAATGATTTTTTTCATTGAATTTTTTATTTGACAAAAACAAAATACATACATATAGTACCTACTATATACTCATTTTAAGGCTTAAAGTCAATTTTTTATCACTTATTTGAAATTCTTTAATAAATTAAATAATATAATAAAAATATTTAGGTGTATTTCAGGATCTTGATACTGATGCATTTTGAAGGTTTTGCTTTGTCACGAAGGAAAAGTATTAAAACTGTTGAGTTCATGGTTAAGTGCTTGCTTTAGCTTTAAGTGCAGATTCGCAAGGACTGAGCGATAATGAAGCCAAACTTGCAAGTGTTATAGTTTTCGATAACAAGTTGATAAAGTCAATCTTTGAATCCGTTTCTTACCTTAAAGAAGTAAGAACTAAAAGATTTGAGAAGAAAAAGTAAGGACTTGGTTCTTTAGCTGGACTTGCTAAAATAAGTTGTGGTTCAATACTGTAGTAATGATATTTCATTTTATGTACATTTTTCAAAAATAAAATAATATAAGTTTAGTAAATTTTACAGCTATAATCACGGATAAATTAATCCTTGTTATTCTAAGTATTATTAAAACTCAAAATTATAGAGAGAAATATGCATAACATTGAATAAAGAAAATGATGTAATTTATAATATTTATCGAAAAACACTTTTGCATAATAAAACTTTGTTATAAAATGCAAATAAAGATTGTGCAAAGTGAAACATTTACATGTAAAAGAGTTAAAATCAACATAAACTTAATTTTATGCATATTAATGTTTATCTTATGTATGTATAAAATTCTCCAATAATTCAATATAAAAGATATTCCTCTAGAAACTATATCCTGTTTTTTGTTGGTGTTGTTGTTGTTATTGTTTTACTTTTTATCCTATAAATTTTCATGCATTAAAAAAAAATTAATTTTCTATTATACTAGTAACATGCTTAAACTTTTCCAAAGTTGTTTTTTCTGTTTTACACGAGCTTACAACAATCTATTTATGCATTGTCATGTTCGATATTGTTTTTGTTGTTTCTCTAGAACAAACATTTTCATAAAAACGTAATTAAAATTCAATGAAAATTTATATTTGACCATATAATATCTTAAACATAAACTTATTATGTAGAGTTGAACATTATCATGTCAGAAAGGATATCATATCACAAACTAAAGCATCAATAAATTAAATATAGGGTAAAAAGGAATTAAAAGTAAAAGAAGAAAAAAAAAATAAGCAAAAAAAGAAGGAAAATATTTGATGAAATGAAAAAGTTTTTCTTATACATATTTTCTTACCTTTAGGCATAGCATCTTTTAAATTGTGTTCAAAGTATCTGTGGAATATGTTATTTTGGTGTTTTTTTCTCTTCCTTTTTTTTCATTTAATCTCTTCGTTCTTCTATTTTTCTTGTCATCATCATCATCATCATGTGATATGTACGTATATTCTTTGGAACAACATTCAACTTTTTTTTCTTCTTATTATTTTTTGTAAAGGAATATGCTAGAGTAGTCGAAATACAAAGTATGTACATACACCTACTGCATATGTGTTTTATGCTCAAAGGATCCATAAAGTAAAAAAAAAACGAAGAAAGAGTATCGTAAACTTATTTCAACCCTTAAGGAAAACAATTTCCTTTTTCACACTTTTCATTTCATATAAATTTTTTTTGCTAGGAAAATAAATAAAACTCTTGAAAAAAAAAAGTGTAAGGAAAAGAAAAAGTCTAAATAAATTGAATGCGTTACATATTATAAGATACAAATTCTTACATTCAATATTTACAAAAAAGGAGAAAAAATAAAAATAAAAAAATAAGAAAAAAGAAAATAAAAGTAAATAGTAAATAAACGTACTACATGCTTCTTGTTTAAGAAATGTACATACTTATTGAAATGTAAGCCTAAAGCGTTACATTGGAAATAAAGTAACAATTTTGTTCATGTTCATGGTATGTGTTTGTTTTCGGAAAAATAAAAAAATAAACAGACAACAGAAGCCTTTCGTTACTTCATTATATTTATTAAAATGAATTTTGTATGCAATAAATTTTGATTAAAAAAAAAGATACTGTATAATTTTTTTTAAACTTTTTTATCCATGGTTTTATTTGGAGAAAACTTTGAAACCACTTGGAGACAAATTCAATTATATGTGGGCCATAGAGTATTATTATGTGTAAAATGCTGAACACAAATTACAAACTTATGTTCAATTTGGGATAACCTATGTATTCAAATACCAATTTCTAATTTTATAAAAAATTTTCTTCCAAGAAAAACTGGCTAGTTGGATTTTAAAATACATATTTCAATTAGATTTCGTTATAAGTAAATGTGAACTTTATTCAAAATTTTATTCAAATAGAAAAAATAATTAATTTTAATAGAAATAAGAAACTAAATTTATTTTAATTTAAAAAAAAAAAAAACTTTTTATATGAATAAAAGGTTTATTCTTATTAAACAACATCAATTAATAAAAATTCTTATCTTTTATAATTTATTTCACTTATAAAAAAAAAACTATAAAGATATAGGTAATATCATTTTTCATCTTTTTTGTGTGTGTTTGTTTTTTTTATTCATATTCATATGTGGAATGAAAAGTTCAATTATGCAACATTGCTGAAGATTCAAAACAATAAAAACCGAATTTTTTCAGAAAACAAAAAAAAACAAAAATTGAAAAAAAAAAATCAAAACCATGATAAAAAGAAAATTGAATGAATTTCCGTATTTATATATTTGTATATACTATGTAGATACAGATACGACTAGGTATCTATATATCTATCTGAATTTGTGGAGTTCATGATGATATAAGCTTAACGACAATTTAATTCAAAGCGGTATTTTTGTTCTTTCTCATATTCTTTTTTCCTTTATCTTTTCACTTTTTTAATTTTTTTTTATTTAAGTATTATTGTCCTTAAGCAAAAAGTTTTTTTTTTTCGTCCACAAAGCAAGTGTTCCTGAAAATAATATACAGTGCATATATATGATATACATATGTACATATATGTATGTGTATGGAACTTTATGTGATGTTTTAATAAAATATTGTTTTGTAATATGAATTTGTATTTTTAAAAGAGCTAATTAGTGTTCTTATAAAACAATAGAATGAGTTCTAAAAGCAATACTTTTGTATATCATACGAGTGTATAAATGTTAAATATGGAAAAAATATATTGTCACATTCACAGGTAATGCACATGCCACAAACCTGAATATGAAAAAATCTCATACATAATACTTATGATTTCATATAAAGATTAAAAGAATATTTTATAAGAATAAAAATGTCCTTTTGCTCTTTAACCAATTAATTTTTTCTTGTTTTTGTGATTTTTAAAAGAAATATTTAAAAAAAATCTGATTAAACAGGTGAAACATTGAGACAAAAAGGACAAAATAAATATGAAAAAAAAAAATTATTATAAATTCAGTTACGATTTCTTTTCAAATATCAATTTCTTACATTTTTGTAAATATTTTTTCTAGAAACCAAAGGTAGTGTAAAAAAAAATTAATGAAAATTCTACGGTTTTTTTTTTTTTTTTAAATTTTATCAACCATTCATTTTTTTTGTTGTTTTTAATATATTTTTTTTTCTCACATGAGATTATAAATTTTAACCTACATTTAAAAAAAAATCAAAATCTAAGCCGTTAGAACTTCTATTTATTTTTTAATAATTATAAGAAAGTTTTTTAAGAACAATAAATGTCGTTCACAAGATAAACTTAAACATGAATGCAACTTAAAGAGAAAATAAAACACACATTGTTTTTTAATAACCGTAAAATCGTATGTCTGTGATCAGTTTTCTTATATATGTATAATCATAATCTTGAGAAAAAAAGAAAGAAAATAAGTCGTAATTATAAGAAAAAGATATTTTACCGAAATCATATAAATATTTTTGTCATAATATTTTTCATTAAGTTCCCGTATAAGTAATAAAATGTTTTCATAATAATTATTACCTATTGATCAGATACAATGATCATTAGAACAAGAAAATATAAATGACGTAAATGTGTTAATCTCAATTAAAAGAATCTGTTACAAAATTTTATTATTTTTGTAATTTTTGATGCTCAAAAATTTTTGTTTTCTTAGCTTTTAATTTTTTTTTTTTAAAAAAGGGGTTTTCGTTTGATTGAAATGTTTAACTGTTACTTCATCTCATTGTTCTTGATCGTATAAATTGAAACATTTTTAGGATGACATCTGCAGTTGTTAGTTTAATTTTATCAAGTTAAGAATGCAACTCTTACAGTATATTTGGGTGTATTTTGTGAATTTTAAACCGAAATATTAAATATAATGTTGCTTCGTTTGTTTACACTGTCATTGAGTGAGTGATTAGTGTGAATTACATATAAATTAAAATTATATTTTAAATAAAAATAATATTACAGTTTTTTGGAGGTTCTCAACTGTTCATGGAATTGTAAAATGTACTTGTGATCCAGGTCCTCAAGGCCCTATGGGATATCCTGGGCCAAAAGGTGAAAAAGGAAGACCTGGAACACCGGGATTTAAAGGAATTCCAGGACTTCCTGGAACAAGTGGTTCACCAGGACCTCAAGGACCACCGGGTCCACCAGGTCCTCCTGGAAATAATGTGCCGGGACCGCCTGGACCGCCAGGACCACCAGGTCCTCCAGGTCCTCCGGGTTCTATTTTTCCTCCGGGTTTTCCCTTTCCTCCGGGTTTCCCGTTTCCGCCAGGTTTCCCGTTTCCACCGGGTTTTCCTGGTACTCCTGGTGGTCCTGGCGGTCCTGGTGGCCCTGGTGGTCCTGGTGGCCCCGGTGGTCCTGGAGGACCGGGTGGTCCTGGTGGTCCTGGTGGCCCTGGTGGACCAGGAGGACCTCGTGGTACAGTCGTACGCAGCTCACCGCAAAATTCAAGAAGAAGAACTGTTTCGAACAGAACAACTAAGACTGTAAATTCCAACAAATCAAATCACAAGAGAATTTCTGGGGCCGCTGTTTCTTCAGCAAAACCTGGAAAAGTTAAAAAACCTGTAAGAGCTGTAAAACCGGGAAAATCAAAAAAGCCAGTTAAATTAAGAAATCGCAATAGACCGGGAAAAAAAGGAAGTGGTCAAAGTGAACTTGGAGTATCGGTGGAACAATCAACGATTGAAAATAATCCTGAAACTTCAATTGCAACCCAATTCTCTGGATTTCCCGCAAATACCGGTATTTCTCCTGAAGTTCCTCTAGCTTTTGATGATGGTGGTATAAAACCACAAATTTTAAATCGTACGTATTTGTTTCATATAACTTTTTAAATATATTAAATTAATTTTCTTAGCTTCATCAATTCTATCAGCATCACCAGCTCCACCTGGTTTTATAATCAGTGTGGCAAAGCCTGGTCATCATAATCAATGGTCACATCCTTATATTCCTAATGTAAATATAAATGGATTACACAATCAGCATAGAAGACCATATGTGCCAATTTCAGTACATAGCGGTTCAGTATTTCATCAGCAACAACAAATACCTCATCCAATAAACAATCAAGCAGAACCGAATGGAAATTATGAACAAAGCTATCAAAATGATTTCTATAATAATGAACAACAGTATTATTCAGTTCCAGAGCATAATCCTTATCCTTTCGAACCTCCTCGTCCACCTGAGTCTACTCATCCTCCTTATACCTCTTATTCTCCTGAACCTCCTTATCCACCTGAATCTTCTTATCCTCCTCATACTCCTTATATGCGTGAACCTTCTGATTATAATAACATCATCCATCAAATTTCCATGTATTATAATCCAGATAATGTTGAACATTTTGTAGATGAAAATTTCGGTAGTGATGTTCAATATGATGCTCGTGTATCAGATCAGTATGAACATGATGGTACATATTTTGATGGTAATGAAAATTCAACAACAGAAATTGAAGATACTTCAAAAAATGTAATTTTTGATGTAGGAAATGCAGGTAGATTTTTCTATTAAAATTCAAATTCTAAAAAATTAATTTATTTTGATAACTGAAAAATTTTTTTTTCCAAGATGAATTCCAAAGATCTCGTACAGTAGAACCAGAAATAAATCAAAAATTTGTTGATCCAGTTGCTGTTCAAAATTCCATAATTGAAATTCGTCAAAGTATTGAAGAATTAAGGATGTTAATTAATCAAATTAATACACAACAGCGTAATTAGTTTTAGATGATAAGGAATTTATAGAAAATTAATTTTTCTATAGTTTAATGGTGTAGGGTGGGAATGCTAAATTATAAACAAAAAAGCTTGTATTTCTTTTGTAGGTTTAAAAGCGAAAACTAACATATATTATAATTTAAAATTAAAAAATAGGATTTCTTTAAAATTTAAGTTATAGTTAGAATATTTAATTTGAATTTGTAGAGTGAAATTGAAATATGTATTTTGAATTTTACCTATTAAGTGAAATGGTTTTGGTCACATTGAAAAACTAAAACATTCATTCAAAAATAAAATTTCACTACAAGCAACTTTTCTAAATTTTTTTTTTTTGTTTTCAAATATTAGTTTTTTATTTTGCTTAAAAACTTTAATATTAAGGAATTTGTAATTTTCTTGTTAAATAAATTTTGTTATTTAGCAAAAATTCAAATCAATTCATTTTTCCAATCATCGAAGAAAGCCTGAAGAAAAAAAGTTTTGAATTATTTTTCCATAAGGGAAAATCAATTATCAGCGAATCAATTTATTGGCCCTCGGTACATTTGCGAAATATTCCACGAATCGTATCTGGTAAATAAAACTCACTTACACAACAACAAATACGGGTCAAAAAACTCCATAAATTTTTGTTTTTTTGCCGTTTTTTAAGTTTAAGTTTTCCAACTATTATAAAATTTTTTGAAAAAGGATAATTTAAGAAAAACCTCAAAATAAATTTAAGAAAAAATTCACAAAATTTCTTGAATCAGATAAAAAGAAATTTTTCTAAAATTTTACTTTGACTTTTCGAATATTTAAAAATTCCTTTTTAAAATGAAATACTTTTCAGATAACAACACTTTAAATACATATTCTGTTAAGTGTGCTACTATAGTATCTACCTACCTACATATGTATGTACGAGTACCTATGCGCGATACTTAAAAGTATATTTTCCTTTAAAAAAATAAACAGAATATTTTATTTGTGAAAATATTCGAATGCGGAATACTTCAACTTTTAGTGAAATTTCAAAACATGAAAAAAATTCTCAAAGTTTTCTTTTTACAAAAAGGAAATTTATAAAGATAAAAATATTCTTTTTGATCAAAAAACTAAAAAGTATACTTAAACCATAAAGTGATACATATGATACCGATTTTTCTATTTAACAAAAAAAAAAAAACAAAAAAAAAAACATTCGCGAAACATCTTTCTTTTGAGGAATTAATTAGAAAAGCTTGTAATCGTGACTTTGGATAAAAAAGAAATAAAATAATAATAATTTTTTTTTGTTAACATAAAATTTACAAAAGCCTAAAAAAGAGAGCAGAAAAATAAAATAAAAAAAAACAAACATAGAGGATCCTTAATGAATTCATTGCAAAAAAATAAAAATTTAAAAAAAATGCTCGCTAAGAGGCCACGCTAATAAAAGACTTCAAAAGAAAAAATAAAAAATGAATGAAAAAAAAGAAAAACAAAAACAAAGAAGGAAAAAGCCGACCAAAAACGAGTGAAAGAACAAAATTCACTGCAGTACAAAAAACAAAAAAACACAACTTACACGAATATAATGTAGGTACCTCCATCAGGTATTTGAATAACTTGCAAAATTATATTCCCATAAGCAAAAATGACTTTGAAGTACATATCTACAAACTGATATATAAATATAAAAAATTATATAGAAAAATGCTTATTTTATTTTCTACTTTTTTGTATTTTTATATATTTTTGCCATATGCAATGCTATTTTCACCCCCAGCTACTATGAAGAGTATAAAGTGAAAGTATATTGTATGTATGTACTATGTATGTATATGTACATATGTATATGTTTTATATGAATATGAATTGCAATCAAAACTAAAGAACACCATTATAAAAGTTTAATAAGTCGTCAAGTTTGCCGGTAAAAAACCAATTAAAGAAGTTCCTTTGAAAATGCAACAGTTTATAAAAGGATTAAAATAAAAATTTAAAAAATGCAAAAAAAAAAAAAGGAACGTACATATGTGAGATGATAAATAAAAAGATCCTATTTCGTGGTAAATGGGAAAATATAGCAAATAGAATGGGTAGAAATGTAGAAATGCATGTATGTATGTATATGTTCATGGTATCATCAGTGAAACAACATCATTATTGTATACTTCACGTTTGCGTTTTTTTTGTTTTCGTGTTCAAAGTGAAAGCATTTCACTTGTAACTTTGATTTTGTTTTGCGAACTAATTTTTTTTTTTTTTGCATTTTAAATATTAATGGCTTAGATTTATTGAGAATGTTATTTTTTCTATAAATATTGATTTTCAATTATTATTTTTATTGCAAAACTCTGGAAAAAAAAAAAATTAAAACAAAGAAAAAATAATGGTTTACCTATGCAATTTATTGAAATTGCATGCATTTTTATTTTGCTATTAAAAATCTATTGAACTACATAAAATCCATGTAATATTCCATCGATTAAAAGTAACTTTTCAAATTTATACTAACATGAAATCAAAGGATATGTAAAAACAAAGAAGAGAAAGATTTCAGTCAATTTATGGTTTTTAAAAAACAATTAAAAACAATAAAAGGAAAACTGTTTGAAAAGAAAACTTAATTGTAGAATAAGCTTTCAGTAATAACCCTTTAATTCTTATCGCTAATACTTGAATCAATTTCAACAAAATTTTATTTAAAAAAGTCGTTTTTAAATTTATATAAGTATATACCTCCGAACTCTCTGTAATCTGATTGATTTGAAATATTTGTAAGATATTCTTTTTGTAATTTTCTAAAATAGCTATATGTTCGCAACATGACACAACGTTATATCTTTTTATATAAAAAGGTCCAAGTTACATAATTTATTAATTTTTCCGTTTATCAAAATTACAATTTCTATTATTTATTTTCTAGAGAAAAAAAGATATATTTACATACATAAATTTATATAAAAGAAAACTCATATGTTGGGACTGGTAAATTATCTTTAAATATCTAAATGAGCATATATCCGAAAGGAAAATAAAAGGCAAATACAATCAAAATAATGCTAATCTTAAGAAGAAAAAAAAATAGATAATTATTTTTTTATTTTTTCTGCTTATTAAATAAAATTGACTTTTCCCATGTTGTATTTATACTTTCTAGAGGTTTAATAAAGTTTCATCTGAAATCATTGTTGCCAATGTGTCACTATTCGAATTAAACTTGGTACGCTTTATTTGTTATTCAATACATTAAATTCGGAACAAGTGTTACGTGATGCAAAATGAGATACAAAATTCTACTAAAAATGAGAGATTTTTGTCTATACGAATGGTTTGATAGCTGTATGGGTTAAAGATCAAACAGGAACATAAATCTTATAGAATTTAACAAAATGATTTTAAAAAAAATCGATCAAGGAAATTATCTAACTTTTTTCATAATAATTAAGCGTTTTCGACCTATTTTCCTAAATCAGAGCTGGCAATACTTATTGCAATTATTTTAAGGATGTATGAATTGATTTAAGAGAAAGTTAAGTAAATATTTATACGATTAACGTTGATATCCATATGATGTATGAAGTGAATAATAAAAATGAAAAAAAAAAATATTATTCGAAGTAATTTTACTTTAGGATAATAATTGCAAAGTAAATACGAAACTTCTGAATATATTTTCATAACAAAAGCGTAGGAGTTTTATCAATTTATTACAGAAAAAAAAAAAAATCAAATAAAAGTTATAATTTTTCTTTTATTCTTTTGTAAATTGATATTTTTCTTACATGAGTATATTATTACTTTCTCTTCTTTCAATTTTTATTATCTTTTTTGTATGAGATCAAAAGAAAATTACATTTTGGTAAAGTTAACATAAAAACCCTTTTGTTTTATCGTTCAAACATGTATCCTATAAATACCTTGTGTATAGTAGCTAGTTCATTTTTCAGATATGTAAATATATATGTACATATTTTCATATTCATAAAAAGTTAAGTTCTTTTGTTTTGTTATTTCTTTTTTTTTTAAATTTACAATAGGATAATAATTTTTTTAAATAATTTTTTAGTCTGTATTTTATACATAAAAGATAATTCTTTAAAGAGAATAAGAATTTTAATGAAATTGAGGATGCGTGCTAATTAAAGGAAACTGAATCAAAGTAAGTATATTTTTTGTTTTACTGAAGTACGTACCTATACATATTCTCTTTTGCATTTTGTATGATGATTTACTTCGAAGTAACTAACATGTTTCAAGTAACGAGATTGTTGAACTAAAAAAAACAAAATTAAGGATATTGTAAACAATTCTATTGTTGTAAAATAAAACAGAAAAAAAAAATTAGTAAAGGATCCTTTAATAAAATATTTGTTTAATTTTGTTTAATTATTTTTGTTTTATGTGATGTAGTGTAATTTGAAAAATTTTGTGTTCTGGAGAAATTTGGAATGTTTGAGAAAATTTTTTTTAAATAATTTTTCTATGTGAAAAATCGAGTTTCGAAAATTGTCCACATATTATAATAACGAAATATTTCGAAATTATAGTAGGATAAATTTTATTTTTTTTTTCGTTTCCCAGTCTAAATTGACCACAGGTAAATTATTATTTTTTTAAGCAAAAACAAAAAAAAAAAACACTTTCAATTTGATTTCTTATGCACAACAAAAAAATTTGTTAATTTTCAAATGTTCATAAATGTTTTTCTTTTTTGCATTTCTTTTTCTTATTTAAAAATTTTCAATAAAAAATAAAAAAAAAACAAATTTCTTTATTTACACTTTACATCTTCACCTTATCACATTTTTATAATTATCATAAATTTTTCAATTAATATATTTTTTATTTATTTATTTTTTTTTTTGAATTTAAGTTATCACAGTCTAGATTTTTTTTATTAGTTTTATTAGAAGTGGAAAATTGTGTTATTTACAGTGTAAAAGCAAAAATTATAAAGTAATTTATTTTTCTGATGACAAAAAAAGTAAAAAGACGTTTTCTTGAAAAAGAAAAAAAAATATATGAAAAATAAAATTCTTGAAAAATTCAGTTAGCTTGCAGTACCTTTCTTTATTTTAAGAAAAATCATTTTTTTTTTTTTCGATGAACGCATAGTAGTTACGCATACATTTTTTCTCAACATTTCGATAATTTTTTTCGAAATTTTTTCTCTTAAATTTTTTTTTTTTTCAAATTGTGTGAATTTTCTGTATAATTATCAAAAAAAAAAAAAAAAAAATTTGAAATAAACCACAAATAATAAAATTAAAAATTTCATATATTTCACAAGATATATACTAATTATTACATAACAAAAAAAAAATAAATTAATAAAAAATTGCAATTAAATTTACTTCAAATCAATTAGATTTTCATGAAGAAAATAAGATTAAAAAATCTAAATGTGTGATAAATTTCGTTTTTTATAGTGCGCAACAAAATTAGTTAAAATTTTATGACCTGATAGAAGTTAAATTGCATTTGACGTTATAAGTACATAACTTTTTTTTTTGTTGTTGTTTTTATTTTTCATTATAATTTAGTTTAATTTTTTTGCTATTTATTTAGTTTTTTAAATTACAATTACTTTCAACACATAATGGCGTATTTAGGACAATTTCTAAATATATTATTTTTATTTATAATAATGGCTGTATTTAGATTGGGACCTTTCGAAGTACTTTTTAATTGTAAGTTTTTCGAATATTGTTTTTAGAATTATAGTGACTATAAAATAAAATGTATCTGTGCTATTTTATCTTTTGTAGATGATGGTACTGCACGAGTTATTTTACCATTTCCACAATATCAAGGTGTGAGAACAAAATGTGAAATTGAAAATTTAGATTGGAAAAAATTTATGGGTTCATTTCAAAACAGTAAAAAGCCTTAGTTAATATATTTTTATTTTTATTATTTTCAATTAATTAATGATATATTTATATAGTAAATTATTATTATTGTAATAAAATTTAAATAAACTTTAATTTATAAAAAAAGAAAAAAAAAAAAAATATTTACAACGGTAGAACAGAACTATAGAAAATTGTGTTTAATGTCAATCGCCTTAAAAATCATTATAGGCTCAGAAAGAAATTACGATGCTTACCATTCTCTTAAAATCTGGAAAAGTTTAAACAGAAAATCTATCCTGCTTCCCTCATTACCTTTTCCCCTTCATTCTTTGGATTTTGAAAACTTTCTGATTGATTTAAAAAAAAATATTTTCAATGATCGATTATGTTTGAAAAAGTAATTTCAAAAAATACCTAATTATCGAACATAAAAACAGTTAATTTTTCTTTATTCTAATAAAGTTGACATTGCTAAAAAACTATAAAATTTTCTAATTTGTTCCTCTTTTTATTTTTTATATTTCTTTTTTTACATATTTTAATTAAGTATTTTTTTTTATCATAAAAAAAAACAAATTAGTGTAGAATTATGCAACAGAAAATTAATATGTACAAATTATAATAAAAATTAATAACTAACTAATTTTATCGATAACGGTGAAAATTGCAAATTATTGTACAAATTGCATTTTTTATTGAGTAAAATTTGAAAAAAAAATAAATAAAAAATTACTGGAAATTAACGTAAAAGATAAAATTTCAATACGGGCTACATTACTGTAGAATAATTCCTTAAAAGCCCTTGAAAAATTTTTTTTTTCGAGCTAAAAATGTCTTTCGAAGTTAAGATTTAGGAAAAAAATTTTAATATGAAAACTTCTAAAATCCTAAGAACTTTTCATTATAATCGTGATCAAGTACGATCAATTTTACAAATGATGAATATCCTTGATAGTGTATTTCTAGTTCTGGTGGATCTTTCTATGTTGAACATTATTTAATATGGTATATTCTGTCTTGTCAATATTTTTGATTCTTTGTTTCATTTCTATTTTTTTTTTTTTAATGCTATTTTACATCAAAAAATTGCCATACTAAAAAAAGTTATCATTTATTCATTACCATTTTTTTTTTTCTACATAAAATTCATTCAAATCGAAAACATACATATTTTTCGACACAAATTTTTTTTCCTTTGTTTGTTTTTTGGTTTAATAAATTTATGGTAAATAAACATAATTTATTTTATCTATTTTATCGACTTTTTTTTTTGTATGTTAACAATGAAAATTACAATGTGAATACATTTCATTACAATAATAAAAATGCTAACAAGTAATTTTTAATTTATTAATTTGCTGTTAACAGCAGGACTCTTACCATATTTTAAATGTAAATTGAATTTATTGCTCCAACACTATTTTTTTTTTTTTTTGCAAATAATTTTTATGTATTGCAATTTTTATTTCGCTCATTTTTTCAATTTTTTTTTTCATAAATATATAATTTGAAAAATGTTTTATGTATTCAAATAAATTCATGATGATATGAAATTACATTTCATTTTTTTTTTATTATTATTTATTTACGCAAATAGAACAGTTCAATAGCATTTTTATGATAGAAAAAAATATATTTATGGTATAATAGTATCTTGTACAATGTACACACATATAATATAAAGTGTTATAAATATTAGATAGCAATATTTCTCATTCTTTTATAAATTGATGTAGGCGCCTATAAAATATCAGAAAAAGAAAAAAAAAAAAAACAATACATTTAAACTTAAATTATTTCATTCTTGGGTTTATTTTTTTTTTTTGTACTTATTTTATGTTATTGCTAATGATTTTTTTTTTGTTTATTTTTCTTGCTATTTTTTCCATTATTTTTTAGCTAATATATTTGAAATATATTTAAAAATGTTCTAAATGTATTCAACCAACAGCCAATTATAAAATTTTAACAATAATTTTGTCGTCTCCTATGTGTAGTACCTAATTATACCATTGTTTTGTTGCATTCCAATCTAAATAATACAAATAAATACAATACAATAAAGAGGGTGGTCTTTATCTATATGTCGTCTTAACACTAATTAAAGTGCACAAATCAATTAATTAAATTAAACAATATATATGTGCATTCAACTATAAATTCATATCTTTAATGAATTTGATTAGATAAATACATATATGCTTCACATACACACACAATATCATCACTCATGTGTGAATTGATATGTATTTGGTTAGTTTTTATTTTATTTTTTGTTTTTTTGTTTTTTTGTTTCAGAAATACATGGGATATTTATTGAATAATAATCAATAATATTATTTTGATTATTCCTATATGCGATTTAGAAAATAAATAATTATTATTAATTTAAATATCATAAATCAATTTGATTAATTGTATTTATATTAAATGTAAACCTCAATTGAAAATCATTTTATTTGATTGCATTAATATTGGAAATTATTTTTTGCTTGACATAATTTTTGTAATATTTATTGAATTTCACATATGTGTGAATAATATAATCGATTACAAATTTATATGTGGTTTTTCTTGTTTTGAAGGCGAAAAAAATAATTTTTCTGGTATGTATATATTTTTCCAATCTACATAGCAGGTTTTTATGTAATTTTTTTCAAAAATCATAAATGAATAGAAAGAAGAGTTTCTGATCTTTTATTTTGATATCACTTTCATGTAAAAAGAAATAAGAGAACGTCCTTTTTATGTAAATTTAATCAGAATGTTACAATTTCTTGAAAAATTTAAAATTTATGTGAAAATTGTTCATAACTTGATGAAATAATTGGAATATTGAATAAAAGACATCATTTTCTGTATCGGTTACATCAAAATCTATAAGGAAAACATTTATTCAACTTAGTTTTAAACAAATTTTGTAATGAGATATGACAATTCGGGACCTTTTGAGTCCAAATAAAATAAGATTCTCCTGTATAGGATTCCTATAGTTTTTGAGATACAGATTTTTATAGTATGCAAAAAAAACTTTTACTTTTTGAAAACCATGCAAGGACATTACATTAAAAATAATTAATTTTTAGAAGTAGACCTGTAGACCTTAGGATTGTTTTCAAAATAAAACTTTTCAAATGAAAAATTTGTTATTCATTTCAAACAATTAAAAAAAATATATTTTCATCAAAATTAAAATAAAAATGAAAAAAAAAAACATTTCTTAAAATTCAATTAAAAAACAAAAACAAAATTTTTTTTTCTTTCAATAAAAGAATAACCATTTTTTTAAAATAAAAAAAAAAGTTGTTACAACAATCACAATGAAAAATATTCTCTTAGACTTTTCTTTTGTTAGATTAAGCAAATTTAATTTTCACCAAATAAACTAACAAAAAAAAAGAAGAAAAGTTTACATTTTGTTTTTATTTTCACACTCTTTTGTTTAATGAAAAAAAAAACAAACAAGAAAAAAAAATTATAATTTATGTGTAAATCTTTTTAGCCATGAGAAAAAAACTGTATTTGAAGACCTCAATTTTTCTTATTAAAAATAAAAACTTGACGAAAGGAAAATGAGAAAAATGAAAATACGTTAACAAAAAAAACAAAAATTATAAATATAGAAAAATGAAAAAAAAATCCTTTTTCGTTTGTTTGTATTTGTACAAACAAAACACTTTTAATTTTCAAACTTTTCACAATTTTCTTCTTCTTGTTTTATTTTTTTTTTTAAATTTTAATTTTTCTTTTTAGAGGGAAAAAAAGTGAATTTTTTCTCTATAGCACTGATACTATGTTGACACTTTTTTCTCAGTAATTTCGTATTTAATGATGGAAGAAAATACCACAAAATAAAGTCGACTGAAGTCTCATTAATTATGAATCTTGAACACCCATTGAGAATTTCTTAATTTTTTGTTTTGTTTTGTCTTTTTTTTTTTTTTTTTGACATTGTTTCTATGTGGTACTTTGAAGAAAATTGTTTTCTTAATTTGTGCTACGCGAAGAAAAAAGAAAAGATTAATTACAGTTAACATTTTTGCTACTATAATTTATTTTTTCGAAAGAAAAATTTAGTAAGTAAAAAAACAACATGTAAAAAATAAATTTAATAAAATTTGTTTAGTGTTTTTTTTTTTGTTGTTGTCTAAATTGAGAGTTATACAAAAATTCTTCAATTAAAAAAAAAGCCATGGGGAGGAGGATTGGTCACTTTGATTTTTAAAATTCTTTCAAAAACGAATAAAGAATCGTTTAAGCTTTTTTGCAAACTAATCAAACTCAATCCTTGTTGATTTTTATTATTCTCAATAAAAGTTTATCAAACATGAAATTGAACTGACTGAGTTCAATTTTTTTTTTTTTCATTTCATAAATTTACAATGCCATGCAATATTTTTTAAACGAAGTAAAATAGTGATTGTTATTTTAGTTATAAATTGCATGTGTGATTCATTTAATTTGTCTATTTTCTAAAATACACATTGTTTATATTGTTACATACTCCTAAATTTACTGAAAAAAATATATTGTTCGCTGTTTCTGTGTTATTTATATTGCACCTAATTTCTTTATATATGAATTGCATATTTTCAAATGTGCAAAATATATATTTTTCTGTGTATTTTGATTTTCGCACAAGTAAAATAAAAAAGGAGAAATTTCTAAACAAACATTGTTCCTACATATCTGATAAAGGGTAATACATTTTTAAAATAATATTTGAGAAGCGCAAGTGATATAAATTTTGCAAAAAAAGTGCAAAAGTACACTTGGGTACCAATGGAGGGAAAAACTGAGATTCTTCAAAGAAAAATTTCGAGAATCTTTTAGTTAGAATATTTTTAATTTTTTTTTTTATAATCTAATTTAATCAGCAAAATTCAAAACACCTTGTGTCTTTCCGAATGACAGATATTGTTGAAAATGTACGCATACATGAAAAATGTTTAATAATATTAATTGCATAAATAAAATTATTTTAAAGTAGTTTGTAAATATAATAATTTTGTTGAGTTTTTCATTCTAAATAATTAAGCAATTATTTAAAATTTTTTTGTTTATTTAATTCGATGTGTTATTTATTTATTGTTTATTTTAATAATTTTAATAAATATTAAATTAATAAAATTGTATTTTTAGATAGTTGGAGGATACAACAAGACTTTTGTATACTTTTACTTTAAATGAAATTAAATTCACTTGAAATTTTTAAATATTTTGGGTTTTAAGTGATTTTTTTTTAAAAATTCAATATCTTTCTGTTCTGGAGTTTTTGTGTTTTTTAGCTACAAGAATTAGAAAAAGAATTGTATTATTAATTTTGTGAATTTGGATTCAGCTTAAGCAAGTCGAAGAAAAGAAGAAGAAACTGAAACAATGTTTCGTGATTTCATCACAGTAGCAACAAAGGATATCGATAAATTTTGAATGAATTTAAGGTGAAATTTAAACTAGAGCCCTCGTTACTGGTATTGTCTCCCTAAAGATCTTGTACATAACAATAAAAAATTTCAAAAATAAATTTTCAAAAATGTGGTTAAATATCAAAATTAAGTCAACAGAAAAATAAAATATGTAACTAGATTATTTTTTTTTTTAAAGAAAAATTCATCGAAAATTCATTTGACAAATATATAACATTCCCATTATTCTTGTAATTAAAGCAAATGAATCTTGTACTTGTCAACATATTATTTTCACATTTAAAAAAATCTCTTTATTTTGTGACTGCAATTTTTGTGAATTTAAAAACAAAAAAACTCACACATAATATTTTGTCTTTGTACAGGAAACGATTGTTCATCTTCATCTTTCTTAATTGTCACATTTTTTTTTTCTTTGCTCTAAAAAATTTCTTATTTTCCTTTTTTTTTTACTTTTTCTAAATGTTCTTTGTTTTTGAATGTGTGATATTAAAACATATTTTTAATTTATGTATTTTTTTATTTTTTTATTTTGAAAAAAAAAAAATATATATTCCGGAGGTTAATGTAATGATGTCAAATGAATAACCAAGTAATAAATCAGTTTGTTCTTATGAATAAATTTTAAATTCTCAGTGAAATGACAAATAATGTGTGATTATCTACAATCTATTAAAATCTATACGGCATATAAATTATTTTTGAAAATTTGAATGAAATGGAATTCATTAAAAAAAAGAGAGAGAAAAAAAAAACAAATGGTGTGTTTCGAATAAATTAATATAAGTTTAATAGTGTATACGAAAGAATGAGTGTTCTAGGAATTTTTAAAATTAGAAATTTGTTGGGAAATTTCTATAAATTTTCTCTCTGTTACAAGGTGACAAAGTATAATTAATTTCAATGTCGTTATTTCGAAACTAAAATAAAATAAAATTAAAAAAAAAAATAATAGAGAAGGTCGAAAATCGAAAATTGTTGATGTACTCGTACTTTTCGTGTGTATTTCTAGTTGGAAAAGTTTCATACTGAGCTCCATTCGATCATAGTACATTAACTCTGAAATTAATATCCTAAAAGCAAAAGGATTAAAATATTAAACTGAATTGCTGAAAAGGAGAAAAAAGGATTTCAGAAGAAAGAGGGAAAAATGAATCAGAATTGTAGGCAGGACAGGACGATCCAAAACAGGAGTGTTATTGTCTAATGGAGTTGCAGAGCAAGAGAAGAGAAAGATTTTTTTTTGTGGCGAAAATATAAGTTTTGCCTTTAAAACATTTATTTTATGAATCTCCCTCATTAGAACAAAAAAAAAGAGTTTTTATTTAATTTATTTAATGAGATATTTAAAAAAAGGATATAAATAATTTTTGTCTATTAAACAAATCAGGGTGTTATGAATTAGATAATTTTGTTTATTTAAAAACAAAAAAAAAAAGATTTAATTAATTAAAAGTCGTCATTTTGACGCCTTTTAATTAGAATTTTACGAGTATGTACATATGTGTACTTGTAATATACGCTTTTCAAGCAAAACATTGAAAACAACTTCATACTTTTAATTTTTTTGTTTTTTTTGTTTTTTTTTTTGCACAATATTGTAATTTTCATTCACAATTATCTATAATTACTAAGTGTGCAAGATCAATGTTTGTTTCTTTCTATTTGCGGTTATTTACGTTTAAGTCAACTTTGTAATTAATTTTATGCTTTTTTTTCCTTTCAATTTTTTTACCAAAGTCATAATCTATGAAAATAAAAAGTGGTTAAAAAAAAATTAAAAAAATAATTAAATAAGAAAACAAGATAACAAATATGGAATATGTATTAAATATAGGATAACCATATTCAGATTAAAAATAACAACTTATATTGAATCTAGTTTGAGAATTACTTCTATGATAAGAAAAACAAAAACAACAAATTAGATAATTATTCTTGAAAAAGTGTGTTATTAGAAAAATTCACCAATTTATTATTTGGCGACGCAATTTTTAATTACAAGTTCAAAAAATAATCGTACATAGTAATAACGGCATTAATTAATTGAGGTTTATAATTTTTGTAATTTTTTAAGTCGTTCTAAAAAACAAATTTTAGAAAAAAAAAAGCTTCAAATGATCCGCAGTACGAAATTATAATGAGCTTAATGACAAGTTGTAACCACAAGATAATGAATGTAAAGTGTAACACTCAAAAGAAAATAAATAGGGTGTTTATGTAAAAGGATTTTTTTTTTTTGCTAGTATGAATCTTTTTTTTAAACATAAAGGATATATGTAATGTATTTTTTTTTTTTTTTGAATGGCAATAAAATTAAAATTTTTTCTAAGAAAATTTTTCTTTCTTTAATTTTGAATGTAAAATTGCTTACAAAAAAAAAAAAAAATATCCAAGAAAGTGACTGAATATTTTCTTAAAAAATAAATTATATCTTTGTTTACTGTAAAAAAGGATATTTTAACATGATTTGTTCATGTACTTTTTTATTCCACTACAGTGAACCGTCGTGAAGCACAAAAAATAAAACACGTAAAATTCGAAACAAAAAAACAAAATTTTGAACATGTTTCAAATTTCGTAAAATAAAAAATTTACATTCACATTAAATGTGTGTGTTATATGTTAGTAAACTGATATACTATACATATATCCTCACATTAAATATTATTAAATATTTCATTACACTCATAAATATAATTAAATTCTATTTCTTAGAAAAAACCACACACACAAACAACAACAAAAAAATGAAAAGAAAAAGTTGTTGGTATTTATTATAAATTTAATTTTGAAAATAAACAAAACTGTCACACAGCAGGAGATTGTACGTAAACTTTGGAAAAATTGTAACAAAAAAAAAAAAAATAAATAAATAAGAAACGTGGTAAAAAGGATGTTTTATTTTTGTTTTTGTGTACATATAATTTAAAAATATGTAAGAGAAAAAAGAAAAACAAAATTTTCAATTTCTTTGTTTTTCCTTTTTGTTTTCAATACAGTTTTTTTTTTTTAAATTTAAATTTTCAGATAATTGCTACATGTTGACACATTGATTCGTTTAAATATTTAATTACATACACCAGATGAGATACATATAAGTATAAATTGTTCACATTCATCCTTTATATATTGCTTTTAATGACAGCTTTATGAACGTGAACAAAAATAAAAAGTTTAAATAAAATAATAAATTTCTCATTTTTCTTCTTTTTTAAAAAAAAAAAAAAAAAAAAAAAATATGATTTTTTTATAAACTATTTTATATAAGTATGTACGATAAATTTCAATATTTTGATTTTGATTAAATCTGTACGTACACGCAGTGTATATGTATGTACAAGTGCATACTGTATGTACATGTATGTACGATATAAATGTTGAGAAGGGTTATGAGAATTCTATAATAAATATGTATAAATACAAAATATATTTATCTGTATATGTCTTGTTTCAAAAGCAATTCATGCATACGTAAATTCATATTGTATACAAAAAAGTATTTATGTAAATAATAGTGTAAAAGAAAATTGAAAAAAAAAAATTAAAATTGAAAACATAATTAAAACCATGGAACAATTTTTTTTTTTTAAAAAAAGGAAGAAATTATTGTGTGTATCAAAAACAATTATATGCATACGCATATGAACGGATGTTCACCAGAAATTGTGTTGATTGACTGTACTCCTAGGCTCTACTACTTCATACACATAC
This sequence comes from Bombylius discolor, assembly GCA_939192795.1. Taxonomy (NCBI): domain Eukaryota; kingdom Metazoa; phylum Arthropoda; class Insecta; order Diptera; family Bombyliidae; genus Bombylius; species Bombylius discolor. The sequence continues at coordinate 27,233,153 of OW584241.1, read as the reverse complement.
AATATGAATGTATATAAATGAAAAAAAAAAAAAAAAAAATTTAAATGTGTGTGCAATTAATAAAGGAAATTTAAAACAAGGCAAAATATAAAAATTTAATTTAAAACATTTTCTGTGACAAAAAATGAAAAAAAAAAAAAAAAGAGAGAATAAAAATTAATTTAAAATCAATGAAAGAATACAATATGATAATTATAATGAAAAAGGATATCTTTTTATGTAAAAAGAATTCAACACAAAAATTAATCAATACCTTCAAGTGAAACAGTTTATTATTTTATTTTATGAAGTACGAGAAAGTCTATTTTGAAATTATCCTTTTTACGAATTAAAATTAACATATATTCGTTCATTCATATTTAATGGATAATTGAAAATAAGTTAAAATTGATTAATAACAATTTCATTTCATTGAGACTTGTGAAATGTGTAAAAAATACTTATTTATTTTTTGTGAAACTCAACCAGTGTGATTTTATTGAAATTTCGCAAAAAAAAAAGAATTTAAGGACATATTAAGTCTTTCATAAAAGTGAAGTAAGCCCAATAGCAGAGAATTTAAGTATAATGAAAACTTTGGAGAAAAGTTTTTGAAGAAAAAAATATCATTTTAAAAAAACAATCCTGTTTGCTAAAGACACATTCTCATAAAATTTTTTTAAAATAAACCATTTCCGTTTTATTTCAATCTTCGAGACTCGAATTGAATAGATAGTTGTTAAAGCTAATCAATAAAAATTAAAAAATAACTGGCAACACAATGTGAAAATGTGGAAAATGGCATGGCACCGAGTCATAACAAAAACGGTCTTGTAAGTTTGTAACACTTAAAGGCAAGAGAATAGAATTGGAGTGGAAACTGGAATTGGTACAAAACAAAACCAAAATAACATTGAAAATTGGAACTTTTAAATTAACGTAAAAAGTTTAATTTTGATTTATTTTCCTGTACACACTACACAGTGCTGTCGTTTACAAATTACAACCGAGAAAGTTTTATGAAACAAACGCAATTGCCTTTAAATTTCGAAATATTAATTAAATTGAATACAAATGATTTATGGCTTGATTTCGATTTTCGACTTTTAATGTGAAATAATTATGGAAAAAACAATTTTGAAGGCCTTATTTAAAAGATTGTAAATTGAAAACAAGAAATTGAATTTAATATTCCTCAAAAATTATGAATGATATAAATTAAAAAAATCTTATTCAAGCGCAGTCAGCAACACTGTTGGTATTTCATTTTTTTGAGTATTTAAGTTTTTGAGCAAAATCAAAACAATTCTTCAATTCAGTTTTCTGAGAACTGTTCATCGTAATCATTGTAGAGGGTTAAGTTTCTTTATTTCGGAAGTGTAGTGTAGTTTTAATTGTAAAACCGCCTGATTAAATAAAAATACTTTAAATATCTGTAAAATTCAATAAAAATTTTTATTTCATAATCAACGTTCAGTGTTAAATGATGTTTGTAAGAAAATAAATAATAAAAAAAAAAGTGGCAATATAAAACAAAAATTCAAAACATTTGTGCGGATGAATAAAAATTTTCTTTTATGTTTTATTTTCGCTCTTTGAATGAATGTTTTTCATTAATAAATTATTACCACAACTGTATAAACAATGATGTGAATTCAATGTAATAAAAAAAAAATTATAGTACTTACCTGTATAATAAAATAAAAACACACATTAAAAAAAAAAGTGATAAAAAAAAATATAACAATATAATGAAATGTCGCCCTGTTATGCATGAATCGGCCATTTGAAGTGATTATTAAAATAATCAATAAAATAAAATACACATACAGTGTGTGCAACATATCACAATATTTTCCATAGACAAATTGTATAATAAATTTTTATAGGTTTTTTTTTAAACATTTCATTTTTTTAAGATTTTCTTTTCTTTTATTTTTTTTTACGTGGAGTGTGTGAAGTATTTGTTTTTTTTTTTTGTGCAATTCAATACGAAAATCTCATATAAAAATTGTTTTTATTTTATTTTTGTACTGCAGAGTAATTATTTACTAAAAATTTTTTTTCAATTGTTTTGAAAAGTAAAAATCAAATAAAATCGAAAAACTGGTGCTGTTTTCTTTCAACTATGATTCTCAGTGGATTTTAAAATTTTCGATTTGTATTTGGACGTGTTTGAAATTTTTTTTTTTTGGCAACAAATTTAATGGAGATTTTAAGCTACATAGTAATTTTTTGATTTTTTTCCAAGACTATAAAGGTGAAAATTACCGGACCCGGCATTTTCCATTTTTCATAGATTTTTTTTTTTTTTGTCTAATAAATTTTTTATCGCGCATACAATTTTATTGTGTTTATCGTGTCAAATAAAAATTTTTTTTTCGAGTCTCGTTATTGTGTGACTGATAAACACCAGACAAAATATCGTCAAAATAAATTTGCCATATAAAGCTTCCGTAGACAGAGTATAAAAAAAACTGATTTAGTTTTCTAATTATGCTGAAAAATAAAATTTTAGGACAAACAAAAAGTCCTTTTGAAAAAAAAATAAAGTGAAAGAAAATGATTTTAGCTGTTCACATCGATGATGTGATTTTAAAAAAGTTTAAAAAAATTGTTATAGAAAACAGCATTATCCTTTTTAACTGTTTGTAAAAAGAACATGTAAAGAAAACTATAATTTTGTAAACATATATTTTGGTGCTTTAATTTTAAAAAAAAGTGTAAAAAAACAAGAATTGTGGATACGTCCTCCCTTGACGAATAAAATAGATTCTTAACTGCTTTTTGAAGCATCAAAGGTAAGTAACAATTTTTTTTTTTTAATTTTTAAACATTTGTACACCTTGTTATCAATCAAATCACCTGTTTTAGTATTACCTGGAAAATATTTTTTTTTAGGTGTCTACTTAATTGACTGTTTCGTATTGAGATTTTTTCTCTTCAATAAATTATGATCTTCTACTTTTTTTTAAGCAATAAAAAAGCTACTCTAATAATTTTAGTTTTTTTTTCTGTTTCTATTGAATTCTTACTGAATTTTGATAAAGTTTAAAGCTGAAACTGTGTTTTATATGTTTGCGATACTTGAGGGTACTTTGAAGTACATTGTGAGGAAAAATTTTAAAAATTGAGAGGTTTATTTATACTTACGTCAGTTTCGTGCTCAATTATAAATTTCTGCTTATCCTTTTAAAATTTTTTGAATAAATGTTATTTACATAACTTCAGTTTAAGGAATATGTTTCGGACCAGTATCTTTTAAATATAAACGCATCATTTATCCTGCATGATACTTGGAGCGTGTAAAAGCGTTATCTAATTTATCGTTAAACTAATTTTCCAATTTTTTATCATAAACAATTTTTCCAAAAAAGAAAGATGTTGCAATCTAATAGATAAATAGTTAAGATTTTTTTTCCAATTTAAAAAGTTTTATGTTCTTCTGTAAGGTAAGTATCTATTCATCTTACATTTTCAGTTGCACTATGATTCCCTATGCTTTTAAATTTTAAGTTCCAATTCAAATTTTCTTAAAATTATAAAAAGATCACTAAAAGACTTTACAGATAATTAAAAATTGTAATGTGCGTTTAAGCTTCAAAAACTATCTTTGACTGAATTTTCAAATTGAATAAAATGACATTTTATAGCTTCTCGTATCTAACAAAGTCAATACAGTATTTTTGAAAATGGCTTCCAAATGTACTATAATATAATTTTCTAAAATTGAAATTTTCTTTTTTCTCATTTTCTGTTTTATTTGTAAATTTTCTTTCTTTGAAATACTTCACCCTTTTTAAAAATAAAAAAAGAAATAAAAGAAAAAGAAAAATGCATCATAAAAAGAACCACATTTGGTTTAAATCCCTTTTTTTATACGACCTAAAATTTTCATTTCCTAGTCATTTTAAAGCCAATGTAAGTAAAAGAAAAGAAAAAAATACACCACATTTTGAAATGCTTTCTTTTTCCTTTTATTTGATATATATCTCATGCTAAAATGATGCTGTGAGGGAGCCAGATCTTTTTTATATTCTGTCAGTCAACGATTGACAGATACAGGTACCAAGAGGAAAATTAAATTTCTTTTTTTTTTTCCTTCCTTTCTTTCTACTTTCTATTTTTCTTCTCCATTTTTTGTTAAAAATATTTAACTTCACTTTTATCCGGACTGCTTACTAAGTATGGATGATGATTTCTTTTACCTTCAACTAACCTCTCATTCATCTTTTTTGTATTCTTTGACTGGCCAGACCTTTAATGTTAATCTTAGAATCTCTTCAAAAAAAATAAAAAAATAAAAGATTTTGTTGTTGTTGTTGTTGTTGGGGCTTTTTATTCTTATTTTTCTTAGACGTTTATCTTAACAATATAAATTTATATTACTTAAAACAGGAAAGATTCTCTTTACGTACTTTGATATAACTATATATATATTTTTTTTTACTTTACATTCTAATGTTATCGTTGATGCGTGGTATCATTTTTTCGGTTTACTTGAACACCTTAAAAAAATTCTTCATGATTGTTATGTCATATTGTATGTAATATATCATCTAAAAAAATACAATACAATTTTTTTTTGCTTTTGCTAAAAAAGTTTAAGGGATAAACTTTATGTGAATAAAATAAGATGGTGGTGATGATGTTAAAAAAAAAAATAATAAACAGAAATGAAAGAAAAATGAAAATTGCGAATTTAAATTAATTTTCTTTCAGGTAACTACGAGTAACAAAAACAAATAGAAAAAAAAAAATTAATGTACGAATAGACTGTGAAGGTAAAGGAAATAAAAGCCAAAACTTTCAAGTCTTTACTTTGGTTATTATGTAGTTTAAGGATTTAATGTGATGGGGAAAAGTTTTTCACTTTTGAAACGTGTATTTTGAAATAAAATTCTTGTTGGTAAAAAAATATAAATTGTGAAAATGTATAGTTTAAGAAAATCAAGAAATAAAAACAAAAAGATAGGACAACAAGCAATAACTGTTCGTGAAAAAGAATAAGGATAAAAGTAATAACAACAACAACAAATAATTGTTAAAATATGGAGACGTTTTTCCAGGCTTTGTAAGCTTTTTTACTTACTGGGGTAATTTGGTAAGGGTTCCAAGAAAAAAGGTTAGCATTGAAAAGCAAGACGAAAAAGAAAAAGAAGAAAAAAATGTTTACGATTTGACTTTTCCTTCAAGGTACTACTTATACAACAATAATACATCAGGACTTCCCTGTTGGCAATGACTCTGGTTTTTATTATGAACATGTACTTTTTTATGTTTTTTTTTTTTCTTTTAAAGAAAACTGTGAATCGGCATTTACAAATACATGAAAGTACATTTGAGTAAATTGGATGTACCATTAAGGGAAAAATTTTAATATAAAAATGTTTGTGTTAGAAAAGGAATATTACGAAAGGGAATTTTAGTTAGTATTGGTTGAATTTCTTTTATTTTTCTATAAAGTTTTCATGTTACAAGAAATTAAATGATAATAAAGAAAATACTTATGTATGTATTTAGGAATATACATGTGTATGCGTGCATTTTTGTTAGAATTGCGGAAATTGTTATGCGAAAATCGATCCGGCGGGAAAAGTTTTAAGTACTTTTTTTTGCCATTTTTCTTTTATTTTTGTTATTTTCTTGATATTTTTGTTTCGATTCTATTTTGGTTTGCATTTTGTTGCTGTTGTTGTTGTTGTTTTATTCGTCTTATTGAAGAATTAAGAAAAATTTTTCCTTCGTTTTATTTTTCGGAAAAAAAAAGAAACATTATTTTCTTGGATAAGGTTTTGTAGTTAATGCGGTAAAAATGAAGCTGATGTCTTATAAAAATGTACAATAAGATAAGGATTTGTGTGGTTAGAATATATTTTGAAAGAGAAGCAAAAATAAGAAGAAGAATTATAAGAATATCATTGAATTAAAATTTATGAATTGGTTTTGTTGCAAAAGTTTATTGTTATAACCATAAAATGTTATTAGTATATTAATTTTATATTACTTAGTACTCAAGTATAATAAATTATTCTCTTTTCCTTGTTTTCTTTTATAAGTCTATTGTACTTGACTTTCTATTATTTTTATATAGACTAATAAGGATTACTTATATAAAATATCTTATAAAAGAATAATATTTGTTTAAAAGTACTTAGTTGAGTGATTTATTTAGAAATTTAATTTAAATATTTTATTAAAGTTTGATAATAAGTATAAAAGTATTTATTATATTTCGACTACATGACAAGTCCTAAAATTGATGATTACGTGATTATTTTTCACTTTAATGTCAAAATAAACTGGACACATCACTTTTTTTTATGAGAAAATAAATTTATTAAATACTTAAATCGATTTTAAAGATATTTTTTTTTTCTTTTAAAGAATACTTAAATGACAAAAATAGACATTATTTTTCAATTTTATAAATCCTTAAAATGTGCCATTCAAAATTTAGATACTTATTTTTTCTTTTAAAAAATACTCAAGTCACGTTCTTTAATCCATGTTAGTCAAGTAACAAATTGAATTTTTTATTTTGAAAGGACAATAAAATATATAAAAAAAAAAAATTCGTGTTTTGTTTATAGTAACTTGAAGTTATTGAACAAAAGATTTTGAAATCTCTCAAGAATCACAAAGTACTTTTTTTTTTATAAAACCAGAAAATGTACAATAATCCTATTATTTACTTATTGTATCTTCAAATATTTAAAATAAAAAATAAAATAAAAAGGTAAATTCCTACTGTGCGAGCAGATTATCGGCAAGAATGTGATTTTTACAAAAGAAAAAGTGAAGATTAATTCTCATTGATATTTGTTGTACAAAATGCATAACGATTTTGTTTACTAAAAAGGAAGAATGCACATTATTTAAATGCAGTCAGATAAATATAATATACATTTGATCGAATCGAACACACCTCATAAGATACACATTGGAACTTTATACTTTACTTCTTATTGTATTTTTGAATTTGTTTCGTTTTTTCAAAATATTTTATATGAAATATTTAATTTCTAATGTATTTTTTTTACACACACTCATATTGAAAATGCATTTTGATTTTTTCCATAATCGATCATGACAAGATATAAGATTGATCGTCATACATTATTTGAGTGATGATCAATCAAAAAAAAAAAAAAAAAAAATCTGTACTTACTGTTTTTTTATATTTTTCATATATTTACTTTGTTCTTAAAACGAAATAAAATTATTTTTTTTCTTTTTAAAAATTATATTCATACACATATCGTGATGACAAGTATTTTAGACGAGATCCCATTAATCAAGTCAAATAAAAATTATTTATTTATTTATTTATTTTTTTGTCTTGTAATAGCATGTGTATGCAATATGATTATACATAATTCTTATTTATTTATTTTTTTTTCAGTTATTTGTATTGAAAAAAGAACAGCTTGAATATCTACAATAATTTTTTTTTTTATCTTTTCATGTATGTACGTACATTCAATTCACAATAAACAATAATGTACATACATGCTACATGCGATAAAATTGATAAGTTTTTTCTTCTTCTTATTATTTTTTTTTTACTTTACACACGATGGCAGACATTTATAAAAAAAAAAAAAAACATACATAAAAAAATGAAGAAAAAAAAATTAAAACTCGATTATTGACAAGTCGTTGTGATAAGGGATAAGATAAGCTAAGATAAAATAAGTAGTTAAGCCTTTCATATAGGTTCATTTTTTATTTTAAATATATCTACTTATTTCTATTATTAAATTGAATATACGAGTAAGTACTTACATATATGCTTGTATCTTATATTCACTGTAAAGTAAGTAAAGTTTATTTAAGAATAAAAATATCAATTTGAATTGTTTGATTATGTGTTTAATGTTGGATTTAAGTCATCACACAACGCAAAATATGACATTTTTCTTTATATTTTGCTTTTATAAAATATGATTGTCATTTTAAAGATACTTTTTTTGTTGTTGAAAAAAATCTTCCTTATTTAATTGTCATTTTAATGATTAAATTATAGAAATATCTATTTGTGAAGTATTTTCGTATTTCAAAAGTATATAATATTTACTTAAAGCTCTAAGAGCTTTTTAGTGGAATAAAATGAAATATTTTCACTTAAGTAACTAGATAAAATCAAAGAATTAGGCAGGTATATGTTGACATTTTTTGTTGTTACATATTTCCTTTTTAGATTTTCAATAAACGCCTACAAAGACTTTTTAATAATTTACGATTAAGTCAATCAACTTTTGAAGGGTTGTCTTAAGTTTTTTTCTTTTTTTTTTTGTTTTTAAATCTGGAATTATCTTATTAAATTTTGAAAATGTTAAAATTTTTTAATCGATATATTGACTGTATCATTTCTTTGCGTATTTTTCATCAAAACATCATATCACGCGATCAAATTGAAGTTTTCAAATGTTATGTGATTTTTGTTAGTTGTTTAATTTTTTTTTTTTTAATTACATGAAAAGTGTTGAAAATGCCAATTAAATACAGACTTTCAATACGTTCATTTAAATTAAAAACTTTTGCATAATATACTGCAGAATATGATTCAAAAATTGTTCCTGTTGTATTTTTGTTTTTTGTTATAATATTTTTTTCTCTATTTTTTACATACAATATTTTTTTCACTTTTAGACTTCCGTAAATTTTATCCTTTGACAAGTATAATTAGACCAAAAATATATGTGTATATGTACGTACAATAAATTCTGAAAAATGGTAATCACGCGATCAAAAGAAAAAAATTTCAATATCTTTTCAGGTGAACGTGTAGAGAGTATGTATGTATGTATCTGAAAATCATATGTAGGGTGTTTAATAACCATTTGCTATGTTACCAAATTTGAATGTTATTAAGTATAGAATCAATCATACAAATAAATTTACTATTTACCGCGATGAACTTGTGGTTCGCAATCCATATTAATTTTATGGGGCATGTATGATAGCATTGTAAGTCATGAGGTCAACGTCCAGAATTGGTTGTTATTTATATATCGTACATAATATAATAATGAATAAATAATATTCCTTCTCTTTAATCTTGTATGCGTTTTTTAAAAACAATTAAAAATTTAAAATACCATTTTCCTTTGCACTGTACTATAACACCCTTTATACTTATTTATTTAAAAAGAAAAAACTTCATAAATGGAGTAAAAAAAGCTAAAAAATGAAATGAAACCGCAAAATAACCAAACAGGATTGTATATTTAGTATATTGGTATCTGTTACTTTATAGAAATAGTGGGCAACAAAATACAAAAAAAAAAAGAAGAGAAATAGTGGTCTTGTTTACATGATACCTACGAATAAGCACAAAAAATTACACACGTATTTTGCCGCTGCGCCTTTTGAACTTATGTATATTTATAATACTGATTTGCAGTAAAAAAAAAAAAATACAAAGGTAAAAAAAAAAAGTAAAAATGTTCTCAGGCTACTTACCGTTCAATTCAATATTTTCTTTATGATACTTCTGTTATTCAGCTCTGGTTTTAACAAAAACAAAGCAAAAACATTTAAAAAAAGTGTGAAAAATGCACGAATTCATAAATTTGATGTCTTTAGTTAGGTGTATAGGTATATAATATACTTCTTGTTCATAATCATTATAAAGATACGAAAAAAACAAGGTGATAAAAAAAAAGTTTGTATTAACAATAATAACGTTATAATAATGCATAGATACCAATGTTAAAAAAGTTAGAGTACTAAAGAAAATTTCATGTTGAAAACCTAAACGCAATGATGATGATGATGATGGTGTTGATGGTGATGACGGCATTTCAAGTGTTTGTTTAGCTGTCATGTATTTTGAATTATTGGAGGTTGTGTCCATTTTCACAAGTAATAACAAGAATCCCATTTACTGATGCAATATATATTTGTCGGTTTAAAATGCGTATGTAATATGCTATACACCAAAGAATGGACAGTAGAATTATATGAACATGCATCAAACAATATGAGTGGTTTTTTTTTTTTCATAGAGCGAGACTACGCAAAAATTACAAATAATACAGACTAACGTCAATTTGTGAGTACGTCAAGTAAATAAATAATACGTGGGGTTAAATACAATTTACAAACACTGTACTAAGTATAACATATTATTATTGATATACGTTGTTGGAGCTGAAAAAGAAAAAGAAAATAAAAACAACTAAACTATATTTCATCTTAGATTTTGCGGCTATTTTCATCTATATAACATAAAATTTACTTTATTTAGTTATTACAAATTTGAATTGAAAAAAGAATATAAAGATACTTTTTTTATGACGGGTTACAAAGATTTATATATAAAATAGGTCGAGTTAAGATCATTTTCTTGAGCATTACTCATTCACTTTTTTAAGTCATAAAATGAAATTTTGTTGTTTTTAGTTTTTTAATGTTAAACAAAACTTTTCTTCTGTTATATTGAATCCAAGTTTTATGTTCATATATATGCCATGAGGCTTGTTTGGGTTAAATACACATAGATGATGAGGCTCATTATTCATTTAACAACTAAAAATATATATACTCGTATGCTGCAGATAATTTTGTATTTGTACGATACTCTTAGTTAGAATATCATAATAATCTGTTGCAATCAATAATATTGAAAAAATTTGTACTTCCACAATGACAGGATAAATTCGTAAATCATTTTCCAATTATTTAACTACATTTTACAGATACATAAAAGTATCTTATATATGCCTAAAAGGAGGAAAATTTTATGTTATGAATACAAAAAGTAATTTCTTTTATTAGTTTTCATAAAATCAAATTGATTTTGAAAATCTATAAAATCAATATGTAATTTGTTAATACTTTAAAAAGATACATACATACTTTAAATAACAATGATCATTAATTAATTTACTAGTTATAATAAAATACGTACATATAAGTATTCAAATTAAGTATCTGAAATTATTTAGAACTTCCGTATAAACTTATGATGTACTATAGCACTCTTAAAATCACATTCCAAAAAGAAGAAACAGATTGTTTTTCTTATTGCATTCTTGATTTCTCACACATTCATATATAATTTTTTTTTTTAATGAAAAATAAATAAAAATCCAAAAGAAATAAATCAACTTAAGATACATATATTCTTATGTTTTTTTTATTTATTTATTTATTTATTTATTTTTTTTTTTTTTTTTTGTGAATTAATAATAATCAAGAATGTTATTATTTTGTCACTAATTAGTGTTTGTCTTTCCACTTCATTTTAATTTTTTGAATTTCATATGAGTATGTACGAGTGCAACATTAAGCTAATGAACAAGAAAAAACTAAAGAAAACAATATGTAAAAAAGTACTCATATGTATTTTTCTTCTTATATTAAAAGATACACATACATATTTTATAATATGACTTATATGCATATTATTATTTTCTAAAGGCATTTTATATTTTATGAACTTTATAGTTATTAAATTTTGAAATTTTCTTGTTATACGTTAAATCCTTTATGTTCACACATATGTACACACATGTCTTGTATATTATAATATGTACATATAGTATATATTCTAATTTTGTTCATTTTAAATTTCATATTTTCAAATACATTTATATGATTTTTTTTAATATGTTTTCACTTTAGTATTTCCATACGCTATAAAAAATATTAAAAATATTTGAAAAAAAAAAATATATACATATATGTATGTTGAGAAAAAAAAGATTCAGAAAATCCTGACAGCTTATGTTAGCTGTCATGTTTCTGTATAGTTTTCATTTCTTCGGACAAGAAGTCATAACAACGAAAACAATTTTTTTTTTCTCCTCTTAATAAAAAACCAAAATAACAATTAAAATAACTGAAGAAACAAATTACATACAGAAAGCAAAAACAGAAAAATTTAATGAAATGAGATTTAAAAGTTCAAATAGGAAAATATGATTTTTGTTGTTGTTGTTGTTTTGTTTATTTTTTGCAAAGTATGTAGCTCTAGTGTGGTGTGTGTGTGTATCTATATGAATATGTTGGATGAATATATATGTATGTCTAAAAGCGTACCATGTACCATGGTCCATGAATCCATGATGATACATTCAGTATACGTTACGTACTAGAAAATATATAGACGATACTTATTGAGTTTAAGAGTGCATATCTTTTCTACTATAGAATAGATTGCTAGGGTACATACAATCATTATTGTTTTATGTTTTGTTATTAATTTTGTTTTTTTGTTGCAATTTATTTAATTTTGTTTTCTTTTCAATTTTTTAATTTAAAATTTATTTCATATTTAAACGTAATATGTTTTATTTTTATTAGTTAACAATATAATATGAAAATAAATAATTTTTGTGCCTGACTTTTAGCCATGAATTTTACATTTATAACATGTCATGGGAATTTCACTTTCAAATTGCATTCACAGCTGCATTTTGCTTTAAATAAGAAAGACTCTATACTATATCAGTAACAGTGGTCGTCATCCAGTAAGTTTTTTTTTTTTTCAATGCACTATAAAATTTTCTATACTTAAAGATATAAATTTTTTTTTTCAATGTTGAAAATGCTAAGAAATTGATTTTAAATTGGCTAAAGTGGACAACATATTGCAATACTTAATTCATATTTTTTATACTTATTCTGTACATGTGTTAAATATACATATTTAGATACTAATATAAATGTATATTGAGTATCTCAGTGTAGTTTTTAAGTCATGATCAGGATTTATTTGAATATATTTTTATTATTATTAAGAATAAGAGTACACTTGTAAAAATAAATGATTTTTGTTTTTTTTTTGTTATTCATTAAATTTTTGAATTGTAATAAAGTTTTGAAAAATTGCAATGATTGAAAACTTTATGAGATTTTTATTATTTTCAATGAAAATGGACTTGAAAAAATAAAGTTTAAAATTTCTTTGACGCACATATAATGAACACGTAGTGTATGATGTATAATTTAAATTATGTTTAAATATTGTAACAACATTTTCAATCAATTGAATTGTTTTAAAAACAGTTTTTTTTTTTAAAAAAATTATGATAAATGACAGCGTTTTGTTGTTTTGACTAGAAATTGCAAACCAATTTAAGAATTTGTTTATCGTTCGTGCTTTTTTTTAATTAAGAAAGGATGTTTTTTGAGAAAAACTAATTAAAGTTATTCTTACATATGAAATTATTTTTTTATGAAGTTATTGCAAAAGTTCATCCCTTCACTGGAATTTTTCTTATTGTATTGCGTACAGTGTCGGCTAGATGAAGATGAAAAGGCTTTGTGAGAACAAATGGATTTATTAATAGATTAATGGATTTACATATTGATCTTTGAAAATTAAAATTACTCAATTTTAAGATAAGTAACTACTTTATGTTTTTCATAAAATCTTTCTAGTTCTGTAGAAAATTGAAGTCGTTTAGTTTAAATATAAAAAAAAGATTATTTTATTTTCTAAAAAAAAATCTTAATTTCTCTTGTATCATTTATATCAATTATCCAATATTTTATTTTCATGTTGAAATGATCCATTTGACTATCAAAAGATTTTTGTATATAGGCACATTCCCAACAACCCACTGGGTTTTACAGAAAAAACAAAAAACAAAAAACAAAAGTACTAAGTATGTAAACTTCCTTTACAAAATCACCTAAACATACTTAATTATTCAGAGAATATCCATGTACTTAGTATAAATTTAGAAATTGTTTTTTAATACCAGAAGTAAAATATGAGAGATCAAAACTTACATGTTGAGTTGCTTTTCATTAAAACAGAAAAATCTTTAAAAAAAAAAATAAAATAAAAATCAATTATTTTGAACATGATTTTCATCCAACATTAGAGTGTTGAAAAAAACATTCAAACAGAACACGATAAAGTCAGAATTAGAATATTATAACATGATTTCATTATTTTAATTTAATTTTTCCTTATAATGAAAGAAATTTTGATATTTACTTTTACTTTTCATTTAACATTCATTTAAGTATTGTATGTACATAAATACATGTATATATTACATGTATGTTGAAATTTTGACACATGTGGGTGACATATGAAAAACATTTTGCAATCCACACATAAATATATTTATTCTCACATGGGAAAATAATAATAATAATAAAAAACGGGATTTAAAATTTACATCATACATACATATATACGGAAATATTAAGATTGATTGATTTTCTAAATTTAGAAATGCGAAACTAGTAAATTTTTTGTTAAAAAAAAAAAAAAACACATGAGTAGCATGTTGGATTTATGCAAGTAAGAAAAATTCAGATTTTAAGGTAATGTGTGTAGTGTATAATGACAAATAATATATATTAAATGTACTTCCACATAATATGTATGTATGTAAAATCTTAAAAATTTGAATTTAAATTATTTTATTTTATGGGGCTATTAACATATGTACGTTCAACTTTTTTTTCCGTATTAGATATGTAGGTACATGAAGTTCTTGTAAACAGTAGCCACACAGTAATTTTACTTTTTTATTATTTAAATTTGAAAAAAAAAATTACAAAAAGCTGGTCATATGTTTGCATCTTCAATGTATAAAGTTATTTCTTCTAAAAAAAAAAATATATGTCTATAAAAATTTAACAATTAAAATGGATGAACAAAATTATTTTTATTATTTTTAAAATTGTTTTCAAAGTAAGTATTTTTATATACTGTTTGTTTGTCTTCCCCCCTTTTATGAAATCATAAATTCATTTTAATGTGTTGCACGCATGATTTGTACGCACATTATAATAAACATAACCATGATGTGCATAAATATGTCATAAATTTTATTTAACTTTTATTTTGTGTAATGTTCATCAGAAATATATGTATATGTACATATGTATGTATATGTACATTGCATATTCAATAAGCTAACATTGTTTATTAGAAAAAATGAATTTTCATATCGATTTAATATGATTTTATTTAACATGATGTGTTCAGCTTGCTTTTGCTCATTTATGAAAATGTCATTTTACCTTAATTAAATTGTAGATATTTGTTTATTTTAATTATAATAATTAAAAAAGTATGCATAATCAATAATGAACTTGTTTTTTAGGCGCTTTTTTGCTATTTTTTTTTTCTAATAATTAAAAATCATTATCCTGATGGTTTCAGTGCTCTTAAAATTTAGGTTGATTATTCTTACTTTTGTTCCTTGGCTGTGTGGTTTTTGCTATATGTAGGAATCTAGAAGCCCAACTAAAGAGAAGTTGTGATTTAAATCTACTATTGGACCTTGTTATGACATTGAAGTGAATGGTGTGAACCACAATGAATATTATGTCGGCATATAACTAATATCTTGAATCGTTAAAATTTATTATATGCTATCAGTTGCTAATACGAGGAAGGAGTGGACTTCAAATTGTTTCGTTTTTCTTTAAACATTAAAATTTCTCATGAACCAAATTGAAAATAGAAATCTCCGTTTATGGTTCTCAAAGTTTAGCTTCAATTGAATTTAATTCAGTTTTCTATAAAAATGTCAAACAAAATATAAATGTCAACATTTAAAATTATCTCATCGATTTCCAAAAAAAATAAAAAATAAAAAACCTTGTGATAAAATTTATTAAAGAATTAAAATAAATTCAATAAATTTCACCTATTAGGAAAGAGTAGCTATAGATGTAACTACATACTATAGATGTATATGTAATTCTATCGACGTTGGTGGTCCAAAATGGAATCCAGTTAATATGAAATTATATTCAAGAGAGACTATATTTAAATATGGAAAGATACTCTACATGTGTTGATAAATTATTCAAAATATGTTTAAATAGTGCTTTAATGATGGAATGAAGTTTAAAAATATAAAAGTATTATTTTATTTTTTTAATTTTTTTTTTGTATTTATTTTGATTTTAAATGTCATATTTCAATTTTCAAGCTTTGTTTGTTTTGAAATGTTACTTTCTAATTTTTAATATACATACATAATTATGTATACAATTTTGTTTATTCACGCATAAATTGTTCAATTGTAATAATATTTACTTGCATGAATTGTGAAATAAAGACAATTTTATATCATTGGTGTCAATTTTTGTACGTTTTGTGAATGAAATTGATTGAAAGTTCGAATATCTTCCTACCGGTTATGTAATGTGAATTATTTGAAACTTTTTCCAGTATTCTTCTTGTAATTTTATTATAATTTTTCCTTTGACACGGAAAAGCTCATTTGCGAGACTACATTGTCACATCACATTACGAAGGGCTCTGTAATATGTGTTCTACCTTTTTTGGGTGGTGCAAATTCATGTTAAAGGACGAATTTTTATGTAGGGAGCTCATTACAATAATACCTCCCGTCTTTCTACAGGCATTATTTCCGGCGTGATATTATATCATTTGCAGCAGTATTTTGATTATTATAATAACTGTTTTTTCATTACATGTTTATTTCCTTAATTTTTGTATTAAATAAAATAATTTTATCAAAAAACTACTTGAAAAAACATTGCAAATAAAACCACTATGACTAAAATGGGGAATTTCTTTCTATCACCTCGTACTTATTTTATTTTTTTTTTTAATATACTTATTTTTGTTTTTGTCTTATGATATCAGTGTTATATCACAAATAAAAATCTCATTTTGATGTATTTTTACTTTTTTTTTTTTTTCAGTAATAAAGTGTGTGAGGTAAAATGTTTTTCTCATTGAGTGCAAACATTTAATTGTGCTTGTTTGTAATATCATAATAAAGTCTTATCACGTTCAAGACTCATTATAAATATAGAAATTCTCCCCTTTTTTTTCTACAGTACGTACTTACTTTTTTTTTTCCTATTATATGGATATGACACACGGATAGACCACCTACACAAATATAATAATAATATAATCAATAAAACAAGGTATACATACTGAAAATGTTTTTTTTTAAGTAATAAAAAACAGACACATTCAGTACATTGTACATACTTACTTTGCATGTACAAATTTATGTATAATTTCAACAAAAAAAATTTATTTATTATATGAATAGGAAACAACAGAAAAAAATTACTTATATGACATATTAAAAAAAAAAAAAAAGATTAGAAATCTTGATAGATACTTATTTATATTTTCTTTTGATTTTATTTCATATAAAAGTTTATCTAAGCGGTGATATATTAGAAAACTCTTTCTATATGTAATGATAACGCATTTTTTTGTTTTTTTTGTTTGTTTGTCATGTTCCTTTTTATTGTTTCTTTGAGACTTTATTTTACTATAATGCAACTTTATAATATTATGAATGAATTGGGTTAAGAAATGGGCGTTTCATAATGTAAAAGGAAAAGATACAAACTGAAAAATTATTATCTAGCCCACATTAATATCTATGTATTATAATACGCACTTGCATAAGAGAGTAGGTACATACTTAATTTTAAGTATAAATTTCCAAGAGACAAAAAGAAGAAGGAAGAACAGGGTGTTTGCGTCTCGTTAAAATTCTATTGATCCTTGGTTGTATTTTGGTATTTGTAACGACTTGTTTGTTTGAAACTTCTTTCATTATATTGTGATTTTCGATTTCAAATGCATCAAACTGACAAAACTATAGAAAAAATCTTCACAATTTAACTTTTTTTGATTCATAACTCAAATTACACTTAAAATAAAACGTAAATTGTTGCAAAATTTTCAAGTATCTTTAAAGAATGATTAACGAAAGCTATCATTAGATGTCTGATCTTAGGTTGAAAACATTAAAGGATCCGGATTATTTCAACATAAATTTGCTTCACAAGAAATATATGCTTTTATTTCTTAAAAAAATTCCCTGTTTAATCATGTGTTTGTGTTGAATATATATATTTTTTAAATATAGTACAATCACCTTGTACCTTGAATGAATTAACATATTCCATTCAATACTTATTTTTGTTCATTTATTTTCAAGAAAAAAAAAAAAAAAAAAAAAAAGAATAATAAAAAATAGTGTAAATAAAAGAAAAATTTTAAATTATAATATTAAAATAGAAAAATATGATGACATTAAATTGAGTTCATTTTTTTTTTGTCAAAGAGTTACTTATAAGTATTTTACATACAAACATTACAAACACAAAAAATATGACACTTTTTAGGCGAACAACTTATATACATTTCAAATGAATATTTTATACAAAATTCATATTTATTTATAATGGAGTATAATAATTCTTTGGTATATCAAGTATAATGTACTTTTTTTCTTTTTTTTTTTTAAAAAAAAATTTTTTCTTTAAAAAGGAAAACCTACACCTACACATAAAATGACACAAAAAAAAGTAAAATTTAAATATACATATTTTGTAGCAAATAGGTGCGACACGTTGTATGTAATGTATCACTTATGATCTCATTATTTTCAATTTTAAGTAATGCAAGACGATAGATAATAATAATAACGAAGACTAGACATTTTTAAATATATAGTTATTATATACATACATACATAGATGGTTAATTTTTATTCAATTCATATTTGGTTCATTGCATTTACATACACATATATGAGGAGATCATGCATTTGTAATATAAAGTTTTATTTTTTTAGTATATGAGCTCACAAAAGTGTTCAGAAAAAATTTCAATATATACTCGTAAATATTTGTTCCAACTAATATATAAATAATTTTTTTTTTTTTTTTTTTTTGTAAATCAATACTTAATCGATAAAAGCGACAAGAAAAAAATTAAAAACACATAAAATATCTCCATAAATAGCATGTAGTACATATTATGTGTATGTTATCTGATGTCATTTGTTATTATAATACCGTCAATAAGGAGCCATTAAAGACGAACGTCTTCTTTTTTTTTTTTTTTTTTGAAATTATTTTTTCCTTCAAAAAGGATTCAAATTTAATTCCAGAGAATTTATTTTTAAATTTTTTTTTCATCCCTTAAAAATTAATGCAACTAGAAAAAGATGCATACATACATAGATACAAACCCTTATTTTTTTTTCTGCAATATGTATTTATATGTATTGTATTAGTTATGCACTTTAAATAGAAAAAAAAAACAAAGCTTGGAAGGATGCCAAATAAAATTATCGAAACAGCTAGAAAATTGGGCCTTAGAAACGATATTTTATTTTACCACGACTATTATCCAGCTTTTTGTTTTTTTGTTTTGCTTTGCTTGAGAATTTATTTGAACTTTTTTTTTGTTGCTTTTATTTTTGTCGGTAAAAGGAAAGGATTATATAGAATATATATTTTTTTATTTTATAAATATAGAGCTTAAGGATAACTTTATCCTCTGTAAATAAAATGCATGTTCAAGAAGAAGAAAAAAAAATCCAATAGAAAGGGATAAGTATATGAAAAAAAAAGAACTAAAACTAAAAAGGAAATAAACGAGGAAAAATAAATGAAATTATATTACGAAAAGTATTATGCAATGATAAAAAAAATAAACATAGAAAATAATAAAAAGATTCATTCCAGGAAAACAAAATACCTATGAGCATTTCTATTTTTTTTTTTAAATTATTTTCCAGATGATGAAATTTTTTATGGTGTTAAATATCATACAGGTGGATTGGTTCTCAAGTGCACTATTATAATTACCGTAATAATTGTTCTTGATTATTTTTACGTATAGGTACTTTGAGGTTAAAAACTTTTTTATGAATGTGCTTATGGGGTATTATTAATTGTAGAAATGAAAAACTAAAAGTGGATGGCGAATTATTTATTTGAAATAAATGAACTATAAAATATTTTATTGTTTTTTATCGACCTACAAAAAACTGATTTTTAAAATTTATTTTTTAATCGGAGTAGCAGATTTTAAAAATTTTCGAAAATTGTAGTAAATCTATCACACATGTAGCAGATTTGTAACATTGATTTACGACGGTAATGCGTGAATAATCTATAGATAACCGTGTCTATGGTTGTTATTTAATGTCAATGGTTTTTTTTGACATTTCTTCATTTTTTTTTCATGTTGTGCTTGCAGTTTGCACGCGGTTCTTGAGATCTTGTTTTTTTGGTTTTTATTAAAGTTTCTTGTGTTTTTTACGAAGAAAACTAATGTAAGTTACACATAAAATATGGTGTTTGTCATAATATAGGTATTTCAAGTATTTTTGTCAATAATTTTTCAGATAAACTTTATTTCTGCAGATTATCGAAGGTTTACCAAGTTTTAGTTAGAGACGCGACTGGCTAACGGCTACCTATACAAATTTAAAAAGCCGAAAGGTAATTAAAAAAATTCAAGATAAAAGTGTTTGTGCTATGAGTTATCAAAAGTTCAAAAATAATAAGTAAGTGCTTATGAACGCATAAGTATTGCGATTTTTCTAGATTTTGTAACAGTAATCAAAAGCCCTGAAAAAAGGTTAATACAAAAGAAGGTACAACGCCTCATAAAAATTTTTCACTTTCAAATTGATCTTGACTATTGAACTTATTTTTATTAATGAAATATTGAAATGTGCATGAATTTTATTTCGATATTTTGTTTTTTCAATTTTCTACTGTTTATTTTTCATTAAGAAAACAAACAAAACGCTTTTAGAAAATTCTATTAAATGTTGTTTTTTTTTTGCATTAATTTATGGCATATGATGCACTATTTTAATAAACAATCACAATAACAACAATATTTCTCTCATAAAATTCAACATATTTCAGTAAAGAAAAACTCGTTCAAATATTGTGTTTATTTTAAAATTTATAGGTACAAATTTTCAGATACAAAATTTAAAATGCATATGAAAAGATAAAATTCATCTCAGTCTTATTACTTGCATTGCTACTTGTACGAGTAGATACTTTTTAGTGTAGTTTTTTTTTTTTACTTTAGTGTAGTATATCTGTCTAACATATTTATAAAAAAATTTATATTTTATTTAATGTTGTGTTATATTTATATGTGATTATAAGTGACCCCAATCAGTATTAAAGACGCCATTAAAATGACTGCGATACATTAACTATGCTGCCGTTTTGTACATATTTTTTATTTTTTTCATACAATAATTATTATGTACATATATATTGTTGGAAATAATGTCTGCAAATTTCCTTTTTGTTTGAATTTCCTTCCTTTAAGACTTTATGACGACAACAAAAATTTTGTGATGATTTTATTAGATATGTTGTTTGAATATTGAATTGAAAACCAGTACTGGATTACTAAATATTCATGTAGAGAAGATGCCTGTATAGAGAATTTTTAAATGAAATGTAGGTACCTATACGTTTTACGTTTATTTTACAAAAATTCTTTGTTGACCTGATGCCATTGGTCTATCTTTTTGAAGTGACATTCTATTGAATGATTAATTGTTTGAGATTTCTTTTTTTTTTTTTTGTTTGTGTTTTCATAAATAATTTTGTGAAAAATTAATTTTGCAGAAAGAAAGGAAAAGTGTATGTATGTATGTAGAGTTGTTTTGTGATTATAAGAATAGATTTGGAACAAAATTTATATTTTGAAATTACTTCTCGTTAGAAAGAAGAAATAAAAAAAGATGTGTCGAATTTGAAGATTTATGCTTTCAACACTTTAGATTTGTTTAAAATAAATAAGTAATTGGTTAACGTATTAGAATACTGAATGAATGAGAATATTTAATTAATATGTTTCAATATTTTGAACGAAAAGAAGGAAAAGTAAAAAAAAAAAAAGAAATTACCTTGGCATAGAATTTAAATAATTTTCACCTCATTTTTTTTTTTTGTATCAATGGCAGAATAATATTTCAAATTTATTTTGAAAGAGTACGATTGATGTCCTTGTTAAAAAAGATCAAATTCTTATATTTTTTTAAAGATCTTAACGCCAAATGTATGGGAACGGAGATTCAATCTTTGTTCCTTAGGTCAACAGTATGACCAACAGGTTGCATGGTAACTGCTACCCGTTAAAAAAGTAGAAAGGAAGAGAATTCACTTGCTTTTAAATTATCAATAATCAATAATTTTAGTTGCCAGATTTGAGAAATCTGATACTTCTCATACAATGTTGAGAAAATCGTCTTATGTATGTACAATCTTTTAAACCAGTTCTTATAACATTCTACGCTATTTTACTGTTAAAAAAAGAAGAAAAAAAATGTGTTTTTTTAATTCAATATGCAGAAAATTAAAATAACTCTATTAAAAATTTATATTGTTGAATTTTTTTATGTTCTCTATTTTAATGTTTTATTTATTCATTACTTTTTTTTCTTACTTTATTTTATCTTTTTTCTTCAAATTTATATTCTTAGTTATGACTTTAATGTCATAAAAGTGTGAATTAATTCATAAATTATTTGTTTAAAAAATTAATGTCAAAAATAATTATCTGACAGTTAATTAGTGAATCTTTTCCATATGTTTTTTTGCTTGCGTACATAAAAAATATAGTTATTTGTGTACATATGTCTGTTACAGAATTAATGAACATACATTACATATTTTATGAAAATTCAACTGTAATAATGTATATTATTCAACAGCTAGTCATAGTCATAATAAAATCTTGATCGCATGTCAATTAAATTTCTTCTTCTTTTTTTTTTTTTTTGTAGAATTTCAACACAAAATAATGAAAAAAATAAAAATAAACTAAAAATAAAAAAGTAAAAGATACAGAGAATCAAGATAAAATATTGTTGGTCGTAATGGAATATTGTTATTATTATTTCTTTTTTAATTAACTAACAGCTGCTTTTGAATCTATTTTTTAATAAACACACACAATAGAAATGATGTATTTCTCTTGTTGATTACCATTAAAAATATTTTGTTGCAAAAATGAACTACATAAAGTGAAATATTACTTGAAAAAAAAGATATACATAACTGTTTACTTTTGCTATAAAGCATTATTGCATTAAAATGTCATATATGTATGTACGAAAGTATTGTGTTTTGTTATTGTTATAAATGCAATTACAAACTGTTGTAACATTTCAGATACATTTTTATTTTCATATAGGTATCTGTATCTTATTTTTTTTTTTCTTCTATTTTGAATGGGTCATATAAAGTGTGATTTATTTGTCAAGAACGGTATTTTATCATAAAAGGCATACCATTAGCGATATAAATACATACATATATACATATAATGTAAATATTCGATATAATGTACAAAATATGTATAAGCACCTTAGATAAACTCTATAAATCCAGCACCATTATTATTATTTTTTTTAATAAAATTTTTTTTTATTTATATGTGTGTTATAGAAATGTATCTTGAAACGTGTTTAAATACATTACTGAACTGTCATGTTATTTTTTTCTTTTCGTTTTAACATTTTGAAAATGATTGAGTATATAAGATTGTCCGCAACAACTTTCATAAAAAAAATCTTATCCTGATAACAGAAAGTAGTTTTAAATTTACTATTTTTTTTATTTACTAATTTTGAAAAGTATATTGTACATGTAGATTTTTGAGGAGGTTGCTAAAAAGTTAAGTAGCAACAAAATATAGTAAAAACACATTTAAAAAAAATAGATAGTTATACAATTATAAGTAGTATCTGTTAGTATTAAACTTAAAAACACATTATGATGTTGATATTATTGATAATGAATATAATTTGTAATTATATCTACTGTATAGAAAATATTAGTACATATATGCATTTATATATACATACATATATATATTTTTTTTCATTAAAGAAAAAAAAAAAAGACATTCGCACATGTTTAGATTTTATCAAGAATTATGTATCTGCAATTTATTTAAAATTGTATGCTTCCATTTAGTGAATATAAAATATTATTAATGTACGAACGGATACCATGTATGATTGTGCATGTATGAATGGTATATAGATAAATCTTCAAGTATAAATTTTATTTTTTATATACATACTTATATATTTTATATTTAATATAATATTATTGTAAATTGATGACAAATTAGGAGTTCATTTGAACAAGTTTATTGAATATTTTATTGCTTTTTGAGATTGTATGTATGTACATATGTACATATTTGAATGTACAGTACAATGTTTTTTCAATGTGTGTTTTTACTTTACAAAATTGGTAGTAATTAACGTTAATTGAAGAACAGGAAGAATGTTTGATGAAATAATATAATGAAGAAAATATACGAGTTTATTAATGTTTAAAAAATATATAATTTTCCTATAAACTAATGGAATTTGAAATTTTTATCGATTGTATTTAAAGTTAAAATTTCTTTTTTTTTTTTTTTCTGACACCAAGCGTAAAATGAAATTTATGTCCATTTTGATGTTTTTCTTTGAGAAAAAAATGTTGTAATTTAGAAAAAAAAATTTTATCATTCGAAGGCTTCTTATTTCTTAAACTAAAAATTAGCATTTCTTAAACAAATGATTGTTAAAATTACCGAATATTCTTTGAAGTACCTTCTTTCAAACATTTCTTCATATCATAACCTAATTACCACCCACAGTTTCTCAATAAATAAAAAAAATGGTTTAAAGACAGCGTAAATATATTATTTCCTGTGTGTATTTATTTCGTTGCTTCAAAAATTCACGTAATTTGTAGTCGGTAATCTTCTAAAAGAACATTCAGTTTGAATTGAATTATATATTTGGTTTACAAAACGCTGATTTATCGTAATTTAAAGTGAAATTTCCACTTTAAAAATGTGCACCACTTATGTAGATACTTAGCGGTATTTAAGAATTTAAAAAGATCCTTCATTCTTTTATGCTAGAATTCGGATGAAAATATACTTCTAATCTGCTTGTTGGTATGTATTTGTGTTCTCTCAGAAAAAAGAATTTTATAACTTATTTTTTTCACGAAAACAATATATTTATAGGCAAAATTATCTTTTCAACTCATTTTTTCATCTTATTTATGTCAAACATACATGATTTTTCGAACTTCTGAAACACACTTTAAGTACATAAAAATATGAATGAAATGAATAAAACATGATACACATTTCATATGAATTTTTCGTTCGATCATATTTTTTAATAGCTTGTCAAGGTCGTTTTAATATTCTACACTTTACAATAAAAGAAAAAAAATAAAATAATCAAAAAATTGAAGAAATAAAAAACGGCATAACTATTCAAAGAAAAACGAAAAAATTTGTTACAAAATAAAATAATAACAAAAAAAAAGGTACAATGACATTTCATAAATTTTATGAATATTACAATTATTATCTTAATCCTCTCGTAAAAATGATAAAATAAACCAGTTACTTTAGTAATATAAAAAATCTTTAAGTACTCATAATGTATGATTTAAAAAAAAAATCATGTAAATATATGAGATGTGTGATATGTTAAAAATTATGATGATGTTGATGACGATGATGAAGTATTTTTATATTTCAATGCGCTAAACTAAAATGTTTAAATTATCTGTTCAATAAAATTGTTTATTGTTATTTTGTGTAGTTTGTGTTGCATTTAAAAAAATACTGACCTCAATTAAATCAGCATTAATCTCAATTTTATTCTCTTTGATGTGTTTTGGTTTTTTTTTTCTCGAAATTTTAAATAAAAATCGTATGTTTTAGGACAAGATTAACACTTTATTTTCTTAAGAATAAATTTTATCATATATTGTGAATATGGGAAATTAAAATGTTTCATGTAAAAATTGTATGTTGAAATCGTTGAGTCAGCATTCAAATGATAAAAATGATGTTTATAATGGTTTGAGTTGTTATATGTTTTCCTTATGACCTTACAATGACCGTTAAATACTTTAAAAAAAAAAAAACGACAACAACAAAATATCTTTAAAGTTAATTTCACGGTATGGTGTTAATAGTGTTTTGTAAAAATTTTATATCTTTTTTTTAAAAAAAAAATGATAAAATGCTTTTTTTTGTTTTGTTTTTTTCTTGGTATGCATGAAAATAGAAAGGTAAATGACAGATAAATGGTTTCTTTTTAAAAATACTTTTTGTAATCTTTATTGTTATTGTAATTTGAAAAAAGAAAAATATTATCAAAATATGTAATTCAAAATAAGGAAATGATTTTAATAAAAATGAATCACTTTGTAGGGAAATTTTTTCCATTTAACTTTCTCAAAATTACGCGATTTATAATTGTAACGATCAAGCAAAAAGACTATAATTTAAAAGAAATCAACCATTATTATTTTCTATAAAGATTAATCAAAGTTCACATACTCGTGCATATTCTTTAAGGATTAGTTGCAAAAATTTTTGTAATCAGTTTTCAAATGTCTTCGATTTCTAAATTAAACGTGTAACTTTGCGTTATCTGATTTCATATTTTCATTGAATTTTATTAGATATCATCGTTTCAAGATATTTAATTTTGATTTTGATTGTTTCTCTTTTTTTTAACAAATCTCGAGTATCCTTTTTAATGGTACAAATATTTTAGTAAACATTTTCGGTTAAGTGTTTCATTAGTTTCGTCAAAAAATTTTCTTTTGAGATTTTAAATTGCTTTTACATAACAAAAGGATACATTACTGAAGGACAATATGTATTGATGGTGGTTTTTATTTTGAAAAAAAAAATAATAATAATAATAAAAAATAAAAAAAAGTAACATATTGCAAAATCAAAAAGGAGAAACAAATGGCTTATGATTGTCATGTTGTGTAACAACAATTGCAAAAGAATGTGTATACATATCATGTAAAAATTGTATATACCTATGTATGTATTTATATACAAGTTTATATATAATAGTATCATATATGGTTTATTCAGAGAGCGAGGTTTAACGTACACTTTAAAATTGCAATTTAACGAAAAAAAAAAAAATAAAAAAATAAAAACAAATAGGAAAAAGTAAAAGTTTTATTGTTATGAAGTGTGATAGAAAATGTTGCTATATTACTGCTGTTGCACCATGCAGACTGCTTGCCGTTACAAAAACAAGAAAAAAGAAAAATACTGTTGTAACTTTTAACATATGTGTTGATGACGACAATTATAAAAGCTTCGGTTACCATGGTTTATTTATAATAAAAGGGCGGTAGGGTGGCCTGTATATAAAACAATCTATATCTATACTTCTATATAACATATGTATATTTAAGAATTGTATGTTATATGCAAGAGTACGATAACGCATTCAATGAGACAATTATTTTCACTTTAATTACTTCTTCATCCAGTTTGGCGAGTCATATTCAGTGCATAGTATATTATGTATGTATTTTTTTGAGTTTAGATACTTTCCATATACAAATGTAGTACGTATGTTGTTTGTAGTTGCAATTTGCTTAAAAAGGGAAAGGGTTTCAAATTCAAAGTTGTTTTTTCTTTTCTTTTTTTTTCTTTTATTTTACATTCTCTGTTTTTTGTTTTACCAATATACCCGGAATTTAGAAAATTTTTGTCGTCTCTACCTATACATATTTTCTTTTGAAATATGTGTATCTAACATGTAAGTGTATCTATAAATTTGTATCTAGATAGGTATATCTTTAATAATAATATAAAAAAAAAAAACAATCCAGAACGTTTGTTAATAATGAAACACAATATAGCATTATAATTGGCAGACGTGCAATCAATTATCCTCATATATGCACATTTTTATTGAAAGTACCCTCTAATATTTACAAAATAATACATATAACAAAAGCATACATATGTACGAGTACGTATTTTATAAAATATTTTACAAAATATAAATGATGATTGGTAAAGTCTGCAAAAAAGGGTGTCATATATGAATCCACAAAGTGGCAAATTCCATAAGTTTTATTTATGTGAATAATTATATCTCTAGTCTATATATTATACATGTGTACACGTATAAATTTTTGAATTGTGGGTGGACAGGAATGATAGTGCATAATTGTAAAATTGTACTTAAATATGTAGATTTTTCATGTAGAAGAAGTGTGAAGTATGTCGCATCATCATCATACAATAAAACATGATGATGAACACAACAGAATATTTATTATAATGATTGTCAATAGATTTTGATTGATTCGTTTGTAACAAAACTACAATAATAATAACCAATGTTGTGTGTTGACGTTATCATCATCAACCATTTTATTTATAATCATCTATATACATAGGTACATACTACATCACAATATGCACTAGAATTTCGAATTTGAATCAAAATGAAATTAAGGTCCAACAAAAAAAAAATCTACATACATACATGTAAATACATATGTGCAGATTGTACTTATGTACGAGCCACATATGGTCTGATGTCTACAGAAAAAACATTTTTTTTTTTTTTAAATATTGAAAATGCATTGTTAGTCATTTTAATATTATTTTACACACTACATAGATAAATAGATAAATGAAAAGATATTATTTTTATGAATTTTTATTGATGACAATATGCTACTGATGATGATAACAATGTGGTCTGGTATATGGTGGCTGATGATAATGGTTTTATAATAATTTAAAAAAAAAAATTCTCATACAAATGAAACTAAATTTCAATTATCATCTTGATTAAATGTTAAATTAATTAAAAATATACTTTTTTTTTTTGTTTTCCATGAATTGCAAATACAAAAAAAAAAATTTCTAGTGAACCATAAGGTTCATTAATGCGATGCATATAAATTGGTGTCGTTTATTCTTTTTTATAAAATTGTAACCACAAAATTTATTGGAAAATTGAGATGAAATTACTGTTTGTATATTTGCATTTTAAATACTTTAGTAATTAAATTTCATCATTCAATTATTATTTGAAAATTTTATAAATTAAAAAAGTTTCATTTTGTGTTTTGTAGATTTTTTTTTTTCACATTGAATTTTTGCAGTTTTTCCAGTTCAGGATACTTATATTGAATTCAAATAAATTAGTAGTGACAGTAGATTAAATCCAAGTAAATTTGAAAGTGAGACTATGATTTGTTATTAAAAGTAAGTCGAAAACTTATACTTGACTCATTATTTTACAATATTATTCAAAAACCTCTCTTTTTTACTTATTTTTTCAATACTTTTTGCCAAAGTAATACTGTTCTCTCGATTATTAAGTTTTTTATTTATAATTCTGTGCGAATTTCAAAATCGTCAAGATAATCTTTTTTGTATTCAAAACTATTTTTTTTTTGTCTTTAAATTCCATCTAGTTTAAATGTTATTGTAGTCTAACTCTACACAAAAGAAAAAATTATAATTTTAAATTCAGCGTGTTAAATGGTAAGAAGTGACAATACAGTCATTTGAAATCAAATCTGGTTATATTCATAAATCACTAACCAAATTTATTAAGTAGTTTTTTTTTTTCTAAATTTATTTTCTTTTTATCATTTCTTAATAATAATATTTTTTTTTTTTTTTTTTTTTTTTTTTTTTTTTTTTTTTTTTTTTTTTTTTTTTTTTTTTTTTTTTTTTTGAACGAATGATTATTTCGGTCACTTTTATTAACAAATATTTAATCGGTACAATAAACTTGTGTGATATATGATCACCTTTGGTGACAATGATCATTTTATATAAATTTAAATTTAATTTTCTTTATTATTTTTGTTTTTGTTTATTAAATTTGCATAAAATTCATTTTATTTTTGCTCCATAAAAAATACCATAAAAGTAGAAACAAACAGAATTCGAATATTGACTCTTTTTTTTATTATAGGTTTTATTATGGCAAAAAAGTAAAGATCATGATTCAAAAACAAGATGCTTTTAAATAGAATTTAATATGTTTTCTGTTTATAATATTTATCGAATTCTTTTTTAATTTTAGCATATAACATTTGTAATCAAAACCTGATTTCAAATTGTTTTGAATACACAATGATAATTTGAAATTTTTTTTTCCCTTTAAATTTAGATACTTTTTTTTTTGTTTTTATCGGAATAAATGATCAAATTTGGGTGAGGCTTTATAACTACTGATCTGATAGTCTGTTAAGAGAATAAAAAAGAAAGACATTCTTTAAGTAAATAAAATGTACTAAAAAAAATTATTTTTGTATGTAATGTGTGTTTTCGTTGAAGAAATATCTTGTAACCAAAATGTATATTTTTTTTCCACACAATAATTTTTTTTTTTTTTTTGTTTTTTAAAAAGTATG
Source organism: Bombylius discolor (assembly GCA_939192795.1). Lineage (NCBI taxonomy): Eukaryota > Metazoa > Arthropoda > Insecta > Diptera > Bombyliidae > Bombylius > Bombylius discolor. Next base: position 27,203,165 of record OW584241.1, on the reverse strand, counting down.
TACAAGGTGTGGCCTCTTACTCACATCTAATAAGACAAACTTGAAGAATTTCATATGAGTATATGAACTTTCATAAAATATATAAAGTAATTTTAAGTCAATCAAAATTAGAAAATAACTATGTATGTATAAATGTTGATTTGAATTCATGCAGCGTTTAGTATAAAATTTTTGAATATTTAAATTTAAAAATAAAAATAAAAATTAACAACAAAGAGAGAGTTCTTGGTATACTTTCATAGTCGAACACTTTAAATAAGTAATACAAATTCCAGATTTAAAAAAAAAAAAAATTACACTAAATTAACGCAACTTTAGAACAGAAAGAAAAAATATTGTTTTTATCATTTTTCAAGTATCTAATATCTTATGCATATTTTTCGTTTAAATGTTTATGGTGTTCTTTATAATTTTTTTGTTCTCATACACAAGAAAAAATTAAAAAAAAAAAAAAACATCATTTATTAAGATGTTTTATTAAAATAACACACAAACTGATCAATGTTTGAATAAATAAACAGAAAAAAGCTTGATTTACGAATAAACTATACAAGTGAGTCTATAAAGTGAACGAATATGATTTTTTTTTTCTTTCGAAGAAATAAAAATAAAATGTTGACAAACAAAATAACATGGTTTGAAGAACATATACTCGAAAGTGAATGAGATGAATCTTATCGAATTGTTTCATTCAATGTTTATATTATGATTGTCAAAATAATCAAATTAATAAACAATCCTGATTATTATTGTGATTACTTTTTCTTATGAATGTAAAAATAAAAATTACTCAAACAATGTTGTGCATCATATGTTTTTTTTTTTTTTTAAATAATTTTTCCTCTGGCTTCATTAAAAATAAATTATGGTAGTTTTTATGTTAGCACAATATTAGTTTTTGGCAAATTTTAATTTTAAGAAGGCAATAACATTTTAAATTTAATATTTTTATTACTTAATTGGGCTAATATTTTTATGATAATTCATGACATCATAAATTTTTAAATTATAAATTCAAGGCGAAATTATTAAATTGATGAAAAATTTAGTATAATTTACATTATGGGCGAACGAAATTTAATTTTAGATTTTTTTTTTGTTGTTTTTCTTTTAAAATTAATAGGCAGTATTTGTGTGATGATGGAATGTGTGTTTGTGTTTAGATATTTTAATTGAATGCGAATTTTAAAAAAAGATTCTGTTTTTTTTTTTAATAAACAATACTTTGCTTGAATTTGTATCATCAGGACTTTAAATAGTTGATAGTTGTAAGCGCAATCATACATATGTATATCGTCCTTTTATCCAGAAAATGTACGAATTATAAGATTACCGTGATGTTGAGGAATTTCAAACAAGTTAAGTATTGATTTTATTTCTCTCTTTATCGTTTTTCGTATATGATAACGTTGCAATTGAAGACATTGAAATATGTGGACAATGACGATAAAATTCTTTAATTACTTTGTAGTTTTTTCTTCCTGAAAGTTGCAATTGATTTATGAAGTTATAATTTATCTCATATAAAATTCATGATTGCTAATAAAAATAGATTATTGCATGCAAAATATTTTCTTTGTTCAAAAATAAAAATTTATTTGATCTTAAAAATTGTTGATGCATTATGCTTTAGCATTACATTCATTTACTTGATGAAAAATCTGTCGCATTATCAAATAGTTTGTTTTCTATCAAATGTCATACAAATTATACTTTGTATCTAACATGCTATGGAAAAAAAAAAGTATATTTGAAAATATATACATATCTACATATTTAAAATTTAAGTAAATTGTATTCACATGAATTGCGTGTTTTAGCAATAAAAATAAATTTTATTGCCCTGTTTATTCTATAGAATAGATTTTCAAATATTTTAATAAAAATTAAACGTTTTATGAATAAATCATTTCCTTTATTACTTTACAAAAAACTGCATTTTTATGTACATATTATTATTGTATTTGAATCTATGTATACAACATTAAATAATAATAATTGTTAAATATATAGAATTATTTTGAAAAATAGATTGGATTGATGCCAAATCACCTATTATAGCATTAACTAAAGCATATAATAAGCAATTCAAAATGTAATTAAAACCATATTTTAATCGTTTTAATTGTTATTTTCAATGATTTATATACACAAAACTTTGGAATGTAAATATAATTATGTCTTCTTTTACACAAAAAAATTTAAAAAAAAAAACAATCTAAAATGTTCATCATATAAATTTTCTTAACGCAATATCAAATTCCATACTCCTAATATCATAATCACCCAGAAAATATGTAATTAAGCGTAAATAATTTTTATTTTTGATATTTCCAGATAAATTTATAAGATATATTAATTAATATCTATATTTGTATCTATTGAACTAGAATATAAAATTCTTCATTAATTAAATATTTTGTGTAATTTTATATCACAAACAATTCACGCCTTTGTTATTTCCTCTGTTTTTTTCTTTCTCTTCATCATGTTCAACAGAAATTCTTTAAAATTAAGATAACTACATGTATGTATTCTGTTGTTCATGAAAGATATTTAAAAAAAAAATAAGTGTATCGTTTTTTCTTATTTTTCCTAATTCTTTTGCAGAGATAAGTATATGTAGATACTAAATATAGATCACTTGTCAACTAATTTTACATTTGACAGACCAAGTAATAGTATATTTTTTTTTTCCTGAATTTTTCCTTGTTCAATTTTATTGTTTATTTGTGGAAAGATACTAAAAGACAAATGATCATGATGATGATGAAAAAAAAAATACAATAAACCAGCCAAAAAATACATATTTTAAATATTTTGGCCTAAATTAATTAATGAGTTTAAATACTTTTCCAAAAGAAAATGTCAAAAAGGTTGTACATGTATCTGAATATATGTATCTTGTATGTGTTGTACGTAAAATTGTTGTTTTTTGTTTTAAAGAATTTTTTATTTTTTGTGTAAAAGAAAATTTTTGCATACTATTTTCCACCTAATTTTACATATTTTTCATAGAATTGTGTTTTTTTGTTTGTAATTATGTGAACATGTACAAAAACGAAAAAAAAAGAAAGAGAAAAATATAAAGATACTCGATGTTGATTTGCATTTTATAATATAAATTAACAATTTTACATTGACATTGCTGATATATGCAATATAATGGTAGAATAGATTTAAATCGTGTGTCAAAGGCATTTAAATAGGATAATTTAGGAAATTAACAAAATGTTTGGTATTTGATGTTTTTATTTTGTCTTTGCTTTTGTTTTTGAAGGCTAAAACTAAAAATGGATTTACTTGTTGTTTTTATGTGAAAAATTCGAGTTTAATGCTATGTGCTATGGAATTTTATTGTTATTTTTGTTTTGTCTTGTGATTTTATTTGAATTTAATTCTTCTAAATGAATGATTTTTCACATATTTAAATTAAATTTAGAGATAAATTTGAATCAAAGAGTAAGGACAATTAATCATTAATTTTCTACGCCATATGTCAACATTTTGATTTTTTGAAGCTTTAATAAATTTATTTATGAGACGTTGATGGAAGTAGTTTAATAAAAGAAAAAGTGGTGTGTTCTTAATAAAATTAAGGATTAATACGTAATATTTGTTGAATTATTTATCTATCGGTGCAAAATATTTAAAAATTTATTATAATAGATTTTTTTTTCTCTTTTTATTGAGTCCAATTTTGATTTTGACTTTTAGGTTTCAAGATTGTTCAATCAATTAGGTTATAGAATTATTAAAATTTCACTACTTTTTCATAAAAATTTGAATTTAGATAATTTATTTTTGGGAAAATATACATAACTCTATTTACCAAATTGTTTCATTCTCTCTTACCAACACATAACGTTTCAGATTTTTCCGTAATAAAATTTATTATATTATAAAGTTTTGCAATTCATTTGTCAATCAAATTTCATTACCAATACACAAATCATAATAAATTACAATAAAAGAGATATTTATTTGCGAAATAAAATCAATCGATTTAAAATTGTTACACAAAATTTATCCAAAGAAAAAATATTTGAAAAGGCAAAAACACATTTTGAAGCAAAAAAAAAAAAAAAACGTATCTAAATTTCACTTGAAATGACTTTCAAAAAATTTTCAACCTTCTCTAATCTTATTTTTCTTCATTTTCTTTTCCTATTTATTTTTCTTTTTATGTTCCTTTTTTTTTGCATTTTATAACGAATAACGAAGAAAATGAAAATTCAAAAATATAAAAAAATAAAAAGGAAGCTAAAATTGAAGGAAAATTGCCTATCTAAAATGTACATACAGTTTATATTTCAAGGCATTTTATTTATTTTCATCTTTTTTTTGTTCTTGTTTTTTTTTCTTCTTTATTTGTGTTTTATTTTGTGTTTGTAATTTGTACATATAATAATACACATATGTATGTACATTCGGTATAATTCAGAGAAGTCTTTACAATATTTTACTTTTCCCAATTTCAATTTCATTTCATTATAAATATACGATGGTTCATGCTAGCAATAAAATAGAAACCTAACAAATTGATAATGTGGTGGTAACGAACCTTTTCGTTTCTCGTATTTATATGTACATATATCTATTCTCTGCCATAGGTTATTTTCTGAAAAAAAAAGAAAGAAGGAAAAATCGATAAAATTAAAGTAAAACATACATAAAAACTGTATTTTCAGTTAAAAGAGGGGGTGGATAAAGTTCTAAAGTAGCAAAAAAAAAAAAAAAAAATTTTGAGTAAAATAATAACAGCTAAATAGTTTCTTATTAGATTGTTACACGGTTCAGGATTTTTTTTGTTTTGTTTTAGTTTTTCTTTTTTCTTTCTTTAATATTTATTTTGTAAATGTTTTGCTTTATTAGTACACAAGTGCATACTTCTAATATATGGAGAGTTGATTGTGTTCTTCTTTGTCTTAAAAGACAAAAAAAAACATTGAAAATATATGTACTTTCGTGAATATTTCTGATAAGAAAAAGCATAGGTACAATTTTTAGAGGGTGTGCAAAAATAAAACAAACATTATTAAATGTTATAAAAATTATGAAAAATACATAAACATTTTTATAAATTCACATATTATCAGAGTATCGTCATGCATACAAGGAAAACTAAAGTAAATCGAAAAAGTGAAAAGAAAAACAAAAAAGGGGCCCATATGGACCAAGCTAAGTTATGTGTTGTAGCATGTACGACTTTGAATGATTGATCACTATTCCGCCAACAGCATTATGTATACTTTCATAGTTTATATCCTTATTATATAAACGGGAAATATACGTTTTGTGTATTAGTGTATGTCACCCTTTTTTTTACTGTGAAGTCACACACACACACACATTTTATACACGAAACTTATTGTGTGGTGAATGAAAAAATTTTCAGTATAAAAAATTTTCTTTGAAATAAGAGGGTGCAGAATTTCTTTTGTACACAAAGAGAAAGTATTCGGTTGTCGTTCGTAATTGTCTACTATTTTATTTTTTATTTTTTATTTTTTTTTTGCTTTCTAAACTTTATATTTTTCTTCTCGTACATAAAATGCTGTTTGTTTTTCAAATGAAATTGCAGTAGTAGTAGTAATAGTAGTAGTAGTGTATGTGTATGTTTATAGGTATATGTATATATATTTTGTGTCATATATATAGTTACAACAGAAAAATATCTACTTAAGATTTTAGAATCATCATGCATATATTTATCTACATACAGATAAAGTTTATTAATTCTTATTGCAAAATAGAAGATACACAGTAAATATCTCACATGATTTTTAGGATGTTTTTATAGATGAATAATATTGTGAATTTATGTATGTAATGTACTCGTATGTATATCAGATATATTATATTTATGTTCTTTTACAGGATGTTTTATTCTCCGTTATAACTCTTTATTCGACATTCCATTATCATGACTTGAATTTCCATTTTTTATATTTTATTTTCATTTTGTCTCGTGTATCTGTACAAGTTGCACTGTTATATAGGGAATTGCATAAAAAATTCTATGATACAAATGCGATATACATATGTATGTGTATATATTTATATAAACAAACGGGGATCCTTGGGGTTTCTAAATGTGTAGTAAACGTCTTTCGTCCTTTTTCCTGTACATGTATATGATATGATAAAATATCTATACCAATATATAAAAATACAACTCTCACTGCTATGTAAATGATTAATCTACGAAAATCCCTTTTACACCCAAATCACAAGTTATGTACATACATCTAGACGTGAGGGGATACACAATCGATGCTTTTTGGAATGCCGCTACTGTGTGATGTTATGCCATCTGGTACGTACCCTCTGTTAAAGGATTCGTATATCTTCAAAGTTTTTTTTTCCTTTTCCACATATTTTTTCTTCTTGTATTCATTCTAATTTGGCTTTTAATGCAATGGCTGTTGTATCAGTTGACATAGGCTTCAGGTATACTGTACACACGATATAAGGGAAAAATTCAGTCAAAGTTCTCTTTGTTTTGTTATTATAATTTATATATTCCTATGTATGTGTAAATGTACTTGGAAAAAAAGAATAACATAAGAAAAATTGGAATAAAAGACAAAAAACAAAAAACAAAAAAATGTGGAAAGGAAAACTCATTCACCAAATAGGAAAATGTGCGACTGCCATGAAAAATGTGCACACACGACCGCCTTTCCAGGGTGTACTTTTCCCTTTTTATCTAATTTTTCTTCTACCTTTTTTTTTTTTAATGCAGACGACAACATTTATTTTTATCCTTTTTATTCTTATTCCGGTATTTTCTGTGTATGTTTTTTTCTTATCTTTGTTTGTATTTGCTATTTTCATTTTTTATTTCTAAATATTTTTTTATACATATTTTTTTTTTCACTTTGTATTTTCTTTCATTTCAGAGATATTTTTTCTTTAGCTTCTTCTTCTTCGTTTGAATTATATTTTTCTTCAAAGGATCTATATGATGATGCATACGATATAAGGTAAGATAAGTACATTTAGTTTTTTTTTATCCTTGATGTTTTTTTTATAATATTTTATAGAATTCTATAATGTGTGTATATATTTTTTCTATGATATAATGGTAAATTTGAACTTATTTCTTTTCAAATGTTTTAAGATAAACTTTTCTTTGTTTATTATACTTATCCTTTGTCTGGAAGGGAATACGAAGAAAAAATTAACAAGATAAAATAAAATCATTAAATGAATTAGAGTGAAAAATAATTTGAAAGATTTTTTCCTTAAAAAAAAAAAAAAAAAAAAAAGTTTTGGTCAATACCAGGTCAAGATATGTTCTGGATTTATCAGTTTTGGTAAACGGTCGATGAAATATTTATTTGACAATTTAATACATAATTTTAAATTGAGGTAATCATTTTTTTTTTTGTCAAATTAATTTAACATAGAATGAATGATTTATATCTACGTTGAAGTTTTGTGAAAATATTTGAGAAAAAATTGAAAAAAAAAAATGGTTGAAAAATGCAAGATGTTAGGTTTTTTAGTAGTGATCCTTTTTTTCTTGTCTGAATTATTGAAAATGAAAAAGTGGGAATCATTACTCTATAGGACATCCAACATAAAGTCTAAGTAATGATATGATAGAAGGATATTAAAATTTGTTTCATTTTAATAGGACATTTCTAATTTTTCAGCTCAGTCCTTACTATTTTGTTTTAACGTTCAAATTTTTAAATTTTTAAATTTTTTAATTTAAAAAAAGAATCAACGATTTTGAAAGCGCTACAATCTGTCAACAGTGTTGTGAATACATTCTTTTTTCTCAGTACATATTTACATTTTCATTTATAAATGATGAATGGGTTAAGAATTAATTCAATTGCACATAATATAATTTACAATTATTTTATTAGTTTCATTGATATTCAAATTAAAGTCTGAGCAACAAGAATTTTATTACAGTTTTAATATCATAATTCATTAAAATGTAATAAAAATAAATAATAAAATCTTGTAAAAAATAACTAATTTAAATATGTATATATAAATTCTTTGGAAATTTAAATTATTCAAAAAATACACGTTAAACTATTTCTACATACATATATGTATAATGAATTCTACAAGTAATTGTATCTTTTTAATTTATTGTAAAATACTTTTCATGATTTTTCCTACAATTTGTTTTTTCAAGTAAATTTCAACACAAATTATAACTCTTGTCATTTTAATTACAACTAATGTTACTAGTACAAAATAAAGTAAATATTTATACATAAAAATTACCAGTAAGCCAATTAAAATTATATAATTTAAAAATATAAACTAATTAAAACATAATGAAAATGGAAAATGAACTTATCTTCATTTTAAATGATCTTCGCATAACTGAAAAATAAAAATAAAAAATTTAAAAAAAAATATATTGAAATGAGATGCAAAGTAACCATGTACATATTTGAATAATCATTTTACTTTATAAACTAAAAGTGTGAAAAATAAATTGAAAAATAAAATGACAAATAAAGAAGAAAAAAAAAAAAAACGAAAATAAAAAAAATAAAATATTAAAACATAAAATATTATCCACTTTGTATCATGTAATAAAAATTAATGCTTAAATGCAAGTACATAACATTTATTTATTTATTATTTGTGATTCTCATTCATGTTACAGCCGATTTACAATTAACATTTTACGCAACAATTTAAACGAGATTTCAAGATTGAAATTTTTAAATGTACATATAGGGTGTTTTGGTGAAATTGTGTGACGAAAAATAATTTTAATGAGTTGAGTGATCAGAGTTTCTTGCAATACCAAGAACTAGATGATAGAGAAGAATTGAAAAGTTATTCATAAATAATTGTAAGATCGTTAAGATTTGGTATTAATTGTGAATTTTCACATCTTATTGGCCTTATCTTAATTCATTCCTATAGGCTTGTAAAAAGCTACAGAGTAAAGTTATAGTATACCAAGATAGCGAAGCTATTATATAATAGCTGTGCTAAATGGGAAGCAACAAATGCGAATGGAGTTCTACCTTTCCTTAATTTCAACATCTTGCATTTTTGACGTTTACACGGATTTTCTTTATTTTTTTAAAAAAAAGTACTTTTGTCAAATTATCTTGTAATTAAACAAAAAAATACTTCAATTGCATTACAGCACACCTTATACTTGCGCGTACGTGTTACTATCATTAAATCTTGAAGATTTCTGTCTTTGAAAAAAAAAATGAATGTAAAATGATTACACTCGATCAGAGAATAACATTCTGTCAGCTTTATATACACAAAATAATATACAGTCATGCTCACAAAAAGTGCAACTCCTCATTTTTTAAATATTTTTTGTTTATCAAAAATGTTTTTCCGTTGCAAAGTTGATTAAGTTATGTTAATGATCTATACACCTGGTGCACTTTTTATTCTGAATATATTTTTCTAAAAAAAGGGCTGCTATAATTAAAAAACGCTAAAAGTACATAAATTTAAATTTCAGCCTCTTGTTATTAAATATTTATTTTTACATAATTACAAATTAAAAGTATCTAACATAATAAAATGATCCTAAAAACTAAGGAACATTTTATTTTTACCAATTTTACTTATTTTGTTGCCCCTCCTCTTACTTTTTTCACAGCATTTATCCTTGCAGGTAGTGAATAAGCAAGGCCTCTCACGGGTTTGAAGGAAAATTCGTTGCCATATAGGTACTTTCAAGCAGCTGCATGAGTTTCTTTTTATTTTTTGGGCGCTACCTTTCGCTTTAAAATATGCCATCAATTCTCTGTATGATTTAAATCGGGCGAATTACGTGGCGAATCCAACCTTACGACCTAAGTCTTCAAGAACTTCTCGCACCTGAAAAATAATTGAATAATAATAATATTTGCAAATAGTGTTAAAAAAATGTTGGTGCAGTTTTAAAGGCAGCATAATGGAGAACTCAAAAAAACATATTACACACATCTGATGCTCGATAACAAGGCACTGAGTCATCTTGAAATGTAATTTGACTAGTAAATGGACTGTGCTTTTTAACTAAGTGCACTAAACTTTCTTTCATGATTTGAATATAACGGTTAGCATGAATAATGCTATCAATGAAGTGAAGACGTGCCAGAAAATTGAATTTACTCTCGTCGAACTAAATTATTCTTCTTCAATCTACTAGGACGCAGTTGCTGTACTTTTTAATCATCAGTTATACCTAGGAACAATCATTTTTTGTTGTAAGAATCGGTTTTTTGTTAAGCCTCCTACCATAAATACCAACATCACAGAGCCTGCGTCGAACAGTAGCACTACTTCTAATAATATTTATATTTCCCCTTAATTCCCTGCTTATCAAAATTCGATCATCTTTTTTTAAATATATATTTTTTTTTTGGTCCTGATCCTATTTTTCCTACAACACAACCCTCCACATTGGAAGTGTTGCAGTTTTTATGAACACCACTGTATATCTTTTCGTGTACATGCGTATCTTCATATTTATTCTTTAAAACGAAAGAAAAAATGTCAAATTGAAAATTTTAAAAACTCTGTTAAATAATTTTATTATACAATTAATTATGTATATTATTTCAGTAGTTTTTGTTTTTTTCGAAAAATACGGATCATCAAACAAAAACAAGAAAAAATAAGTCAGGAAAAAGAATAAATAATTTGTATATTTTATTTTATCTTATTTTATTTTTTTACCTATCTTCTCAATATCATTTTTATGATCTTGCTTTTGATACATAAATGGTGTGGATGATGATGATGACCATGATAGGTATTTTATCTTTTTCTTTATGATAGAAAAAATTGAGGAAAAGAAGAAATAAAAGTTTTTTTTTACAGATACATACTATATACTATGACTATGAACATATATGTATGTTTGAATATTGGTTATATACTATTGTATTTTGTGTAAATTCAGCATTTAGGCATTACAATGATTATGTTTTTGTATAAACAAACTACATGCCTCACAATTTGAAAAATAAAAAAAGGTGTTTGTTTTTTTTAACACTCCATTCAATTTTAAATTTTACCTACGCCAATCAATTTTAAGTATCAAAATGTTACATATTTTGACTTCTTATAAAAGTATGTTCCCGTAGGACTAGGGAGCTGAAATTTGGCCAAGATATTCCTTGAAGTCTCTAGTTTTATGTGAATTTTGAACGATGAAGATCCGTTCACTAGGGCAAAAGTTATATGGTAAAATACAAAACAAGCCTTTTTTTGAAAAAAACTTTTGTTTTCCTTATACGGGGCCCTCCTTATTTCGTACCATGACCCTCAAAAAAAGAGTGCATTTGAATTCTTGGACTATTTTCTGACCTATTGCATTCTATTTGACTCAAATCGGTGCAATATAGTCCGTGATATAAGAGTTCAAAGTTGGAAAGTCACATATTTTTCTGTGACTGTGCAGAAATTTCAAGTCAATCGGACCACAGGGTTCCGAGATATTCAACTTTGAATTTGGATTTTTGACGAAAACGGTCTAGAATTGAATGGAGTGTTGAAAAGTGCCTTAAATATACAGCTGGATCCATAAGTAACGCCACCAGTACAGTTTTCTTGGAAACCCTCGTATCACGATAGTTGTTTTTTAATAGAATCACTGATGACATTTATAAGTTAGTTATATTTTGTAAATGGTGTGAGACACTATTTGGTTCGAAATGTCGATTTCAATGAAAAAACGGTGGGAAATCGTGTTTTTGTCAGTGGTTAAACAGTAAAATAAATGATTATTTGAAAGTTACCAAAACAACTGTGAAGAGTTGGCTAGATAGATATGAAAAAAAGGAGACGTGCAGGATTTAGAAAAAAGTGGTACTAAAAGAAAAAAAAAGTGAAACAACCCTTAAAAATTCATGTATTTGGTTGCTTTTCGAAAAAAGAATTTGGTAGACTCATTCTATTCATTTAAAATTTAGATGCCAATTTTATGTGCAAAATTTATTAGAACGGACTTGTACCATCTGCAACAAAAATGTTTGGAGACAAATATCAAATTATCAAATAAAAATGGTAAAAGATTTGAAGGATAAAATTGAAATGGAATGGAACAACCTCGAACCCTCATACTGTAAAAACCTGGTCGAATCTATGCCCCGAAGACTAAATGCAGTTATTAAAAACAAAGGGTGTTCGACGAAGTACTGAATAGGAGATCAAATTTAACAATATTTAAAATTTACAGTTACAGTTTACATTGTTTTTATTGTACTGCGTAAGGGTGTCCCACTTTCATTTTGAGCTAAATTATGATGTTTATAAGAATTTTGTTGTTTTTTGCTTTTTTCTAAATAAAAACTGAGTTATATAATTTTTTATTTTTGTCTCAAGTATATGAACTTTAAATAAATTTACTTTGTTTGTATTTAAAATATTTATTTTTACTTGAGTTTTTTAAAATAAAAATTTTTTACCTTGTGTCCCAGTTTCATTTTAAGTCACTGTATGTATATAAAATAAAAAATGTTTCTTCAAGAAAAATGCTTTGTTAATTTTTTAAAGGAATGGCGTCAATTATGGACCTAGCTGTACGTAGTTAAAAAAAGATTTTTATCTCTTTGGAAGACCAGAAGCTTTTCTGTCCGCATACAACTTTATTTCTTTTTCATCAAAAGTAATGACCTTTTGTTTCTGACTTTGTGGCATTTCCGTGGAATTTATTCTTTCATTGAAAGTTGTTTTTTAAATTCACGAGAGCAATTCACCGCTGTCTATATGTCTAATATCTATTCATCGTTCAACGCAACTGAGTAACAATAGAGATATGTATTTTAATTTTTTCATTTCAGGAGAAGGTGATCAACGAGTAAGTTCCTGTTCTTAGCAATAATTTTTAATAATTTAAAGTGTTGTCACGCTAGCTGGACAGGATTAAAAAATAATTTTTTTTTGTGATGAGCAAGATATGTTGAAACCACATCATTCAAAGAAAGTAGTTGTTCAGAGTTCAGTTGGGGGAAATCTCGAAGCTGGGAAAAGCTCTGGCAAACGTAAACGTTCTGTTACAGACGCAAATGATGCAGTACCAAAGAGGCTGTGTAAAGATTCAGAAAGGCCCAGTGGTTTACAGAAAGAAATTAGCCATGATTCGCATGATAAATTGCTTAATTCTTGTCAAATCAATGAATACAGGAGTAATATTCCTCGTGCTTTGATTAGTCTTATGTACCAGTTAGATTTATCGGTGTTTTGCTCACTTAGAAAGTTGAAATACCAACATAAATATCCTTCGTTATCATTAGCATTTGGATATTCTGAAATTGATAAATTTAATAACATTGTTATTCGGCATGAAGATAAATCTATTCATGTACAAATTGAAAATGTAGACAAATATTATGTAGATAATGATATTACTTATGCTAAATTATTTACCAAAGATAGACGAAGTTATTCTATTAATAGTTACTTCAGTAGTTTTGTCAAACATCTAATATCTAAATCAGATGGTTTATCAAATAATGAATATTTTGTTGTCTACACTAATTCAGGCTTGGATCTTACAGAAGAAAATAACTTTAAAAAAGGACGATTGCGCAACTATTATCCTTTTAAATTTGACAGTATAAATATAGAGAAATGTGACTTTTTAAAAGACTTTTTATTTACAAATGATAACACACAAAGTAGTGGTTTTTATCAGTTTTCTCGAGATAAAACAACAAGAGAAGAACTTTTAAATCGATTAGAATTTTCGTCACCTATGAAAAAACTAATGAAAGAAAAAAAATTTTCTAAAGAATTTGAAAGGAAAATAAAAGAAGCATTTTTAGATAAATTAGTATTTGCAGTTAACCAGCCTAATAGAGACAAACTAAATAGCATTATTAAAAATGATATAAAAATACACAGTGAATTTCAAGATGATTATATAGAATTACAACAAAAGGTATTGAGTGATTACACAGCTTCAGAAAAGAATAAAAAGCTTGGGAACTATATTACTGAGATCACATATGAATTCAATCTATTAATTTCCTTCTTGCATTCCATGTTTTTGCGTAAGAGCATGTTTTCTATAAATTATGACGGAAAAAGCCATACTATATCTAATGACGTTACTATCAATTATAAAGATAGAATTACTTATTTAAAGGTTCATAATACAAATAGTAGTATTGATTATAGTCAGTTATTTCCTATCAACCAGGAGGGAAAAAATAATACTTTTTCTATTAATAGGCATTTTACACTTTTCATTGAGGAATTAGAAAAGGATATTAGATATTTCATTATCTATACTAATGGAGGTCTAGATCTTACAGAAGAAAATGTATTAGATAAAGGTCAATCTAAAGATTTTTATCCTTTAAAATTTAATAGTATCGATATTCGAAAGAAAAAGTACAAAATTTTAAGAGATTGTTCGTGTATAAATGAGAATGGCCTCTATCAATTTGCACAGGAAGAAAAAACAAGAGAGAAACTTTTGAGTCTATTAAAGCTTCCCCCTTCTTTGCAAAAAGAAAAAGACGAAGGAAGACTTTCTGGTGAGAATGAAAAAGAAATAAAGGAGAAGTTTTTATATAAACTAATATTTGCAGTTAATCAACCTGATAGTGAAAATTTGAATAGTGTTATTAGAAATGAAGTGGAAAAAGACAATTATTCCAATAAAATTCCATATAATTACGAAAAGTTACATGAAATAACATTACGTTGGTTAGAATCTCATAAAATTAGCCAAATTACAAAAGAAATAATGGAAAAGCTTTTTGGAGATATAGAAAATAACAGGTCCAGTTACCAGGAAATTCAAAACAAAAATATTGATGAAGAAATTAAATTCGCTAAAAGTGTTGTTGGTAGAGAGGGAACTTCTGCATTCGATCAGTTTTTAGAATTTTTAATTCAAGGCAAAGGAAGAAAATATCTGGAAATTTTGAAAAGAAACGGATTAAGCCTAACTAGTACGTCCAGTATTTTGCATGGAGCAGGAACTAATGCTACAAAAGCTTTTAAAGATTTGTATGATCTATGGTTTGATGAGCAAGAAAATAAAACACAACTTTTGGAAGCTCTAGAAGAAGAAGGAATAAGTCTAGCTAATGTATCAAGTATTTTACATGGAGCAAGAGCTAATGCTGCAAAGGCTTTTAAAGATTTATATGATCTATGGTTTGACGAGAAAGGAATTAAAAAACAATATTTGAAAACTATAGAAAGAGAAGGAATAAATCTATCTAATATGTCCAGTATTTTAAGTGGAACAGGAGCTAATGTTGCTGAAGCCTGTAGAGAATTACATGATCTGTGGTTTGATGCAGAAGGAAATAAAACACAATATTTAAAAACTCTAGAAAAAGAAGGAATAAATCTATGCATCATGTCGGGTATATTAGGTGGAGCAGGAACTAATGCTGTGAAAACTTTTAAAGACTTATATGGTCTGTGGTTTGATGCAGAAGGAAATAAAACAAGATATTTAAATATTTTAGAAAAAGAAGGAATAAATCTAGCTAGTATGTCTAGTATTTTGCATCGCGCAAGAGCTAATGCTGTAAAAGCTTTCAAAGATCTATATGATCTGTGGTTTGATGCAGAAGGAAATAAAACACAATATTTGAAAACTCTAGAAAAAGAAGGAATAAATCTAGCTAACATGTCCAGTATACTAGGTGGAGCAGGAACTAATGCTGTAAAAGCTTTTAAAGAATTATATGATCTTTGGTTTAATACAGAAGGAAATAAAACACAATATTTAAAAATTCTTAAAGAAGAAGGAATAAATCTTGCTAACATGTCGAGTATTTTAAGTGGAGTAGGAACCAATGCTGCAAAAGCCTTTAGAGACTTATGTGAGCTTTGGTTTGATACAGAAGGAAATAAAACACAATATTTAAAAACATTAAAAGAAGAGAAAATAAATATAGCTAACGTGTCGAGTATTTTACATAGAACAGGTGCTAATGCTGCAAAAGCCTTTAAAGACTTACATGATCTATGGTTTGATACAGAAGGAAATAAAACACAATATTTAGAAACTCTAGAAAAAGAAGGAATAAATCTAGCTAACATATCCAGTATATTAGGTGGAGCTGGAACTAATGCTGTGAAAGCTTTTAAAGACCTATATGATCTGTGGTTCGATTCAGAAGGAAATAAAACACAATATTTAAAAACTCTTGAAAACGATGGAATTTATCTAGCTAATCTATCCAGTATATTAGGTAGAACAGGAAATAATGCTGCAAAAGCTTTTAAAGACTTATATGATCTTTGGTTTGATGAGGAAGGAAATAAAAAACAGCATTTAAAACATTTCATTAAGAAAAATGAGAAGGAAAAAAGTTTTACACTGTATAACTTGTCCAGTATATTAGGTGGAGCAGGAGCGAAATTAAAAGATGCTTTTGAAAAATTGCATAATGTTTGTTTTAATGACAAGGGAAAGAGAACGAAACTTTTAGATGATTTCTATAAGGCTGGTTTTAGACCAAGTAACTTATCCTGTATATTATGTAAAGAAGGAGTTCGTGCTTCTTCTATTTTAAAGAGATTGCACAGTGTTTGTTTTAACCACAAGGGAGAGAGAACGAAATTTTTAGATGATTTTTTCAATGCTGGTTTTAGGCCGGGTTATTTATGCAGTATACTAAGTGGAGCAGCTGATAGTTTAGAAGAATTTCATAATTTTTGTTTTACGGGAAAGAATAAAAAGTATTTAGATCATTTCTTTAGAGAAGGTTTTACGCCGAAAAACTTATCTAATATATTTCATGGGGCACGAGATAATATTTGTTCTGCTTTTAAAGATTTTTATGATGTTTGTCTCAACGACAAGAAAAAAAGAACAAAACTTTTAGATGATTTCTATAAGGCTGGTCTCAGACCGAATGATTTATCTCGTGTGTTATCCATGGCAGGAAGTAATGCCACTTCTATTTTGACAGATTTTCATAAATTGTGTTTCAATAAAGACAATTATTTAAATCACTTCTTTGCCGAGAAAGAGCTTTTTAAACCGAAAAATTTATGTAAGATATTACATGGAATAGGAATGAATATTTGTCTTACTTTTAAAAAATTGCATGATCTTTGTTTTGATAAAGCAGGAAACAAAACAAAATACTTAAAAAATCTTATCAAAAATAAACCGTCAAACATGATACTTAATATAGTATATGAAAAAGTCAGAAAAGCTCCTACTACTTTCTTAGATGATACATTACTTCACAACTGAATATTGTTGGATAGAGAAAAAAGTATGATAATATAGATGACCTTACAGCAGGGATACAGCAGTTTTGACTTTAAATCTATTTGAGTTCTTTACCAATATACTCCTACTATAAAATTGTTCATTTTGTTTCCAAACCTAATTTCTAATTTCATGAATGTTAATATAAATAAAACAAGTTTTTTAATTTGTAATCGTAATTATGTATTTTTATCAACAAAAAGAATAGCAAAAACAAATTATGACAAACACAACCTTAAACAACAGATTTGAAGTTGAATTTTTTAATTTTGCCTGAATTTCATATTCCTTGTGATGATGAATCTTTAACTGAAACTAGATCCAAAAATCTGTCAAAACACTTTATATCAAAAACTAATTATAATCGCTATGTGTTTATATGAAGTTATATCGGGGTTTTCATTAATTATCAAGGAATAGTATTGATTTGTTGTTAAACTTAATATAGATTGGATTTTGTGATTTCACTGGTTTTTTGAAGTTTACCAGAAGGTCCACACAAGTGAAAAGTAAATTGTGATCGAAAACAAATAAACTTAATATAATTTCTAATTCTTTGCTTTTAATACTTTTTTTATTTTTCTTATGCATAGATATAGTTTCAGCCGCTTGTTTCTTGTTTTGAATGAGTAAATCACTCTTAGCGTGTCCTTTGATATTGTAGTAACCACCTTGAATAGTTGAATTATGTACATATTTTGCATGATTTTACATTATTTTTATTTTCTATAAGCCAATTGAATTCTTCTACCCAAGATGTTCTTACCTCTCTATTTTTATCTCTTCTTGGTTTTGTACTATTCACCTTGTTCTAATCATCTTTAGTCCTGTGAAGGCGAAAATAATTGAAATTAATTAAAATATTTAAAAGTTTACATGAGCACCATTACATTACAAGAAAACAGTTGTATTTTTGATGATCGGCTTAAAATTCGAACATTCTACAAGAATCAATTTAAAAAAATTACTATTTAATAAAAGTAAAAATAAAAGTGATCCTTTTTCTTACACAGAAAGTGATCCTTTAAAACGAGATTCAATGAATATTTGAAAGCAATAAAAGGAAAAGTCAAGTTCTGTAATAGCCCAACATTTTAAATACATACCGTAATTTCAACACAAAAAAAATTATTTAAAATGTCTACAAATTAGGCTAGCCATGAAGAAAAATGATAATTTATTAAATAAATTTACCCTGCCTTCCATTCACCACTTCTTTTAACTCTACATATCTCAATAGTTTTAGAATAAGTATAGAAATAAGAGAAAATTTGTTAACCTAACCTGAAAATGATGTAAAAATCAAAACTTAAATTAATAACGAAAATTTGTGAGTCAAAAATACAATGTCTTTTATTACTTCAAGAGAAACCAAAACTATTTAAAATATGGCTCATTAAGTGAAAAAAAAAAATATTCTATATTTGATAATTTCAGCATGATTAACAAAAAAATAATAGTGATATAAAAGTAAAAAAAAAATTTATAGATGATGTTACACAGAGGACTTATCTATTTCAAAAGAAATTATTCTCCAAAATTCACTTTTTTGTTTGCCACAAGTTTATAGACTATTTAGTTTTTTAATATTCAATTTATATTTACAATTACATATATTTACAGCAAAACTTAGACGTTAATAATTAAAAAGTTTCTTTGTAAACCAATTATTATAAAAGTATTCTCATAACTACATATTCAAAACATAAGTATTTTCTAAAAGAATTAAAAAAAAAAATAGCGGAAGTCTATTTCTTCTTCGAAAGCCCAGTAGTCTTATAGTTTGCATCCATTTTAATTTATTTCAACCTAATATGTGTTCAGAAATGCTCAATCACAAAATTGTTGGTTTTTCTCCTACTTTTGAATTTCTGGCATTCTTTCAAAATTCAAAATAATTGAATAATTGAAAGTTGTTTTTTAAATTCACGAGAGCAATTCACCGCTGTTCTATATGTCTAATATCTAATCATCTTTCAACGCAACTGAGTAACAATAGAGACTTGTATTTTAATTTTTTCATTTCAGGAGAAGGTGATCAACGAGTAAGTTCCTGTTCTTAGCAATAATTTTTAATAATTTAAAGTGTTGTCACGCTAGCTGGTTTTGATTGCTGGAAACGGTAGTATCATTTATGTTCTTACTGTGATAGTTTGTAAATTGAAAATACACTGGACAGGATTAAAAAATAATTTTTTTTTGTGATGAGCAAGATATGTTGAAACCACATCATTCAAAGAAAGTAGTTGTTCAGAGTTCAGTTGGGGGAAATCTCGAAGCTGGGAAAAGCTCTGGCAAACGTAAACGTTCTGTTACAGACGCAATTGATGCAATACCAAAGAGGCTGTGTAAAGATTCAGAAAGGCCCAGTGGTTTACAGAAAGAAATAAGCCATGATTCGCATGATAAATTGCTTAATTCTTGTCAAATCAATGAATACAGGAGTAATATTCCTCGTGCTTTGATTAGTCTTATGTACCAGTTAGATTTATCGGTGTTTTGCTCACTTAGAAAGTTGAAATACCAACATAAATATCCTTCGTTATCATTAGCATTTGGATATTCTGAAATTGATAAATTTAATAACATTGTTATTCGGCATGAAGATAAATCTATTCATGTACAAATTGAAAATGTAGACAAATATTATGTAGATAATGATATTACTTATGCTAAATTATTTACCAAAGATAGACGAAGTTATTCTATTAATAGTTACTTCAGTAGTTTTGTCAAACATCTAATATCTAAATCAGATGGTTTATCAAATAATGAATATTTTGTTGTCTACACTAATTCAGGCTTGGATCTTACAGAAGAAAATAACTTTAAAAAAGGACGATTGCGCAACTATTATCCTTTTAAATTTGACAGTATAAATATAGAGAAATGTGACTTTTTAAAAGACTTTTTATTTACAAATGATAACACACAAAGTAGTGGTTTTTATCAGTTTTCTCGAGATAAAACAACAAGAGAAGAACTTTTAAATCGATTAGAATTTTCGTCACCTATGAAAAAACTAATGAAAGAAAAAAAATTTTCTAAAGAATTTGAAAGAAAAATAAAAGAAGCTTTTTTAGATAAATTAGTATTTGCAGTTAACCAGCCTAATAGAGACAAACTAAATAGCATTATTAAAAATGATATAAAAATACACAGTGAATTTCAAGATGATTATATAGAATTACAACAAAAGGTATTGAGTGATTACACAGCTTCAGAAAAGAATAAAAAGCTTGGGAACTATATTACTGAGATCACATATGAATTCAATCTATTAATTTCCTTCTTGCATTCCATGTTTTTGCGTAAGAGCATGTTTTCTATAAATTATGACGGAAAAAGCCATACTATATCTAATGACGTTACTATCAATTATAAAGATAGAATTACTTATTTAAAGGTTCATAATACAAATAGTAGTATTGATTATAGTCAGTTATTTCCTATCAACCAGGAGGGAAAAAATAATACTTTTTCTATTAATAGGCATTTTACACTTTTCATTGAGGAATTAGAAAAGGATATTAGATATTTCATTATCTATACTAATGGAGGTCTAGATCTTACAGAAGAAAATGTATTAGATAAAGGTCAATCTAAAGATTTTTATCCTTTAAAATTTAATAGTATCGATATTCGAAAGAAAAAGTACAAAATTTTAAGAGATTGTTCGTGTATAAATGAGAATGGCCTCTATCAATTTGCACAGGAAGAAAAAACAAGAGAGAAACTTTTGAGTCTATTAAAGCTTCCCCCTTCTTTGCAAAAAGAAAAAGACGAAGGAAGACTTTCTGGTGAGAATGAAAAAGAAATAAAGGAGAAGTTTTTATATAAACTAATATTTGCAGTTAATCAACCTGATAGTGAAAATTTGAATAGTGTTATTAGAAATGAAGTGGAAAAAGACAATTATTCCAATAAAATTCCATATAATTACGAAAAGTTACATGAAATAACATTACGTTGGTTAGAATCTCATAAAATTAGCCAAATTACAAAAGAAATAATGGAAAAGCTTTTTGGAGATATAGAAAATAACAGGTCCAGTTACCAGGAAATTCAAAACAAAAATATTGATGAAGAAATTAAATTCGCTAAAAGTGTTGTTGGTAGAGAGGGAACTTCTGCATTCGATCAGTTTTTAGAATTTTTAATTCAAGGCAAAGGAAGAAAATATCTGGAAATTTTGAAAAGAAACGGATTAAGCCTAACTAGTACGTCCAGTATTTTGCATGGAGCAGGAACTAATGCTACAAAAGCTTTTAAAGATTTGTATGATCTATGGTTTGATGAGCAAGAAAATAAAACACAACTTTTGGAAGCTCTAGAAGAAGAAGGAATAAGTCTAGCTAATGTATCAAGTATTTTACATGGAGCAAGAGCTAATGCTGCAAAGGCTTTTAAAGATTTATATGATCTATGGTTTGACGAGAAAGGAATTAAAAAACAATATTTGAAAACTATAGAAAGAGAAGGAATAAATCTATCTAATATGTCCAGTATTTTAAGTGGAACAGGAGCTAATGTTGCTGAAGCCTGTAGAGAATTACATGATCTGTGGTTTGATGCAGAAGGAAATAAAACACAATATTTAAAAACTCTAGAAAAAGAAGGAATAAATCTATGCATCATGTCGGGTATATTAGGTGGAGCAGGAACTAATGCTGTGAAAACTTTTAAAGACTTATATGGTCTGTGGTTTGATGCAGAAGGAAATAAAACAAGATATTTAAATATTTTAGAAAAAGAAGGAATAAATCTAGCTAGTATGTCTAGTATTTTGCATCGCGCAAGAGCTAATGCTGTAAAAGCTTTCAAAGATCTATATGATCTGTGGTTTGATGCAGAAGGAAATAAAACACAATATTTGAAAACTCTAGAAAAAGAAGGAATAAATCTAGCTAACATGTCCAGTATACTAGGTGGAGCAGGAACTAATGCTGTAAAAGCTTTTAAAGAATTATATGATCTTTGGTTTAATACAGAAGGAAATAAAACACAATATTTAAAAATTCTTAAAGAAGAAGGAATAAATCTTGCTAACATGTCGAGTATTTTAAGTGGAGTAGGAACCAATGCTGCAAAAGCCTTTAGAGACTTATGTGAGCTTTGGTTTGATACAGAAGGAAATAAAACACAATATTTAAAAACATTAAAAGAAGAGAAAATAAATATAGCTAACGTGTCGAGTATTTTACATAGAACAGGTGCTAATGCTGCAAAAGCCTTTAAAGACTTACATGATCTATGGTTTGATACAGAAGGAAATAAAACACAATATTTAGAAACTCTAGAAAAAGAAGGAATAAATCTAGCTAACATATCCAGTATATTAGGTGGAGCTGGAACTAATGCTGTGAAAGCTTTTAAAGACCTATATGATCTGTGGTTCGATTCAGAAGGAAATAAAACACAATATTTAAAAACTCTTGAAAACGATGGAATTTATCTAGCTAATCTATCCAGTATATTAGGTAGAACAGGAAATAATGCTGCAAAAGCTTTTAAAGACTTATATGATCTTTGGTTTGATGAGGAAGGAAATAAAAAACAGCATTTAAAACATTTCATTAAGAAAAATGAGAAGGAAAAAAGTTTTACACTGTATAACTTGTCCAGTATATTAGGTGGAGCAGGAGCGAAATTAAAAGATGCTTTTGAAAAATTGCATAATGTTTGTTTTAATGACAAGGGAAAGAGAACGAAACTTTTAGATGATTTCTATAAGGCTGGTTTTAGACCAAGTAACTTATCCTGTATATTATGTAAAGAAGGAGTTCGTGCTTCTTCTATTTTAAAGAGATTGCACAGTGTTTGTTTTAACCACAAGGGAGAGAGAACGAAATTTTTAGATGATTTTTTCAATGCTGGTTTTAGGCCGGGTTATTTATGCAGTATACTAAGTGGAGCAGCTGATAGTTTAGAAGAATTTCATAATTTTTGTTTTACGGGAAAGAATAAAAAGTATTTAGATCATTTCTTTAGAGAAGGTTTTACGCCGAAAAACTTATCTAATATATTTCATGGGGCACGAGATAATATTTGTTCTGCTTTTAAAGATTTTTATGATGTTTGTCTCAACGACAAGAAAAAAAGAACAAAACTTTTAGATGATTTCTATAAGGCTGGTCTCAGACCGAATGATTTATCTCGTGTGTTATCCATGGCAGGAAGTAATGCCACTTCTATTTTGACAGATTTTCATAAATTGTGTTTCAATAAAGACAATTATTTAAATCACTTCTTTGCCGAGAAAGAGCTTTTTAAACCGAAAAATTTATGTAAGATATTACATGGAATAGGAATGAATATTTGTCTTACTTTTAAAAAATTGCATGATCTTTGTTTTGATAAAGCAGGAAACAAAACAAAATACTTAAAAAATCTTATCAAAAATAAACCGTCAAACATGATACTTAATATAGTATATGAAAAAGTCAGAAAAGCTCCTACTACTTTCTTAGATGATACATTACTTCACAACTGAATATTGTTGGATAGAGAAAAAAGTATGATAATATAGATGACCTTACAGCAGGGATACAGCAGTTTTGACTTTAAATCTATTTGAGTTCTTTACCAATATACTCCTACTATAAAATTGTTCATTTTGTTTCCAAACCTAATTTCTAATTTCATGAATGTTAATATAAATAAAACAAGTTTTTTAATTTGTAATCGTAATTATGTATTTTTATCAACAAAAAGAATAGCAAAAACAAATTATGACAAACACAACCTTAAACAACAGATTTGAAGTTGAATTTTTTAATTTTGCCTGAATTTCATATTCCTTGTGATGATGAATCTTTAACTGAAACTAGATCCAAAAATCTGTCAAAACACTTTATATCAAAAACTAATTATAATCGCTATGTGTTTATATGAAGTTATATCGGGGTTTTCATTAATTATCAAGGAATAGTATTGATTTGTTGTTAAACTTAATATAGATTGGATTTTGTGATTTCACTGGTTTTTTGAAGTTTACCAGAAGGTCCACACAAGTGAAAAGTAAATTGTGATCGAAAACAAATAAACTTAATATAATTTCTAATTCTTTGCTTTTAATACTTTTTTTATTTTTCTTATGCATAGATATAGTTTCAGCCGCTTGTTTCTTGTTTTGAATGAGTAAATCACTCTTAGCGTGTCCTTTGATATTGTAGTAACCACCTTGAATAGTTGAATTATGTACATATTTTGCATGATTTTACATTATTTTTATTTTCTATAAGCCAATTGAATTCTTCTACCCAAGATGTTCTTACCTCTCTATTTTTATCTCTTCTTGGTTTTGTACTATTCACCTTGTTCTAATCATCTTTAGTCCTGTGAAGGCGAAAATAATTGAAATTAATTAAAATATTTAAAAGTTTACATGAGCACCATTACATTACAAGAAAACAGTTGTATTTTTGATGATCGGCTTAAAATTCGAACATTCTACAAGAATCAATTTAAAAAAATTACTATTTAATAAAAGTAAAAATAAAAGTGATCCTTTTTCTTACACAGAAAGTGATCCTTTAAAACGAGATTCAATGAATATTTGAAAGCAATAAAAGGAAAAGTCAAGTTCTGTAATAGCCCAACATTTTAAATACATACCGTAATTTCAACACAAAAAAAATTATTTAAAATGTCTACAAATTAGGCTAGCCATGAAGAAAAATGATAATTTATTAAATAAATTTACCCTGCCTTCCATTCACCACTTCTTTTAACTCTACATATCTCAATAGTTTTAGAATAAGTATAGAAATAAGAGAAAATTTGTTAACCTAACCTGAAAATGATGTAAAAATCAAAACTTAAATTAATAACGAAAATTTGTGAGTCAAAAATACAATGTCTTTTATTACTTCAAGAGAAACCAAAACTATTTAAAATATGGCTCATTAAGTGAAAAAAAAAAATATTCTATATTTGATAATTTCAGCATGATTAACAAAAAAATAATAGTGATATAAAAGTAAAAAAAAAATTTATAGATGATGTTACACAGAGGACTTATCTATTTCAAAAGAAATTATTCTCCAAAATTCACTTTTTTGTTTGCCACAAGTTTATAGACTATTTAGTTTTTTAATATTCAATTTATATTTACAATTACATATATTTACAGCAAAACTTAGACGTTAATAATTAAAAAGTTTCTTTGTAAACCAATTATTATAAAAGTATTCTCATAACTACATATTCAAAACATAAGTATTTTCTAAAAGAATTAAAAAAAAAAATAGCGGAAGTCTATTTCTTCTTCGAAAGCCCAGTAGTCTTATAGTTTGCATCCATTTTAATTTATTTCAACCTAATATGTGTTCAGAAATGCTCAATCACAAAATTGTTGGTTTTTCTCCTACTTTTGAATTTCTGGCATTCTTTCAAAATTCAAAATAATTGAATAATTGAAAGTTGTTTTTTAAATTCACGAGAGCAATTCACCGCTGTTCTATATGTCTAATATCTAATCATCTTTCAACGCAACTGAGTAACAATAGAGACTTGTATTTTAATTTTTTCATTTCAGGAGAAGGTGATCAACGAGTAAGTTCCTGTTCTTAGCAATAATTTTTAATAATTTAAAGTGTTGTCACGCTAGCTGGTTTTGATTGCTGGAAACGGTAGTATCATTTATGTTCTTACTGTGATAGTTTGTAAATTGAAAATACACTGGACAGGATTAAAAAATAATTTTTTTTTGTGATGAGCAAGATATGTTGAAACCACATCATTCAAAGAAAGTAGTTGTTCAGAGTTCAGTTGGGGGAAATCTCGAAGCTGGGAAAAGCTCTGGCAAACGTAAACGTTCTGTTACAGACGCAATTGATGCAATACCAAAGAGGCTGTGTAAAGATTCAGAAAGGCCCAGTGGTTTACAGAAAGAAATAAGCCATGATTCGCATGATAAATTGCTTAATTCTTGTCAAATCAATGAATACAGGAGTAATATTCCTCGTGCTTTGATTAGTCTTATGTACCAGTTAGATTTATCGGTGTTTTGCTCACTTAGAAAGTTGAAATACCAACATAAATATCCTTCGTTATCATTAGCATTTGGATATTCTGAAATTGATAAATTTAATAACATTGTTATTCGGCATGAAGATAAATCTATTCATGTACAAATTGAAAATGTAGACAAATATTATGTAGATAATGATATTACTTATGCTAAATTATTTACCAAAGATAGACGAAGTTATTCTATTAATAGTTACTTCAGTAGTTTTGTCAAACATCTAATATCTAAATCAGATGGTTTATCAAATAATGAATATTTTGTTGTCTACACTAATTCAGGCTTGGATCTTACAGAAGAAAATAACTTTAAAAAAGGACGATTGCGCAACTATTATCCTTTTAAATTTGACAGTATAAATATAGAAAAATGTGACTTTTTAAAAGACTTTTTATTTACAAATGATAACACACAAAGTAGTGGTTTTTATCAGTTTTCTCGAGATAAAACAACAAGAGAAGAACTTTTAAATCGATTAGAATTTTCGTCACCTATGAAAAAACTAATGAAAGAAAAAAAATTTTCTAAAGAATTTGAAAGAAAAATAAAAGAAGCTTTTTTAGATAAATTAGTATTTGCAGTTAACCAGCCTAATAGAGACAAACTAAATAGCATTATTAAAAATGATATAAAAATACACAGTGAATTTCAAGATGATTATATAGAATTACAACAAAAGGTATTGAGTGATTACACAGCTTCAGAAAAGAATAAAAAGCTTGGGAACTATATTACTGAGATCACATATGAATTCAATCTATTAATTTCCTTCTTGCATTCCATGTTTTTGCGTAAGAGCATGTTTTCTATAAATTATGACGGAAAAAGCCATACTATATCTAATGACGTTACTATCAATTATAAAGATAGAATTACTTATTTAAAGGTTCATAATACAAATAGTAGTATTGATTATAGTCAGTTATTTCCTATCAACCAGGAGGGAAAAAATAATACTTTTTCTATTAATAGGCATTTTACACTTTTCATTGAGGAATTAGAAAAGGATATTAGATATTTCATTATCTATACTAATGGAGGTCTAGATCTTACAGAAGAAAATGTATTAGATAAAGGTCAATCTAAAGATTTTTATCCTTTAAAATTTAATAGTATCGATATTCGAAAGAAAAAGTACAAAATTTTAAGAGATTGTTCGTGTATAAATGAGAATGGCCTCTATCAATTTGCACAGGAAGAAAAAACAAGAGAGAAACTTTTGAGTCTATTAAAGCTTCCCCCTTCTTTGCAAAAAGAAAAAGACGAAGGAAGACTTTCTGGTGAGAATGAAAAAGAAATAAAGGAGAAGTTTTTATATAAACTAATATTTGCAGTTAATCAACCTGATAGTGAAAATTTGAATAGTGTTATTAGAAATGAAGTGGAAAAAGACAATTATTCCAATAAAATTCCATATAATTACGAAAAGTTACATGAAATAACATTACGTTGGTTAGAATCTCATAAAATTAGCCAAATTACAAAAGAAATAATGGAAAAGCTTTTTGGAGATATAGAAAATAACAGGTCCAGTTACCAGGAAATTCAAAACAAAAATATTGATGAAGAAATTAAATTCGCTAAAAGTGTTGTTGGTAGAGAGGGAACTTCTGCATTCGATCAGTTTTTAGAATTTTTAATTCAAGGCAAAGGAAGAAAATATCTGGAAATTTTGAAAAGAAACGGATTAAGCCTAACTAGTACGTCCAGTATTTTGCATGGAGCAGGAACTAATGCTACAAAAGCTTTTAAAGAATTATATGACCTGTGGTTTGATGCAGAAGGAAATAAAACTCAATATTTAAAAACCCTAGAAAAAAACGGAATGAGTTTAGCTAATATGTCCAGTATTTTACATAGAGCCCGAGCTAATGCTGCGAAAGCTTTTAAAGACTTATATGATCTATGGTTTGACGAGAAAGGAATTAAAAAACAATTTTTGAAAACTATAGAAAGCGAAGGAATAAGTCTTTCTAATATGTCCAGTATTTTAAGTGGAACAGGAACTAATGTTGCTGAAGCCTGTAGAGAATTACATGATCTGTGGTTTGATGCAGAAGGAAATAAAACACAATATTTAAAAACTCTAAAAAAAGAAGGAATAAATCTATGCATCATGTCGGGTATATTAGGTGGAGCAGGAACTAATGCTGTGAAAACTTTTAAAGACTTATATGGTCTGTGGTTTGATGCAGAAGGAAATAAAACAAGATATCTAAATATTTTAGAAAAAGAAGGAGTAAATCTAGCTAGTATGTCTAGTGTTTTGCATAGAACAGGAGCTAATGCTGCAATAGCCTTTAAAGACTTACATGATCTATGGTTCGATGCAGAAGGAAATAAAACACAATATTTGAAAACTCTAGAAAAAGAAGGAATAAATCTAGCTAACATGTCCAGTATACTAGGTGGAGCAGGAACTAATGCTGTAAAAGCTTTTAAAGAATTATATGATCTTTGGTTTAATACAGAAGGAAATAAAACACAATATTTAAAAACTCTAGAAAAAGAAAGAGTAAATCTATCTAATGTATCAAGTATTTTAGGTAAAGCAGGAACTAATGCTACAAAAGCCTTTAGAGAATTATATGACCTTTGGTTTGATCAGAACGGAAAAAAAACACGATACTTAATAAAACTAGAAGAAAGTGGAGTAGATCTAGTTCGTATGTCTAGTATCTTAAGTGGAGTAGGAGCTAATGCTACAAAAGCTTTTAAAGAATTATATGACCTTTGGTTTGATGCAGAAGGAAATAAAACTCAATATTTAAAAACCCTAGAAGAAAACGGAATGAGTTTAGCTAATATCTCCAGTATTCTACATAGAGCACGAGCTAATGCTGCGAAAGCTTTTAAAGAATTATATGATCTTTGGTTTGATCAGAACGGAAAAAAAACACGATATTTAAAAACTCTTGGAAAAGAAGGAATAAATCTATCCAACATATCGAGTATTTTAGGTGGAGCGGGAGCTAATTCTGTAAAAGCTTTTAAAGAATTATATGATCTTTGGTTTGATGAGGAAGGAAATAAAAAACAGCATTTAAAACATTTCATTAAGAAAAAAAATGGGGAAGAAAGTTTTACGCTACATAACTTATCTGGTATGTTAAGTAGAGCAGGAGTTAATGCTAAGGATGCTTTCAAAAAATTGCATGATCTGTGTTTTAATGAAAAAGGGGAAAGAACAGAACTTTTAGATGATTTCTATAAGGAAGGTTTTAAGCCAAGCAACTTATCCTGTATGTTATGTGGATCAGGGGTTCAAACTTCTTCTAATTTAAAAAAGTTGCATAGTGTTTGTTTTAATGAGAAAAGGGAAAAAACAAAGCTTTTATATGATTTCTGTAAGGAAGGTTTTAGGCCATGTGATTTATGTAGTATACTAAGTGGATCATCTGATAGTTTAAAAAAATTTCATAATTTTTGTTTTATAGGAGAGACAAAAAAGTATTTATACCATTTTTTAAATAAAGAAGGGGGTTTTACAGCAAGTAATTTATCTGGGATATTACACGGAGCAAAAGCTAATATTTGTTCTGCTTTAAAAAATTTTCATGATGTTTGTTTTGATGAGACGGGAAACACAACACAGCTTTTAGATGATTTTTATAAAGAAGGTTTTAGGCCGAATTATCTATCAAATGTATTATCCATGGCAGGAAATAATGCCTCTTCTATTTTAAGAAATTTTCACATATCATGTTTTAAAGAAAATTATTTAAATCACTTCTTCGCCGAGGAAAAACTTTTTACGCCGAAAAATTTATCAAATAAGATATTATATGGAGTAGGGATTAATGTTTGTCACATTTTTGAAAAGTTACACGATCTTTGTTTTGATAAGGCAGGAAATAAAACAGAATATTTAAACAATCTTATCACAGATAATCGGCGTGAGGTATTTAGTATACTATATGAAAAAGTTAGAGGAGTTCCTTTTACTCCCTTGGATGATACTGAATATTAGTGGAATAGAGAAAAACGTTTTATAATATAGATGACCTTACAGAAGGGATACAACGACGAAAAAAAAGCCTTAAATGTACCAAAATTTACAAGAATGTACCAAGCGTTTAAAAATATTGCGAAGCATTAGGGTCACTCATTTGGGTGGTATAGTTTGGATTTTAAATCTATTTGAGTTCTTTACCAATTGATAAAATATACTCCTATTATAAAATTGTTCATTTTGTTTCCAAGCCTAATTTCTAATTTCATGAATGTTAATACATATAAATATAAATATAATAAGTTTTTTAATTTGTAAACGTAATTATGTATTTTTATCAACAAAAAGAATAACAAAAACAAAAAAAAAAATAAAAAAAAAACAGAACAAGAAACTTCCTGAAGGTATTTTTTTACATATAATGTCAAAAATTTCGAAACTCCTACCGTACACAGTGATGACAAAGCATCGTATTTCAAAACAGTGTGGTTTTTTTACGCCAGCAAAGTTAAGGAACTAGCGCATCGTGAATAAATATGATTCTTCTACAAATGAGTTTTTTCAGCGATGTATTATGACTATCATCCATGTACAATCATGATGCAAAGTAAATAGGCGTTTAGAAATACAGCCAATTAAGAATGAGAATTGATTCTTCATCTTGTTTGCTAAGATTTCTATTTATCATTTTGTTTGTTATTTTAAAATCGATACAATTTGCCCGCAGTTTGTTTCTACACTTGTTTTTTATTAAATCCTACAGATATTACTTTTCGTTTATTTTTTCTATATTACTTATTTCGCTTTTCGGGAAAATATTTAATATTATTTGAATAATAAATACTATTTACTTCGCCACGTTTGGAGAAAATTTTTGAATGGATTTAAAATATCATTTCTAAAATCAATTATTGCAGAATGACTTTACAAGTCATGTTAAATTCTACTAATTTTTTTTCTGAATTGTTAAGAAAAATAATTTAAGTTTTGATTCGAAAAACATATTTTCGTAATCTAGATGGTTAGTGTTAAAATCAATTTTATGAATAGAAGTTTATTCTAAGTAGTTCCTTTTTTTTATAAAGCATCTTTCTATGTAGTGAAATTTATAAATATTTCATTTTGGTTATTAAAACATGCATTCTGTAGTCATCCGACTGCATTTCTACATTAACTTCATTAATTGCTTTAAAAATGAAACGTAGAAATAAAAAGTATGTTTATAATTTTATTGTTAGTTCGTGAAAACAATTTGAGATAAAAGATACATTTCCAGATGAATAATTATATTCGAAATCTGTAACTCGAAAATAGTTTTCTGAAACTATCCACTGTTCCATAAATCTATCAACAACAGATTGTCTTGACAAACACCTAGTTTCAGAAAAAGAAAAAATACAATGCAATTCTGTGCCAAAGTATTCTAGAAACTGTAACTTTCTGCTGAAACTATGACGAAAGTGGCGATTGACTTCCATCATAAGTTTATTTACACCATTATCGCTATGTGTTTATATGAAGTTATATCGGGGTTTTCATTAATTATCAAGGAATAGTATTGATTTGTTGTTAAACTTAATATAGATTGGATTTTGTGATTTCACTGGTTTTTTGAAGTTTACCAGAAGGTCCACACAAGTGAAAAGTAAATTGTGATCGAAAACAAATAAACTTAATATAATTTCTAATTCTTTGCTTTTAATACTTTTTTTATTTTTCTTATGCATAGATATAGTTTCAGCCGCTTGTTTCTTGTTTTGAATGAGTAAATCACTCTTAGCGTGTCCTTTGATATTGTAGTAACCACCTTGAATAGTTGAATTATGTACATATTTTGCATGATTTTACATTATTTTTATTTTCTATAAGCCAATTGAATTCTTCTACCCAAGATGTTCTTACCTCTCTATTTTTATCTCTTCTTGGTTTTGTACTATTCACCTTGTTCTAATCATCTTTAGTCCTGTGAAGGCGAAAATAATTGAAATTAATTAAAATATTTAAAAGTTTACATGAGCACCATTACATTACAGGAAAACAGTTGTATTTTTGATGATCGGCTTAAAATTCGAACAATTTAAGAAACTGAAATTGACAAAAAAGTACTTTTTATTCAGAAAATATGAAATTTTCAAAGTGCGGCAGTTTTTTTGCATGTCAGTGTATAATTCAGAACATAAGTATTTTCTAAAAGAATTAAAAAAAAACAATCTCTGAAGTCTTTTTTTTCTTCGAAAGACTAGGGGTGTTACCGTTTGTATCCATTTTAATTTATTTCAACCTAATATGTGTTCAGAAATGCTCAATCACAAATTTTTGCTTTTTTTCCTACTTCTGAGTTTCTGGCATTCCCGTGGAATTCAAAATGATTAATTAATAAGCTTTTTTGTCCGTATACAACTTTATTTCTTTTCCATCAAAAGTAATGACCTTTTGTTTCTGACTTTGTGGCATTTCCGTGGAATTTATTCTTTCATTGGAAGTTGTATTTTTAAATTCACGAGAGCAATTCACCGCTGTCTATATGTCTAATATCTATTCATCTTTCAACGCAACTGAGTAACAATAAAGATATGTATTTTAATTTTTTCATTTCAGGAGAAGGAGTTCAACGAGTAAGTTCCTGTTCAGAGCAATTATTTTTATTAATTTAAAGTGTTGTCACGCTAGCTGGTTTTAATTGCTGGAAACGGTAGTATCATTTATGTTCTTACTGTGATAGTTTGTAAATTGAAAATACACTGGACAGGATTAAAAAATAATTTTTTTTTGTGATAAGCAAGTATGTTGAAACCACATCATTCAAAGAGAGTGGTTGTTCAGAGTTCAGTTGGGGGAAATCTCGAAGCTGGGAAAAACTCTGGCAAACGTAAACGTTCTGTTGCAGACGCAAATGATGCAGTACCAAAGAGGCTGTGTAAAGATTCAGAAAGGCCCAGTGGTTTACAGAAAGAAATAAGCCATGATTCGCATGATAAATTGCTTAATTCTTGTCAAATCAATGAATACAGGAGTAATATTCCTCGTGCTTTGATTAGTCTTATGTACCAGTTAGATTTATCGGTGTTTTGCTCACTTAGAAAGTTGAAATACCAACATAAATATCCTTCGTTATCATTAGCATTTGGATATTCTGAAATTGATAAATTTAATAACATTGTTATTCGGCATGAAGATAAATCTATTCATGTACAAATTGAAAATGTAGACAAATATTATGTAGATAATGATATTACTTATGCTAAATTATTTACCAAAGATAGACGAAGTTATTCTATTAATAGTTACTTCAGTAGTTTTGTCAAACATCTAATATCTAAATCAGATGGTTTATCAAATAATGAATATTTTGTTGTCTACACTAATTCAGGCTTGGATCTTACAGAAGAAAATAACTTTAAAAAAGGACGATTGCGCAACTATTATCCTTTTAAATTTGACAGTATAAATATAGAAAAATGTGACTTTTTAAAAGACTTTTTATTTACAAATGATAACACACAAAGTAGTGGTTTTTATCAGTTTTCTCGAGATAAAACAACAAGAGAAGAACTTTTAAATCGATTAGAATTTTCGTCACCTATGAAAAAACTAATGAAAGAAAAAAAATTTTCTAAAGAATTTGAAAGAAAAATAAAAGAAGCTTTTTTAGATAAATTAGTATTTGCAGTTAACCAGCCTAATAGAGACAAACTAAATAGCATTATTAAAAATGATATAAAAATACACAGTGAAGTTCAAGATGATTATATAGAATTACAACAAAAGGTATTGAGTGATTACACAGCTTCAGAAAAGAATAAAAAGCTTGGGAACTATATTACTGAGATCACATATGAATTCAATCTATTAATTTCCTTCTTGCATTCCATGTTTTTGCGTAAGAGCATGTTTTCTATAAATTATGACGGAAAAAGCCATACTATATCTAATGACGTTACTATCAATTATAAAGATAGAATTACTTATTTAAAGATTCATAATACAAATAGTAGTATTGATTATAGTCAGTTATTTCCTATCAACCAGGAGGGAAAAAATAATACTTTTTCTATTAATAGGCATTTTACACTTTTCATTGAGGAATTAGAAAAGGATATTAGATATTTCATTATCTATACTAATGGAGGTCTAGATCTTACAGTAGAAAATGTATTAGATAAAGGTCAATCTAAAGATTTTTATCCTTTAAAATTTAATAGTATCGATATTCGAAAGAAAAAGTACAAAATTTTAAGAGATTGTTCGTGTATAAATGAGAATGGCCTCTATCAATTTGCACAGGAAGAAAAAAC
Source organism: Bombylius discolor (assembly GCA_939192795.1). Classification (NCBI taxonomy): domain Eukaryota; kingdom Metazoa; phylum Arthropoda; class Insecta; order Diptera; family Bombyliidae; genus Bombylius; species Bombylius discolor. The sequence goes on along the minus strand of OW584241.1, from coordinate 27,168,684 downwards.
AAGAGAGAAACTTTTGAGTCTATTAAAGCTTCCCCCTTCTTTGCAAAAAGAAAAAGACGAAGGAAGACTTTCTGGTGAGAATGAAAAAGAAATAAAGGAGAAGTTTTTATATAAACTAATATTTGCAGTTAATCAACCTGATAGTGAAAATTTGAATAGTGTTATTAGAAATGAAGTGGAAAAAGACAATTATTCCAATAAAATTCCATATAATTACGAAAAGTTACATGAAATAACATTACGTTGGTTAGAATCTCATAAAATTGGCCATATTACAAAAGAAATAATGGAAAAGCTTTTTGGAGATATAGAAAATAACAGGTCTAGTTATCAACAAACTCGAAATAAAGACATTGAAAAAATTAAATTTGCTAAAAGTGTAACGAGTAGAGAAGGCACGCTTGCATTTGATCAGTTTTTAAATTTTTTAATTCAAGGCGAAGGAAGAAAATATCTGGAAATTTTGAAACGAAACGGAATAAACCTCACCAGTGTTTCTAGTATTTTGAATGGAACAAAGGCTAATGCTACAAAGGCTTTTAAAGACCTATATGACATATGGTTCGATGAAAAAGGAAATGAAACACGATATTTAAAAACTTTGAAAAGAGAATGTGTAAATCTTACTACTGTGTCATGTATCTTGAATGGAGCAAAAGCTAACGCAGCTAAGTCTTTTAAAGGCTTACATGATCTGTGGTTCGATGAACAAGGAAATAAAACACATTATTTAAAAACTCTAGAAAGAGAAGGAATAAATCTATGCAATATGTCCAGTATTTTGAGTGGATCAGGAGCTTATGCTTGTGAAGTTTTCAAGGGTTTGTATGATCTGTGGTTTGATGAAAAAGGGAATAAAACACAATATTTAAGAACTCTAGAAGAAGAAGGAATAAACCTACCTAGTATGTCGAGTATTTTGCATGGAGCAGGGTCCAATGCTACAAAAGCCTTTAAAGATCTGTATAATCTGTGGTTTGATGAAGAGGGAAATAAAACACAATATTTGGCAACTCTAGAAGAGGGAGGAGTTAGTCTATCGAATGTGTCCAGTATTTTGCATGGAGCCGGATCAAATGCTACAGATGCTTTTAAAAATTTATATGATCTATGGTTTGATGAACAAGGAAATAAAACACAATATTTAAAAACTGTAGAAGAAAGAATAAACCTGTCTAACATGTCTGGTATCCTAGGTGGAGCAGGATCGAATGCTGCTAAAGCCTTCAAAGAACTTTATGACATATGGTTCAGTGAGCAAGGAAATAAAACACGATATTTGAAAACTATAGAAAAAGAAGGAATAAATCTATCTAGTATATCCAATATTTTTCATGGAGCAGGTTTGAATATTACAAAAGCCTTCAAAGACCTTTATAATCTGTGGTTTGATGAGCAAGGTGGTAAAACACAATATTTGAAAACTCTGGAAAAAGAAGGGGTAAATCTGTCTACTATGTCCAGTATTCTATGTGGAGCAAGGACTCAAGCTTGTACAGCTTTTAAAAACTTATATGTTCTTTGGTTTAGCGAACAAGGAAGTAAAACGCAATATTTAAAAACTTTAGAAAGAGAAAAAATTAATCTGTCTAACATATCTGGTATCCTAGGTGGAGCAGGATCGAATGCTCCAAAAGCCTTTAAAGACTTATATAATCTGTGGTTTGATGAACAAGGTGTTAAAACACAATATTTAATATCGTTAGAATCGGAAGAAATAAACTTATCTAACATATCGAGTATTTTGCATGGAACAGGATCCAATGCTACAAAAGCCTTTACAGACCTTTATGACTTGTGGTTTGATGAGAAAGGACATAAAACACAATGTTTAAAAATTTTGAAAAGAGAAGGAATAAACCTATCGAATATATCAGATATGCTCAATAGAGCAGGGACTAATGCTGCAAAAGCGTTTAAAGATTTATATGACTTATGGTTTGATAATCAAGGAAATAAATCACTGTATTTAAAAGCTCTCGAAAAAGAAGGAATAAACCTACCTAGTATGTCGAGTATTTTGCATGGAGCAGGGTCCAATGCTACAAAAGCCTTTAAAGACTTATATAATCTGTGGTTTGATAAGGAAGGAAATAAAACACAATATTTAAAAACTCTCGAAAAAGAGGAAATAGCTCTAATCACTATGTCAAGTATCTTGCATCGAGCAGGATCTCATGCTGCAAAAGCCTATAAAGACTTGTATAATCTATGGTTTGATGAGTATGGAAATAAGAAACAACATTTAAAGCATTTTATCGAGGAAAAAGATGGAAATAGTTTCATGATGTGTAACTTATCCAGTATTTTAAGTGGATCAGGAGCTAGAGCCAAAGATGCTTTTGAAAAATTACATAGTATTTTTTTTGATGACGAGGGAAACGAAACGGAATTTTTAAACGATTTCTATAATGTAGGTTTCAAGCCAAGTAACCTATCCTGTATGTTATGTGGTAAGGGAGTTTCTGCTTCTTCTATGTTCAAGAAATTACATAGTTTGTGTTTTAATGATGAAAAAAAAAAAACAAAATTTTTAGATGATTTCAATGATATAGGTTTTAGATTTAGTGATCTATGTACTATACTAAGTGGAGCAGCGGATAGTCTAGAATATTTCCATGATTTTTGTTCTACAGAAGAAGCAAAAAAGTGTTTTGGTCACTTCTTAAAAGAAGGTTTTACTCTTAGTAATGTATCTAGGATAATGCATGGAGCAAGAGCTAATGTTTGTTCTGCTTTCAAAGATTTTCATGATGTTTGTTTTGATAACGCAGGAAAAAAAACACCGATTTTGGATGATTTTTATAGGGCTGGTTTTACAACGAGTAATTTATCTAAAATATTTTACATGGCAGGAAATAATGCCTCTTCTATTATAAAAAATTTTCATAAACTGTGTTTTAATGAAGAAAAATATTTGAAACACTTTCTAGCTGAGAAAGAACTTTTTACACCAAAAAATATATCTAAGATATTTGAAAGAATAGGACTTAAGATTTGTACTACTTTTGAAAAGTTACATAATCTTTGTTTTAATAAGGCTGGAAATAGAACAAATTATTTAAACAATCTTATCGAAAAAAATCCAACAAAAGAGATACTGAATATATTATATGAAAAAGTTAGAAAAGCTCCTTCTGGCTTTTTAGAGGATACATACTTTTAAAAACAAAATTCTAGGATAGAAGACAAAAAAAAAATAATAGCAGTATAAACGACGTTAAAAAGAGGACTTACCAATTCCGAATAGAAATTGTTCTCAATGGGTGACTTTTTTGTTTGCCAGAAGTTTTTAGACTATTTAGCTTTTTAATTATATTCAATTTATATTTGCAATTATATTCACAGCAAAACTTATACGTTAATAATTAAAAACTGTTTTTGTAAACTGATTATTAAAAAAGTGTTCTCATAACTCTATAATTCAGAAGGTGAATGTTATAATTAATAAAGTTTGTACATAATTCACAAAATTGGAAAATTTTCCATTCATGTTCAATTTTTTTGTTCCAAACATAATTATTTTCTGAAAGAATGACAACAACAAAAAAACAACAATGTAGGAAATTTTTTTTTGAAAGCCCAGGAGTCTTACAGTTTGCATTCATTTTCATTTCTTGCAACTTAATATATCTGAAGAAGTGCTTAATCAGAAATTGTTGATGGTTTTTTCTTTTTCTGAATTTTTGATACTTCCGTGTGACAATTCACTTATTCAACCGGTAGGACTCGTCTAGAACTGATTTTTAAAAATGTAAAATGTATATTTTACGATGTAAGAATGTCAAATTAAAAAAAACATGTATTGCTTTTCGAAACTTACTCTGTTAGAACAGAGAATACTGAGTTTCTGTTCACAATATCTTATACGATTTTGCTTAATTAAAAAACTAGGAAATCACGCAATTTCCACGATACGTCAATTGCTCTATCCATCAACCATCAAGCAACGATTTCTCGGTGATCGGGGTGAGGCAAATTGAGGGGTAGCACATCACTTGTGTACCAAAAATTTCATCGAGCAATTTGACATTTGCTCTATTCCTTTTTCGTAATTTTTTCAACTCTGCTTTATTTCTTCTTCGATTTTATGAAAGCAGTATTAAAAATCGTTACTTTATAAAGAGAAAAAGTAAATTCAAAAAGTGAAAAAAATTTATTTTTTTCGAAAGTGATGAAACATTGAAATAGGTGAATAAAATTCTTTTTTTAATTTTAAAATTAAATAATTTTTTTATATTTTTTATTTTTCAAATAAAAAAACAATATTTTAAGTAATTTTTTTTTTCAAATTACTTAACGTTTATTTAAATGTAAATATAAGAATATTCGAACAAAAGAAAATTTTAAAGAAGAAGCATTGTCTGTCATTTTGCTGCATGGATGATTGCTGGACTGTGTAAATGCAAGAGTACATCACGCAGCAAGTTCAAAGCAAAACGCCAAAAACTCGTCCAGCAATTGCTGTATCGTATAAATTACCCCAATTACCATAACCTGATACATACGTTGAAATAATCTACCATCGAGCTCTAAGTTATTGTATTTGTACATTTACATCAAAAGGGATATGTGATATCTCAAATTAAATCAAAGTACGAATAAAGACGTTGTGTGTAGTGCGAAAGAATACATCTTATACAAAGGATAATGTAGATTTTATTATGAGAGTAATGGTTAGTGTATTTTTTCTTCGATTGTTCATAAAAAAATCATCATAATATAAGCTGTGTGACAGCTGCTTTTTAATTGCATCCTCATCATCAGCATATTTTTTTTTCTGTCCTATAAGTAAGATTCTGTTAGTGCATATACTATACTCTATACACATACATTTCATTATGAAAGCTTATTATGGTACTCTCAATACACGACAGAGTATATTAAAGCCAGAAGTACATGCATACATACGTTTTCTATACACCCATCATAATAGAAGAACTGAAATTCCATTGGTTCGCCGCACCATAGCTTATACTTTTTTCTATAATAGCTTTTATAGTATCTAGATGGCATACTAATGTATCTAAAGGCATCTTTCTTCAAAATGATGTTTTTGATTTTACTTTCTTTTTAACCTGATTCAAATTGATAGATTGTTTACGGTGTTGAATTTATAAGAAACGTGACAATTTGTTTTGTTTATATCGCTCAAAGGTAAATTCAAAAAAAAAATAAAATAAAATAATGCCTGTGTAACGTATAAGAATAATATACGAATAAAAAAACATATTTATGTAAGATAAGCTCATATGATATTCATCCACTTAAAAACGTTTGATCTTTACCGAGAAAAAAAAACTTGAAAAATATAGAAACAAAAGAGAATTTGAATATATGATACATATGTATATAAGTACATACTATATATGTATGTTTTTTGTTATCTTTTTTGGATTTTCTTTATGTTTATATTTTGTTCCACTTCATTATTTCGACTTTGAAATTATTGTAATTTAATTGCTTTTTAAATTGAAACATAACTATTTAAATATTATGAAAAAAGAAAAAAAAACATTCTTATGGTTATTAATAAAAATATGATACAATATTAGTTGTAAATATATCATTAGAAAATTTGTATTCCAGTGCAATGTAATAGTAGGTATACAGGATGTTTCACGGTTCGTGTGCCAAACTGAACATGGTGGTAGATCTCGATGAGAAATGAAAAAAATCGTATGGGAGGGGAGGGGGAGGGCCTATTGTTAATGGTTCAAGGTCAAAGACAATTTTCTTCGAAAAGTAACCAGTTCCATTTTTTGTAATATATTTCTAAAGAAAACTTCCAGACTTTTGAAAAAATGTCTTTTATAAAGTTGTATGTCAAATGGTTCCGAAGTTATTGTAACTCAAAGTCAAAAAATTTTGATAAGAATTCGTCATTTTTATGTTCAAGGTCGAATATCTCGAAAATTTGCCTTATTTATTTATTTTTTTTACTTTTTTGGCTTAAATAAAAACCGTCCGTTCAAAAGTTATGAACCATAATTTAAGAGCAGTTTCTTCAAAATTCATACAGATGAAAAAAAGCCTTTTGTCATGCTAGTGAATCGACAGCTGTCAAGACCATCTAAATTAAACTTTTCTGTAAAAATGACTATGCCATTCTTGAACCCGATGAATGTGATTTTTAGCAAATTCCAATCTTACGGCCTTGTGAAACTTAGTTATTGGAGGCTTTTTTACCCTTTTTTTTTGCAAACTAAATTTTTTCTTGCTGCTTAAATTTGGCGCACACGTCTGTTGGTCACAGGCAAGTTCAATTTTTCAACAATTTGAGACGAGAATAGTTTATTTGTTGAAGCTTCGTGCAAAATTCTACGTTTTTGTACTGGTGTAAGCTTCTTGTTGCCATCGTATTTTCCGTTTTTTCCATAGTTTTCTTTTAGTTTTAAGAAATTGCATATTACTGTCTGCGATCTATTCAGTTTTTCTGCAATTTATCGGTTAGATAACACTATAATCAACATAAGCTGCAATTTTTGCCTTTTCTTCGCTTGAAAGACATATTCCACGTGGCATGTTGGAATCTAACGCATGAAGCAAGATAGATTAAGCACAGTTGTTTATTATTATAAATGTTACTTACGTTTAAAAGTAAAATAAAAAAAAATTAAAGGATCCACTGCACGCTTTTCCTCAAATTAGAGCTGAACTTATACGAAGTTCCAGCTTAATGTATAGAAAATTTCTTCAAAAATAGTTTAAAAATGCACCAGAAAAAAATATAGATAACTTATTGACGCAACTGAAACATACAACAGAATGATGCACTTGTATTTCTCAACAGTAAATAAAAAAACGCACTTAACGATTTCAAACGAAAATTGACGAAGAAAAATAAAAGAAAAGGTGAGTTTATACGAATTTTCACCATGCACTGTATATATTGTAGTATATAGCCTGTATTATAACCTAAAGTAAATCTAATGAGCACTTGCTTCAAGGGCTTTTATTATAAGAAATTAAATTTTGAAAATAATAAGTGTGCTGTTATAGAAGTCTCATAGCCGAAGTTTGCAATTAAAATTTCGTAATATTTTCAGGACACATTTTTTTTTCCTTTTTAAATAAATACTTACATGTATGTGTTGTAAATCCATTTGTTGTGTAAAATATTCCAGAAAACAAACTTTTCTGTGATATATGTATGAATAAACTGATAGATGATTTCAAATTCAACATGTAAAATAGTCACGTATTCGTTGACCGTAATTCTTTCTCTCTATTTTACAACAAGTATGAAATTCCCGAATAGAAATCGTCAAAAGTTCATAGACATATGCCTGTACTCATATTCTTGTATTACTCAAATTTCCAAATGTTTAATTCCAATCTCCTTTTTTTGCCTTGTTTATGCTTACAAATCATATAAAATATGATTAAACTCCCGTTTTTGTTGAGATTTTGTCATAATCCCATATCCTTAATAATTTTCTGATTTATATTTCATAGTTTTGTTGCTTTTGTTTTGTTAGATGAAAATATTCAGAGGTTTAAATTTTTGTTCGAAATTATTTTTCGACGATTAGATTTTTATATTGTGGCATATGTGAAAAAATAGATGTATATAACACTTTATAAGTTTAAGTAGACGAAAGTTTGGATGAGTCACTTATAAAAGTAAAGTTATCGTATACATTATATTCTAAAATAAGTCAATATTCAGATTATGGAAATTTTCTAATAATTTTTTATTTGTGTTGCTTTAACGGTTCAGTTATAAGAACCTACTGTCTATTTTTTTTTTTTTTTTTTTTTTTGTCGTACATATTTCATCCTCACACAAGACTTCAAGCTGATTAAAGTAGGCCAAACTGCCAGGTTTTACAATATATGTATATAGTAATATCACTATAAAGCATTGGCATTGGCCTCCAAAAGAATGTGCTACATGCATTAGCCTTTTCTCAAACCTGAGGAAATCTGGTGTGCACCTTTTAATAGAATCTTAAGATTTATAAAAAGCCTAGATCTATAAGAAGCACGGACGGTACAAAAGATCTCTATTGGTCGCAGTGCAATGATAGCCCCTTATAATTTAATCTAATCTAATCACTATAAAGCATAGTTCATATAGATCTAGTTCCTAATAAATAGGTTTTTTTTTGTAATAACAAAATGCTAAAATCATAAGACACAAACAAAGTGGTTAAAAGTTCAACTAAGAAAAATGCTGAAGTTGGTACTATACTCGGTTTATAATAATCGAAGTCAGTACAGGCAACATAGGCATACTTTTTTTTATTCTTTTACATTGCGTTTGTATAAATCTGTCTCTTGTGTGGGGTGATCATATCTCAATTGCAGTTTATAATTTATCAAAAACATTTATATTTTATGTTAGCAGAAACTAATCGGGTGCTGCCTCCATAAGCACAATACTGACTTCGATTTATAAACCAAGTATAGCTGTGGCAAATGACGTTGAACTTTACGTTAAGATAATACATATATCTTCAAAAAAGCAGCATGTGGATATATCCATTGTTAATAACGAAGAGTTCAAATTTGGTAAGTGTTGTTGGTAGGAGAAATAAACCTAGATTTAATAAATTCTTAAATTTTTTAACTAAAGGAGAAGGAAAAAAATGTATCAAGGTTCTGAAAAGAGAATGAGTAAATTTATCTATCTTCAGATCTAACGATTCTGAAGCTTTTAAAGATTATATGACCTTTGGTTTGACAAACAAGGTGAGAAAACACAACATTTAAAAACTCTAGAAAGAGAAGGAATAACTGTCTAATATGTTTAGTATAAATAAGTAGAGCAGTGGCTAAGGCTAAAGTTGCTTACTTATATATTATGACCTTTGGTTTGACAAACAAGGTAAGAAAACAAACATTTAAAAACTCTTAAAAAAAAGGAATAAATCTATGCAGTATGGTACTTTTCAAAAACGTCAGTCAGATAATCGTCTTTTGACGAAAATCAATAATTCATAAACTTTTTGACGAATGCGTCAAAAATTCAAAAACTCGATGACTTTGCAATTGACTGCAAATATTTAAGCAGCAAATCATTCTGTTTAAAGTTACTGCAAATTTGGTCTGAGTAAAACGAGTTTTAATAGAGGAAAAAATGAATAGGTGAATATTTGGGTGAATAGAACTTCTTTTATAATTTCTCTGTCCATTTTTATTTTAAAAAATATAAAAATGACTTTTAGCAATTCTTAGCTTTCAAAGGAAGGAATAAATCTGTCTAACTTATCCAGTATTTTACACGGAGCAGAAGCTAATGCTAAAGTTGCTTTTGTAGAGTTATATAGTTAATTTTTGGTTTGATGCAGAACGAAAAAAAAACGCAATAAGTATTTAGAAACCATAAAAAAGAAGGAATAAATCTGACTAATACATATGTCCAGTAATTCAAATGGAGCAGGATCTGTGGCTTAAGTTACTTTTATAGACAGGGTGATTCAGTTTAGGTGTCCGACCCGGAAACTACGGATTGGTCCAAACAAATAACAACTTTTAAACTTTTAATTGACTTCTGTAATGCAGGTTTTAGTCCAAGTGATTTATGCAATATTTTGAGCGGAGCAGCAGATAGAATATTCCAAGAAGAATTCCACGATTTTTGTTTTAAAAGAGAAACAAAAAATATTTGTACCATTTCTTTAATAAAAAAAGAAAGTTTTACGCCGAGTAATTTATGTAGTATATTGCATGGAGCAAGAGCTAATACTTATTCTTAAAGTGTTCTCATAACTCTATAATTCAGAAGATGAATGTTATAAATAATAAAGTTTGTACATAATTCAAGAGATTTTATCCTGATTTCGATGAGCTACAGTTGTATTTTAAAGATAGAACAATTTCTAATTACATACTTTCTTTTTAGTTTTGATTTGCTAAACATTCCATAGTTTCCAATAGTCAATAAAAATTGATAAAAAATACAATTTTATCAACAATATTTCATTGTTTATGTATTCCATATGATACATTGTGTGTACTAGATGACATTTTTTTGTTTTGTTTTGAGATATTTACATTGAATGCGATAAGGTACCATTCACATGTGTACACACATAAATGAATAATAATAGGTAACAAAATAACAACAATATACATATATGTACGTATCTACAAAATGTGCAATACATAAAAAGTGTTGTTTATCAGTTGATATTGCTTTTTAAGTTTATTCATTTGATTCTCAAACAAGAATAATTTTTTATTTTTATTTTTATATTTTTTTTTATTTTGTTGATTAATTTGACAATTGAAATTTAATTGAGTATGTGAAATAAAAATTGTAAGTACGAGTATTGGCTGTCTATAAATATGTAGAATTTTATTTTCTAGATTCAATAAAATCTATTTCGAAAAAAATAAGACTGAATTGAAAATTTGTTGTCTAGTTTTGGTAAATTTGGTCTCATTAGATTTTTTTTTTTTTGTATTTTTTCTTTCCAATGAGAAATAGTAGATACATAATTTTTATTCTGAGACTTTTTCATTTTAGATATTTAAAATAGTAATTGCTTTTTGAGAGTTCAGTATTTTGTTTTCTTACTGTAATACGAAACAATCAAATAATTATATTGATTAATAGTCGAGAGATGTAATGAAAGCATCAATCTAATGGTATGTCTTTATTTTTAGTTCTGTAATATTTCGTTTTATGATTTTTGTTAAATATGTAGGTACATAATATGTAAATAGACTTTCAAATTTTCAGTGATCAAATGACTAATGTGTGTGGAGTTTTGTTTTTGTGGAAGATTTTTCAAGTTCAAGCTGAAATTCAAGAATAAAATTACACCATTTTGGTTGGTTTTCTTTTATTTTTTTAATCTCTTAACTTTTATCAAGCATAACATAACAAATTTGGTGTAGTTTCTTCTTACAGATCAAAAAAGATAAAAGATACAATAACTGTTTGCATTGTAATTAATTACAAATTAAATATTCGATTGTCCCTCTATGCTTGCTAATTGGATCGATATTTTGCAATTAAATTACAAAAATTTACATTTTATCTATAATTGTGTACCGTTAAAAAAATTTCAAATTTAGTTATTCAAAAGGAAAACCGCCGTCCGTTTTAGTTAATAAAAAAATTAACAACACACATGAATAATTTTATCATTATTCAAAACACAAGGGAGAAAAAAAAAAGATTTATTTAGTGACAAATTTACGATCGGTCATAAAACGCTAAATACATACTTAGTTTCGTATAATATACATAGATACGATGTCAAAATATGATTGTTATAACTCTACGAAATTTCACAGTTAATCACATAGAATATAATTATTCATTTAATGATGTATTTCTTAATGTTTACAACCATTTTATATAAACCGTAAAAATTTTGAACTTTTATTTTGACCTACGGTTAAATTAAAAGCGGCATTTAAAAAAGAGTCAAAGATTAAATGCAACATCAAAAATGTTGAAAACCAAGAAAAAAGAGTTGAGAATTAAGTAGAAGGGACAACATAAAGTTACAGTGAATAGGTAGTATAATATAAGTAAGTAAGTTAGTATGTAAATATATTTAAAAAAAAAAAAGAAAGAAAAATTAAAGGTGATTTCACCTCACACCGCCCCTTGGTAATTTCCAATAAAACACGAACCAAACAAGTCACAACAAAAGGAAAACGAAACGGGTGTTATACTGCTTTAAAAAAAAAGGAAGAAAATTGATGTGGATGCTGGAAGGCAATGCAAGCAACGCCAATGTATAGTCAGTCATCGACAAACTACATTCGGTCGGTGTAGACATTAATTACACGCTAAGCTTCAACACTTCATTCTTATAATATGCTGTATTGTATGTATGTACAATATGTATAATACTGCTTCATTCCATATCTTTTACGACCTCTATAGATTTTATTATTTCTCTTTATATATATTTTTTTTTGTCTTGTTTTTCTTTCGTTTTTAATTTTTTAATTCAAGTAATTGAAGAAGCCGGGAATAAGGAATGAGAAAATGAATAGAAAATAACTCAGAATAAAAAAGCAACATTTTAGCTGCTTTACACTTTTTAAAAAGCACACTGGAAAGAAAGATGGTGTTACAATATAAGTAAACATCTAAAACGTGTTACATTAACACCTAAGGGAATAGAATAAAAGTTATTGTATTTTTTTTGTTTTTTTTTTTTTGTTTTTCAATTCATGTATGGAATTTGTATTGTGTAAGGTGTTTTAAAATTCCAAAAGGCTTGAAATAAGACACAAACAAAAGAAAAGAAAAAATAAGTACTTAATTGTTAAAGGAAAAAAAAAATCATATGCAATTTTAAAGCATATACATATACATACCAACAATTTGCAATTACATAAATTGCAATTACACTTTATTGGCATATGACTTTACGAATTAGAAAACTGTATAACTTGATAAGGATATTTCTTGTACCTATTTAATTATAAAATTAAGGTGTATAACGGTCATATAGAACTAATTGTATTTCTTAAAAGTAAATTTATTTATGAGTCATAACATAATAAAATGCTTGTTAATTTTATCTTCTTTTTTTTTTGTATTTATTTAAATTTTTAAATTTTATTATACATATCTTGTTTTGTAAATTGCTACATAAAATAAAATAATGAAGTTGAAAATGCATATAATGTACCTACTCTTTGAAAATAAAAAAATTACAGGTGTATTAAAAGAACGATTTTATAAACTATACAGAGCGCAAACTCCCTTTTATGATGTTTATAAAGTCATGAATGTTTTTTTTTTTTTTGTTTTACTTCAACACAAAACCTCATACATATTTACAGTGGCAAATAAAATTAATTTTGAACGTTTTTTGTTTCATATTTTCTGTATAAAAACAAAATCTGTACAGGGTATATTACGTTCGTAAATCTGACATGTTGTATATTTTTAACCTTTTTTTTTTTAAATTCCTTTATTTTCTCTATTTTTGTAAATTTTATAGTACTTTTGGGTTTATAGTTTTATGGTGAATTTTTAATAATAATATGTGAATGCAATATGTATATACATACTATATAAGTACTTAAATGCATTTTAAAAAGTTAAGTAAATGAGTTTTAATATGTAAAAAGAAATTTTTTTTTTTAAATTTTTTACCCCTTTTTTCATCTCATTATAAAGTGAATATGAAACAAGCAACTATCAGGTTTCAGATTTTCCTCAAAGGATATAAATTTTTTTTTTTTGTTTCGAGATTTTATATGTAAAGGTGTGTCAAAAAGTTCTCGGACTAGAATTTGAAATTTTTGTCAGAATGTTTTAGTCATCGTAATCAAAAGTGTATTATCCATGTTTTTTATTCTATATTTTTTGATTTTATATTATCACTTTTTTAGTGTATCAATTTAAATAGAAATATTCAAACTTTTTTCTAAGAATATCTGTATTGTAAAAATACTTATAAATTTTTCCACGAATATCCTTTATTTACCTATGTCCACAAAAAATATTCACAAAAATTCTAAAGAAATGCACTTTTTAATCTAAACTTGTTCATTTTATTTGATAAAATTTCGAATTAGTTCTAATTAAAAGCTAGTTCAAAAAGTTGATTATAGATTCATCTAAAATCGTCATGTATCCGGAAACTTACCGATTAACCTTTATTTTATACATTGTTATACTATTATCTGAATTCATATTTAATACCGCAAATGGTTTTATCATTTAGGGTTTGAATAAGGTGTTGTAATTGAAGAAGGTGTCTGTTATTAAATGGATGCATTTTATTAAATATGCTTACATGTTTACAAACATATAAATAGACAATATGTATATACCTATACATACTATGTGAATCAAAGGAAAAAAAAGTATATAAAGAAAAATAAAAAACAACTCAAAGTTTATGATAATTTAAAAAAAAAAAGATGTAAACAATACTTTGTAAATGACGATGATATAGCGACTGTGTTTTGTGTATGTCCCATATCATATCATTTTTATACATATCTATATATGAGTACCTATATACACCTATATATACATATGTGTGTAAAAAAAGCGTCCTCGTGTGTATATATAAGTTCAGGTATCAAAGTCAAAAAGGATTATCACTTGAATATATGAATAAGTATATGTACTTAAATGTAGAAATATTCATTTTTTATTTTTTTTTTTTTTTTCAAATATTCTCTTCATGTTCTTTTTCTTCCTGTTTTTCCTCTTTTTTATTCCTTTCATACTTTTACAAAAACAAAAAAGAAAAGTGTAAATACGTACATATGTAAAAGTACACCTATGTATGTGTTTTGAGGTGCATAAACATCACAATGATTGTTGTTAAAAAAAAATCGCAACACTTACTTTGAAGTGTTGATTTTCTGTTGTTTGTAGCTTTAATTAAAGGAGTAATAACTAAAAAAAATAAAAGAAAATTGTATGTTTATTTTATTTCTCAAAGTAACGGTTTTTTTTTTTCATCTTTTTTAGAAGTAGTTATCATATGTACATGTATTCCAATTATGTATTTTATTCATCGATTTGTTCAAGTTTTTTTAAAAAAATTGTTCATCTTCTCTTACCTTATTTTATTATTTTTTCATGTTTTTGTAATTAAGCATGATTAAATTTTAGTATTTTGACTATCTTTTATTCAAAAAAAGATAAAATAAAAGATAAAATAGAGAAAAAAAAATAACGTCATGAATTAATGTGATACAAGTAAATTAATTAAAAACAATTAATAAATTCGACTTTGGTATATCATTAAATTTTGTCTTTCATTGATTAAAAATGAGAAAAATAACGAGGAAAAAAAAACAAATGCAGGAATGAAAAAAGAATAAAAATAATTTTTCTTAATTTATTCACAGAAAAGTGATTTTATCCTTATTTTATTTTTTTTTATTTTTTTTTTTTTTACAAAACACTCCCACAGTACTTTTTATTACAAATTTTTGTTGAAAAGTTTCAAATGTCATGTTTTATATAATTAGTTCAATTTTCAATTTTAAGCTTCCGTTATACTCCTTTTAGTTTTCATGGAATAGTTGAAAAAGTTCCTTGTTTTTTTATTTTTCTTTTTACAAAGTTCAAAGTATCTAAAAGTAATAAATACACAGTAGTTGCCACAATTATAATTTGTATCTTTTACTTTCGACAAAATGAAATTCTTTGAAAAAAATTATTTTTGTACTCGTATAGTTTTGTCGTAAAAGTTTTCAATTTAATTTTGAGAAAAAAAAAAACCAAAAAAAGGTACTTCTTCATTATGATGTTAGTTGGACTTTTATTAGTTCTGGTTGTCTTTTTTCTTATTTTTTGTAAATGCAATCCGAAACCTTAAATTTACTTGATTTCGTTTAAATTAACTTGACTTTTTTTTTCGTTGTTTGTTAAACAAGAATTTTTTTATATAGAAAATAAGATAAATTTTTCAACAAATTTCCTCTTTTAAACGAAAGTTTAAAAAGTCAAGGATCGTCTTGAAATTAACGTTTCTAAAAAGAATAATAATTAAAATAAAAAACACAGAGCCTTAATCATGATGCTTTTTTTCAAAAAAAAAAAAAAATATGTAATTTAAAATTCTGCTCTTTTTTTGTTGCTACTGAAAACCAAATCAGATTTTTTTTTTCACATAAATTTTTGCTGACAAAACAGAATCATAAATTAACATCATAACAAACAAAAAATAAAAGGAAACCAAAAAATAAAAAAGTAGAAAAAATATAAATAAACACCAAATTATTTTGTTAAGAGGATGGGCGTGTATTCGTTATTTCGGGTTTGTACTGTGTTCTTTTTTCGTATTTGGCGATTAATCATTTTGATTTTCAGGTTGGGTTCTTCTGTGTTGATCATAACAAATTTGCCTTATCCATGTTGCCAAAAATGGAAATGAAGAACATTAATTGAAAGTTTTCTTGACATAAATTACATTATAAAAGTATAAATTTTCAGGTGGTTTTTTTTTCTTTGTTTAGGATTTAATATTTATTATTGAAATTATGAAATTATTCTTGTTTTTTTTTTTTAAATTAGGTTGTAATGGGTTTGAAAGTTTCTGGACACTTACAGTCGATTTTTTCTATTTTTGAGAATTGGTACTTGTTCAAAAGATGAGTGAACTGGTTTTTCTGCAATAAACGGGAAGAAAAACAATTGAGCAATTAGTTAATTTTGCTTGAATGGAAATTAAAAATAGAAATTTGTAATTACTTTTCGCATTACAAAAGGAAAATTTTAATTTAATTTTATTTTATACGCGATGTAGTTCATTTTATATAAAAAATATGTACTTCCTGTTTAAACATTCCGATTTTACATGAAATTTTACACACTTGTGTTATTCTTCATATGCGAATATGAACCCTAACGAAAAATGAACACTTCGCCTTTAACAAAAATCATAAGCTTTCATGCAAATCCTCAACAAAATTGCAAAAAGAGTTTCTTTTGAGGGTGTTTTGAATGATTGAGCGTTTCAAGCTTAAAAAAAAAAAGTCTTGTTGTTCATTACAGGAATTACAGGAGGAATACATATTTTAAAATTAAAAAAAAAAAATATGCTGAATCATTTTAAAATTGAAAAGGTTGAAAAGGGTAAAACCTGAAATGTTTAACATATTTTATAATTTTTTCTCTTTTAACACGGAAATATTATTTTCCATCACAAAAAATACTTCATAATTTATTTAACCTAAAAAGCAAAATAAAAAAGCACAGAAAATAATTTTAAGTTAAGACGATTATAAGAAAAATCACTTATATTTTTTTCTATATGTCTTTTTTTTCAGTATTTAAAATTGGTTTACAATAATTTTTTACCGAATGTGTTTTGCATATGAAACCAGGAAATCTGAAAAAAAAAATATATACATATATAAATTGCCTTGCTCATTTGAACTGTTAAGAACGTTATCCCTATGGATCATAATTATAATATTCTTAGCATAATTGAATATTATTTTCTGAACATATTCGTAGATATTTTTACATATTTTTTTTTTGTACAACTTTCCGTACACAGATACACATATGCTCTTTATTAATACAATATTTTAATGACTTTTTGAATTGCATAATTTTGTTTTGCTTTTCTCTTTGTTTTTTATTGAATTTTTTAAAATCTATTGCATTTTGTATGCAAAATAAAATCGATAAGTTTTAATTACGGATTTTTCTCTTTGTGTTTTACTTCATTTTATATTTCTTTCTTTGGATCTCATGTAACTATTTGCATATACATACATACATATGTACGTATATGCACACATTACATATTGTAGATATACATAAGTATGTATCATACATAGTTCGCTTATATATTGATTTGTGCACAACGGTTTGCCCTCTGATCTCAATTGAATCTTTGCCCTGTTTTCCCCTGTTTGTCTACTTTGAATTTTTATGAACATAATAATGCTTTTTCGAAACATGTAACGGAAATAATATACATACATATGTACATACTATGTAAATATATATAGAGAAAATTGTTAATAAAATCAAAAATTCAATTT
Source organism: Bombylius discolor (assembly GCA_939192795.1). Taxonomy (NCBI): domain Eukaryota; kingdom Metazoa; phylum Arthropoda; class Insecta; order Diptera; family Bombyliidae; genus Bombylius; species Bombylius discolor. The sequence goes on along the minus strand of OW584241.1, from coordinate 27,151,233 downwards.
ATGAGTTTTAATTATGTTCAAAAAGTTTAATATTATTATTTTTTTGTTTTTAATTTGAATTGAAACGAATTTCTAGGGAAATTTACCAAAAATATTATGTAATTAAAAATCACATAAAATATCGTGGAATAAATATATTTTAGTTTTGGATAATTACAGAATAATTTTTTCTAATATAAAAATAGAATACATGAAATGAGATTTTGTTGTTGCAAATTTTAATACAATGGTTAAATGTGAGACTGAACATATTTTAGTGAATTTTAAAATATCCATAATAATTGATATACGGAAAATATGCATTCATACAGTAATATAGATTTCACTTTATTTGAAACATTATCTTATACTGTATAGCTAGAGAGCATAAATTTTCATGCTACTGTAATATGTGTCCCAGATGTTATAATGTGCAAAATGTTCCTTAAGATTATTAAATTTAAAGAAAATTTAGTTTTTTAAACGCTCCTGTTTTCCGCTTTTTTATTTATTATTATTATTATTATTTTTTTGTATAAAATAAATATTGACAAACATACTTTAAACTTTTTATTTTGTATCTCATATAGAAATAACGAAAAACACTCAAGAATTTTTTTAGATTTAGATGATTTTTCATATTTATTCTCCTTTCGCAAAAATATTTGCAATTCTTTTTCGTTAAAAAAATTAAAAGAAAAAAATTTTACTTAATATTTCATAGAACTTAAATCTTCATATTTCATATTCCCAGAGTACTCTATACTTTGCCGGCATTTAACACAAAGGAAAAAAAAAATATTCAAACACATTTTGTATCTAACCTACCTACATCGAGTTGAATACTATTGATCTAAATCAATCATATTTTTTATTTATTTCCATAAAAAGTCATTCGTTTTGTTTTTTCTGTTCCTTTTGCTACCAATAACAAATTATTATTTTCGATTTACATACGAGTATCTATAATTTTTAAGTACAACATTCAAAAGATGTAACATACACATTTTATATTTGCATTGAACTTCAAGAAGAAGAAAAAAAAATGATTTGTTAGTTGGATGATATTACTCGAACACAAGAAAATTGATAAAAAGTAATAAAAACAAAAAAATACATGTATCGTACGAGTAAAGTACATATTTTTCATATGTTAAGGTAATCCTTATATGCGAACAAAACATTGAAACAAATTATAGGTACGTTATACAAGGACTTCTGTTTGAATGAACATATAAATTTAATGTAATTGATGATCATTCTGTATTGTAGAATAGAAGAGCTCTATAGTGAGTGTAGTTCGTTCTTTTTACTTCGAAAATCTGTAAAGATAAGAACAGAAACAATTCGTTTAATGTATCTTCCTGATTTGAATTTAATTTTTTCATAAGACAGAATACAAAATTTTCAATCCTGATATGTAAAAATGGTAACACTTTTTAAAATCATATTAGTCTGACTTTAGTGATGCGGGACCACAAACGTGAAATTATAAAATTACACAGCATTCAAATTAAAGGTAGATAGATACATTTGTATGTATATACTAACAGGTATTTTATATATCGAGAAGTAAAATTATCTACATAGCCTCTTGAAAAACGCTAAAAGAGAGAATGCTTGAGAAAATAACCAAATATACATATTTATACATACATATGTACATACATACATGTATCTGCATATTATACCTATGTAAGTATGTAAAATTTAATAGATATAAGAAAGAAAGGAGCTTGAAATCATCATCATCATCATGAAGGTATAACTTGGGTGGAGTATGAAGTAAATATTTAATGATTATGAGGTTCCTCGGGTAGTTCATTGTGCACACACGTTCAATATACTGTTTCTTCCATCTATCGTTTGTAAAAGATATAAAAAAAAAAGTTCATAAACAAGTCATGATTGATGAGCTCGTGTATATATAAGATGAGATGATGCTCAATGCTGGTTAACGTACCTTATGTGTTATTTTTGTTTTAAAAAAATTTTATGTTTTCTTTTTTTTTCACTTCTTCTTTTTTAAATATCTTTTTAAACAAGATAACTATTAAAGGCGGTGTTTTATTTAGCTTTTGATATTCTCGTAAAAATTTCACCGATCATATGAACTTCTTTGAATAGTATTTGAACTGTTTATTGTTTTAAATTTTTCAATTTTGTTATTTTTTTGTGTTTTTTAGTTTTTTTGATTTTTCATGCTGATTGAATTATTTAAGCATAGGCTACAGACAGACATTTCATCATTAATAAGTATTTTTTTTTTGTTTTGTTTTGCTCTGGTTTTGTTCTTGTTGGGTGTTATTAGATATACAGTGCTGTGAATAAGTATAGGGATTTACAAAATTTTCAGTTTTTTTCATATTTATATTAATTAAACAATAATAATTTTTATTTTTGTATATTGTCTTACCCTTACAACGAATTTACAAAAAAAAAATCCTAACTATAGATAACGGTACTTGAGATAAAAATGGTTTTTGCATATTTGTGCTATTTCGACCTGTGAATAAGTATAGGGATTTAATTAGTTTTCTGAAAAAAAATTTTATAAAGTCAAATAAAATACCAACTTTTGGATTTTTCAGCTTTAATAATTAGTTTTTCTTCCTTTCTTATTGATTATTTCTACAAGACGACGTGGCATGCTGTCTAATAAGCTCTAGAGGGTTCCAGCTAAAATTTTTTCGCAAGACGACAATATTCTGCATTTTAACTCCTGAATATTCATTATTTCTTGTTTTTCCTTATCATAAACATCTCTTGCAAGGATACCCCATAAGTTTTCGACAGGATTTAGGTCCTGGTTTAGTGCTGGCCACCTCAAAACTGGAATTCCATACTCTTTCAAGCAAGACTGGGTACTTCCTGCAGGATGAATAGGGGCATTATCCTGTTGAAAAAAAAAATTTTCGTCCTCACACATGTTGATAAACGACAAAAGGTGTTGTTCAAGGATATTCTGATATCCGATGGCATTAATTCGTCCACTAATTAAAGCTGTATCAGATTTATGAATTGCCATAAATGCAGCCCAAATCATCGAAGATCCTCCACCCGATGCTCTCTTTGACAAAATCCGTTTTTCATTACGTAAACCATGCCAATAATAATTAAAGCCTTCATGGACATCTAAATTAAACTTCTTTTCATCACAAAATATCATGTGCCTCCAAATGTCGGGCAGATGAATATACTCCTCTGCGAACTCTATTGTACACTTTTGATGGTTTCAGCCAGAATTTTATTTGTGTACGAATTAATGCCATCGGATATCAGAATATCCTTGAACAACACCTTTTGTCGTTTATCAACATGTGTGAGGACGAAAATTTTTTTTTTCAACAGGATAATGCCCCTATTCATCCTGCAGGAAGTACCCAGTCTTGCTTGAAAGAGTATGGAATTCCAGTTTTGAGGTGGCCAGCACTAAACCAGGACCTAAATCCTGTCGAAAACTTATGGGGTATCCTTGCAAGAGATGTTTATGATAAGGAAAAACAAGAAATAATGAATATTCAGGAGTTAAAATGCAGAATATTGTCGTCTTGCGAAAAAATTTTAGCTGGAACCCTCTAGAGCTTATTAGACAGCATGCCACGTCGTCTTGTAGAAATAATCAATAAGAAAGGAAGAAAAACTAATTATTAAAGCTGAAAAATCCAAAAGTTGGTATTTTATTTGACTTTATAAAATTTTTTTTCAGAAAACTAATTAAATCCCTATACTTATTCACAGGTCGAAATAGCACAAATATGCAAAAACCATTTTTATCTCAAGTACCGTTATCTATAGTTAGGATTTTTTTTTTGTAAATTCGTTGTAAGGGTAAGACAATATACAAAAATAAAAATTATTATTGTTTAATTAATATAAATATGAAAAAAACTGAAAATTTTGTAAATCCCTATACTTATTCACAGCACTGTACATACTAAGATAACATAATTTTGATTATAATACCTTTTTTTCTATTTGTTTATTTTTTACTATTTAAAGAAAATCTCTTTTGTTTCAGAATCAAAGTAAATTAGTCGAAAATTTAATATAACTCTTTGTGGCTGTATTTTTTTCAGATCGAATTCTTGAAAAATCCACTTTTTTCCCCAAATGTTATAGAAAATTTCGGTTGTTGCCATATAAAGGCTTATGTTATTCATGTAAAAGCATTTTGGTAAAACTTGAATTTTTCTTAAGAGTATGAAACGATTCACTCAGAAAAAATTACAGGGTACTTTACGAGGAAAAAACTAAAAAGTCCTCCAGTCGGAAATGTGATGTGATGGAGATAAGCTTCAATCACAAATGGTTCTTCGAGGCCGAAAACTACTTTGTAAACTAAAGCCTTATAGTGCTAAGTGTTTTTTTTCTAAATAAAAATTAATTCCTACCTAGTTTTACACCTGCGACCTGTGTCTAACATTAATAAGTATCGTACAAGGGTTAAATTTGCAGAAAATTAGATACATGATCAAATTTCCTAAATTTCTTGATTCAGTTTGAAAAAAAAAAGTATTTTCCATGGAATTTTATTATGTTTTTTTTTCTTGAATTTTATAAATTAATTTATTCTCAAGAATATTCAATTTTATTAATTTCGTTTACTCTCTCTTTTTTTTTCTGCTTCTTTGTGTTTTTTATTACTAAAATTTTCTTATTTTCAATGGAAAAAAATATATAACTTATATGAATAATTAAATCACGTGCTGTATCAAATTTTCAACCAGTTTTTTTTTTTATATACTGTAACATATCTATCACTAAATAAATAAAGTCTTGAAGTGATAATTAACACTTCAAAAGTGATATGAATATATACTCTCTTACACTGTTTTAAACGTGATATATCTATAAATTTATACATATGGTTACAGATGTACAAACTTAGGTATATAATACGTGTAATATACATGAAGTGAGTTATTGTAATACGTACCTGTAAGTATATATTTCCTAATTATATACCGTGACGGGAAGGAGTTAATTTTCACTTCGACTATACTTAAAGAGCCCGTAATTATCTTTCATCGTAAGTGTTAGCAATAAAGTATGTATACAATATATGTACCTATATACTATATATTATTATAAATGTCAGATATGTGTATATTTTATACTCCTAATAAGTAACACCACACAAAAATATTATATGGTACAAGAGCAAAAAACAAATAATATTTAAAAAAAGATAAGATTTGTGCGTGTACATTAAAGAATTGATCCGATATATGTATGTATGTATGTATATATACAATTTAAGTAATATAATAAGAACAATGTGCAAGTCATTTATTATATTGACGATTATCTTGTTTTAATTTTTTTTTCTTTTTTTTTCTTTCTTTTTGATTTTGCTTTAATAAAAATTTCAAACATGTTCTTGTAATGAGATCATAAGTACAAAAACTGTTAATAAATATTTTTATATTTGTACTGACCTAGGATAATATGATTTTACTTCAATCATTTTTTTTTTTTTTTGCAAAGGTAAAATTTCAGTATTTATTTTATTTATTTTTTTTTTAAATTTTTAAATTCCAAATTTTTTTTTTCAACACATGTATCTGTAGCTTTTAGTGTGTGAAAAGATAATGACATATTTTAAAATATAAATTGATAATCTGTAGGTTATAAAGAATAAAAAGAGACATTTCTTGTTATTTGCAATGACAATATATAGTACATAGTTCTATAACTATAGGTAACATACTGTATGGAAGTGATGCTTCCTTTTTTTCTCTGTTTGAAAGAAAAAAAAAGATACTTAAGCCTTAAAATAAATTAGGATGAAATTTTTTTAAAGAAATACTCCAATTATTAATATGAAAAAGATATATTTTTATAATTTTTTTATTTAATATTTATATGTATATTAACTTATCCTAGCCATAAAGTTTAAGCGAAATATTTTTCATAAATTTTTCATTAAGTTATTTAATGTTTAATATATCTTATTATATTTTATGTTTTTTTTTTCTTTTCCAGATAAGATCTTCATTATTCAACATTAAAGGCATATTTAATTGTGGAACAATCAACAATAGAAAGGTAGGTTTATAAATTTAATCATTACGCAACCGCAAATATTCATTTTTAACACACACTATACGTATAACAAAATATTTATGTATGTATGTATATGTTTTAAATTAATATACATATATTTACATACATAACTCAATAATATATATGAAAGCGTAGCATTAGAAAATATCAAATTAAAATACCACAATATGGGTTAATCGTAACTCTTTATATTCAAAAGAATTTTAGATAGCCCATAAAGCAAAGTTAAAGGAAGTAAATTACAATCTATAATCATCTTGGATTACGATAAATTGTGTTGATTCTAATTGGTGGTAAAACATGAACAATATATAAATAGACCACTTTTGTATATTATATACTGAATTATATTTAAATGTTATATGTGTAGTATTTATTTATACACATGATGGCTTTAAGCAAAAGATAATGATAATAATATGAAATGAATTGAAGGAGGATTAAGTTTTTTTTTAGAAAATTTATTTTTATTGAAGATTTCTATCGAATTTTTGTGTTTCTCTTTTCTTTTTTTTTCTTTTTTTTTTTTAAATTTCATATTTAACTTGATACTTAGTATACTACACACGTGCTTTGTGTACTTGAACAAATCTCATGTAATGTATCTAAGTAGTCTAAACAAAAACAACAAAATGTATCTTTCACGTATTTAATATATAATAAGAGTACTAAATACGATGTATCTTTTTAGTGTCTGATCATCATAAATCACATTTTTGTTTTCAATTTTTGAAAAAGGTCTTGAACTCAAGAGACTAACTTATATTTTATTGTAATTTAATAAAATTTATGTTTTAGCCTTCTTGTTAAGTATAAATGGTAAATCTTCATTTAAGTATCTAAGAATTTTTGAACAATTTTAAATGCTACTATCAAATTTTGTTTTTTTTTTTCTTTAAAACACACGATTTTAAATTCCAATTAAAATATAAAAAAATCACGAATCCTTTTCTACATATATTCATTTTATGGAATTTTATTATTATTATTATTTCTTCATTGATTTAACAATATCTATAAAATATTTTCCACGTTTTCTATTTATTATTATTAAAGGGAACCTATTTCTTCGACTATCACAATCTAAAATGTAGTAGTATCAAAAAAAAAAAAAAAAAAGTGGTAGGTCACACCCGGGAATATTAACCTCGAAAATATTTTCTTCAGTTTGTATATGCTATAATGGGAACAATGGGCTGAACATCAAATAAATAGCAAAATCACTTGATGTTTTTTTATGCTTTTTTTTGTTTTGTACAGATTAAAATTTGTATCACGTATCACAGTTTTAAAAAAAAAAAAAAAAAGAAATATATGAAGCAGAAGTAAAAAAATTGTTTCTAAAAAAAAAAAAAACAGAGAAATTTTCCAAAAAATGTTGAAAATGTGTTTTCAAAACGTATCTATCTTTTCTCATGGAACACAGAAGACATACATACATAAAAAAGACAAAAAATTGGTGTATGAAAAATTAATAAAAAGAGAAGAAAAAAAAATAAGAGCGAAAAGCGAATAATCATGAATAAGAAATAGAAATGTTGAAGATATTTTTTTACGGAAAAGATTCAGAATCATTTTGAGAAAGAAATAAAAAAAAAGAAAGTGTTTTGAAACATGATAGAAAGAATTGCTTCTGAGTTCTGACTACTAATCGATTTGAGGTTATCTTGAATTAAATTCAAATTTTCTTGGAAATAATAAAAAAAAATACGATAGATAATGTTCTTTGAAAAAAAAAAAATTTTGTTGTTATGTTGTGTAGATGTACAATTTAAGGTTATGTTTTTTTCAATGTTTTGTTTTGGTAAAATTTCGAACTTATGGAATATATACCCAAGAAGAAAAAAAGATTTGTAAATCGATGACAATTTTTAAATGTAAAATGAACGTTGAATGATTTGAATGGGTGCGATTTTACCTGAATAAAAATTTTGTAGGTGTTTTTTTTTTTTCTTTTATTTTTAATCATTTTTTTGTTTTTATTTTTTTTTTATTTTATTTACTTGTCATTTTTGACTTTTTCACATTTAGTTTTTTGTTTTTGTTTTTGTTTTAGCAGAAGTTATAGACCGTGATGAATTTTTGTATACCTACCTGTTTGTTTTTTATCTTTAAAATTTTATTGTTTATGCGTATCACGTTTATACCTTGTAACTTGTGTAAATTGTTGTCCATACAAAATAAATTGTAGATCAGAATTTTAAATTGATATTATGACAACACGATTGAAGAGATTTAACGTTTTGGAAAAAAAATTTTTACAGAGAGAAAAAAAATTACATACATTAAAATACTACAGTGTGTTCATAAAGAATTCTTACAAATTAAATTAAGTGATACAATTTCAAGATGGGAAATTTTTTATTGAAGCTTTTAGTTTGTGGACTTTAAACAAAGATTTATCGATTTTGAGTTCATATTTGTTATCTTTTTTTGTCATAATCAACAACTTACATCGAATTTGGATCTATTAAAATTAACTCTCCTGTGCGAAAAAAAAAAACAAGTTACATAGTACATATGTACTTTGACTCTAGGCACGGCACGTATTCAACCGTAATTGAAATTCATAAACGTTTTAATTATTTAATTCCGATTTTAGTCGCTTCTTTTAAATTAATTATTCCTCTCATTTTTCATTTTTCAAAATTAAAATTCAAAAAATTAAATAGTTCTCATAAATAATTTATTGAAGTTCTGCCCATGTAACCAGTCTCTATTAATTTGTTACATATTTTTCCAGTTATAGTTATTTTTGTGATTCGTCACTGGTAAACAATCAGTTTTCTTAATTCGTAAAATATACTAGTTTTAGCATTGAATTTTTTATTTCTAAAAACTAATCAATTTTGTAATAAAATCAAAATAATGAATAATTCTACGAAATGAAAGGCGAACATTTAAAAATATACAAAAAATCATTAAGAACAAATGAGCAGGCTATTAAGGATTTCTTCCACTTATTTTTCACAAATCCCATATGTAACTAAAAAATAAATGAAAAAGGCATTCAAGAGCTAAAAATGAGAAATCAGAAGAAATAAAAAAAAAAACTTACATAAATGCTTATATCCTTAATTCATAGGGAAAAAATTGTTTTCACTTGACTCACGTTCATTTTTCTTTTTCTCGAAGGTTTTTTTTTTAACAATAATTTTTTTTCCTTTTCACATAGCGGAGAAAAAAACTGTACGGGTGGATATATGATGATTTAAAAAAATATATATATTTTCTTAGTGAATTTGTGATACGTAGTACCTATTCATGTATAGAAATCCTATAAAAAAATTTATATACATAATAAGGAATATGTGTAACTAACCGCATATAAATAAACGTACAATTTCGATGTTATATTTTATATTGTTTCCATTTATTAGATACATTTAAAAAAATAAAAACAAAATAATGTATAAAATAATGTTAAAGAAAAAACCTGTTATACTTTATATGTAGTAGGAATATAACATAAATTGTTTGAAAATGCAAAAGAGGACAATAAACTTTTGCCAAAGCGAATTGCAAAGTGAAAGAAATAAAAAAAAAAAATAAAAAATTATGGAGCACATCTAAATAAAGTAAAATAAAAAAAAACACCCGTAATATACTATAAAAAGATCCTTAATGGTGTTATAGCAAAATACAAAAGCAAAGTACAAACGTTAACGGGATGTTATATGTGAAAAAAAGAAAAATATAAATGTTGAAAAAAAAGACGTTTGAAGAGAAAAATTACACAAAATACAGTAAAAAAGCATCTTTATATTTACAGACACACACACATATGCGATTTTTGATACTATACATACAGAAATAAATACAGGCAGTCTGAGGCAATAAAGCAAAAGTCTGGTCCAGAGAATGAGGATGTTTAAAGGACAAAAGGAATGCCATTGGAGGTTCCGGCAGATTCAATATGATTCAACTGTTTTTGTTGTTGTTGTTGTTGTTGAGTAGAGAAATAAATGTATATACATACATATATGTACATATGTATTTGTATAAAAAATCGTAGAGGAATATTATTGCTTTTGAGAGTTCTTCTAGGCGCCTTTTGTGGGTGATTGAAACAAAAAATAAAAAAAGAAGAAAAAATTAAATTCAAAAAGAAATTTTTTTTCTTCGTTTTCGTTTTGTTTTTGTTTTTCATTGTATTTTAATTTTATTTTTCATTTTCTTATCGGTCCATTAGATTCGAAGCGTCAAAGTTTATATTTCTCACAACTTTACACAGTCAATAAAGAAAGTTTTTGTTATACCAAAAATTGTACTCCATTCGCTTTTTAATTCAAACAAAAAATAAAGAAAATATAGACGTAAAAATTTTAGGAAGTGTGAATATGTCCCCAAGGATTATAATTGACTGTCTAGGAAATTTTTCTTCTTTTTTTTTTTAAAGAAAACAGTACACACCAGAAATTATATAAATTTTTCTTCATTGTACTGTCATCATCATCAACAGTTTCATTTCATAATAAGTTTGGCTTTTTTTTTTGCTTTTATTTATTTATTTATTTTTTTTGCAATTTGTGTGTGTGTGTGTGTGTGTGTGTATGACTAATAATTAATAAAACAGGAAAAAAAAAAAGAAAATAACTTTATTAATGTTATACTGTCTCATAAAAATTACTCAAAAATTGTGTTTTTTATTTTAATGTGGAGGCGATAAAATATTGTGTTTGTTTAAAAAAAAAAATGAAATTAGAATAAAGTAAATAAAGAAAATCTTGGAAACGATATTTAAAATTCATTTTATGAGAAACATTTTATTTTTTAAAGTCAATAAATTCAGTCATTTGGATCGTAACGTCAATCTGCATGTCGTTGGTTTTTTTTTTTTTTTCATAAATTTTATTTTATTGCTTATTTTTTTTCAACTAATTTATTTTATATATTTTTCGAAATATTTTTTAAATATTTTCAACATGGCATAAATGTGATCTAATTTTCAGTTTTGAAAACGAAGGATCCCTAAGTGCGGGTGAACTTGAACATTTGATCAATGAGATTTCTGACAAAATATTCAGAGTTTTACATAATTTTTTAACAGATTTATTGGAAATTTAGGACCTTTTTAATTGCAAAATTTGGATGTTATTTCAAGTTAGAAAAGATCCAAAAATTTTTTTGTGGATTACTCAGCTGAGATTAAAAATAAAAATCTTAATTATCATTTTTTTAAAAAGATTAAATTAAAAAATAAAAATAAAAAGAACACACAGATTCTAAAATAAATTAAAACTACATACCATTTCTTTATTCTTTGATTTTTATTATTTTTAATTTTAGGTATTTTTCTTCTTCCTTTCATAGGCCAACTTAATTTCAAAGTTTGGAAAAACTTTTCTAAATTAAACAATATCTTTTTTATAAAATAACTCTTTCCAGTATACAAAAAGCTTGAAAATTCATTTCAAAATTATATTTTTATTTTTGAAAAAATTTAAGGTAGAAAAACTTTTTCTTATACATTTTATTTTTGTTTTTGATAAAAGTTTAAAAGCAATCAATTTTTTTTCAGTCTGTTTTTCTTTTGAGTGAAAACTTATTAACAGCAATAACTTTTCTTGGAATAGTAAAAGAAACTTTTCATGCTTTGTATTTTAATTTTTAAGAATTAGTTTTTCTTAAAAAAAATTTTTTAAAGAAAAAACAAAAGAAATTGAAAATTTTAAAAAATTTAATTTTAAAATTAACGTTTATGATTTAGAAGAAATTTTCTATAGAAAAAAAAATGTAGACATACGGTGCACCACCATTTAGACGCTAAACCGTGTTCTATTTATGTTAAAAGTGAAGAAAAATTATTACGCGCTTAATCCTGACCTTTCTGACGATTTTTTGTCGAGACCAATTTGTTGTTAATAGTTGTCCAGGAGCAACTTGTATTATTGTTATAGGATTATTTTTAAAAAATAATTTAAAAAAAACGCTATAAAATAATTTTTTTGTTTTATCTCACATTCAAACTGTAAAATAAAAATTGGAAAAATATCATACTCAATTTATTTTCAATTTTTTTGTGACATATTTTCTCAATCAAAATATACATAAATCTTTTATTACTTTTTTTATATTTATATTACTTCTTTTGTGTATTCAATCTACTTTATTCAATTGAATTTAAATGCCCAACATAAAAATGACCATCAATTTATTTTATGAATTTAACCAGATATTCTTGAAAATAAGATTATTTATATAATTTATTTATTCTGGAAAAAAAAAGTACGATAAAAAACAAAAACAGAGATTTCTGATGAAAAATACAAAAAAAAGGACATAAAAATAAATAAAATATATATTTTTTCATACTTAGGTCACCTACATTCTGACATAAATCACATTTAAAATTTATAAAAGATAAGTATATCGATTTTTTTTTCTGTCATACATATTCTCTTGCAAGTCATGTGTAAAACATTATCAAAGTATCTTTTTTTTTTTTTTTTTTTTTTTTTTTTTCATATTTATACGTACGAGTATGTTTGCTTTTTTTTAAATTAGTCATCTTGAAGAGACAAAATGCAAAAATAATTTATTTGAATTTTAAATGAAAGTTTTTATTCAAAAAAAAAAAAAAAAAAAAATCTGAAGTAAAATAAATCAGAACAAGAAAATAAAAAGGTTATCAGTGTGAGGACAAAAGGTTATCATTGATGTGAAAATTAAATTTCATAAATTATTATTATTCAGATATTTATGAAATATTTTTATGAAATATATATGTATATTATTTGTTTTTTTTTTTTTTTTCTTTATTTAAAAAAGCAATGTTTTTTGTTTGTTTGTTGGCTTAATTAAACATTTTCTCTGTAAATAAAAAACAAGCACTTCTTATCAGACATTGTGTCTGTGTGTGGTATTTTTCATGTTATTATTATTATTGTTAAAATAATGGAAAATACTGCACTGTACAATATTTATGAAAGATGTTATAATAATATAACTGAAAAATTAATTTAACGCCTTTCAGACAATTTAATGGACAATTGTCAATCAATAATATTATTATGAAGTTGTACATGGCGCTTAATAAAATGTTAAGAAGAAAAGAAAACATAAATTAACAGAAAAATTCCAAGAAACAAGAAGTAAAAGAAGAAAATTAAAATTGAAAATCTTTATTGATTGTGCCTGCAAATGAAATGTAATTAAATGTTTATATATGTACATAAGTAGTCAAGCAATTTATTATTACACTTCATAAATTCATGATAATAAAAGTGTGAAAAGATATTTTTTTTTTTAAATGAAAAAAAAAAAGATAAAGAAAAAAAAAAATAAAAGTTTGTGTTAGTAATTGATTGTTTAAAGAGATGATTATTTAGTATGTACAAAGACTTTTCTTTTAATTATTTTGAATTAATTAAAAAGTTTTTTGTATAAGTTTATTTTTATTTTAAAAAATTTTATTTTACAGATGACAGAAAAATATAATTGTGTTGAAAGATTGAAGGGAAAAGCTCTTAAAATAAAAAAAAACCAAAACAAAAAAAACAATGAAAAATTTATTTTTGTGTCGTCTTGAAGTGATTAAAAAATGATTGTGATATGCTGTCACATTTAAAATATTTTGTTCAAAATTAAAATATTTTTAACACTTGAAAGTAATTATTTGAAATTGAAGTCTTCAATTTTATCAGTTATTTTAATTACAAATATAAAATATACTTTTCGTCTGAATAACACTTTAGAAAGTTTTTTTTTTTTTTTTGAAAAAAAAAAAAAATCTTTACACAGCTTGGTTGGTAAAAGATTATTATTTTTTTTTTTTTCAAATTCATCAATTTTGGAAAATTTAAAAAAAAAATCAAAAATAGGAGCCGAAGATGAATTTTTCTTAAAATTACAAACTTTCAAAAATTCAACGTTTATGTTCAGAAAATGTTCAATATAATTTATAATCTATTAACTAAATGTATGACTAATAAATAATTAGTATCAGTTCCACATTACATTGATTGTAATAAAATATTTAAAATGAAAAACAGTTCTGTGTAAAGATCATTATTCATGATAATGTGACATTTAAATTTATGTTATTTTGTTCAAATTTATTTCAACAGAATTATGTATACGTAAATTAATCCCATAATTTCAAATATCATAAATAATTATCTTTTAAATTGATTGTTTTTTGTATTTTTTGAAATATGCATTTATTAAATTTATTTACAGACTGTACGCAAAAACATTTAAAATAATTTTATTATCAGTCATGATTGTCTCAATTTTTACATTTTTCATATTTCATAAATTAAATGGAAAAAAAGTGAAATTTAATAAAATAATTTTTGCAAAAAAAAAAAAAAAAAACATTTATCCACTTAGCTTATGTACTTTTTTTAAAAATTTGTTGCGATATCATTACAAAAATATATTCTGTTGAATGTAAGAAGTAGCATCGAAATTCAATGCTATTTTATTCTACTGAATTTTTAAAAAAAATTGAAAATTGAATAAAGTTAACAAATGAAAATCCATATTCATATAATTTTTGCATCTAAACACAATTATAATAAATGATTTTCAATTTACTGACAATTTGTTGTTTGTCTAAAGATATTCATATCGTATATTAAAAGCATTTTATAGAAACGCGATATAATAAAAAGAGTATTTTTCTATTGTTGTTGCTGTAATTGCATATAAAGATCATGCTTGCATATGGGCAATTCCACGCAAACCGACCAATTTTGACCTTAAAATTAATATGAATGAAGCTGGTAGAGATAGGTATATATCAATTTTTGGTGAAATACACTATTAAAAACAAAATTTTTGCTACTTATTAGTAGAAACTTTTTACACTGTCACGCAAAATATATCAAAGTTACAAAACATGTCTCTCTTTTTCTCTTTTTTTAATTATGAAAAAAGTATTGTAGTTTTCCTTTTCAAATTTTTCGAAAAGATTTTTTCAAGTGTCTACAGTATATAATTAAAAATAATTTTTGGAATTGTTTATACGAAAATTTTCGGATGTTCAATGAAATATACGGAAATCCGTGAAATTGAAAATCGTCAGCGTCACACCCGTTACGCTACTTAAATGACAATTCTGATTAACAATATTTGAAATTTTCTGTTTTAGGAACATAAAAGTATAATCAGAATGCAATTGCTGTACGAGGTTTTCAATATATAAGAGTCAATATGTCACACCCGTTACAAATGGAATTGCCCATACACGTTTTAGTTAATATACATACATATACTCCTAACATTTAAATTCATATGCACATATTATGATGGTGGCTAACAATTTGCACTCCTACATGACTTCTGTAAAATTGGATGGCGCCTTAACAATCAACACACAAATACGAAGAACGTTCAAAAAGTTCTCGAAAAATTCAAATTAAACAAAAGGATAGCTAATGTTGTTATTTTAGGTCCTTTGAGTTGTAGCTTGAATTTTTTTTTAAATTGACCTAGGAAATGGTACACTATGAAATAAAGTGTTTTCAACGTGATTAGTCCTTGATGTAGTAGTTTGTAATTATATTTACACCTTTGGCACTTTTAGTTTTCACATAATCAATCAGTATCATTCCTTTCGCATCATTACATCTCTTTTTAATTTCATTTAATTTTAATTTTCCTGAAAATTATTTTGATTTTATTCTGGTCACGGTACAAAGCAAAAAGTGCTCGAGATTCTAAAAGCTTGTAATAAAAAACATTCCAAAGAAAATTCGCCACGTCTTTCAATGTGATTATCGGGACGCTTTTTATGCACATTTGGATAAATATTTGGATTTTTAAACAGTTGGTACTTATAAAACTTCTTGATCACCATGTGTATGCATATGTATATGTATTTTCTACCTTTATGATTGATAAAACAAAATTCCTCAGTGGTTACTAATATTTTTTATCTATCTATTTTTATTTTTTAATATTTTCATTTTATGCATGAACAACCATTCAAGCACCTAATATTTTCTATTTACACAAATGTTCATTCGATAGATAATTTATCAAAGTCCTATTATTATTTTTTTTTCCAAAAAAAGTTTAATATGTTGTTAACTTTTATTTATTCAGTGGCAGTATTTGTGTGTTTTTTGTTTATTTTTTTTTTTTTATTTTTAACTCATAAAACATATGATGGTTAATGTTTCAATTCTATACTTTATCATGAATATATACTAACCATTCTCCAGATTATACGTAAGAAAATACAATAAAAGACGATGATCATGATGATGATGATGGAGTACGTGCATGCATTTATGTAAAAAAAGAGAAAATGACACCTTCCGGCCAGTAAATTTTCTGCTCAATAATAATAATCCTCTTTCATATCCTTTTTATACCTTTAATGATTTTAACCTTTTGAAGAAAAAACGTTTTTTTTTTACGTTCTTAATGGTTTGTTTGTTTATTTTATGTGTGCTATTGTTGTTTTGTTTTTTTATCGACCATTAAACTGGACCACCATCCATAATTCACGCAAGTAAATATACAAAATGTATTTTATATACAAAACGAAAAGATGTGTGTATTGTAATAATGGGAATTTTTTTTTATTCTTGTCCTTTTTTTTTGTACCCAAAAGGTAAAATTCTTAGACCTTATAAAAGATAGTATATTTTATTTACCACATAAAATAGATACAACTTATGAGTTTTTTTTTTTTTTTTTTTTTTTGTATCTGAAATCTTTTCTTTTAATTTTTATACATTTTATTCACAACATGAGCATAATTTAAAACAACTTTTCAATGTGTGTTTTGTTAGTGCGAGCTGGAGCTGTTGCAGCATGTCTCCTCATTTTTCTATTGAAAAAAAAAACAACAACACACTATTATAAATGGGTGCATGCCTGCATTTTAAGGATCGGTCTCAAGCTGTTTCTCTTTAGGGTATTCTTAAAGTCAATAGTGTAAGTTTTCTATATACTGCGTCTGTCCAGTATCTTTTCTATATATGTATACATATATATGTACATATATATACATTTTTTTTGCCCTTTTTCCTTACTGTTATTATATTTCAGATATTTTTCCATTTGCTTGTTTATTATCTTTTTTGTTTCTTTTCTTTTCTGTTGTATTTTTACTCA
Source organism: Bombylius discolor (assembly GCA_939192795.1). NCBI lineage: Eukaryota > Metazoa > Arthropoda > Insecta > Diptera > Bombyliidae > Bombylius > Bombylius discolor. The sequence goes on along the minus strand of OW584241.1, from coordinate 27,134,112 downwards.
GAAAGTTGCAGTTTGCATGACTTTTATAAAATTTTTTTTTTTTTTTTTTGGTATTATATTTATATGTTGTTGACTTCCTCTTATACGCTCTCTCCATGATAATAATAAGTGTTCAGTTGAAGTTACTCCTCGTCGTTACTAGCTGGTATTGTACTTTGAATATTTTGTAAAATTTATAGTTGACTTTTGTTGTCGTTATTGTGATAGTTATATACAATATAGAATATGTACTTATGAATTTATTTATAATAGTTTTTTGTCCTTTTATCCTATCACTCGATCTTGAACTTGGTCACCAGTATTTTCTTGTACCTATATTTTCTATACAGCTCTATCGTGTATCAGAGAAGAGAATTTACTTAAAATTGATTGTTTAAAAGAATTTTTTTTCCTTTCGTTTTGTTTTTTGCATGCATACAATTTTTTTTTACTTTGTTGTTGTTGTTGTTGTTCGTTATCTTCTTAAAATGCAGGACATGTTGTAGGTAATCGAAGTTCATGTTGATTTATGGAATTTAGAGTTGCCAGATTTTAATATGAGACATTGAAATTGTTTTATTTACATTTTGTACATGATAGTAATTGTAGGTGAGAATTTTTGTTCTGAATCTGAAATTTAAAAAAAGAAAAAATCTACTAAATCTAAATTCATGAAAAACTAGAGCGCTTCTTCAAACGAACGGCACTATTAGACACTTTCTTGTAGGTGAATAAAAGTGTAGAGAATCGGTTGTGTCATTTTTCCGTTCTAGCAGAAACGGAATTTTTAAGGTGAATTGTACAAGATTTTACTATAATAGGTAAATCTCATAATTTTTTTTTTTTTTTTAAATCTTGTTCACCAAAATTAGGCCTTACTTTACAAGAAATGAAGATTATTTTGATTTCAACTTGGATACGTATCTTTCATCTTAAAAGATTGCATAAAATCTAAATTATCATATTTCATAATTATTACTCGAATATCTCATATTTATTTCAAAATTTTTCAAAATAATGTTAAAACTATTCTTAGGCAACACCAGATCATAGTCATGATTTTATAAATTTTCGTGACATAGAAGTCAAAGCTCGTTTATTTTTTGTTTTTTTTTTTTTTTACAAAAATATAAAAAAACCTGACATTGGTGCTGTACCGCAACTACTTCTTGGACACCTTTTTATATTTTATTTATTTTTCAATCTTTTCCTTGTTTTCAATTTTTCTTTTCTTTAATTTTTTTTTTTTTATAAAAAAAAAAATGTTTATTTAAACTGAAGATGCTTAAATGTATTACTTTTATAAGATCTTATTTTTCTCAAGCATTTCATATATGAAATTACTGAAAATCTCAACATTGTAGGTATGTCGCCTTCTTGTATCTTTTTTATTTTTATTTTTGTTCTAATGTACTTACTTGAATTCAATTCATTTTCATTTAAAACAGACTGACCAATCTGAATGAGGTGTTTGTGTGTAATTTGAAACTCACATGATTATTAAATAAAAAACAAAAAAAAAGGAAGAAAAAAAGGTGAAACATGCAATTTCATAAAAGATAAAGCATACACATATGTACATATATGTATGTATAAAGTAAAATAATCCTTACTGGGATTCGGGATGATGTTATTTTTTATCAGTAAGAGACGATCTCTTAAAATGTAGAAAAAGAAGAAGACCAAAAATCATTTATTTTTGTTATTTAATTTTTTGTTTTTTACTTTTTAGTTGTTTGTTTTTGATGATGACGATGATGACGGTTCAGATGTATAGAGAATGTCATTTAATTCTGAGGACTTTTCCTTATATTTTCTTCTACTGTATGTATGTACATATTATATTTAAGATTTTTCTCAAGCTACTATTAATACACCAGGCTAAACACAAAAATTATTTGAAGGCATTAATCACGATGTTTTATCTTTTCTGACATAGTCTTTTAATATAAGGGTTTTGTTTCATTATTTTAGTTTCTTTTTTTTTTTTTTAAATTTTATTTTTCTTCTACTAAAACCCAACACTATCTTTTTGTTGTATATGTCACTTAATATGACCAAAGAACGGATATTTTGTAAGATACATAAATACAATAACTTGTAACAATGTTAAATATTTCTCGTGATATTTTATATACTTTAATATGGAAAAAAAAAAATAGAAAAAGTTATCAGAGTCAAATATCTGTTCGTTATTGAATCTTACATTAATTTATTTGTACAGACACAAACAACAAAAAATTAAAATCAAGATATCATATATTTATACTATTTTTTTTTCTTTTTCGTATTAAATAAATTTAATTCTTGTAATAGAGTTTTGAAAAATTCACCTTTAAAAAAACATTGAAAGATTCTATGAAATTGATAACTCTTTTATGAGAAATAACTTATTAAATTCTTAAAAGATAGTTAAATATTTATGTATGTTTTTTTTATTATCGAAAAAAAATGACAGGAAAAATTAATATGATGAAGATAAAGATTGACTTCTGTATGGGAAAAGGAAGAATTTTCGTAATAGGGAGAAAATAAAACAAATTAATTCCTGGTTTTTATTAAATATTCTGAGTCGGTGATTTGAACATTTGTCATCTGTTGTTTTAGGCTGAACGATTATTTTTTAAATTGCTTTTATACGTGTTCTAAGGTTGTTTTTTGTTTGTTCGAGACATGATTTTTTCTTGTTTTTTTTTTTTTCATCATTTAAATCACACAACTGATTTGAATTTTTTTTTTGTTGTGGTTGTCATTTCAACCAATAAATACATTTAATTAATAACGTTTTTTTTTTTGTTTTCTAATTACTAAGTTTTTCAAATTAAATTACAATATTAAATTTACAATAGTAAATTACATAATTAATTTTAAAACTAAATTATTTTTTAACCTGACGTAAAGAAAAACAATGATTTCTCAGAAAACCAAAAATAAAACTTAGTACAAATAATAAACTTTACGAAAGTAAAATAAACTTTTTTTTTTTTTTCAGTAAATTTGAATACATATTTTCTACTCAAGATACTTTATTTTTCGAAAAAAAAAACAAAAAAATTAATAAAAAAACTTTTAATTAAGTACAAAAATTATTAAATTATTACAAGTTGTTGTTGTTGTATTATTTTTCATTTCCTATTAAGCGTAATGAATACTCTACAAAACATGCACCATATGTTTTAAAATCTTCTTAAACAATTTTTTTCTTTTTTTTTTCGAATAATAAATCACAAAAATAAAGTTTTCCATGAATGGCTTTAGAATGATAATAGCAACTGTGCTGTATTACCTCTTCTACTCTTTGAAAAATAATTTTTTCTTTACTCTTAAATTTTTTCAAAAAAAAAAAAACAAAGTTGTTTTACAAACATTTCAAATGAATTTTATTTTACATTTTTTTTTTTTATGTGTTTAAAAGGTAATTACATTAAAAATATAAAAAAAATAAGATAAAATAAAGAACAAACAAATAAATAATAATTAATCACATTTACGAGTATCTTTAAAAAAAAAAAATATTTGACTAATTTCAGTAGAAGTTAAAATATATTTTTTATTTGAAAATTTAACAAGCCATGAATATCCTTAATTATGTTTTCTTCTTAAATTTATTACTTTTATATTTTATTATATTCAATTTTATGTTACAAATAAATTCTGCAATTTTTTATTTATTTATTTATTTTTTTTATTTTTATTTTTTTGACTTTTAAAATACATAAAGAAATATTTACTGCATAAAAATCAACAGGTGGTGTAAAATTGAAATTTAAAAATGCGATATGCTAACCAATTTTTCTGTTTAAATTTAGCATTTCAAAAAAATATGTATGTATATGATTTTTGTCGTTCATAAATTTCCTCTCAGTTTTTTTTTTTTTTTTTTAAATTTACACAGCAAAAACTCTTGTTTCATGTATTAAACAATTCATCTACATCATCATCAACATAACCATCCGTATATAATCTTATTTTTTATTTCTATAAGATTGTTTGTAAAGTCACAGCACGCCTTTTTATGGTTAAAGGACAATCGCACAAATCAATTGAAGAAAAAAAAAAATCAAAAACGAAAAAAAAAAAGTTAAGAAGACATTGAGAATATTGTGTAGGTGCCATGATACATATTAATATATCGCCTCCTTTTTAATGTTAAATCTTAGGACTTAGGGTATTAACTCAAAGGATATTTATATTATACATATTGTATTTTCAGTTCACTCAAACGAAATCCTTGGAAATTCTTCATATAGGATAAAATATTTGACGTTGTATTGTTGTAGTTGTTGTTCTTAAATTTTTTGATTTTTTGGTCCTGATGGTGACAATATTATTTATGTGTGTTTGCATATGATGTATGTATTTTGTATATACATATATGTATGTGTATATGAAAGATTACATTTTTGTAGATGTATTGTATAATACTTTTACCTTAGGGAAAATTCTTAAAGTAAGCATAAACGAAAAACAAATTTTTTTTTCTTACTATCTTTTTTTTTTTTTTTTGTAGAATGACATAAACATAAGTCAAAACCTGAAAAAATAACGAATACTCATATACATATATTGTTTTTTTTGTTGTTTTTGTTGTATCCCTGAAAAATGTTGTCCAGACCTAAGACATGATTTTTGGATATTTATCTCCGCAGGGAACCGACGCTTATATATAATGTCTATTGAATGTTATATATGAGAACATAAAATGAAAAAAAAAAGTTATAAATCGAATAAATGTGCTATGTACTCATCATTATTCATTATTTTTTTCTTTAAGTATTTTCGGGTTACCAATCCAAAACGACAAAAAAAAAACAAGCAAACTGTATTCAAAAAATGATTTCTTTTACTTTGTGAATTTAATAAAAAAAAAAAAATCGAAAATATTCAGAATAAAAAATTACAAACGATCAAGTTGCTTTAATTTCAGCTGTATTTGAAATTCTCCATTTCCTACACCATTATCTCCTAATTGAAAACATTTTTTAATGGACCAATGTGATGAATTATCCTTTAGATATACTTATAGAATTTATCATTGAGACGAAATTTAATTTTGTGAAAGCCATTTGAAAATCAAATTTTAGAAAAATTTTCTTCTCAAAATTAAAAGCCCATTTCACTTTCTAAAGATACTTAATTTTTTTTTTCTAGAAATCTGGAAAATATTATTAAATCCCATAAAAATCAAATAATTGTAGTAATTGCACAATTATGATGCTTTAAAATACGTTTTTTTTTTTTTAAATTCAAAAATGCGGAAAATAATAAAAATTACAATAGTATAATCCATTATCTTAATGCGGCATGGCATCCCTTATCATTGAAATCCTTTTTTCCTGTATTCTCTTTTTAATAACATTATTTGTGTCCGAATATACAACTTTTCATAAGTATTCAGATTTTGTTTATTCATCCAATTTACTGTATATAAAAAATAGATTCGAAATTCAAAACTTATAATGTCCAATTCATAGTTCTCTACCCACAATCAAGTAATACTTTTCTCCTTATTTTCTTTGCTTTTTTTTTTTGTTTGTTTTGTATTATGGGGTTTGAGTTTATTATTACCAATTGTACTCCTGCCAAAATAGCATTAAATGTTACTTGCTATTTATTAGATACCAGGCCAGGCCTCTCTTTTTTCTTCATTTGCTTCTGTTAAAGATAGCCTTTTACTTTATCTGAAAACTTGTATTGTACATGTATAGAATATAGATAGTATTTTGTTTTCATACACTTTTATCCCCATTCCACACAACATTCAACTTTCGAGTTTCGACCACCATTCATTTTTGTACAAGAAGAAACTAATATGATAGGCATTACTGTATAACAATTTTTTGAAGTAGAGAATGGTTAATCGTACTAAAAACAGAACTGATACTGACAGTTCTTGTTGAGTCTGCCATGTGAGAAGATGTTCTTTTTCACATTTATAACGAAATTTTTTATTCCGTTTATTATAACATAAACGAATATCTACAATATACGAGTATGTATAGTTAATGTGTTTTACGAAAGCGCCAAAAAATTTATTTAGTACGGTACGATAAAAGTGCAAGAGTGTCGTAATTAATTGAGAAAAAAAATAGTTTTTTTATTCCTGTAAATTTTCATGAGTCTGACATACATAAAACAGTGTTTTTTTTTTCATCTAAAATTCTAAAAAAAAAAAAAAAAGTATCCTTTTTATTCCAGATAACAAAGTTCAAGTGTAATTTTACACTTTAGTGCCTCGCAGGAGTATGAAATATATTTTATGAATTGTAGGTGTTATATGTATAGAAATTGTATGTGGGATTATATTTCTGTAGATTGAATTATCCTTGTTATCCTTGTTGAATATGTGTTTAAAAAGTGTAACAATTTTGTTTTTTTGTTTCTTATAATAAACTAAAATTATATTGTACGTGAATAAATAACATCCATATTACTCCTATATCCTTATATTGTTTATATACATACTACATATGTGTAGGTATATAAATTAAGTGCTGTCTGTATAATCTTACACGTCTGTGCTCAATAAAAAAAGGATTTTTTGGAATGAAAACAAAATTTCATAAAAATTGTCTTGTTTTTATGATATAGTATAGAAATAGTATAAGGAATATTGTTTTATGGTTTAACGAAGGCTGGTAATGACTTTTTATGGCGTTACAATTGCCATTAAATTTCACCAAACGGCCTTGAATAAAACAAAAGAATTCCCATTAAGATTACTATCTCTTCAAATTTTATAAGCATTGTAAAAAAAAATAACAAAAAATCGAAGAAAGACAAAAAACGATGATTGTGGAAAAAAGGGATATTCTATGAGAGTATATATGATTGATTGTAGGGTAAGTTCATTCCAAAAATTATTTATTATGTGCTTTAATGTTTATGTATTTGCTTTTTTGCTGATTCTAATTTATGTATTGTGTATATACATACATATGGAAAAAAAAATGCTTTTACTTATTGCTTTATTTGATCCTACTCAACATTAACAATTTAATCTTGCTCTATTTTTGGGTGAAAATTGACTTGGCAAAAAGTGATTTTAAGGACTGAATAAAATAAAATTTTTAAAGGAAAAAAAATACTATATAGAAGATTTATGTCCTATTTTAACCATTTTTATGCAAAAAAAAAAAAAAATTACATCGATTTTCTCAAAGTGTTTTTGTAATGATAATTTTTTTGGGATAATAATAAATGTTAAAATAGAACATGGGGATTATTCCAGAAAATTGTTTTTATTACTTTATTATAGAAAGAAAAACATAATTTATGTTTGTTTTAGTCTAATCGTGTTTTAAAGCAAATTAAAGGCTTCCCTTGCAAAAGAAAAAAAAAACCTGTCTATTGATTTTGAGCTAGAACTTCGACAAAAAAGGGTGGTTTCGTACAACTTTTCAGGAGAAATTTAAGGAAATTGGATGAAAAGGATCATGTTTAAAATAAGGCTCTAATTTGAAATAGGTACATAGATACATTTATATACGATGGGTTCATGCTAGGCTTAAAAAAGATAATTTAACACAACTCTGATTTACTAAAAAAATTTTCTCACCAATTGCTTTCTTGGACATTCATTTACACGTTCAAAGAGTATCTGCCCTATTTGTGTTCCAGTTTGACTGAACACTGACATTTATTGACAATATCTAATTTAACATTTTTCTTTATTGATTGGACATCATTTACTTGATTTATTAAGGAAAATTAATTTATTTGATAAATTATTTTCTATTGAAGAAAAAAATAATAAAATAAAAATAAATAAATTTTTTGCACATTAAACACGACTAACAACTCGTACGTCAAAACAAACCAAAATTAAAAAATTCCAAAAACTCGTTTATTAAAAAAATCTAACTTTTACTTTTTTTTTCTTAATTTTTTTCAAATTTATTTCCACTTTTTTTTTATTCAATTTTCAAAAAAAAAAAACAGATTAATCAGAATTCCTAATCAATTAATTAAAAACAAATTCAACTGTTCTTTCTCTACCTTTCTTGTTAAACTGTGTCTGTCTTTTTCATTAGACAGAAAAAAAAATCAAACAAATATTTTAATACTCTTAAAATTTCATTTATTATTTAAACATTTTTTTTTTTCTAAGAAAATATTCGTCGATATTCATGCGACTTGTATCATTTATCAATTGTCTTTAATCTTTTCTAACGAAATAAAAAGACGAAAAACAACAACAACAAAAATTTATTTCCATTTTTATTTCAATTTAATTAATGAACTCAAGATGCCAAACAAGAGATAAACAGCAACAACAACATTTTAACACATGAAATATAAATTTCAAATAAAAATAAGAAATAAAAAATCTTTAAGAGAAAAAAAAAATATATTTAAGGTAGAAAAACGAATAAAAAAAAAAAAAAAAATACAGAAAATACTTTATTTTTTTCTTCGGTATTTTCATTTTTTGAACTGATTCTAATTACTTGCATGCAAGAAAAATTAAACAGATGCGAACTAAATTACACATGAAAAATTAATGTTTGTAAGAAACAGTACAAGTAAACGAAAGAAAAAACAACAAATATAAATAGTATTAAATAAAATAATTACACAAAAATATTTACAGGGTGATTTGTATAATGGTTTATATTTTGGGACATATACAATATTTCCATAATAATGGTTTAATTCTGCTTGAATGATTCATTTTGAATCAAATGAAAATAATTTAATAAATTAAGATCAAGAAATAAAATAAAAATAAGAAAAAAAAATAAGGTATTACTGCAATACAAGAAATAAATATGCGAAAAAAAACTACATAAATTTTTATGGATTGTGTCACGCAACAGAAAATTTATTTGCAAGATTTTAACCAAAGATATAATAAGAACTGACCACAAATAAATTTTATTAAAAGAAGAAAAAAAAAAAAAAGGCAAAAATAAACCAAAAGAGTGAAGTAAAAAAAAGGAAACTTTGTATGAAATAAACCAAAAGAAGAAGAAAAAAAATAATAAAGGAAGAAAACGGAATTCGTATAATATTTAACACCTTGTGCAAACATACAACATAAAAATTTCTTTGGATAGCGATTAAAATATGAATTTATTCGTATTATTTATTCCTTTTTGATTATTTATTATTATTTATTTTTTTGTGTAGAAAATATTTTTTATTTGAATTTTATCTCCTTATTTTGATTGTGGCTTTGCATGAATCCTGATGTTTTCGTTTTAATAAAATATGTATCTGTGTATTTTTTTGTTTATTTATTTTTTTTTTTCTGATGTATATAGATATATTTAAAGGAGTTTTAATATGTTTATGTACTTGCAATTGACAATAAAACATGTCACATAACTCATCGTTGACAGACTGTCGTCGTTGTCATTGTCACACACATATATTTATATATGTACAATACCTATGCTTATATACTTAATTTTTTTTTTATTATTTGAATTTGGTTTTTGAATAAATGAGTTACATATATCGCACTTCTTATAGTAAAACAAGAAAAAAAAAAAAAATAAGTAATAATAAGTTTAGGAAAGATAACAAGAAATATCGCGCATCATACAATGTCTTATTTTATACATTAGAAGTACCTATGTATGTTATGTACCATCATCATCATCATATCATCATATTCAGGGAAGATATAACCGTTGTTATAAGCAAGCATCATCAACCCACATCCTCCAATTTTTTTTTTTCTGAAGAACTACGTTTTTTTTTTTTCACTTTATTTCTGAAACCGAGCGGCATCATAAAAAAGGAGAAAATGTGGTGCTTGAAAAGTGTCGTCATTCATGGAAAACCACAAAATAAGTACATGACTTTATTTTTTTGTGTGTTCTTATATGTAACAATCCTTTCTTTGGTTGTTTTTTGTACATATCGTTTCTTATACATTCTGATTCAATATTATACATAATTTTTTTTTCTGTGTGATACATTCTATATTTTTATATTTGTGTGGGGAGGCCGCCAACGATGTGTGGTTTATGGCGAAGTGAAATTTATGTCCTTTTAAGTCAAACAAAAAAATAAATAAAAAATACTGTATGTTCTGTTATGGTGTAGATGTAGTTTTGTGGGTGAGATTATTTGTTTTTCTGTTTTTATATTCAATGTTTTCTGAATATATGAGATTTATTCAAACATTTCGTTTTGAATTATATCTTACATTAATTTTTTTATGTCCTGAAAAAAACATACATACATACAATAAGAAATTGTGTTTTCTTACAAGTTTTTACTAAAAAAAAAAAAAAAAAAAAAAAAAAAACTGTAATAAAAATTGGTTTTGTGTTTTAATCCATTAATGTTCTTTTCATTTGTTGAATAAAAAGAAATGAATAAATCTGATGGGAAGTTCTTTAATTTTTTCTGAGTATATAAAATTTCATAAAAAAAGGAAATTTTAAGTATCTTGTAAGTCTATTACAATGATATTAACGATAGAGTTAATTACGAAAAAAAAAAATTATGTCATCATAAATCACCGATTTAACTCGATAAAAAATCAAAAAAAAAAAAAAAAAAACTGGCAATTTTTTATGTAGCAAAAATAATGTCATTCGAAGACAAGACAAAATACAGCAAAAACAAGAAATTTTATTACAAAGGAAACCAGTCATTCGATAAAATAAAAAAGTCATTAATAAAAGATTTATTTCCGTTCATTTTCACAAAAATATAAATTAAAATTGAAAATTAATTTGTTAAGAATTACGAATTCCTCTTGGTTTTTTTTAGTGAGATTATATTTAATCGTGTGTAGATTACAAATTCTGCATGCGAAAATAATTTTATAGGCTTTTTCTCTGTGAAATAAATCAAATTGTCGAATTGTTAATGTGATGGAAAAAAAAATAGTTCCAGACAATAGCAATAAATGGAATTTTTTTTAAAATTTTTTTTTAAGACCTTTAAGCTTCAAAAGGACTTGTAAATGAATCGATATGCAAGCAAAATAGAATAGAGTAAACTAGTAGCAAGCTTTTGATTAAAAAAGAAAACAGAAGGAGCATAAAATTTAAGCTGGGTAACACCATTTGTTCAATATTAAAAAGAACTGTCTGATCCATCTTGTAAAAATATTCCCAAAAATTGTTTATTTGTCACCAATTGAGAAAAAAAGTAAAATTAATAAAAATACTTAAAATTTGAAATTTATTTTTCCCATGTTAAACATGAAAATTTATTTGTAATAAATAGCACAATATATTTTTTTTTTATTACTTAATTTATCTCTCTTTTTTACTTCCACCATTTTTAAAAGATTTAATTTTTTTTATTCAAATTTTTTCAATAAAAGAACAAATTATTTACCAAAAATAAATATATTTTTTCTTCTTTTTTATTATAGATTGTCACTTGACCAATATCAAATTACATTCAATAAAATATTGTACACCTGATATCACGTTGAGAGATCACCTTGGATTTACTTCTTGTACATTGTTTGAATTCATCTTTAAAAAATATTGTCGTTTACAAACGGATGGTTATTTCTTCGTTAGAAACCGGACACCATTCAATGTAAGTTCCTATGAAAGTTGATGCTCTTTTTTCTTTTCTTTTTGTATTATACTAAATATTTTTATTTTATTTTTCATTTCTAAAAAATTATCTTATTTTTTTTTTTTAATCTTATCTTTCTAAACTAAAGAACCTTTCTGTTTGTTCTGCTGTTGTTTTTTCTTACATGTGTTATCCGTCCATATGCACATGAAATTTACATACATATTGGAATAATAAAGACTTAATATTTACCTTTAATATGCTTTAGAATGTTCTTATCAAAAAAAAAAAACATGACAAAAATTAAAAAAGAGAGAGAAAAAAAAGTTAATATCCTATTACATCGTCTGTTTGGCTTGCTATTGCTAGTATACTTTTAGTCTAATATTATCATTCAATGTTCATTATCTGTAAAAGTTTTGAATTTCATGTTTTAATATTATGTAGGTTTTGAAATTTAAGGTAAAATTTTATCTTCTTCATTGAATTTCATTTTTTTCCTCCAGTTCCTTTTTATCATGTTTTTATTATTATTTTTTTTAAATATGACTCTATAATATTTTGATTATTTGTTGATGCATTAAATGACATGCTTGATGTGTCATAACGAACACCTTATACCTAATAATTTTGAAAATGTTATTTTGTGATTTTTTTTTTTTTTCTGTGTAAACAAATTTCTATCTTATCTACATTTTATATCATGTATCATATCACAGTTAAATTTCTTTGAATTTATTTTATAAATGCATCTCATTTTTTAATTTTTATATCTCTGAATGTTTTGGTTTTGTTTTTATTGTTAATTTTTTTTTTCGAAATTAAATATGTTTTAAATTCGAATTTATTAATTTACGGTCAAGTCGGCAGAAAAAAAAACGGCTAACAAAAAAGATGGAGACGAGAAAGAAATCATTTTTTTTTTTCTTCGATTTATCGTCATTAGCATGCGTTATTTGATACTTTGTTGTGATTTAGCATTTAACATTAAAAATCTCTTGTATTCAGATAATCTTTTCTTTTTTTTTTTTTTCAGTTTTTCATCTTTTCTTGCTTTCATTTTATTTTTAAATAACGAATATACACATTTCAAATGCATTTCTTTTTCTTCAAGTGATTTTTATCTTTCATTTATTTTATTTTTTTTTATTCAAACATTGGTCAGTAACATTTTTGATTACAAAGTGTTGAATTTAAAGTCTGAAAGTTAAACATCCAACAGATATTTACTGGTCACTATAAACGTAGCTGAATCGCGTATATGTATGTGTTTTAATTTTGTGTGGCTCATCTTTTTTGTATTGGGAATTATTTAAAGTCCAGGTAAAACATTTTTTTTTCTTTGCTTTTTTAATTTTTGCATAATCTCCTGTAGATACTTATTACCTTAATGTTGTCTTATATTTTTTGCGTGTTTTTCAAGTTCGTGTTTTGTCATCGTGTTTCCTTGAAATGTTTTTTATTTTTTTATTTTTCATTCTTGTTTGTTTTTTAATTCTTTTAAACTTCTTAACTTTAAAAGGTAGAGACAGATTTCCTTCGATATATATTATAATCCACTTGTTATAATATGAATCAAGTATTTGCATAGTAGTTAGTAGGTATATTCAGTCCTTCTGAAGTTAAAAAAAAAAAAAACTTGTTTCATGTATAAAATAAAAATTAAAAAAGTAACTTTATCAAAGATAAACAGACAAAAATTTAGATGTATGTATATGTGTAAGATTTATTAACTAAACCAAGGATGTCTGGAAAATAATCGTGAGATTATGCTTATGTTATGGTTTTTATTTCTTTTTTTACTTCTATGTTTTCTTTTTCAATTTTGTTACTCTTACTAGTAACAAAAATATAATTCTTAAATGTTTTGAAACAAACAGTTACTAAATTTTAAATTAGAATAAATACTTTAAATACTTATATATTTCATATAAAAAGACGCTTTGTGAAAAGAAACTCAAGAAAACTGTTCTGCACAACATTTTTACTTCAAGGTAAAAAAAAAACAAAAACAACATTAAACTCTTAAATGACTTTCTTTATTCATTATTTTTTCTTATTGCATCTATTTTCATTTTTGAGATATCTTGTAGGTGACAGCCTTTTTACACGTTAACAATTTCTTAATTTGTGTAACATTTATTTTTACCATTTTTTGATTAACTCTAAATTTATTTATTAACTAAGCTAAAAAGCTATAAAATTTTCTAAAACAAATAACAACAAATTCCTTTCACTCGTATATTGACACATAAAGTGTTAAAAAAATTTATTTTTACTGCATTTATCAGTTACATCAGACCGTATAAGAAAATAAAAATAAAAAAAAAAGATAATAAAATAATAGTCAACCCAAACAGAAATCTAATAAAATAATCGTAAAAATTTTCTATCACAACAAAATAATTAACATAGCTCATAAAAATGCATAAACCACCTATAAAAAAAAAAAAAACAAAAATTTATTACTTTCTCACAATAATTTTTTTTTTCTTGTCATAAAAAAATAAAAACCTCTGTAAAATTAATAATGACCCCCTTTTTCAATTTAGTCTAGTTAAACAATAACAAAACAAGACACGAAAAATATTGTTACGGATTATAAAATAATAGCTAAATAAACCACTAAAAGATAAATGTAAAGTTCTTTCAAAGTTTGTTTACGTCAGTTTTGTCTATATACTTATTACATTAAAGGCGGATTTTGATTTTCTGAACTAAAGAATGAGTGCAATTGGCAAAAACTTTCCAACTGAACGGTTTCGGCTTTGTTCAGAGAACCTAAATATGTATATGTATTCCAAATTTCACCCAGATCGATCAGTATATAAATATTACGAATAAACGATTTCTCTAAATTTCTATATCATTTTTATAAAGTGGAGGTTAAAATTCCCACTTTTTTAAAATGTTGACTTTTCTCGTAGGGTGGGCTGAGAGAAATTTTTACTTTTCAGTGGCTACTGGCTTGAGTGGGTTGCGCTTCGATCAGCTGTAATGGTGTCTTTTGGAAGGAGCTTCGTGTGGACCGCTGTGGAAAGCTCTTTTGGTAAACTTCGATAAAATCTTTTGTTTGAGACTTTAGAGAAATCTTTTTCTAATCATTTTAAAGTTCGGGAATAATTTCCCGAAAAAAAAAAAACTATGTTTTGTTTTTAGAAAATTCCATAATTGTTTTTCTTTTTAAATTTTTTCATGTGTTCATCTTATTAATGATTAATCAGTGATAGTAGTAGTGAAAAATTTCATTAGATCCGAAAAATATCTTGATTTAAAATAATTTAATCTTTGAATTAAAAAAAATTAATAATATAGATACTGCACATTTATGTAAAATGCAATTAAATGCATGTAAATCGAAACTGCAGGGGTTTGTGTTTTTTTCTTTGTTTGATTAAAAATTACACACAGGATGATAATGAATGATGATTATGAACTAACATGAAATTTACTTGGAAATACAATTTTCATTTTCACAGCTATAAGCGTAGGGATTCATAAAAATTTGTCATGTATACATAAGAGGTTATTTATGAAAAGGAAAAGAAAAAATAATATAAAATGAAATGAAACTTAGAAAGTCATTACATCCCTATAATTTCATATTTAAGTATCTCATATGTTCTGTACGCGCCATCATAATTTCACACAGAGTTATTGTATATGAGGGTAGAAAAGTTGTAATTGAAAAGATACAACAAGAGAAAAAAAAAATGTCCTTCTTTATGATTTTCCTTTAGAAATTTTTGTATTATTACTGTATACATTAGAATCCCATTAATTTATATTATGATTTTTTGAAATATTTACAACAACAACAACAAAAGAAAAGAAAGAAAAAAAAACAAGGTACGATATCGTACTGTGTTATAAAAATGTGTGCGTTATTGTATAATTATTTTATCACAAAATAATAAGTGTAACATCATGAAAATGTTTATTTGGGAAAATAAACCCCATGTTATAATAAAAAGCAATGAGAAAAAAAAAAGGAAAAAAGTGTCATTTGATACTTAAATTACAAAGACTGCATTCAGATTTTTTTTTCCTCAAATTTTTAAATGCTTAAATGATGACTCAAAATGCAGCAGAGGATGGTTTTTGTTGACATAAACATTTAGATAGAATATTTACTCAATTATCCTGCCACATATTGGATAATTTTCGTTTTTTTTTATTTTTTTTTATCAGTAATCACATTTTTGAACGGTTTATAAAAAGTGGAAAAAATATGATGTTTGGAACACATTTAAAAAATACAAAATATAATCACACCATATGGAAGTGACATAATTGAATTTTGAAATATTCGACAAATTTGTGAGTTATGAAATTTTTTTTTGTTTTTTTTTTGCTATGGTACAAAGTAGCTATGGATGGAGACAGAAAAAATAAAATACCAAAATTATATATGCAAATTTAACGCAGATTCAACTATGGTCGTATGGTGTGATGTATTTGACAGACTTAGATTGATGATACTTCGTGTTAAATGCGCGTACAATATACAATTCTACCATTTCTGGATCTGTATCTGATTTGAATTACAAAACAATGTATAATTTTTAAATCATTAAACACTTTTTCTCCACATTTTTTTTGCAATTCAAAGTGAGAAAAATACATAAATGGTTTAACAAAAATTTTTTTATAAAAAAAAAGTATCTATTCTAAAAAAATTTATTCAAATTCTTTTTAAATTTCATTAATGCATTGACATATTCGCTCACACACACAAATACACTCTGATAAATACATAAATATATGATGTACATTAATATTGAAGTACATTGGAGGATATTCATTCAATTAACTTGAATAGTTTTTAATGCCAATCAATGAAAGTATTAATGTCCGTTTCATATTTAATAATAATTCTGTTTTATTTTTCTTTCTTTTTTTTATTTCCTATTCTCGTAAAAACAATAAAAAACAAATATGAGAAAAACATTAAAGAAAATAAAAATCAAGTGAATATTTTAATACAACAACGTTTTGATAAAACTATAGGGAAAGAAACAATAACTATATATCTAAGAAAATAATATTTATTCATACAAACATCAATATTAAATAAAAACCCAAAATTAATGACATCCTTGACAGTTTTGCCTCCTTCATCTATCTTAATTGATATTCATAAAGTGTTTATTCATCTTTAACAAAAATATCATCACTTCATCGATGATAAGAATTAAATATATTCGAATACTTTTTTTTTTTTGTTTCTTCATTTTTTTACCATTTATGGTTTTTCTCTGTATTATTTCAGAGTATCTAAACATTATTGTATGTATCTAAATGTGATTACATATATTATACATATATGTATAAAATAAATCTAATATTATAATACAAAAAGACTCGTTCACATATCGTTCACATATCGTTCACATATGGACTTTCATACAACAGATATTGAATATAAAATTTATTTAGGATCTTCTTGTTGTTTTCCTTACGATATTACTTCATTTCTAGTGTTTTTTTTTTTCTTTTTCGTTTTTTTATTAATCTTTTTTCCTGAGAAAACTTCAATCATTCAATATGATGTACAACTGGTGTTATAGTTCTTAAGAAACATGCATGTATTTTAGATACATATATATGTACGTATGTGATGCTTATTTTATAAAGATATGCTGTTTATAGTTTATTATTCATTCACCTTTTTCAGGTGCCTCATATCTACTTAATGTTACCACTTCAATGGAAAAATTCATCAATAAAAAAAAAATACTCCTATAACATAACATCGTCGTCCAATACCTATATATGTATTTTGTTGGTAGATGATGATGATGATGATTTGGTGAAGAGAGAATCAAGATGATGTGTATCCTCTCATCTTCAATTTTTTTTTTTTACATTATCATCATTATTGACTTTGATGGTTTGTTACTTACATTTTTTTTTTCTCCATTTCATATACAATTTAGTCTTTGACTTGATCCTAACAAGGGTATATACACTTGAATATTTAAAATAAATTATTAAAATATAAAAAAAAAATAGAAAGATATTTTTGATCATATTTGTAATGTAACAATCTAGTATGGTAGGTACTCCATGATTTTTTTTTTTTTCAAACTTTAACTTAATACTGATGATAAGTGATGACGAATAATGATGAAATCTAGTGAACTGGTAAATATCTTTTCTACATTTTTATGTACATACTATATCTATTTTTGTTTATTTTTTTTTTATCATGTTAAGAAGAATCTTTCTAAGTTTTTACAGACGCGTTATTTTCTTAAGTTTTGCATAAGGTAATCTATGTGTTGTATGATTCTTTCCTGATGGTGCTTTAAACCTGATGTCGTTTTCATCTTATCTTTTGTTTTTTATATATATATATTTTTTTTTTTCTTACACATTATATGGAATTTAAGTGATGATGTGCAAACTATATTACTTTCTTGTTATATTACATTTTATGTTTATATTTGTTAATATGTATTACATTTTGTTGTTGTTGCTTTTTCTGTTTAAGATTTTAAAGTACCATTACAAAAAAAAAAAAAAAAAAAATCTCCAATTCCAAGAATGCTAATGCCAGTAGCCATATAAAATTTAACATTGGTTCATAATATCTACCTTACTTGTGTAATACTACTTACTTGTACACAATGATGAAGATGATGGTGATGATGATTCGTTTAACATCTGGTATATATCTATCTCTTCAGATGACTTGTTATGGTAATCATTCTTGCATTATTATTAAAATGCAAAAGGTAAAAAGAAAAAAAAATGATAATAGCAAATATTATGTACCTTTTTATAACATTGATTTCTTCAGATTGAAAAAGTGATCAGAGTACTTTAACATAAGAATAAATAATATATGCACTTGAGAATTGTATAAATTTCATATAAACAAACATATAAGAACATGATATAAATGTACAAGACCCTATTTTAAATTAATATATGGTTTCGATTTAAAGTTCCAATTAAAAATGAAGAAAATTTTATTGGAAATGTTTTTCCTTTTGAAAATAAATTCTGAAGTGCATTCGATTAAATTCGTATTGTTGTTTATCTAAAACATAATAACCGTCATTAATCTCCTTTCAAATTAATTAATTTATGAAAAATTAACAATTCTTTGAAAATAATTTTTTTTTTTTGCCTTTCGTCAATTCATTTTTATCACGAGTAGCAAACTGTCTTTTGGACCTGAAGAAAAGATTAATCTTGTAGCTGAAAAGTTCACTTTGATCTTAATCTTGAATTTTAAGGTTTTTTTTTTCTTTTAAATCGGTGTGTATTGTATATTACATTTTTAGAAAAATATTCAAGCCATAATTTTCGAATCTAGAACGTAACAAAATTTCTGTAGTTGTCGTTAAAAAAAATAGAGAAAAATTCACAAAAAGCATCAATGAAAAATCTCACCGTAGCTTAAGAGTAACCTAAATTTTGAATATTTTGAAAACGTAAACTTTGAAAAATAAAAATCTAAAAAAATATACATTTTTTATAAATTTATTTCCTTTATAAATTTTAATCCTTTGAAGTAATTTGTTTATAAATAGGCTATTCAAAAAAAAAAAACAAAAAATAAAAATAAAAAATTATAAAAAGTTGGTTAGGTACCTACTTTAGAAAATTATTTGAATGGTAGTTATTATTTAAATTTTTACTACAAAACTACATTATAGTAAAAAAAAGAATAATTTAAAAAACTAGTTAAAATAATTTCTTTTAACCCTTTAATAAAGTAAAACCGAAATACTCTTTGAGCAACAAAAAAAAGAAAAGAAACGAATTTAGAAATTAAGAAAGAAAAAAAACTCTTTTTTTTTTGTAACACGTTCTCTTTAACGTAACCTTTTTTACTACTTTTTCACTTGTCTTTGACTTTATTTTCTCAGAAAAAAAAAATTAAAACCAAAAAAAAAAGAAAAACGTAAAAGAAATCCGTAAAAGCTTTCACTATAAAGTCACTCTATAATTTTTTTTTCAACATCTCATTTCTTTAATTCATTCGTTTTTCTTTCCTTTTTTTTTTTTTTGACTTGCATTTTCCTCATCAGAATTTAGAATGTTTTCATGTCCTTTGATCTTTGACTTAACATTTAAATGAAAATCTGTGAAAAATCATTTTTGAAAAAAAAAAAAATTGAAAAAGTTAACGGAGAAAAAAGGATTATTTTTTGTATTGAAAATTTCCTTTGTGAAATTTTTTTTTAGTGTTTCCGAAAATTAAGTTTGTAAATTTTTTCTTAAATTTTTTTTGTGCTTTAATTAAAATTAAAATTAACGTTGAGTTTTTGATTTTTTTTTTGTTTTTTTTTTTTTTTGTTTTCTAAATTCAAAAGTACATTGCAAGAGAAAAAGGAAAAAATTACAAAAAAAAAAATAAAACCTCTTACAATTGTTAAAGAACTACAAAAAAATAAATATCGTTGACTTTAATTATTTTTAAACTTCCTTATTTAATTGGAATGAACATATAGCCCGGAAGCATTTTTAAGGCATTGTTATAAGCAAAAATAATATAAAAAAGGGTAAGAAAAAAAAAAAACAATAACAACACTTCATTTAAAATTTTTGCACTAAAAAGATATACTCCTATATTATAGGAGTCAGATCCAGTTTTATCTTACAATTTTTCGTTATGGTATCAAAGGAATTTTTACTGCAGTAGCATCAGGCTGATTGTGTGTTGTGAGTTATTATTTTTCTTTAAAAGTTGAGTTCAATATAATTTTTTTTTTGTTAGATTTTTGTTTTTAAAGTACACTATAAATATACATATATACATTTTTTTAAGTGCAAGTTGTTTACAGAGAGACGATTGGTTTTGCACATTTTTTTGTTTTTTGTTTTGTTTCTTTTACATTTACACGTTCTTATTTGGTATGTGTGTGATATATTGTATATGCTGTTGATTTTTATATTAAGTGCATTAAAATTCTACAGAATGAAGGATGTGAAGGTTTTTTTTTCTTTTTCCATTTTTCAAAAAGTTAATAAAAGGTTAATTGTATTTTACCTTTAATAAAAGTTTAATTGTAATTCAGTTACTTAGTGATGCTTTTTTAACTGCCATAAATAACATAAATTAAAAACCAGTTGTTGTTGTTGGATTTTTTCCTAAACATTGGCTAAAATTGAATAGAATAACTAGCAGGGTAAAGCAAGCTGATGGCTTTTTGACAGTTTTGTGTTTGTTTTTTGAACACTTTGAAAATATAAGAGTACCTATATACTTTACGGAATATAAAGCAACAGAAAATACTAATCAATTTTGATCACTTTTTTAGTATTGTTTAAAAAAAATGGAAAAAAAAAAGTGAAAATTAAAATAAAACATATTTATTTTTGTTTTTTTAAATTAATTGGAGCGAAAACATCTTTAAAAATTTTAAATTGATTAATTTTTTTCTTCTTTTTTTCATTTCATAACCTTTTATTGTGTAAAACTCTACAAAAACTTTAATCTATGTGATTGAATTTCCATATATATGTACATAAAAAAGGATTCCAAAGGATATCCTGCGTAAAGGAAAAAGAAAAATCCGTTTTAATCACTCAAACACGTAAATACCTGCTTTTCATTTTTTTTTAAAGAATTATAAAAATTTTTTGTCAAAAGTATATGCATAACTTTTTTATTTTTGTTTTTTATATTCTGTTTTTCTCGTTTATCCTTTTTTCATGATTATGTATCTGTCACATAAAGTAAAATAAAAATGAACGAAATTTAAAATAATGGAAATAAAACATTGGAAAAAAAAATAAAATAAAACCAAGTACGTGTCACACGATGTAAAAGTTTAAAAAAGTAAAAAAAAGGATATTTTTTTTTTTGCAAGACATTTTCAGTATATTATGAAGTGGAATTAAACGTGGCATGTTAAGCCTCTTAAGAGCTTTTGAAAAATCGTCAACAGAAAGGTGTAAAAATAAAAAGAAAATTTTTTTGAATAAAAAAAAAAAAAAAAGAAGAAGAAAGTGCAAAATAGTTACTGCAGGCTATATAGTACATCTACAACAAAATTCATGGAATGCATCATAATGATGTCGACAGGATATAGTGTATGACATTTTATTGTTGTTAACTGTGCATTTTCTCTTGTGAAGTATTACATAAAGGATACATTTATGGTTAGTTACTTTTAGTTGTAAAGCGATGCCGGTCTTTTTTGAAATTAAAAAAAAAAATTGCTGAAATTTAAAAAGATTATTTTTTTTTAGAATATTTATGAATATTGAAAACGGTTGGGAAAAAAGAATAAAAAGGCTTTTTAAGAATAAAGGAAATATGTAAATTATGTGTGTTACGAAAAAATAATCGGTAAAAAGTCGTGTCTTGCATTTTTTTTCGAAGCTAACTTTCAAACGAAGTAAATTTTCTATTATTTTTCTCTTCATAATATGCTGAAACTCATTACAAAAAAAGGATTTATTAGTGATTCGGAAAAATATGTATGTTAACCTGGAAATCTGTCTCCAGACCGCATAAATTGTTGTTGCAGGAAGAAAAATTATAGAATTATTTTTTTTATAAATCAGATATCTCAAAACTATCTATCATCTAACTGGCACAAGCTTAATATGGAATCTGTGGTTAACTCGTTGACAGAAATACGATGAATTGCTTTAAACAAAATGTCTTCTTATGGAGGACAAAGTCTTCCAATTACAACTTCTTTGTTTATTTTTGTTTTTTTTTTTTTTTTAAATCCTGAAATCAATGATTTATAAACCTATCATAATTCAAAATATGTTGAAAATCCCATTTATTATACTTTTTTTTCTAGTAAAGTAAATACATATGATGATCTGTCCATATATTTTCTTCTGTGTAACTCCCAATTTTTCAAAAAAAAAAAAAATTAACTTATTAAAATTCTTCATAATTTTCTAATTTTAATTTTTTTTCCGTCAATTTTTTGTTTGTTTTGTTTTGAATAAACAGACATAGAATTATATTCAACAAGATTTCTAAAAAATTACAACGGAAATAATTTTTCTCTATTAAAATCATTAATTCATGATGAAAACATTTTTAGTATTTGTATGAGGCGTGTAAATCTGTTAACACCTTCGTTCTCTTTACTTTTCTTTTTGTTTTTTAATGCCTATATAAAGTTGTTAAGTTGTCATGTTAAATGATTCCTGGCACCGGGACGCATATGTGTACAAATACAAAAATTGTTATTGAATATGTAGACATAATCGGTAGCATATATAATATATACGAGTAAGCAACATGTATGAAAAGACCCATAATAATTTCTTTTAGATTCTTGTTTTTATATTGTTTCACTTTTCCCATACATGGAAAATTATATTCCAGATTTGTTCGAATGATGATGATCATAATTTTAGGTATTCTGTTATACCATTGAAGAAAGGAGGAATATATGTACATACATAGATACTGTATACCTACGATTAAATTCAATAATAACACAGATTCTTTTGAAAGACAACATAAAATTTAAATTTATAAATTTTATAGAAGCCATGTGCAAGTATTTTCCTAAGATTTTTTTTATATTTACATAGTTGAAATTTTCCAAAAACAAAATTTTTTTTTGGAATATAAGTAATTAAAATGACGCTCATGAATGTTTTAAAAAATCAAGTTTATTATCAGTTCAAATTGATGCCAAACTACCACCCAAATATTGTCAGAAAATAAAATTTATTTTACATGTTACATTTTAAGAATGTATCTACATACATACATTGAATGTTATTTGTTACTGTTTTCAGAATAATGTATGTTAAAGGCTATAGCACACTATAACTCCTGTTTCATATATGTACATATGTATGAACATCTTGACAATGCAACATCTGGGAAAATATACATAAGCAATAGGTAATCATAAAAAACAAGACTGATTTATATCCAAGATCATTGATCTTTGCACATTTTGTCAGAATATTGCATTGCAGCAATGCAACGAGGATCAGAGTAACTTCCGGCGTATTTTGTACATAGTTGTTATTTTTTTTCTTCGTTTTTCGAATACTAAAGTACTTGATGATCAAGTTTCTATCTAAAATATATAGGTATAAATACCTACTTGAATAAATTTATATCTTATAGATCGATTTTATTACAAAAATAAGATTCTTTTTTTTTCCTTATTTTCAAAAAAAAAAAAAAGATACTTTTTTCAGATTAATCTTACAAATAATTATCATGATTTTATATTTACAACAAAATATTTATTACTGTTCTGTATATGAATATAATGTGCCTACATTCATAATATTTATTATAATAAATATTTTATGAGTTTAAAAAAAAAAAAAGATCACATATCATGTAATTTATGTGAACACACATGATCATGTCTTTATAAATACATAAGACGACGAACTTTGTTTTTTTATTGTTTTTTTTTTATTCGTTTTTTTTTTTTTTAAATAATTTTTTTTATTATTTTTGTGCAAAAAATTTGATATTCTATCATTGTCGATAAATTATTATTGACAGGTTCGGGAGGTGCCATGAATATGTAATAATTTTGACGTCAATTTTTTTTTAAAGTATTATGATCTCGAATGATCACAATTAACAAGAACAAAACAAAAGAAAATAATAAATAAAATTGAATAAAAAAAATTATGAACAAAAAAAAAAAAATTGTCGGCATCTTGTAATACATTGAAAATTGCAATTTTTCTTCTTACACATTTTTTTTTTTTTTCATTTTTTATTTGAAATTGTGGGAGTCATATTGATCATAATGTTGATCAAATCTAATATACGTTTAATATTCATACAAAAAACAATAAATTTTTTAACGAATTCGTTTTTATTGATTTTTTTTTTTTTATTGAATTTTATTTTGTATTTTGTTGATGTACTATGTTTGTTATACGACATTGATAAACAATGTTAATGAGATGTAGGAATTAAATTCTTTGAAAATATTTGCAATTCAATTTTTTTGTTTTTGGTGTTTTTTATTTTTCTTTTATTAATCTTTATTTTTTCTTGAATTTTAATTTTTTATAAAACAGGGTGTTTTGTATGTAGAAAATAATAAGAATTGAGAAATTTTGGCACTCTGACCTCGTCTACATTTTACGTACACGCATCAATGTTAATTGTACAAATACATATAGACATAATTTGTGTTCTTTTAAAAGGTCAGTAGAAATTTGAAATTCGGGAGAAATATTCTTTGAAGGATTTGTATACCAAAAACAACATATATTGAAACAGAAACAAAACAATCTCACCTTATCTATAAAAAATTTTCATAAATTTAAACTTTGAAGAAATTTCTAAAAATTTGCTACGTATACTGTATACTGTTTATTTGATTGACGACGAACTGATCCATCTAAAATTAAATAAGATATCTTTAAATGGAACACCCTGTATTTAATATTCATGGAATAATACATAAAATTAATTTTATATGTGATAAGATAAATCCAAAGTAAAAAATATATTTTGGGTATTAAATTGTTGTTAAGTGAGAAGGTTAACACCATTATTGTGAAATTATGTAAATTTCGTTTTTTATTATATGGTAAAAAAAATTTAAAAAAAAAAAAAAAGATTAAATAACATTTTCTATTTCTTTTTTTGGAAATACATTATTTAGTTTTTGATCATTTATTAAAAGAGTTTCATTTTGGAGGGAATACAATTTTATTTAAAATTTATTATCGACTCATTTAATTTTCGTTTGTTTTTTTTTTTTTCTTTTTATTATTTTTTTGTCGTTTTCTAATAACAAATCTTTCACATACGTTATATGTATTGTACAATTGATGTGTCATGAGGAAATTTCAAATCAACGCAACGGCATGGCATTCAATTTATGAACCATAAATGACTTAATTTAAAAAACAAAAAAGTTTCGAAACAAAATCTACATAAAAAAATAAAATAAAAAAAATAATAAAGTGTCTTAAAGTATTGATTGTTAAAAATCATTTTACCAAGAAAAATCATGTCAAAAGTCAAAATTCATAAAAATTGTTTTTTATGTTTAAATATGAGAAAAACGTTAAAACAAAACAAAACAAAAAAAAAAAAAAAACACAAAATTATTTTAAAACACTTATTTAAATTTGTGTTGTATGTATAAGTGAATTTACACGCCGGTTGTGTTAATATACTCAATGACGCCAATTCTTTCATCTATACTAATTTCTTTCTGTTGTTTTTTTTTTTTTTTAGGTCAGTATGTTATTAACTTGTGTTAAATAAAATTTAATTCTGGTATAGAAGAATTTAACATTTTCATTATATCTTTTTTTTTTTTTTTAATTTTATTTTACTACTTAAACTTGAAAGCTGTCAGAAACAATTAGCAATGATTGATAAAAACAAAAGAAGAAAAATAAAAAATAAAAAACATTTTAAAATAAAATAAAAGATATATTTTATGCACTTGATGATGCTTGCAATGAACGTAAACTTTTTTTTCTCTTCTTAAAAAATCTCATCTTTTCAATGTTTTAACTCTTTCATTACTTTTTTTTTTTCCACATCACTTACCTAAATTGAAATACTAGTTAATTAATTTTTTTGTAATGAAGGAGAAAAAATAAAAAGGAAACGAATAAAATTTCCTTTTAAGTTGTCATTCATTTTAGAAAAACAAAAAAAAAAAAGTTTAAAACTTTTCCTCTTTAATTTTTAGTGATTGATTGAAAACTTATTTATTTCATTTCAAATTATCTTTTATGGTGGTCCTGTCTTTTTTTATTTTTATTTTTATTTATTTCTTAAAATTTTTTTTCTTTCTTGTATTTATTTCCAGATGAATGCAGTGAAATGCATCTGACGAGATGATCATATTTTTGAGGAACGAAAAATAAAACGAAGAAAAAAAAACAAAATAAGGCAACAGGAGAAAAATTAAAGAACGAAGAAAAAATAGAAGTTGACTGAGAAGAGATTTAAAATCTGATTTTTTGATAAATCATTTAGATTTGAAAACGAAAATAAAAAAAGATTTTGTTTTTAAATAAGAAAACGATTTAAATAAAACACAGTTTTGCAGCCATCTTGTTGTAAAGATGGCGGGCATAAAACGACGACTACAAATTTTATTATTATTATTTTCAACGTTTTCGAATAATGTTATGGGCGATGGTATGCAACATATGACAGATACTGGTTTAGGTGGTCCACCTGGTGGAATGGGACCAGGAATGGGAGTTAGTCCAGTACCAGCTGTTGGTTTACCAGCATTACCAAAAGATCCGAATTCAAGATGTGAAGAGATTACGATACCAATGTGTAGAGGAATTGGTTACAATTTAACATCATTTCCAAATGAAATGAATCATGAAACTCAAGAAGAAGCTGGATTAGAAGTTCATCAATTTTGGCCATTGGTTGAAATTAAATGTTCACCAGATTTAAAATTCTTTCTATGTTCGATGTATACACCAATTTGTTTAGAGGACTATCATAAACCATTGCCAGTATGCAGATCGGTTTGTGAACGTGCACGTTCTGGATGTGCACCAATAATGCAGCAATACAGTTTTAATTGGCCTGAGAGAATGGCTTGTGAACAATTACCATATCATGGTGATCCAGATAACCTTTGTATGGAACAGCCGAGTTACACTGAAGGAGATGGTACTGGTCATATGTCAGGAGCAGGTGGTTCTCCGATGGGTGGTGGAAGCGTTTCTGGTGGTTCAAAATCATCAAAGAAAATTCAGCCATCAACTGCTACAGGTTCTAAACACTGCAAAGGTAAAAA
This sequence comes from Bombylius discolor, assembly GCA_939192795.1. Taxonomy (NCBI): domain Eukaryota; kingdom Metazoa; phylum Arthropoda; class Insecta; order Diptera; family Bombyliidae; genus Bombylius; species Bombylius discolor. Next base: position 27,106,915 of record OW584241.1, on the reverse strand, counting down.
TTCAAAAAACTGCCAAAACACCCCAGGGGGCGAAAAGACAAAGGAGTGCGCTTGCAGTTGCAGACCACCTCTGATCCTCCTGGGGAAGGAGAACCTATGGTACAACACAACTGTAGGAAAGGTCGCAGGCGTTCCAAATTGCGGGATCCCGTGCAGGGGTCCATTCTTCACAAACGACGAAAAAGAGTTCGCGGGCATATGGATAGCACTGTGGTCGGGCCTGTGCTTCGTAAGCACTCTAATGACACTCACCACATTCATCATCGACACCGAAAGGTTCAAGTATCCTGAGAGACCAATAGTTTTCTTATCAGCGTGCTATTTTATGGTAGCTATGGGTTATTTATCGAGAACGTTTCTTGGAAATGAAGAGATTGCTTGTGAGGGCAGAGCAATAAAACAAGCTTCAACTGGACCAAACTCATGTACTCTTGTATTCCTATTGGTGTACTTCTTCGGTATGGCATCATCGATATGGTGGGTGGTTTTATCATTTACATGGTTTCTAGCAGCTGGACTCAAATGGGGTAACGAAGCTATTGCAAAGCATTCTCAATATTTTCATCTTGCCGCCTGGCTTGTTCCGACTATACAAAGTGTAGCAGTACTTTTGCTCTCAGCTGTTGATGGTGATTCTGTACTTGGTATTTGCTACGTTGGAAATCTGAACACCGATAACTTAAAAACTTTCGTTTTGGCTCCCCTTTTTGTATATCTAGTCGTGGGCACCACTTTCCTCATGGCAGGATTTGTATCACTCTTCAGAATACGATCAGTTATAAAACAACAAGGTGGTGTTGGTGCTGGAGCTAAAGCTGATAAATTGGAAAAACTAATGATTCGTATTGGAATTTTCAGCGTTTTGTACACAGTTCCAGCAACAATCGTAATTGGATGTTATCTGTATGAAGCAGCGTTTTTCGAAGATTGGATCTCATCCTTGGCCTGCCCATGCTCAACTGTGACTGGTCATCGTCAAAAACCATTGTATTCAGTATTAATGCTTAAATATTTCATGACTCTTGCCGTCGGTATTACATCTGGTGTATGGATTTGGTCAGGAAAAACCTTAGAATCATGGAAAAGATTCTGGAGAAGAATATTTGGTAATCCAGATAGAACAGATGCGAATCGAGCATTAATTAAACAAAGACCACCTGTACCTCATCCATACGCTGGTTCTGGAATGGGTGTACCAGGTTCGGCAGCAGCTTCATTACTTGCAACACCCTATACACAAGCAGGAGGTAGCGTTGCATCAACAAGCCACCATCATCTTCACCACCATGTTTTGAAGCAGCCACAGGCGAGTCATGTATGACCTGGCGAGTCTGGTGGCACTTCTACGGGTCTACCAATTGGCAGCACAGGTGGTGCAAGTAGTCTTGCGGGCGGTGGAGGAGGTGGTGGTGGCGGAATAATGAGTACGGGTGTAAGTAGTAGTACAATGGGAGTAGGTGGTCCTCCAGGCTTAATTGGCAGTACAACAGTTAATGGTAGCGGAGTAGGTGGTGGAGGTCCAGGTAGTATGTTAAGTGGTCCAGGTTCTGTTGTTGATCCACGAGCAGTTTCTGTTGTTGTAACATTACCAGGTCCTCAACACGGTCAAGCACTTAGTGATTACGGTCCTATATAGTTAACAGTTCGACCAGATACAGCCAGATGGGTGTCCACTAGCAATTTTAGCCAACTTTAAATATTATATTGTACGAATGAAAGTAAAAAAAAAACTGTTTAGAAAAAAAAAAAAAAGAAGATGCAGAATGAAAGTGGACTATACATTTAAAAAAAAAAAATTGTATAAAAATAATTTTAATTTTAAAAATTGGGCGGATACTAAATTCATCTTTAAAACAAATCGTTTTTGCTTTTTTTTATAAATAAAATTTAAACTAACAGAAAAAATTAATACTACGCCGATTTAACCGTCCGAAATTTAAAAAAAAAAAACAATTTTACTGCAAAAGTCCACTCAACATTTTCATTTGATGAATGTTTTTAAAAAAAAAAAAAAATAGAGGAAAAAAATTAAAAAAAAAAAAAAAAAAAAAAAAAAGTAGATACCCGTACTCCATTCTTATTCGCACACAACACAAACACACAGCCTAGCATTTTAATTTTTTACTTCTAGTCCATGTAATAATATTTTTATTTTATTTTATTTTATTTTTTTAAATAATCAGAAATGCAATAACATTTTTTTTTAATTTTAAAAAATTTACATACTTATGTTAATAAATAATTCATTAGCATTTAGAAAAATAAGTTATTGATAAAAAAAATAATAATAATAATTTTTTTTAGAAATATAAATTTAAAAAAAATAGCAATAAGATAAAAATTAGAATGAAAAATTATAATACAATAAAAACAAAAAAATTTAATGTACATTTAGAATAATCAAAAAGAACAAACAAAAGCCCAGTTAAAAGTTTAGAATATTAAGTGGTAAGTATTTAGAAATATTGAAAAGAATTTTTTTTTTGTTTTTGTATTTAAGAAAAAGAAAATCTTGAGAATTAAACAACAAAATGGAAGAAAAAAAAATTGAATAAAAGAAGAAAAATAAAAAAATAAAGATAGAAATTATTCCGTGTGATTAATGACTGAAGCGACATAAAATACAAAATAACGATAAATAATTAAATAAACTTTTAATTAAAATGAAAAGAGAAAAACAAAAAAAAGAATTATAATAAAGAAATTGTATAAAGTGATGTAAAAAAAGCGTTTACTTAATAAAATTAAAAAAAATGATTAAATGTAATAATTTATTTAATTGCATAATCAATTTTTAAAAAAAAAATAATAATAATAATAAAAGTAAATGAGAAAAGAAAACAATTAAGAAACACACCAGAAAAAAGTAATTTAAATAAAGGAAAAACTGAAAATTAAAAGAGAACAAGAGAATAATTATGTATATTAATTCCAAATGGCATAGTCTGATTCTGAAATTTGTTTAAAAAAAAAAAATATAGTCAAAATTTTAAAAGTTGAGGTTTTTTTGTGCATGTTTTACAAGTCGGTAGTGATCTTTTTTGTGTACAGATATACGAAAGAAGAAACGTGTTATAACAACAAAAATGAATGTGTGTAAGTATATTTTTTTCTGCGCATGTTTTTCTAGTATAATACGAAACCTCAACTTTTAAAATTTTGACTATATATGTATTGAAGCATGTTCTTGAGCACTGCCAAAATAAATATTAAAAAAAAAATTTAAAAAAAACAAATACAATCGAAATTTTTAAAAAGTAAATCGTAGGAATGAATGGCCAAATTTTTCATACAAAACTAAAAGAATTTTCTTTTTTTTTTTTTTTACACAAAATAAAGGCTGATAAAATAGAGGACAAACAAAAAATGTAAGAATAATATATTAATTAGCTATTCACTAGCTCATTAAAAATGTGCATAAATTCATTTATCAAAACACAACAAAAAAAAAATGTTTTCTATATTTAAAAAAAAAAAAAATCATTCTCATGTTAAAAATATAAAATTTTTCTTAGACTTTTTTAAAATGAATTATACAAAAAAAATAAAAACTAACTAATAAATTTATAAAATATCAAGTAAAAATTCGTGAATCTTAATTGATTCTTGAATGAAAATAAAAAAAAATTGTATAAAAAAATATTTCTAAAAACGAATAACGAATTAGTATTTCCCTATATTCACAAAATTTTTCAAAATTAAAAAAAAAAAAAAAAAAAAATTGTAAAAAAAATGAAAGAAAAAAAATGTACGTAAAAACAAATTTAAAGTAGAAATTGTAGAGATTAAAAAAAAAATAAAATGTATGTAAAATTTTCAAATTATTATTATTTTTTTTTTTTTCTGAAATAATGCAGGTATTTATAAAAAATAGTAATTAATTCGTAATTTATTTATAAAAAAAAAAAAAAAAAAATTAATTCATAAAAATTTTTAAAATACATATTAAATTTCATGTACCGTAGATGGACTTCGAAAAAAAAAAAGAAACAAATACAAATTTTTAAAAATATAAACTATTCTTCAAAAAATTACTCATGTCCAATTAAGAAAAAAAAAACAAAAAACAAAAAAGCAAATATAACAGAAACAAACATTTTTTCTATAAAATTTAAAAAACAAAAAAAAAAAAAAAAAAATAATGAATTTTACAAAATGAAGAAATAAAGTAAAAATTAATTATGAATTTTAGATGTGGATTGTATGAGTTGAAAATTTTTTGAAAATTTTGTATTGTTTTTTTTTAGGTTTAATTTGAAATTAAAAAAAGGAAAGAAAAAAATTAATTTTAGTAAAAAAAAAAACTTTAAAATATCAATAAAGCTGGGAAGTTATATAAATTTTTGAAAAGGGGTGACTCGCCAAGGTACGTCAAAATTTAAAAAATTACAATACTGGGTATCGGATTCGGAGTCGAATCTGTAGTATCTATACCTCGATAGTATCGGAACAAAAGCATCGATACTATGAAAATTAAAATCCCGTACTAAAAAATATTTAAAAAAAAAACCATAAATGTCAAAAAAAGGAAAACTCAAAAATTGAAAATGTTATTTTTTTCTGTTTATAAAAGTAATTTATTTTAATGTTTGACGAATATTATTAATATAAACAAAGATAAAAATGAAGGTGACGCAACGCTATTTGAAGAAAGAGATAAAATTATATTCTTTCTCACTTTTCCCAGGGCTATATTATAAGCAAATAACCCGTTGGTATTGGGTATCGGTATCGACCCAAAAGTATCGATACCGGTAAAAGTATCGAGTACTTTGTATCGTGGTATCGGATCGAAAGTATCGATACCTCGATAGTATCGTTGGTATCGTGACGTCCCAAGGCGAGATATAGAGATCCACCAGAAAAAAAAATAAAGAATGATTTAAAAGAAAAAAATCGCGCCCTACTCGAAAAGTTAATGTTTATTGACAATTTTCTGACTAATGATTAGAGTAGATCGAGCAAAAAAGGTCATAAGTGCTTGAATTTTTCAATGTTAAAGGATTTTAGTTCAACTATTTATCCTTTGATACTAAGTCAGAAACCATTTGATAGGATACCTCAGCTTTTCCTTTCGAGTCCGAAGTAACTTTTAATTCTAATTTTATTGCATTCATTCATTTTTTATATGTCTCCTATCTTTAATAGGAAATTTTTAGAAAATCTTAAAATAAATTTTTATCAATTTTTTTAAAAATTTTCTAACTCATTTCTATTGTAAATGGTAAATTTTGTATAGTTTAGAGAAAAATTAGATACTAATGAAAAATATAAAATGAAATATATGTAGATGAAAAAATTTATGTGTTTTAGAAACAAAAAAAAAAATCAACAATTCCACGTGTCATTAAAATTTAAAATACCAATACTATTCAAAAAGAAATTAAAAAAAAAAATTTATTAATATAAAAATAAAATAAACGCGCAAATTAATTATTATTTTTTAATTAATTATAATTAATTCATGAAAAACAACAACAACAACAACAAAAAAGAAATTCAATAAATAAATTATAGAATTTTCTTTTTTTTTACAAATTTATTTGTGTAATTAAATTTATTAAAAATAATTGTAAAATATAATTGTGATTTAAATATTTTATAAATATTTTTATTTAAAAAAAAAAAAAGAATTAAATATGAATTAAAATCATTTTTTTTTTAATTAAATTATCATAATACTATTTTGATACGAAATAAATAAATCAAAACGAAAAACAAAAAAAAAAAAAAATATAATTAAAATAATATAAATTTTTCAAAAAAATTAAAATTAAAATATTAAAAAAAAAAAAACTAATAAAATACTTATTTATACGATAGCATTTAAGTTTAAAAAAAAAAATTTAAAAAAAAAAAATTAAGAAAAATAGAAATTTAAAAAAAAAAAATAAAAAGAATTTAAATAAAGAAAAATTTATTATTATACCAAAAAAAAAAACAACAGTTTTTATTTTATTCATTTTTGTTTTTTCTTTTAAATAATTTTGTTTTCTCTTTTTCCTTTTTTTTTTCGTTTTTGTTTTTGTTGTTATTTGAAAAATCTGTTTGTTTGGTTTTTTTTTTCTTTTAATTTCCTGAAAAAACCAATAAATTTTTCATTTTATTTTTTTTCATATTGTTTTAGTTCTCTTTTTTTTTTATGTGCAATTTTTTTTTGTTTGTTAAAGACTAAAAGTAAGTATGAATATGCAATTTTTTAAAGCGGTGTTTATTTTTTTATTTGTTTTTTTTTTTAAATTTTAATCTTAGCCTAAATTCAATTATCGGTTAATTATTATTTTTTTTTTTTTCTAAGTGCATTTTTTCTTCTAAGTTAATAGATTTTTAATTATTTTTTTTATACTTTTATAATTGAATGTACAAAAAGAAGATGATAAAATGATGTAAAACTGCATCTAGCAAAATATCAGAAAAATACGCAAAAAAAAAAAAAACAACAAATTTTTCTTTAAAATTAATTAATTTAATTAACGCTTGTAAATCTACTATATATACAATTTGTTTATGCTTATATTTATTATATGAAAAAAAAAATAATAATAAAATATGAAATAAATATTAATGCTTATTAGATAATTATTTTATTAATTACTAAGTGCTCTAGAAAATATATTTTTTGTTGGATCGATGTGTAAAAATAAAACTTTTTTTCTTTTTCTTAATTCATTTCAATTCATGCGAACAAAAAAACTTAGCTTAAACAAAAAAAAAAAAAACATAATCATATTAATTTATAAATTGACGAAAAAAAAAAAATATTTTTTTTTTCGATATAAGAAAGAGAAAAATATTAATTAAAAAATACTAATTAATTAAATATTATTGTGCTTGTAAGTGTTTTTTTATTCATTTTATTTGAAATTTTTTTTTGTTTTTTGTTTCTTTCAATTTTAAAATTTATTTTGCTCTCTAAAAAACAAAAAAATAAGTACAATTTAATTAATGAAATTGTAAAACGAAATACGTAATTTATTGACAAAAATAATGCAAAAATGTATGATTTTTAATAATATAAAAATATTTTATATAAATATTTCTAGTTTTTAAAATATATATAAAAAAAAAAAAATGAGTTAAAATTAAAATTATTAAACAAATACAATGATTTTTTATCTGGTTTCACAGATTTTTTTGTATACGAAAATTTAAAAAAAAAAAAAAAAGCAAAACAAAATAAAAAATAAATAAAAATAAACTTTTAAAAAATATATAATATATGATATGAATGTATGTGAAATTTAAAAAATTAAAAAAAAAAAACAGAAGAAAAAAAACAATATACAAAATTTTTTTTAAAAAAAAAATATGTTTACTATTTAAAAAAGCCCATAAAATAATAAAATTTAAATATTAAAAAAAAAATAAATAAATAAACATTTAAAATTACAAACATAGTTTTTAACACGGAAAAACATTTTACAAAAAAATAGTAATTGTTTAAAATAATAATTTTAAAATGACAAAAAAAAAAAAAACAAAACAAAGTATAAAATTTTATGTATGTAAATTCTAAAAAATATAAAATTTAAATAAAAATAGAAATCAAAGAAAATGATAAGAAAAAAAAAATTATTGATAAAAAATAAATAATGCTTTTTGTTTTCTGCTTAAAATTTGCTACTGTGCTTTACGTTTGTAATTAATTGTTCTTTTTAAATGCGCATAAGGCTTTTGGGGGAAAAAAATACGTTTAAACTAAGCTTAATAATTTTTATTAATGTTGGTGTCTTTTTTTATTCTCAAGCTTAGCTTTGTTCAAGGTGAAAAATGAATGCAGCTAATTTTTCTTTTATTTTCTTCTTTTTTTTTTTTCTTTTCAATCTAAAACAAAAAGTAATCGAAGTTTAATCTATTCAATTATTGTCCATAATACCAGTTGTGGGGATGAGAAGGAAGAATAATCTAATCGTCACCTATGTTCCTCTCCGACAATAGGTTTTTGTTTTTTCTCACTCAGTCTGGTTGGTTGGTTGGTTGGTTGACGTGGTGGTTTCGAAATCTTTCGAAGACCCAATTAGCACCGAGAGTGTCGTTTTGATACACCTCGCGTAACCTTACGAAATAATGTTTGACTAATTCATTATAGCCATCCTGATTCCATTATAGGAATCGTATAATGTCTTTAACTGTGATTTTTGTTATTTCATCAAGGTCCCTGAAAAAGAAGCTCCCCATTGTCTGGAACCTTGCACTTGCAAGCGCCGGATAGTTGCAGAGATAGTGGGTGAGAGTTTCTCCCTCATTTGCTTCACCGCAACTACGACAGTTGCTCACTCAGTCTACTTTGAAAAATTAATGAGAACGCTCCACTCATTCATGTTATTTAATTACAGGCAATTTTTAAAACAGTTTTTCGAGAACACGATTTCGATACAACACGAAAAGAACTAAAACACTAATGTGTACTGTATTAAAAATTCATAACGACAAAGTAGTTTAACCAATTCCATTTTTAATATTTCAGGTGCATAAAAACCAAATATCCCTCATTACAGTTGAATTTTCAGTGCATTGTTCTTTCTTTTTTAGTACATAATTCTAAATAGATTGTTATTATGACTGGTGAACACGCTCAATTTAAAAAAATATATATTTTTGTACAGGAACGTCTTAAAAAATTCTGAAAAATTACGTACTTATGATAAAAAATCCATTTGTTTTTTTGTTTTCAGGTTTTTGTATTTTTAATGGTATTCATTGTTTTCCTATTTTGATGGTTTGTGTAAAAATGGAGAAATTTTTTTAAAACATTTTTTAAGTGACATAGCTAAATTGTTTTTATTCGAAAAGTCAAAAATGACAATACAAGGTGTTTTTCTTTAGTTATTTTTCGATTAAAATTGAAAATCTGAAGTTTATTCTTTATTACTTAAAAAAAAAATATGTGTTTTGTTCGTTTCGATCTTTTATTGTTTAATATTCTTAAGAAACATCCTGTGTTCAATTTTAAATATTCTAGAGATATTTATAAACTGTTTTTTGATACTCGACAGAGAAAGCATTAAAATGTGAAGGTACGCACGCATTAAAATAATGTAATTTTGTTTTGTTTTCAAATAAAAGAAGAAAAAAATAATAAATGTGAATCCGGAAATGAAAGCGTGAAAAAAAGGAAAATGAGTAAGTAATATTATATTCTTAGTATTTTCTTTTCTTACAGAAATAAATTGAAAGAAAATAAGTATTTATTCTTTTATATATACATATGTATATACATATATTTTTTTTCTTGTCATTAAAAAACTTATTGTTTTCCTTACTCACTTAAAAATTTTCAATACAAAATACATAATTATATAAATTAAATTTTATTAAAGTTCTCTCTTGCAAAATACAACAAAAATGCTTAACAACAATATATTCAGATTTCAATCTGGAAATAAGAAAAAAAAAATACATTTTTTTTTTTATATTTTGTTGATTTTACACTCACACATCATACGCCAACATACTTTCCAATATTTGTTTTCAATTTAAAAAAAAAAAAATAAAAAATAAAAAAGTAATAAAAATTGATTTTATAAAAATGATAAAAATGAATCCTTCAATTTTCATTTTGTGTAATTTGTTTTATATAAAAAAAAATGGTATGATATGTTTACGTATACTCACACATCATTTTTTCACTTACATAATTTTGTTTTTAAAATCGATCGAATCCCACACAATTTTTGAAGATGTTTGTCACTCACAATACAAATAACATATAGCGCAATAATTCAATAAAAGGGGAAAAAAATAAAAACAAAGAATAAAAACAAAAAAAAAACATGATTACTTGAAGATGAATCGAAAAAAAAAAAAGCACCAAGTTCACAATTGGTATATTTTCCCTAATCAATATTTTCAATCTTTCTCGTTATTCTTTGTTGTTCTTGATGTTTTTTAAGATTTTTTTTTTTTTTCATATAATGTATCTTGAATCAAAAACAACAACAATAATGTGAAACCTTATCTGTTTTTTTTTTTTGTTACGTAAATTTTTCATGTATACCAATTTCAATTCACAAACAATTTCATTTTTATTGATTTCTTTTAAACGAAAATCAATTAACAGCAAGCAGCATTAAATCATATACTACAGGTAGGTAAGCCAAATGTATGGTTTTTGTATTTGGTACATGACGTCGTGTACGATGCATGAATCCTTTATACAGGGTGGGTACAATCTTGTATTGTAATATTCTGATTTTGTTCCTTATAACTGGAGCGGATAAAGATATTATTATGACGAAAGAGTATTCTGGAAAGGCATAAAAACTCTTTACAACTTTTTAAAAAAAGTCGTGTTTTAAATTTCATCCTAAATACATAATTCATCCACTGTAAGTAAAATGTATTTTTCAAATCCATCTCTGTACTTTGTAGGAGGTTTGAGTATTATTCATCAATGAATACGTAGTAACTAAAAAACATGAAAAACTACATTCAACTCGAGCGGAAATCGAACCACGGACCTTTACCTTTCCGGGATAGTGCTCAAACCATTGAGCTACCGAACGCCATGTCGCTTGCTGTTCTCAGTTACCACCTAATCATTGATGAAGAATATTCAACACCTCTTACAACTTCAACAATAATTCAAATTGTAACACCCTGTCTTCTTTTTTTTTACAATGAATATACCAGCACAGTATTTCAATTTTAAGATGCGGTTGATAGATAAATGACATGAAATCACAGAACCTTAACAAACGAAAATGTTGTAGTATGGATACCACGATGAAATTTTATAATACATATCTGATTTTAATGTGATCACATAAAAAAGAAAACAAATAAAAAAAAAAAAATAAAATGAACGATGAACGATTGTTCATAGGTGACATTTTATACCTTGACTTTAATATCACACAGGTAAATGATGTAAAAGATTTAGTTACAACTGTTTTTTTTTTCCTCCTCTTCCTTTTTTTTTCTTTCTTTCTTTGGTTCAGTTTATCTCACAACATACCAATGTCTGAGAAATTATCAATTTACTTCAAAAGTTTTTGGAAGAGTAAAAAAAAAAAAATAAACACATTAATCAGATACTTTTTCTTTTACCTTATTTACACATCATTTTAATTGGGAAACCAAAAATTCAGTAATCTTTAAATCTTTATTTGATATTAGTTACTTTTTGAGAATTTAATTAAATCGTTGTTTTGATTGAATTTCGTGTTTAAAATTAAAACTTTAAGATAATTTAAATTAGATTGTGTAGAATAGAGAATTTCTATCTTAATTTGAAATAAAAAAAAAAAAAAAAATTAAAATAAACATTCGAGAAAAAAATAATTAGGAAAATTGAGAAAAAAAAACCAAATTCTAAACTTTGACATTAAAGTTTATCTAAATTTTTTTGTAAAAAGTAGATTCTCAGCAGATTGTTAATTAGAAAGTTTGAATTTCAAAATTTCTATTTGATCTTAAAGACTTTTGAACCAGATAAAGTTTTTAAAAATAAGGATTACTTTTTAAATTTCACACTACATTGACATCGGCTAAAAAATTACCAGAAATAATATGTACCTACTAAAGTTTGACTAAATTGGCAAAGAATCTTCCTTATATGTACTTGCATTGTCCTCAGAATAAGAGTAAAGGCATTGAAAGAAAATGATGAAAAAAAAGTATTCGTGAACATTCTGTAAGGATTAAAAGCATATTTTACTATGCTTTTTGAAGTTTAAACGATCAAATTGTCTGTCTTCCTGTTGTCAATATCGTCATACTCGTACATAAACAGTTTTTTTCCAATCAGAAACGGAAGCTTCCCTATCTCAAAATTTTCAAAACAAAAAATATAACAATAAGGTGTGGGATTAACTTAGAAGCTTTTTGAAGACTACATTATTTTTGCATGAAAAAACAGTAGCTATTATTCTTCCTCAAAATAAATGCAAGTTTAAGACAGGGTTTATACGCTAACTTTTTTACCCTATGTAGAACGTAAAAACCGGTTTTATATGGAAAAGAAGTAGGAAGTATGCGGTGGGAAGTCACTCACAGGTTAATCAATCTTTTTCTTCGATCACGGCTGTTCCTTTTTCTGCTATATTCGTTACTTTGATATTTTTTCTCATATTATCGCAATTTCTTCAGTTAACCATATGAGTATATATCCTTATTACCATACAAATTACCAAGCAAGAAATAAGTATAAAAGAGAATGAAGAGAATTTTAGATAGGGTAAAAAAGTGACCATGTAAACGTACGTACGTCATTTTCGTAATTTATCAAAGCGTAATGGATGATAAGGTCGTGCAAAAAACCGTACGTATAAACCCGGTCTAAGGAGGAAAAAAAAAAGAAATATCTTTTCTTTCAAAGAAATGATGAACCACAGGTAAGTAAATGAGTTTTGTATGTAAATGTCGAAGATATATATGTATATATATTTTTTTGTAATTTAAGAAATCTAAGATTTGGCGTCGTATTTTTTGTTGTTGATCTGACTGACATTTTTTTTAACAGTATTTCATTTTAAATTGCAAAAAAAATTATAAAATTCTTCACAACAATTGTTCATTGAATTTGCATACGTACATAATCGTATCGTAAACACTATAACTATTATATGTACTCCATTTCAATATTGTTTTTCTTCAATATTTTATATTCTCTTTGAACTTGAACTCAAACGGTATAATAAATTGGAAACACTTCAATCAAATTGATGATAGAAGTTCAAAAGAAAAGACAAACGAATAAAATTTTTACATTTTATTCATGCCATTTTATATAAAATGATTCCCGTATTACATGAAAATAGAAAAAAGTACACATACACATATATGATGGAAATAAATTGTGTATAGGCAGTGTATGTAGTTTAGTCAGATATTCACTTTTGTATGCAGATTTTTTGTTTTTGTTTTTTTTTGCCATTATTATCAGATGAAAAGCACAACAACAAAAAGTCGACTAAAATACACTGGAAAAAATAAATTTAATAATTAAAAAATCTTGACGATCAAATGTTTGTAAATCGTGTACATGATCATGTACACGAAAATTAGAAAGAAAAAGATGTCATTTTTTTATTTTTATCTAAAAAAAATTCTAAAAAACGTGATGCAAAAACAAAAATTGAATTAATTTAAATCATTATTAAACAGAACACATCACGTTTTATGTCTTTTTGAAACTTTGTAATATGTACTATTAAATCTAGTTAGGAATAAAAATTGTTATAAGATGCATTTGCAATTTTCACGTGGCATTTTAACCACAATATTTGTCGATCGAGATCTGCCTGAATTGATCAGCCTTTGCTTCTTATAATAAATTTTGTTGTCCTAGTGAGCAGAGCTCTTCTTTTGCTATTGACACAAAATACTAAGTAGTGGGACTTGAGTTCTATTCGAAAATATTGGGACAGTATGTAGGTTTGCAAGAGAAGTTTAACCTAATACTATTGACAGACATAGGTTGGTTAACCAATTCTTCAATTTGAGCAACTTTGTAACCAAAATAAGTGACAGACATAATGTCAGCTGGTTTATTTTGAAAAATTTTTGTTTAGAATTTTTGTGGAAGACATTTTTTAAACTTTTTTAATTTATTTAATTTATTTAATATTTTTAATTTAAGTAACCTATGATTGAAAATGACAAGTAACTGGAAAGTTTGTCGTTTGTTCATTGGAAAGTACTTGGTTAACTCATAAACCGAATAAATTTTTCTTGGTTAACTATGGTTATTAACCATTTCATTTATATGGGAAACCAAATCAGAACCATTCGATTCGAGCTGGTTAAGTACGGAACCAAGAAGCTGCTTGATTAACAATAATGTCTGTCAATAGTATAAGGCTCTCTTAATGTTGACTGTCTATACAAAATTGTAAATTTGACTAATAAATGATCCCGAATTATTTTGTGTGTAAAACAATTCATAATTACACTTCTTTTTTTTTTCATTCACTATTTTTTCCATTTTCCATATTGTTTTAAATTGCATTCTTTTGGAGTAATTTTCAATTTCAAGTTCAAATTAAACTTTTCTATAATACGCACTGGAAAATCATATCTATTTTTAAGAATTCAAAAGATTGATGCATAACTGCAAAAATAAAAGAGGAAAAAGCTAAAAAAAAAAAAAGAGATACAAAGAACAGTATAGTTAGTATCTCAGAAGAAATATCAAAAATGCTATTCTGTATTAAATAGATTTTTATTTTCATTTTATTTTATTTTATTATTATTATTTTTTTTTAACAGAAAAGTTGATGTTTGTCTTTTGTCTGCGCGAAATATTTTTCTCTAGATATTATGCGTCTGCATAAATCCAATAATATATACGATATAAGAGAAAATGCAAAATTTATTTCTTACGCTTGTTGATTTACATTTTATATCGTTAAATTTTCATTTGATTCCTGATAGCTGAAACAGCGGCAGCAGTTACAATAACAACTAACAGGATATGAAAATATATCATCATCATAAGAAGAAGACTTTTTTTTTAAACGTACATACATACATATATTTATATATAAAAATGCATCACATGCATGTAAGAAAGACAGATGTTATATTCTCTTGATTTTCCTTATAGTTCATGAAAATACAGAAAATAATATAAAAGAGTATTGATCAAATTGAAAAGAAAAAAAAAACAATTTTTAAGAATAAAAAAAAAACAACTGAAAAACACACAATTCGTGTTCTATGAAACTGACAACTTAACGTATTTTGCATATTTCTTCAGGAAAGCAGCATTAAACATTCTGTTATATTTTAAACTTTGCATAGAATGCTAATTTATGAAGAATGACTCCCATATATATAAATATTTTTTTTGTTTTTTTTTTTTTGTTTTTATTATTGTATCTATATTTTATGATACACCTATATTTTACAGTTTGAATATTTCTGATTTCTTTTTTTTTTTTTTCTCATCTCCTCCGTTTTATCATTTTTGCATACATTGTTGTATAATGTATCAAACCAATGCATCATCATCATCATCATCATCATCCGTAACAGAACCATCATGGTAGAGTGTGATTGTTGTATATAAAAATATATACATATACATATGTATATATATACATATATGTTTTTTCGTGAAAACGATATGCAATTTTTAGATTGATTTTTATAATCTTTTATGGTGATATTTGCGTTAAATCTATCTGTATTTCATTTAACGTATTCTGCATATCAAATCAACTACCTTTTAACTTTATAAAAAAAAAAAAAAATAAAAAATAAATGTTTTCTGGGACAGCATTTTCAATTTCAAAAATAAGATTTAAATATAAGCATTAAAGCGTACGTTTTAAATAATTTAAAAAGATACAATAAAAAGTTCTAAGATAATAATGAACTTTTTGTTGTTGTTTTTGTTGTTGTTATTATTATTATTGAATAAAAGATTTTAAAGGTGCTTGTTTTGAATATTTTAACAAATTATTATTCAAAAGATATATTTTACAGTATATAAAATTTCACAATCTTTTGTATATGTGAACAAATTTCGATATTGTGTTGTTAATGTACAAATATGGTGAATTTAGAAAAAAAAAAAAAATAATAAAATCTAACAAAATGGGTAATTGAAATGATTTTAGAATTTTTTATTACATCTGATTCTTTTCTTTGTAGTAGGTACGTAATTTTAGAATACTGATAAAAAAGATGATTGAATTGAATTTTTTTTTTTGTAGTTTTTGTATAAATTTAATTCAAAGATATTATCTATATATATGTATTTTATTTCAAGATTTGATTCTTTGTGAAGCTTTACAAAACGTTATTGACTATCTTATTTAAAACGTAAAATCATTCTTGTGAGAAGTTAATTAATACGTATCGTATAGAAAAGATTTTTTTCATTTAAATGTTAATTTTTCTTAAAATAAATTTTTGTATATGCACATTTTGATAATAATGCAATGTGCTGTACATTTTTTTTTTTTTTTTTTGCTCCTTTTTCTTTCTTTGTTAAACACCATAGCTTAAAATAACATAAATATTAAGATGCATATTTTTATTTTTTTTATTTATTTATTTTTTTTTTTTTCAAAATAAATAATCTTGTTCGATGTGGCGCTTCGATTACATCAGTTGTGATCATTGAAATAGAAACGGATAAAATTAATATGTGAATTAAACGTGCTGCAAAATAACAAAAAAAAATGTGTGAAAAAAACAACATTAAACATATCATATACGTAAATATGTATCTATCGATCGTAATATACATATAGATTATATTATAGATACACTTTGACTATGGTGCTAATATGAAATGACAACACGAGTCTTTCTGCACCAATGTGCAAATATGTCGCAATTAACGATGTAATGTAAATCTGTGGTCTAGAAATAAACATTTTCCAGTAGTATTTTATGTTGCTAAGCATATTGCAAAAAAAAATGAAAATGAAAATGTTATTAACTAGTTAGCTGTTGTTTGATTTTATAAATATGTGTAATTATTAAATACCAGAGTCATTGATATATTACGTGTGGATACAGAATATATTATACATAAACAACTCAATTATATTACAATAACAATAGTTTTAATAAAATAATAATAAAATTAGCACGGATGAAGTCTGGTCGTCGTCTACATTTTAAATAATGAAAAAAAAAAAAAAATCACAATTGACTGCTAGACAGCATATTCGTGATTTTCACCTTTTACGCATGATTATTTTGTAGATTTTTCAATTAATTTTTATGGTAATTTTTTTATTGGAAATCAGTCACTTTGTTTTGTTTTTTTTTCTTTTCACTTGAAATAAAGAATTTGAAAGAAATATTGAAGGAATAAAGCAAATATGTCTTCGTACATCGTAAGAATATACGTCAAAAGATCCATGGAACAATGACCTTATAAATCTATTCTTCTGGTATAAATCATGAGTCCTTCAAAAGAATTTCTTCAAGATATCATTAAAATTGGTAACTAAAATAAATTGTAAGTATACCTAGTTGTCTTTATTATTTTCTCTTTGCAAAATTAGTACATGATCAACAGAAGTCTGAAATAAAAAACGCTACTGATGCTTGGAAACTTTTCAAGAGAAAATTAATAAAATTTCAAACAAACTGACACATTTCCTGAAGCATTTTTTTTTTTTTTTTTTAAATTGTTAAATTAACCAGTTAAGCTGTAAACCCATTTTAAAACTTCATAATAATAATTAATCTCACAATTTTGTAAAATTTATTTCATAAGATACATTACTGAAAATTTTTGATTAAACCACAAGATAAAAAAAAAGTAGGTATATAAATAACATTCATGAAAAGTTGAACTGTTCAAAGTTTTTTTTAATTTTTTTTTTTTTACTCTTAACAGGATGAATATGAAATCACAGTAAATGATTTATGTTACTAAATGTATCCGGTATTTTATTCCTTTTACATACATAAAAATATAATCATACCAAGCACAACATACATAATTGCATACTCATTTGCTTCAATCTATACCAATTTCCTTGCCTGATGATAATATCTTTTTCAATTTTTCATATAATCTATAAATGATAAACGACTTATAACACATAACTCATATACTATGTGGTGTATATATTAAATATTTTTCCCTATTTTATATATGTATGATGTATGTATGTATCTATACAAAAAATATTATGTTTACTTTAGGCGTTAATTTCCCATTATACGTATATTATTATGCATATACATACTCGTATAGATGAAAATAAAGTCATCCATCAATTAGTGTAAATTTATTTTTAAAATTTCTTAATTGCTGCTCTGTGTTAAATTTTATTATTCTTCTTTGTAAATTGTATGGCGTTTGTATGTGCTCATTGCTTTTTATTTTTTTAATTTTATTTTTTCAACTACTAGTAGTAGATTCTCTATTAGTTTATTTAACGAACAGGTTTCGCCTGACTTCATCCGTTCATTCATCCACACTTCTATGAGGGTGACAAACATTACTCTGTGTTTTTTTTTATTATTAAATCTATTGTACACTCCAGAACATAATAAAAAGATATTTTACAATTTATCTTCCACATTTTAAAAGATTGTAAAAAATTTCTTCAGTATATTCAAATTTTTTATCAGCTTTCATATTGGTTCTAAAGTCTTGAAATTAGTGACAGATTTTTTCTAATAGATCATCAAAAAGGATTTTCTAACACATTTTGTAATTCAAATTTTGAACCACACATAACTACAGTGCCAACCCTGCCAAACATATAAAACATTCGTAAATGAGTGTCAAGCAGTGCGAAAATACGGTTAAGAAAGATGATTAAAATGGCCTGAAAAAAGGTTCCAGGTTCTTACACAAGTTTCACTCCTTCTTCCTTATTCATTCTATAAATTTCTTATGTATCTCCTTAAAGATGTTCTTTTAATTTTCCCTACAGTGTATTTAAATCTAATTTATATGCCTTTCACTGGAATTGTTAGATTGCATGCATTAAATGCTTCAATAATTCTTACAATTTTCTCTATATATTACGTACATACATATGTACACATTTCTTTTTTATGATATTCGTGATGCATCAAATTCATTGACAGGAGGATGTTTTGTTACTTACTTATGGCTGTAAATAGCCAACAGTTTGTATCATAGCATTTAGAATTTTTATTATTTTATTGAGGTAAAAGATTTCACCAATTTTATTCATCAACAGGATAATATGTATGGTTGACAATGATTGATGACAAACTTAAGATTGAGAAATGAAATGTACATATATGTACATAATATACATATACGATCGATAAGTTTAACACACGTTATATGTATGTACATTGCCTGAATATGATGATGATATAGCGATTATGAGATTTATCTATACCTTCTAGTTTCTATATTAAAATTGATATTAGTTTCAAAATGTCTTTGTACAAAAAATTACTATTTTATATAGAAGAAATTAATGGTAGTTGGTGTAAACATACCCGACAGAATACATTAATATCAATTTACATAATGAATTTTAATAATTTATTAATTTTATTTGTTTTTTTAAAAGTTGTTTACTAAAAACGTATGTAATATTGTGGAGCATATAAGTTCAATGAAAAATAATAAATCTAAACTTGTTTTTAAAATTTTTTTATATGTATGCATTTTTTTTTTGTTTTGCTTTTACTTACATTACATTGCATTGCTAAGATTTATGCACCAAAATGACAGCGTAATTGAGATCCTGATTTTTCTCGACAAGAATTTCTAGAATTAAAATTTTTTTTCAGTAATAAGATTATTTTTTTGAAGTTGAAATTATTTGCATACGTGTTTAAAATTGCAGGTGTTAATGAGAAAAAATCTTATGAGTCCAATTCTTTATAATTATTACCCGCTCTGGATTACATATGTAAAAAAATTTTTTTTTTTTTAAATCTCAAAAGCTTTTTTCTTTATCTAAAATACCATTCATATTCGAAAAAAAGCCTTTGTTTAATACTGGAAAATTTTTAAATTGAAAAATTAATTATTTTATTAAATCACAAAATTTTTCTTTTGTAAAAAAAAAAAATAATTTTATTATGAAATTTAAAATTTTAAAAGCTTCGTCTTTTGAAGAAAAAAATATATCACTTTTCATTGTGTGCAACTTTATTAAATTACAATCAGTTACAAAAAGTGATTTTTAAAAATGAAAAAATATTAAAAAAAAAAAAAAGACATTTTCATAAAAGGACACCTAAAGGGTAGCATAATTAGATATTTCCTAAGTATACATATATTGACGTATATAAACTCACACATATAAATTTCATACATTTTAATAAAAAAATCAACCTTTCTCTTCTAAAGAAAGAAAAAAATGTGAAATAAAATTATAAAGCAGTAACACCCTCCACATCATTCAACAAAGTGACATGAATATGAAAATATTGTTATGTACATACATACATACATTTTCGTCCTTCAGTAGCCCTAAAAAATTAAAGAAAAAAACAGACATCATATAAATTTGCAATCCATTTTTAGACATAGCCTATTTCCGGCCAAATTTTTTATTTATTTTTTGTTTTATTTTGGTGGTGACCCACGTTCAACCCTTTTCTCGTTTTTTACTAAAATTACTAATTTCCCTTTTAAAAATAGACAAAATCATATAACCATTATATTTCTTTCAAAAAAGTCGTTTTATATTTAATGTGTAATATATGTATGTATGTGTGTATATAATGCGCCCACATATGAAGTACAAGTACTATATGATATGTATGTACATATATGCAATGTGCAAATAGGGCAATTTTTTTTTCTTTCTATTGAAAATTTACTCAGCTTTGAACTTAGTTTCCGGGATCAGGATATCAGAGATTTGTGTGTATATATGCCTTCATCTGTTTTCTAAATGTTGTATATAACATAACATTATAGAATACAAGCATCAGAATGAGCATCAAATAATCCTAAAGGGTAATTCTAGGAGATAAAGATATGTACCTATTTATATACAAGTATATGGCAATAGAACAAATTGTCGCCATAACAATATTTTTTTTTAAATATATCATTGAGGATAATAATTATGATGCATGAATGTGCATATGTATGTATGTATGAAATACAAGTTTGCTGTCTGCCCCCATCATACGTGTGTAGGCGTAACATGGTACAATACATGATTACGACTATTTAGTTGATACAGTAGATACCTACTTCACAACTCATTTAAAATCCATATTATCATCGCTATCTAGATGTACATGAATAATAGAAACGTATGAGATTTCTGAATTCTGATATATGTACATATTCTGTATGAGAAAATGAGAACTATGATTATATAGTGTATCCTTGATAATATTCGTATATAGTGCATCATAAACATATAAACATAAATGGTTTTATTACTTAGCAGACATAATTGGAATGAAGGATCTAAGGATTAAGAATCGAACCTCAAATTGGATTTTTATTTCAATTTTTTTTTACCTCTTCTTAGCGTATGTGTACATACAGACTACACAATATCATACCATAGTCAATTTTGTATGACATTCAACAAAATAAGGATTATGTGTATTGTATACATATATCCTTGGGCTATCTTTCTTCGATTTTGGTGTTTGACTAAATGAATGATTTTTTTTTCTGTTCTTTTTTTTTATAGATTAGAGGATAATGAAATTTTCACTGGATAAAGCGTATTTGGAATTTATTCGATAAATTTCATTTTTAATGTATCTTTTCGAATACATACACGTGTATACACACTGTGTATAAGAAAGTATGCATAGCTTGTAGGTTGTAAGAAAAATCAATCTTGTATTTTGTATTAAACAATCACAACTTGACCCCTAAAAGCTATTTTTAATTCATGAACAAGGATAATGACATACCAGATTGTCAAACAGTCAAACAGTCTATTTTCTTTATAATTAATTTTTGAGAAAAAAAAAATTTGATAATCTTTTTGATTGGATTGAAATTCAAAGCAGATATTTAATAAATGAAAAAAATAATAAATCTTTTAACAAGTAAACAGAAATTGATTTATTATTCTTTAAGATATGTTTATTTGTTGTCAAGTGATTTTATAAGGTGCGAGGTTTTCATTTATTTGATTTTATTGATTTTGTAAATAGGATGCACGTTACGAAAAAAAAAAACGAAAAGAAAAATTTGATTACGAAATTTCAAGATTTAGATGTAATTTAAAAAAAAAAAATTTTTTGAATGGGCATCATATTTAAAAGTTAAATAAAAAATCACAATCTTATCACAAAACAAATTACGATATTTAAAAATTTTATGTAATCTTAGAAAAAAACAACGGTATTTATAAAAGAATATTTTGACTTTTTAAGGTAGCGATTTCGGAAACAATACTGAATTTCAAAAGCGGCAAAACTATGTGAAAACATTCTTTGATAATAATCCATTTCCTAAAAACTTCATTTTTAAGTATACCGCTGAATTTATTAAAATAATAATGATTTGTTTATACTTTTTTACGACAAAGGATAATCATATACATATGTATATATTTTTTTTTTTCAAATTGAACACCTGAAAATATGTTTAATTTGAATACCGAAAAATAAGCACGTTGACCCATAATACTTACAAAAAAAAAAACAAATCTAATTTTACTAGACCGCCACTACTGGGTGAATATTATTTAAAAAAATAAAAATAAATAAATAAAAAAAATTAAAAAAAAAAAAAAAAAACAAGAAAGGATTTATTTATTTGTATAGAAATCATAAGAAAATTTATAATGTAACCAGTTACCGACAAAAATTACTATTATTTATTAATAATCCATTTTCAAATAGAATACATTTTATTTATTTCATGTAAATAATAAAATTTTTGATTAAAAAGAACAAGAAAAAAAAATAACAGCACGTTCGTTATCAAATTAATTTAAGATACTGAAAAATAAATAAGTAAACACACAATAAATTCAGTATAAACCCCAAGGAAAACACACTAAAATAATTTTTAGACGTACCATACATACATATATACTTTTAATTGGTTTCATATATAAATTTCTATCTCATATGAAAATTTTATATCTTAGATATATAGGTACTTTTGTATCTGTATCATATTTAATTTGTAAAAGTAAAAGATGTGCGCCTCGAAATAAATTATGATAACATTTATTTTACAGGTAAGATCAAAAGATATTACAGATTAAAAAAAAAAAAAAATAAAATAATAATAACTTAAATATAACTAAACCATATGTATGTAGATACAAGTCTATGTAAATTATACATATATTATTTGTACTATGTTTTTACCTATCTGTTAAAATAGTATATTTTCTTAATATTTATTTTTAGTGCGAAAGAGATTAATTGTTTCAGCAAATATTAAACACCTGACATAGTAGAAAAAACTTTTCAAATTAAAGGAACACTAATTTTCATAAATATCTGTATAGGTACATATGTATGTACATACATTCATATTAATATTAATATTAAATACATATACATATGTACATATGTATGTATATACTTTTGTACATGTTTTAGTTAATGAGTTTTCTAATTTTAATTCTTATTTAATTATTTTGATAAAATATTTTAGAAATTATGTAGTAATATTTTTATGAATACATATATGTAAATCTGTATCTACATAAACAAACAAAAACTTTTTTTTTTTTTTGTTTAACAGGATTAAAATAATAAAATGCAAATTTAAATTTATCATAAAATTTTTCTCTAACAGAAAAAAAAAAAAAGTAAATAATAAATTAAATTTAAATTAGAATTTAATTTTAATGCTATTTATGAAATTTCAAATAAATTGTAAAATTTTGTTTTTTTTTTTTTTGCTTCTGATGTTAATATTTTTTTGATTAGTAATATGAAATGAATTTAAAATAACGGTTTAATATGACAGCATCAGTGGAAAAATTTTTATATTATAGAATGTAGCAATTTTATAATATTTTTTTACAAACATCATTTTTCATATTTTTACATAATTTCCACCATAAAACGATTTTTTTTTTGAAAAAAAAAATTATATACATATGTGTATACATATATGTAGGTACATACATATGCATATTCCTATTCTACGAGTAATATGAAATTTACAGAGGCAAATTAAATTTTTTTCTAATGTGTATTGTTGTCATTTATATGAAAAAGGATAATAAAGAAAAGCATTATTTGAACGTATAACAATGGTAATAGGGTGTTCAAAATGGATTAAATTTGTACAAAAATCGTTCTAAATAAAAATAATTTGTTAATTAGAAAATTCAAAACGATATTTATAATTTTTGAAGCTTAAAAACCAAGTAACAGTATTAGATGTTTCTTTAGTAAATATTTTTTTGTAAATATTAAGATTTAAGATTACTGATTAGTATTCATTTGGAGTACGTATTTAAAAATTTCACGATTTAAACACACGGTATAACCACTGGGTATATAAAATTCCTTCGATTCAACACTGACATATCGAAGACAATCAAAAGGATTAAAAGAGTTTACAAGTTAAAAAGAAAAATACAGAAAAAATAACACCTTTATCCAAAAAAATATTTATTTCAAGTAAAGAATTTGATTCAAAATAACACCCTGTTAAATAATATGCTTAACATGCATATGTATGTACATGTATCATAGTATATTCTTCTATGTGATCTATCATTAGAATTTGTGCCTCTTCCATGAAAGTGGTTTTAGTACGTGTCAGCTATGGATTAAGTATAAGCAATCAAAAAAGGGATTGTGGACACCCAACCGTCTTCAAAATTGATAACGAGAATGACAATCAATTTGAAAAATTTTGAACTCTTCATTCTGTATACTAAAGGAAAATGTACAAGGATACTTAATATATAAAAAAAAAAAATTAAAAGGAATACAATCATTCCACTATAATACACTAGCCAACATAAAGCTTTTCATCATTTATTTATTTTCTCATCCGAACATGTGTTCTTTTTCACATTATAAATAGAACATGTATATTCAGACAGAATTTTCTTCTTGCTCATATCCTTAAAATATTATTATTATATTTACAAGATACTCGGAAATTAGTAATACCAGGATATTTTCTCAGAAAATACAAAAACTCAGTATTGTAGTTTTTCTTCAAGTGTATGTAGGAGTTAAGTGTATTAAACTAAAAAGAAATAAACATACAAAATAATAAAATCAAGAAAGAAAAAAAAAAAACTGTATCCGTTTTAAACTTCAGTTATGAGTCTATCTGTTATAACATCAAACCCAACATCCCATAAAAAACCTATAATCTAGAAAACTCCATAAAATTCTTCATTACCATTTTTATGACAATTCAATTTTAAAGTTCGTTCACACATAATTTTGTTACAATTAATTTTTTTGATGACAATTAAATTTTAAATATGAAAGTTCTTTTACACATAATTTTTGCTACAATTAATTTTTATATCTAATTTTGATGACAATTCAATTTTAAAAACGAAAGTTCTTTCACACATAATTTTCATAATTTTGATGACAATTCAATAACATATGAAAGTTCTTTTACACCTATGAACCCAATGCAATATTGATGAGCTGTTTCCGTTCAATTTAACCAATATTGTTGCGAAACCTCGCAAACATTTTTCAAAAAGAACTTTCATAATGGAAAACTGAAGATTATTAAAATATATAAATAAAGAAATTTACTATCAGAGTCAGTTCCAGTTAAGTTGAGTTCCGAGCTATTAAAACGAGTTTTAAAAAGCTAAATTTGTTAACTTAAATTTTCTAAAGTTCAATTCGTAAAATTAAATTTTTCCAGTAAAGTTAAAAATTGTAAAATTGAATAATTATTTTTTTTTAAAATAAAATTTGTAAAACTTGAAGTGTGCGTGTTTTACTTATCGCAGTCCCGAAGGATCAGGACTTTAACTAAAATTTGTAAAACCTGAAGTGTGTGTATTACTTATCGCAGTCCCGAAGGATCAGGACTTTAACTGGCGCAGTCGGTAGGATAGCGCAACGCGAGTGTTTTTCGTGTGTATTTTAATACTTTATTGCGCTATCGATTAAATTCGAAAAGATTCGATTTTAATATACGTTGTATTGTGCGGCTATGGTTGTTACTCGAAATAGAGCCAAAGAAATTAAATCTTTAAAGAAACAACTAAAAGAATTTCTCCGCCCCGCCTCCGAAGAAGGAGATACGGCAGATTTTCAAGAATACATCAGGATAAAGAAAAAGTTAGCCGAACTTGAAAGTTGTTAAAACGGAACTCCTCAGCATCAACAAAACCACCAAGAAACATCGAAAGGAACTCGCTACAACTTCAAAATTTGGAAAACTCAACAGATAGAAAAAAAAACACAAAACAGGATACTATAAGGTCAGAATTTTTTTTTTTTTTTTTTTTTTTATTTAGACAAAAATTCGAGTATATAGGAAATTTTTTTTTATTGTCATAAACATTAGTTATTGTAGGAGTGTATTTTAAGTAATTTTTTTTGTAATAACGCAAACCGGTAATCTAGAAATAAGATTCTTGAGTAATGTCCACAGTCAGTTTATCTGACCTAACAGAACAAGTTGAATTAGCAAGAAACAGGTCACGAGAAATTTCTAATATTTTACACAACTTTTTTCCTACTTTACAAAATCCCAACATGCTTTCTCTTAACATTGATCCTTTAAAATACCTCTCAAAACTTCCTGAATTCAATGGGGATTTCAAGGATCTTCAAAATTTCATAGATTTAGTCGATAAAATACACCCAACACTCCTTGGGTACAACGATTTGGCGCAAAGCATATTTTCAGATTACATAAAATCAAAATTAAGGGGTAAAGCAAGAGAGGTAATCGAAATTAATTCACACGAAACTTCTTGGGTAGATATAAAACGTACGTTAATAAAAAATTTTGGTGACAGGCTCTCTATAGAAGAATTATTTGATGAGCTTCGGGCAACAAAATTTAAGACAAATAGTGTTGAATTTTATAACGATTTAAAAAATATTTTAAGACGACTTAATGTGAAAACAAAACAAGTTTTCGAAGATCAAGACGACCTTACTACTTTAATTGAACAAAATAAATTTTCAGCATTAACGATATTTAGAAATAAATTACCAGAACCCATGCGATCTGTTATCCTTTGTAGAGACCCCAAAAGCTTAGAACAAGCAATGAACATTCTGTACGAATGCAATTACGCCTTTTATAACCCTTTACAAAAAACTCAACCATACAAGCCACCTATAAATAAAGACCAGGCGAAAAATTTCACCCAAAATCACAGAATAAATCAAACCCATAAACAACCCCAAAACAAAGAAAATTCCAATACATATAGACCAAACTACCAAGCACAACCACGATTTTCTGAAAATCAAACACCACCTCGCCAAAATTTCAATACATCTCGACAATTTTCTTATAATGCAAATACCAATAGAACAACCCCCAATTACAATACCTTTAGGCCTACTAATAATTCTAACAATAATATAAGCGCTCAAAATAATAACAAAGAAAAACCAGAACCCATGGAGATAGATTTACTACAACCCCAGTCGGAAAATTTTCAATTACAAGCCTCCAATACCGATTACCCTATATAACAATCAAATCAAAAACTATACCACTAAAATTCATTATTGACACCGGTGCAACTCATTCTATTATCAACCCCAATCTTTGCCACCCTAAATGGAAGACGACACTCAAAACACCCTTAAAAATAAAAACTTTAAGCCACATTGTAGAAGTAAAAGAAAAAGTCAATATACCTTTATTTGAAGAATTAGGAAATTCATCAAATAAAGTAGAATTTTTTATATGCCAATTTCACGATGAATTCGATGGACTAATTGGTAACAATATCTTATTGGAAATAAAAGCAATCATCGATTATAAAAATAAACAATTAATTACTGAAAATAATAAAATAAATATAAACTTCGCACCTCAAGAAAAAACAGAAACCTCATATAAAAAAATTGAAACAAACCTAGTCGTATCGCAGAAGGATGTGCTAGGAAACGCAGAAAATATATCTGAAACTTCTCAACTTTTAAAAACACAAAAAATCGACCATGAAAATTCTTGTGTTATTGCAAACACAAATAAAAACGCTATTGATCAGTTACGAACCAACCATTTAAATTCTGAAGAAAAAACTTTGCTTTTTAAAACAATAAAAAAATTCGCTGATATTTTCTACACCGAAAATTCTGATCTTACATTTACCAATATTATAAAACATAGAATACGTACTACTAACGACATCCCTATACATTGTAAAACCTATCGCTATCCGTACATTCACAAAAAAGAAGTCGAGAACCAAATCCAAGAAATGTTGGATAAAAAGATTATTCGTCATAGTAATTCTCCTTATTCAGCCCCAATTTGGATTGTGCCTAAGAAAGCAGACGCAAGTAATAAAACGAAGTGGAGACTCGTCATCGATTATCGTAAACTAAATGAGATAACCATCGATGACAAGTATCCAATGCCTAATATAGATGAAATCCTGGAAAAATTAGGCAACTGCCAATATTTCACAACACTTGACTTGGCGAAAGGATTTCATCAAATAGAAATTGATGAACGAGACATTCATAAGACCGCTTTCAGTGTTGAAAATGGCCATTATGAATTCTTACGGATGCCATTCGGTCTCAAGACGGCTCCCGCAACCTTCCAAAGATTAATGAATCATGTTTTGAAGGAATTTATAAATAAAATATGTCTAGTATATCTAGACGATATTATTATTTTCTCGACATCCCTTCAGGAACATATTGATTCAATAAACAAAATTTTTAAAAGATTGAAAGAAGTCAATCTCAAAATTCAAATTGATAAATCTGAGTTTCTCAAGAGAGAAACAGAATTTCTTGGGCATATTGTTACCCCTGAGGGTATCAAGCCCAATCCAACAAAAGTTGAATGCGTAAAAAACTTCCCAATACCCAAAACTAACAAACAAATAAAACAATTTCTAGGCCTTACAGGGTATTATCGCAAATTTATAAAAGATTATTCAAAAATTGCGAAACCTATGACGAAATACCTCAAAAAAGATGTAAAAATTAACTTGTCAGATCCTGAGTATCAGAATAGCTTTGAAATTTTAAAAGAAATTCTAATCAACGACCCAATATTACGCTATCCCGATTTCAACAAGGTGTTCACACTTACTACAGATGCAAGCCAATACGCGCTAGGTGCTATACTATCACAAGACAATCACCCTATCTGTTACGCCAGCAGAACATTAAACAACCATGAAATCAATTACAGTACCATTGAAAAAGAACTTTTAGCCATAATTTGGGCTACGAAATATTTTCGTCCATACCTTTTTGGTCGAAAATTTATTATAGAAACAGATCACAAGCCATTAACGTGGCTCTTTTCCCTAAAGGAACCAAATTCCAAACTTGTACGATGGCGCCTAAAATTATCCGAATACGACTACACAATTCAATATAAAAAAGGCGTAAAAAACAGTAATGCTGACGCTTTGTCAAGAATAGAGAAACCAACGGCACAATTACATGTAGCTATACAAACATCCCCAATACCAAATAGTAAGTCGTCACTCAATGTTTTTAAAAATCAAATAATAATAATAAAAACAAATACGGGGTCATTAAAAATGAAAAAACAAAAAATATTTGACAAAAACCGCACAACCATATCTGCGAAAACTTTAGATAAACAAACCGTCATCACTTTATTAAAACTTCATTTCAATCCAAACGGTCTCAATGCTATTATGATTGAAGATGAAGAATTTTACAAATCCTTAGAAAATATTTACTACCAATACTTTTCCAATAACAAGAAATTTAGAATTATTCGATGCAAGGTGCTATTGGAAGATATAACCGATGAAGAGAAACTAGCAGAAAAAATAAGAGAAGAACATCTCAGAAATAACCACAGGGGGATTGAAGAAGTCTTCAATCAGATTAAATCAACTTACTACAACCCAAAAATGAAAGAACGTATAACACAATTTATCAATAATTGCGATATATGTAACCATGAAAAATATGATCGAAAACCACCCAAATGCAAATACAAAATTACAGAAACCCCACACGGTCCCCGTGAAATTATTCATGTCGACGTTTTTTATACGCTGCAAAAACATCTTTTCCTAACTATTATCGATAAATTTTCCAAACATGCCTGCGCAATCAAAATAATGGGTAGAACTTGGACAGAATTTAAACGAGCATTATCTTATTATTTTGGACAATTCGGTATTACAAAGAAAATTGTAGTAGATAATGAACTAGGATTCAAAGCAATACCCTTAAGAGAATTTTTAAAAAACCTTAACGTAGATATTCATTTCACTTCTAGTAGCAACCACACTTCAAATGCAGACATCGAACGTTTGCATAATACAATTAATGAACATATTCGCCTCTTAAAACATGATCAAACTAACCATATAAAAACAGTTGAAGAAAAAATCCTCCAAATTATAATATTTTATAATAATAGTATACATTCTACAACAGGTAAAAAACCCATCGACTTTGTCAACGGTAGAATACATCAAGCGGAATACAACGAAATTTATACAAAAATTCTTCAAAAGAAACAAAAAGTAATAAAAATTTTAAATCAAAATAGAAAAGATCACCCCGTACAGGAAGGAAAAAATTTCATAAGAGAAATTAGAGGTGGTAAAAATCATTCAAAATACAGGAAAATCGATTCACATAAAATCGATAACGAGCACATTGTTGACACAGATAATCAACTGAAATATTATAAAACACACATCAAACCCAAAAAGAAATACCAAGATATCAATAACGCCACTATAAAAGTAAAACAAAAACAAAGTAGAAAAAAAAACAACAACAAGAAAACTCAAATTGAAACTCACATAAACTTATAAAATGCAAGCAATATTACTATATTTTCTAGCGCTGTTATTAGCAACAGCCCATGCAGGAGAAATACAGATACATGACTTCAATAACAACAACGGATATATAACTTTAGAATTAGAAAATGTCAAAATCATTAAAGGATATAACAAAATACTTCATATTATCAACATTACAGAATTCGAAACCTCAAAAAACCTTATAAAAACTAACATATTATCACTCAAATCTAAATCCACCCTGTTAGGACCCATCTACAATACTCTTGAACAAAGTTTAGTATTACTAGAAGCTAAAATCGAAAACATCATACCTCACCATAAAGAGAAACGTGGACTTATGAACGTAATAGGTACAGGTCTCAAATATATTGCAGGAACAATGGACCATGAAGACGAAATAGAAATTAAAACAACATTAGACAAATTCTATGATAACAATGAGAAACTTATCGAACAAAATAACAAGCAAGTAGACATCAACAAAAAGATATCAGATCAAATACAAAATATAGCCACCCACATAAAGACTCAACAGACAAAAATAGAAAAATTCGTCAACCAATTTACAAATAAATTTACTAATAGACTAGCAACAGTAGAAGACGAAATCACGCTAATGCAACAAGCATACCAAATAAATCATGACATGATTTTACTGAGAAACCATATAGACGACATAGAACACATACTTTTTTCAAGTAAATTAGGTATTGTATCAACAAACATTCTTAATATTAATGAGTTAAAATTTATTACAAGTATAGAAAGCTATCAAAATATTAAAACTACAGTAGCATCGTACAACCGCACTATCATAATTATTCTTTTCATACCTTGGTTTTCAGAAACACGTTTTTCGAAGATCCTTATAGAACCCATCCCAGACTTTCAAAACAAATCCTTATTCCTACCTATGAAGGAAGTTCTCGTTGACGAAAACAATAACGTTTATGAATTACCAGTCAAAGATAATTTAAAGAAGAACCTAATTTCTATTACGGATGATTGCGTTAATAATATTATTAAAACAAGAGAAGCAGTATGTAAAAAATCATTTAAAAACATAGAGGAAATAATAGAAATAAGAAATGGTATTGTATTAACAAAAAATCTAAAAGAAACCAAAATTAAGCATGACTGTAGTAAATTAGATATAAATATAAAAGGAAATTATCTTATTAAATTTAAAAATTGTAAAATTGAAATACAAAACAAAACATATGAAAATATCGAAATAACATTTTATGATAAAATTATCTTGCCAAATTTTGTAACTAAAGTTAAGGAAAAAGAAATTGTAAAGGAACTCAATCTTAACGATTTATACATAGAAAATATACAGAACAGAGAAAAGTTAGAAAAACTGAATCATAAAAGCCAAAAATTTGTCATAATAAACACAAGTATTAGCTCCATTATCATCTTATTTATAATTATACTAATAGCTATTAAAATAAAAAGAAAATGTTCAAGCAAACCACAACCCAAAGAAAACATTAACATAACAATTAGCTCGTCGGAGCCTCACTCTAACGATGGGGGTGTTATAACATCAAACCCAACATCCCATAAAAAACCTATAATCTAGAAAACTCCATAAAATTCTTCATTACCATTTTTATGACAATTCAATTTTAAAGTTCGTTCACACATAATTTTGTTACAATTAATTTTTTTGATGACAATTAAATTTTAAATATGAAAGTTCTTTTACACATAATTTTTGCTACAATTAATTTTTATATCTAATTTTGATGACAATTCAATTTTAAAAACGAAAGTTCTTTCACACATAATTTTCATAATTTTGATGACAATTCAATAACATATGAAAGTTCTTTTACACCTATGAACCCAATGCAATATTGATGAGCTGTTTCCGTTCAATTTAACCAATATTGTTGCGAAACCTCGCAAACATTTTTCAAAAAGAACTTTCATAATGGAAAACTGAAGATTATTAAAATATATAAATAAAGAAATTTACTATCAGAGTCAGTTCCAGTTAAGTTGAGTTCCGAGCTATTAAAACGAGTTTTAAAAAGCTAAATTTGTTAACTTAAATTTTCTAAAGTTCAATTCGTAAAATTAAATTTTTCCAGTAAAGTTAAAAATTGTAAAATTGAATAATTATTTTTTTTTAAAATAAAATTTGTAAAACTTGAAGTGTGCGTGTTTTACTTATCGCAGTCCCGAAGGATCAGGACTTTAACTAAAATTTGTAAAACCTGAAGTGTGTGTATTACTTATCGCAGTCCCGAAGGATCAGGACTTTAACTTCTATCCTATTGTATATATCGTAATTTTGTATTATTGTACAATAGTTGCTATCTAGACTTTCATTATTGTTGCTGTGTATATATTTTTAATTTAGCATATAAAAAAAGCCGTCAGCAAAATGCAAATTAAGTATTGTCCACATCAATCATTTGAAACGATTGTGGGTGTTTGGTTTTATTCTGTTATTATTATTTAACCAGTATGTATGTATATGTACATATGTATGCATGAAGAAAACAACAACGACATAATCATCATGGAGACAAGAAAAAAGATAAAAAGAACAAAAGACACAATAAAAAGGATATACTGGTAGACATGGGTTCTCATAATGATTTTTCGTTGGTCCTTTTTAAATTATCCATTACTGATCGATTTTATTCATTTCATGTACGACTACTACTACTACTCTACATCAATATCAATATTATTTAAGCAAGTTTATTGCCATATCGTTATAATGTTTACTTTATAAAAATAAAGGACAAACAAATAAGAAAAGAAATCATTAACCTTTATATCATCATTCAATAAGAATTTTATGCTTTTTGACAATGTTTATCCATATAAGCTTTTAATTTAAAATTTCAATTTTCATCATCTTAATATTTTGTTTTGTCTTTTTTTCTTTTTCTTTTTAATATTTGTATTTCATCCTTTTTGTATCCTCCTCTTTTATTGTTTTTTTGTTTTTTTTTTTTTAGATTTTCATGTCATATAAAATTTTACTTAAAAATGAAATATTCTCCTTGTCATACGATTATTGTGTTATACATATATTTTATGTTCTAAAGCTTCTTTGCTATAACATTTTTCTTCAGTGTGTTGATTTTTTTATTTTTTAAAAAAGTATCTTGTTGTCCTTAACAATTATTGTTTTTGTTGTTATTGTTGTAATTCTTATACTTTTTATGCTTTCTCATCATTGTCATCATCTTCATTAAAAATTTCATAGGATTTTCTAATTTAATTTTTTTTTTATTCACTTTTTTTTTTTTTTACATTTTTGTTATTTCATTATTTTAGATTACGTAAAGCCTCTTCAAATCTACTAAGATTATGATGAGTGAAATGTAAAAACGTGTTAAAATTAAAATTCTTCCTCTTAAGATAACACTTTATGTCCTGTTGATGATGGTTTTAGCAAAACAAAAAAAAAACATTGAGAAAGAAAAGAAAAACAAATTTTATAGAACATTCACAATCACAATTCTAGGAACTCATAAAAAGAAGAATTATCCTGTAAGTACAGTAACTAGATTCATTCAAACGATCCTATTGAGTTTAATCTGTAATATATCCTTAGTGTATAAACAGGACAGTATATATACTGTTATATCTACATTTCTAAATAAAGCCTAAATAGTCGTTATAAAATTCGAAAAAAAGAAGAAGAAGATGAAGTAAACTTTACCTTTGTTTTGTGAATATTTTGTAATTTTATTATTTTTTTTTTTAAATTTCTTCCACCTACTATATATTTTTTTCCTTGCAATTTACAGGATAATTGATGAATTTAATTTGTGAATGAATTGTGTCAAAATGTGTAGCATTCAAAAAAAAAAAGAGAGAAAAAAAAGAAAGAAGAGAAAATAATAAAGAAAAAGGAAAAAAGGAGGGATACCATGAATATACAAACTTTTTTTCCCTTGTTATTGAGTTTTCATTTAATATTTGGAATGAAAAGAATAATTCAACACAAATAAAATGTAAAAGGTAATGAAAAGAAATCACAAAAAATTGCCGTTATTGAAAGTGACAAAAATTCATTTTTACAATACAACAATAATTTTTTTTTATCTTTTTGACGTTTAAAATTGGAGGGTGAAATGACTTTCTTTTTTTGTGAAGTCATTTTCCAAAAAAATAAAATTATGGAAAAGTTTTATTAAATTTTTTTTTTTTTTTTAGGGAA
Source organism: Bombylius discolor (assembly GCA_939192795.1). Classification (NCBI taxonomy): domain Eukaryota; kingdom Metazoa; phylum Arthropoda; class Insecta; order Diptera; family Bombyliidae; genus Bombylius; species Bombylius discolor. Next base: position 27,072,397 of record OW584241.1, on the reverse strand, counting down.
AATTGGTGAAGTTAAAAAGAAATGATGATGTAATGATGAAAGAATAATTAATAAATTTGTAATAATTTCTAAGACACAATCTATGAAAGTGTTTTCTTTACAAAATTAAAAACTTTAGAAATTAGAAATTTTTAAAAATTTTCAAATCATTATGAAATATTTTATTTTTGAGCTTGAAAAGCAATGTGTGGTTAGTATGTTCATTTCATATCTTAAAATGTTTTTTTTTTTTTGTTGATAAAATAGGGTAATTTCAATTAATTTTTAATGTTTGTTATACATACAGGGTGGCCAAAGAAAATGCATAATTTTTATTTGAAATATTAAATAGAAAATTTCAAGTTTTATAAATTTTATTTTATTTTTTAAATGTTCAAAAAAGAGCAGCGGAAGAAAATTTTTTATCTTTTTCAATAGAAAAATATTTCTTCATAAAAAGTTAAATTTCAAGTATGACAAACAATTTAAAGTACTCAAAACAAAGTATGTATTCAAATTCAAAGTAAAATTTTGCTTTTTCTTCTAAAATCTTTGTAAATTTTATTTGTATTCAAAAAAGCGTGAAAAAATCATTTCACACAGTATTTTAGCTTCTAAAAAGGATATGATAATATAAAAAAAAAAAGTTTATTTGCATTTTAAATTCAAAAACAAAAAAACAATCTTTTTCATGCTTGCAAACTAAATTTTTTAAAAATTCACTTTTGCTTTAAGTAAAAACAAAAATTAACTAAAAATATTTTTGAAATTCGTAATCACTGAAAAGAAAGAAATTATACATTACATTCATGTACACACACACACACATACATTCATATTTTTATATAAAATTCTGTAATATTTTATTCTTTTAAATGTCATGTTTGGATCAAATTCTTAAGAAATTTCACTTTAGAAAATTGAAAATGAGAGATGTCAACTATAAATCTTATTTTAAAATTAAAAAAAAAAAAAAATAAAATAAGATACTTTATGTGTGTGTGTTTGTATGAGTATATATGTTGCACATAACTTTATATTGCGATAATGTAATACATAATACCATTTTGCGTGTACAATCTAAAATATGTATATTTTAAGAAATTTTTTTTTTTAAAGTGAATAATAAAAAAAAATGTAAATGTATAGAAAGCCAAAATCATGAAAATTTACTTCTAAAAAAAAAAAAACATGAAACTGAAAAAACAAAAAAAAAAACGAAGAAAGATTTATGATAAAAATTTTTAAGCTTAGAAGATTTAAGTGAATTCACTGGACCTGAACACTTATATGAGTGGTATACAACTTTTTTAGAAATATTATTATTATTAATATTATGAAAAATGTATGAGGATAATTCTTGCTTCTTCTTTTTTGTTCATTATTTGTATCTTTATGGTGTATAGATGTGAAAAAAGAGAAGAAAAATATTGAAAACTTAAAAAAAATAATATAAAAAAGTGCAATAAAATTCGAAGTATTAGACTAATATGCATTAAACAATTTCACAAAAATTATTATTGATACATATGTGTAGGTGTATGTGAATAATATAATATATGTAGATACAACCACATACAACAAGAATATACATAAAATATAAAATTTAAATTCAAAATTATTATGAAAAACATACATACATATATGAAAAATCAAGAGATTTATAATCGTTTTCAAAGTTTTTCTTTTCTTTTCTCTTTTTTCTAAGTTATCAACTTTTTATGAATTTTTTGGATACTTTTCTGATAGTTCCTTAAAAGAAGATTTATGAACATTTTCTTTTGGTTTATCTTTCGAAAGTAAAACATGTAAATTTTACTTGAAAAAAATGAATAAAAAAAAGTTCTTCCTGTAAAATAAATATTTTTCTTAAAAATAAGTTTTTCACATAAATTATTGGCATAGGTATATTTTGAAACTAAAAAATAAAGTGAATTTATGGTAATTAAATTATAAAGACTGTCACAGAATAAATCCTTAATAAGATAAGAGGAAGAGCTGGATTTTGAAATCGTCATAAAATTGGATATTTTCGAACTAAAAACTAAAATAAATATTTTATTATGAGCAAATTTTTGAGACATACTAATGGATCGTGTTTGGTTATTCCATGTTATTATTCAAAGGCGAAACAGTAGTATTCCAAAAAAACATAAAATCTAGATTTTGAGGAAATGTAGGTGATTTATTAAATTTTACACAAGATTTAAACTCATACATTTCTAATGAAAAATATTTTCATATAAACAGAAATCATTACAAACGAAAATTTTCCACTTGAATAAAAATAATATGGATTAACACCCCCACTGAAAAAAAAAAAAAAAATTGAAAGAATTTATTTTAGTGCTCATAGTTTGAAAAATTCTTATTACCTTTCACAATAATTTGTTTCCACATATGGTCTTATGAAATCTTCTTTATAAATAGATACTCGAGTATAAATAGTAAAAGGCCTATCACAATCATTTGATCCAAGTGAATAGATTCCTTCTAATTCATTGTAACAAATTAATGGTCCACCACCATCTCCCTTAAAATTACGTTTAAGTTCCGATTTTACAAATATAAAAATTTCATATACGAGTATGTACATATTATATTTCTTTTTTTCAACTTACATAACATGCTCTAATTTTACCATTTTGTAATTCACCAGCACAAATTAAGATGGATTCGTGAAAATATTTTCCATAATTTTTTTTACCAAATTTTCGACATTTTCTATTATTAACAATTTTTACACTGCGCTTTTGAAGAGCACTTGGAAAAGACGAATTTATCTGAATTCATTGAATAATGCATTCAATTAAAAACTAATAAAAACAGGATAACACATTGTAGTAAATAGATGTTTCCATTCCACTGATGGTTGAACATGTAAATGATTTTTCTCGTGGGGTTTTTGCTATATAAAGGATTTTGTTAGTTAGCTTCGGTTAGTTGTAGGAGTAAAAAGTCTTCTAATAGGACCATCGTGTGGACCTGTAGAAAAACTATCCAATCATTTCGAAAATATTCTTTTTCGAAATTCCAAAAATTTTATTTAAAAATCAAATTTTATTAGTTTCGAAAAGATTTTTTTTTTCTATAATTGCATTAGTGATTTCTAGTTCCCAATTTGGAGGGATTAAAACAGGGAGGATAAAGATAAGTGTTTTTAACATGTTCAAATATCTGTCATAATTGTGGAAGCATCTATTTTATTTATTTTTTGAAAAATCCATTACTTTATACATTCCCCATCCAGCTACAAAGCATTCAGTAAGAATTGATGAATTCTTTTTAGCCATTCTTTCTGGATAACAAGTTTTTGTAAAAGAAAATGGTTTAGACACCTTTTCAAAAAACAATTATTTGTATTATTTACTAATTATTTTCAAGGAAAAATAAATGCTAAATTAAAACTCACACGCAAAATAGCAATATCATTTCGTAAGGTATCACTCAATGTCTTAAATTCAGGATGCAAGCAAATATGTTCAATATGTCTTTCTTGACGATTTTTACTTTTTTCGCCATTGTATTTCAAATCACAGGCAACAACATTTAACTGAAGCAGAAAAAGTTTTTAAAATTTAGAAAAAAGAAAAAATGAAAACTCAATCGTACTTGATGACGTTCAAGAGGATTTGAATACGTAGAAACACAATGACCAGCCGTTAAAATGTAATTTTTTCTAATAATTGTCCCAGAACAAATATGAGTATAATTTTCGTCCAATATAGAAACCTAAAAGTAAATTAGAAATTGTTAATTTTGAAATTAAATTTCAAAATTTTCTTTTGGGTTCTTTTTAAAAAAAAAAAAATTATACATATACATATGTATATGTATATCAACCTGCGCTGGAAAATCACCAATTTTTGCATCATTTTCTCCAAAAATTGTACTCTCTGTTTGGCAATTTATTAATCTTAAGTAATAAATTAAATTTGAAATAACTATTATTAAAAATTTAAGTAATTTCATTTTTATTTTATTTTCTATTAAAATTAGTTAAATTAACAAAATGATAAAAATTAGATGTGTTCAATGTCTTATCCAGAAATGTATGGAACTCATTTAAAAAGTAATTAAGGTGTCCGGATCGGATATTCAATTAAAGCATCTAATATCTATAGCTTGTATTTTTTTTCTTTATCAAAAACTACTATTCATTCCACAATGATCAAAAACTAGCTTTTTCGAATTTAATGGAAAGCCTAATACAAAAGAAACCACCAAATAACAAGTAATATGAAACCTCATTGATTTCCTTATATTTTTTACATTTCAACATAATTTCAATTTTTGTGATCAAAAATTAATAAAAATGGTCATAGTCTTATAAATTAACTACAGTTAATTACTTTTTCTCTTAAATTATTTAATGAAAACTAATAATTTTTTTACAGTACCTGCAAAATCACGAATACACCGTACAAACTCAAAGATAAAAATAAATTAGCGGAAATTTGAAACTGTCGTTAGTGACTTTTCATAAACGATGGTACTGGTAAATTTAAGCCATCTTTTGATTCAAAAAATGTATAAGATAATGTTATTGTGTCAATGAATTCCATTTTTGGATCATCACAAAATTCTGGATCAATATAAAAGAACACTGGCATATCCACCTGGAAAAAGGAATCGAAGTAATTAAATATTTAAATACTTGAGTATGAAGTACTTACTTCTTCATGTGGATTCAATTGTTGTTCTTCAAAGCAAAAACATTGGATTTTATTGAAATATTGACCAGCTTCAAATGGCACCACATTATATGTACTAATTCCAATTACCGGTTGATCTGTTGGATTTTTAGCTGTATAAAAAGCTAATGCTGTTTCACCTGGTATTACTTTTATTTCATATTGTTGCGGTTTAAAATTCCACCGCATTGAAGCACTAATATCAGCATTAAAACGAATCTTTAATACTCGATTTTCTCTACGTTCCATTGTTTCTACTTTTTGACCATCATGTCCTTGAGACGTTGTGCCACCATAACTGTACGCCTAAAAATGTAGAAAAGTGAAACTCTTTAAAAATGAAATTTTTAGGAAAAATACCTCGAAATACTTCATATTTTTTACCTGACAAAACATCCGATAAAGAGGAACTGCCGCATAACTAAGACCAACTGTTAAAACTCCAGCTGCAGTCACATAATAAAGTGTTGATCTCAATTTGATTCTTCTAGCTGCATTTGCATCTTGTTGACTACTTCCACTTTTCGAACGAAAATGTAATTGACTTGAATTAAAATTTCTAGAGATAATATTTCTAAAAATAGTCCTTGTTGAACCACATGTCCTGAATAACATTATGTTTACTTTTAATTTGAGCACATCTTACTTAAAACTAAAAAAAATAAAAACTAATCCCACTTTGTCCCTAAAAAATGAAAACATCAAATAAACTCATAAACCAGAATTGAGGTTATGTTGAACACCGCCAAACAGCTGATTTAGTTCTTCGTTCAATCGTTCAAAATGGTGAACAAAATTTTATCGTAAAATCGTCAATTCCATTTTCACCTTTTCACCTAATTAGAGCACCTGAGTCATAAACCCAAACGGAAATGATTTAAAAAAATTTTCAACTCAGAAATTCAACAACTGAAATTATCGTTACCCTGGTAACGTAACTGTCATTTGGAAAAACACAAACAACATTCGGTGTTAGTGCTTGCTTAGTTTTGTGCAATTTAGTGTAATTTTTTCCATTTTTTTTTTAGTATAATTTATTGTTATGGACTTTAATTTGGATGATCCATTGGGTGATATTTTAAGTGAAGGTAGTAATGATAGTTTTTTTGAAAGTACAAAACCAAAAAGTTCTTCTAAAACTGCGAAAGCATCAACAACAACAAAAACATTTGCTAGTACTCCAATTTCATCATCAAAAACAAAAATTGAAGATTTATTTGGAATAAAGGATACTAGTTCATCTAGAATCGATACTGTAAAAAAGGTACAACAAGAACCTCCAACAAAGCCAAAAACCCCTTTAAAATTACAAACGACCATTTCAAATGATGATGACGACTTACTTGCAGATTTGGGATTTGATCCAAAAAAACCAAAAGGTACAAAATCTACAACATCAATTTTAGATGATTTATTGGCGAACGAACCAAAAAAATTAACTCCTGCTGCTACAGTAGGAGGTCGTTCATCATTTTCAAGTAGCGCTGCTACCGGAAGTAATGTACCTGTTAAAGACGAATCAAAGGTAGTATCTCGTCAATCGACCGAAACTACAGATAGTACACTGCCAACAACTTCAATGCACCGACCAAAAACTGCCAGTCGAAAGCAAACAGGAGCTTCATTAAATGATCCTTTAGGTTTGTTTGGTGGTGATTCTACGAGTAAAAGCAAAGAGAATTTAGACGAAAACAAAGTTCTAAAAGAAACACCAAAAGTTAAGCGTAAAGGAACAACAGCTGACTGGTTAGGATTGGACTCAGAACCAAAACCACAACAAAAGGAACAAGTAACGATTGCTAACAAAAATATCGTACATGAACAACATTATGCTCAACCACAATTGCAACAACAGCAACAACAACAACAATCTAGCACTTTATTTGCAATACCACCTGTTATTGCACCCACATCATCAACAAATCAAAGTGCAATTTTAATGGCTACAGCCAATTTAGAAGCACAAAATGCATTACAAACATTACAACAACAAGAAGCGCAAGTGATGATGGCCACACAAATAAAATCTCAGGAAGCTGCTCTCGTCGACATGCAACATCGCCAACAGCAATTACTTCAGCAACAAGAGATTAAATTCAATGAACTGTTACAGAATCAACTTATCAAGCAAAATCAACTTGAAATGAACATTAGATCCCAGCAAGAACGGATTAATGCCCACATTCAACTTTTAATGTCTCAAACAGGCGTCACTTCTCACTTTGGTACGGCAGATGCATCAATAGCAGATAAAAAAGGCACCATAAATGAAACTGATAATAATGAAAAATCTGATGATATTCAATTAGAGGTTGAAGTTAAGCGGCTTGAATTAGAAAAATTACGTTTAGAAGATCTCATATCGAACGTGAATGCAAATCATGAAAAAGAGATTGAATTTCTAGAATCATCTCATAAGTATGACAAACAAAATTTTTTATCTTAATTTAAATATACTTAATTGAATTTCACTTTAAAATTCCGTTATAGAAAGCAAATAAAAGTACTAGAAGATAGCCTACAAATAACAGAAGAACGTTTACAAAATGAGCTAAAATCTTTAGAACATTTTTATTCAAAAAAAATTGATTTAATTGAAAATGAAAAGGAAACATTGATTTCAAATTATGAAGAAAAATTTAAAAAATTAAAAGATGACCATGAGACTGAATTAAATAAAATTAAAACGAAATATGAAGAAAATTTGAAAATGATGAAAGACGATCATCAAAGAATGATTGAAAATATTCGACAATCAAAACTTTTAGAATTTGCTGCAGTTCAAGATAATCAATCATATTTGGAAACATTAAGAAGTGCATCAGGACAATTGGAAAATTTATCTGGTGAAATGCAAACAATTCGTGATGAAATGGTACGAAAAATTGATATTGAACAAAAGGAACGTGAAAATAAATTGCAAGCGAGAGAGAAGCGTTTAGAAGGTAATTTTGTTTTTCAAATTATGTATGTATTTATTTCTTCTTTTTTAAAAATATTTTATAAAAATAATTAATTTCCAGATGCTGAAAGACGATTAAAAATCAATGAAGATGCTTCTGAACAAGAAAAATCACGACTTATTGAACTTGTAACCACTTTAGAGGTTCAATTGGTTCAACTTCAGCATGATTCATCAGAAGAACGATGGACATTCAAGCAGAAATTATCCTCGTTAGAAGTGGAACGTGCATCATTTGAACGTGAAAAACAATTCATACGAGATCAATTAGCCAGAGATCAAAAACATCTTGATGAATTGAAACAATCACAAATGGATGAGTATCAACGTTTAATGCAACAAATTCAAGATGAAAAACAATTGTTGATTGTGGAAAAGACAAAATTAGAAACAAAACAAAAATTAGAAGCTACAAATGACACACAATTATTAAAAACTGAACTAGAGACTGCAATAAAAGTTGCACAAGATGCAGCTAAACAAGCTGATCAAGAACGTGAAAAATATTATGCAATGCAACGACAACACGAAGCTAAAAAACGTGAAATAAATGATCATGAGAATATTTTGAAAAGTAAACAGGATGAATTAGAAGCTGCAATATGTTCGACAAAAGCAAAAGAACGTCAACTTCAACAATTCCATCAAAAGAATCGTCTTGCTGAACAAGATCTTGCCACAAAAATTCAATTATTACAAATGCAAATGCAACGTATTACAGAACGTGAAGCACAATTATCACAAGATAGACTTGCATTATCCAGGGAACGTTTACATTTACAAGAATTGAAGCAAAAATTAGAACAAAATAAATGTAGTCTTTGTAAAATTGGTGAAAAAAATCATGAAATTTCGAGAATTTTAACAAGTCGAGATCCAAGTCAAGACGAAGGAATCGATTTAAAAGAAGGACTAATGAATACACCAAATTTATATGATATCCGTTATAATCGTGTGGATAATTTACTTGATGAAGATACAAATGAATTTCTTCGAAAAATGGAAAATGATGGAAATACTCCAGTACGTTTGAATACAAAACAAAATATTTTTCCTACAGATTTCGATGAAAATCGTATTATTGAAGAAAATTTCAATATAAATTCTACTAGTACATCTTTTGATGTAATGAATTATTTTGTGCCAACAACAACAACAACTACAAATTTAGATTCAGAAATTATGATGTTAAATTTTGATATTAAAAAACATTTCGACATTTGATTGAATTTTTGGTATTTTTTTATCGATTGACCAATAAAAAATGAAGAAAGAATTTGTGCTACGTTAAATTTATATTAAACAAAAAAAAAAAACAAATGGAAATATACGTCCCCTATTTTAAATATTATCACTTCGTCTGTTATCCTTCTGGTTTTTTTTTTTATAATCAAACCTCAACTAAAAATTTAAAAAAAAAAAATTATCAACCAAAGTCGACAGCTGTTTTGTATTTAGTACGCCAGATCGGAAAAAGGGAATCATCATTATCATTGAAAAATCGAAAGAAAAACTAATAAAAAGTAAATGATAATAAAATAAAAGTAACGTAGGTGCTTATTCCGGTTTTTACAAGAGGATATGTATGTATCTTTATATCACCTTCATTTTATAAATTTAACAATTCAAAAACTATGAAATTAAATTTTGTTCATTTTTCTTTTTCACCCTCTTTGAATATTGCTTCAATTCAATTCCCCATATTATTACGATAACCGTTTTAATCCTAGAAAAATTTTTTAATTTCTTTTTTAATTCATTTCTTTTAAATCTGGCTTCATATTCATATATGTATGAATACATAATTTTTATATCGTATTGCATATTGAAGTGGTCGTCTTGTTTTTCTTAGGAAATTAGGCACCACCACCACCTTGTGATACTGGTAATTGGCATGTAACAGCAATATTCTTCCATTTACTTGTGTCTTGCACTTCGTCATAACAAATATACGATCAATTAAGAATTTCAATAGAAAACATTTAAAATGACCAAAGGTAGTCCCAACCTCACTTGGTAAAAAGAGGTGAAACCCTGGGGACTCGCCATCGGATTGAACCTCACTTTTTAACAAAGGTGAAATTGAAAATTGATGTGCAAATCACGAAGAAATTAAAGGGTTTTCTTATTATTAGAATAACAAATATTCTTCCATTTACTTGTGTCTTGTATTTTATCATAACAAATATACGATCAATTAAGAATTTCAATAGAAAACATTTAAAATGACCAAAGGTAGTCCCAACCTCACTTGGTAAAAAGAGGTGAAACCCTGGGGACTCGCCATCGGATTGAACCTCACTTCTCAACAAAAGGTGAAAACGTAATTTTTTTTTTTTTAACATTTTTTTTATTTCAACTGTCAACTGTGACGTTTTTTCCATTGTATGGCGGTTGTGCCTTTGTTCGAGTAACGAGGAAAATTATTATATTATTTTTTACTTATAAATTCTAAAGTTCAAAAAATTAATACATCGTGATTTAAAACCACTAAATTAAGATAGAAATAGAAAATAAAGGAAGTGCTACATGGATATAAATTAAATTTTATTAAAGCATTAAGTTCATCAACATCGATCCATCAAATGTTACAATACAGATGTTACGATTAATAATTCGAAGTGACTATGCTGTTGAAACCAAGGAAATTTATAAGGAAGCACCAATGAATACTTTCCGATGGTGTGTTCTGCAGGAGGAGGCAAAGATATGCAAAAAATCTTTTACTTCTCAGCTTCTCAGCAGGTTGCACGAACATTACCGTGGTTGGTCCGAGGTGTTTCCTTAATAGGTCAACTGTAATACACAATTGAATCTATGATTTCGAAATTGGTCAACCAACAGACGTTACAAGGAAACCTATAAGGAAGCACCAAGCACTTTCCGGTGAGGTGTCTTCTGTAGGAGGAGGCAAAGATTTACCATCTTTTACTTCTCTGCAGTTGCACGAACATCGGGGGTGAGGTGTCTCCTTGTTTCCAAAACAAAGTGGGACTAGTTCCGGTGGCGGATTCAGCCCATTAGTAATTGGATCAACTGTTTTAACAATTGAATCCGATTAGAAAAATTTCAATCTACAATATTTTATCTAAAATTCACAATAAACTAGATGAGTTCAACTGTTATATATTCAACTGGATAAAATCTAAATCTAGTCCTTGCGCTTTCCTACAATCGCTAATTATGTATTTTCAAAAAAAAAAAAAAAAAAAAAAAAAGGCAATCGAGAATAAATGATTAGGAAAAAACAACAATTTCGACAAAAAAAATTAAACACGAAAAAAAGGACTTTACTTTTTTTTTCCTGTTCTTTGAGTTCTATAAGGTGCATTGTCCTCTGTGTGATGATACCTGAGGCTAATATAAAAGTGTATCACCCTCAAAAAAAAATTTCATCTTTTTTTTTTCTTTAAATTTAAATACCTCGCGTATAAGGATGAGAAGAGACATATGTGCTCTCAATTTCTTAGGTTATTTTAGGGCATTCTTCTTATAGGTTTTTTTTTTTTATTTTTAAATTTTATATCTACACAATCATACTGCAAAAAAAAAGTAATAAAATTGGAAAAAAAAAGTACACATCAACGACAGCAGAATAAATTTTTTCGTAAAATGAAATTGTAGTTGTAGATCGCTTTTCAAAAACATATGTGCAACATCATTTATGCATATGATTAAAAAAAAAACCGTCTGCACGTAAAGAGAAAAAATTATTCTCTTTCTGATTTATTAAACAAATATAAGGACTATCAGGATCAGTTTCGTGTTAAATAAAAATTTTAATAAATTAAAGGACGTTACAATTTTTATTTTAATTGAGTGAGTTAATTTCTTATTTTAATTTAAACATTATCTGTTTTAATAATTTTCATAAATATTCCGTTTTTTTTTTTTTTGTCCACTATACTCTGCGTGTTCACATGGATTTTTTAGGGACCTAAATCACTTTTATTTGTGATTGTGAGTAAACTATAAAAAAAAAAATGTTTTTTTAACTTCATTTTTTATTTTTTTTTATCGATGAGATAAAATTCAGGTAAAAGCTATTCTTCAGACTATAATGTCTGTGTTAACAACAAATGTGCACCTGTCCTTTGAAAAAAGACCTTTAAAAAAAAAAAACGAGTAACAACATACGGGAACAAGAGTACATAACAGTATCAATAAAAAACTGATAAAATTGATGCAAGAACGGCGTATGTCGTTCTTTTTGAATGTGTCTCTGAATGCGTACATAATATGTACTAATTCGAAAAAGCCAAAAGGTATAATATGTGATATCCTATAAAATATAAAAAAAGATGATATTTAACTGAAGATATAGGTACACATATTCTTGAATATAAGATCAAGATGATCAACAAATATATAAAACCAAAAACAGAAAAATATATCGAAAGGAACAAAAAAAAAAATAAAAAATAAATATTTATATAGACGACGGATGCCACGTACCAATGCAACCGTGCAATGATCAATTGCTCCAATAGTCTTAAATCCAGCAGTAGCAGCAGCTTAAAGTTTCATATAAGACGACGAAAGTACATTTCTTTATTTTCACCGTCCTTTTTATTATTATTATTATCATTATTATTAGCTGTGCTGCATTTTTTTTTTATCTTCTTTCCTTGGTTGGCATTCAGTTAAGCACATATAGCCTGAACTTGAATATTAAGGTTAAAGAGCTAAGGGTTCCCTCTATTAATTTTCTTTAGGGCTATTATTTTTCATGTTTCTTATTATGCCGTTACGTATTTTTCTGTTCTGTTTTATTTTGAAGATATATAACAGTGAATTTATACCTTTTTATTTTACCTTTTGACTTTAAGACGCGTGTATTACCACGTGCCATAAGATATAAAATTTTATACACCTTGCATTTTACTACATACTATGAGCACCCTACCTTTTCATGTTACACATTAAATTTATTTGTTAGTATGTATGTACAGTCAAATTCCTCTAAGTCGAATCGTGAGCTGCCATCAAAATAATTTCGAGTTAAAGGGATTTTAGAAGAAATTCGAGTTATAGAGATTGGAAAAAAAAATTAATTTTTTTGCTAACTACATAATATAAGAAACACATACATATCTAAATATGTATAGAATTTGCTAATTTTATAGGTTGAAAAATTTTAAAATATTTTTTTCTTTTCTTTTAAAACTTATTATTAATAAACTCTACATATTTAACCTTTCTTTCCACCACTTTATAGTTTCTCGATCCTAAATACATATACTAAATATCGTTTAAAAAGAAATAACTATATTTTCTTTATCAATATATTTAATTATGTTTTGGACTGTTTATATTAAAAAAAACTGCGTTGTCGCCTTATTTAAAGGATTTGCATATAACAAAAGTAAAGATTTTGTTAGAAATAAAAGGATACGAATTCCATTATATTAGATGTATTTATTATTTAAAAATCTTAAAAATATATTTAAATGATACATACTTGAAAATATTTATAAAATATGAAAGAGAACATTTTCTTATTTTTTTGTGTTTTGAAAAAAATATTAGAACAATAGGAAATGTGTACACAAAAATAAAATGAAATAGAAGCCCTTTTTATTTTTGTCTTACAATTTTTTGCTGTGCATAATTTCGAGTTAGAGAAATTACAGGTCTCTAGAACGTTGAAAAAAATGTTGACTTAGAGGAATTTTCGTCTTAGAGGAATTTCGACTTAGAGGATATTTTTTATATAGAAATTTGAAGGGAGCGCAAAAAAAGGCCTAAAAAATTCGAGTTAAAGGAAAATCCGAGTTATAGAGATTTCGAGTTAGAGGACTTTGACTGTATTTTAAAAAAATGAATTAGCGTACGACAAATTTTATGTTATTGTTTCGTTTTTATGATGATGATAGTTTTGGTATACATTTTATATATTTCGAAATTAACCGTTATTGTTGAATCGAATTTGAATTTAGATATTTTGGTGGAACTAATATTGTGTATTGAAATTTTATTATTTTATGAAAATTTCTCTTGAGAAATGAAAATTTTGCTCAAGCCTATTTTGATGTGGAAGAATATGATCAGAAAAAGGAAATATCGTATAACTTACGAAGAGTGTTAATAAACAGCAAATTTCTAATGACACATTAAATATGTTGTAGTAACTGAAAAACATGAAAAACGACATTCGACTTGGCCGGGAATCGAACCACGGAACCTTTACCATGCCGGGGTAATGCTCTTAAACCATTAAGCTACCGAATGCCATGTCGCTTGCTGTTCTCAGTTACCACCTAATCATTAATGAAGAATAACCCAAACCTCCTACAATGTGAACTTCTAAGTTCAGCTTAACACATTTTAATAGAACATGGAACTGAATATAAAAGAGATTTTAAACTATTCTTGAAAAGGAACTTCGATTCTAAAGTAAAAGGTTCTCTGAGCTTTTCGGCAAAACATTCAATATTTTAAACTATAAAAACATATGTATGTGCAAGTTTTTAGATATTTCAAAATTAAAAATTTTTGAAAGTTGAATACAATCATGAAATGTATGATTCATGTCCTTAAAAACTGTCATGAAAATCAGTTATTTAATTTTTTAAATCAATTCTTTTTCACAGCCCAAATGGCTTAAAATGATAATTTTTTATTTATTTTGGCAGTTAAATAAAATTAAAAAGATAAAAGTAATATTGTCACACACCTCGAACATTGTAATCACACCTTATAAAAATTAATTTTGTAAATTTTTTTTATTCACATGATTAGCATTTTTATATTTCTTTCATTATATAAAATTGATAAAAATGTCGTAAAGAACATAATATTTCTTTTTCATTTTTGCATATAAATTGATTATTTTTTTTAAAGTTTTTATTCGCATTGTTTTACACACAACCGTACAGTTTTTTTTTTATAATCGTGAGGGCAATTTTATATGCAAAATATGCGATTATGATATCAGGAAATGAAAAATTTGTGTTTATGTGGAAATATGTGCAAGATACTATGCAATGCATATAGTTTCCGTTGACGACAAAGTTCAAGTGCAAGTTATAAAAATGGAAGAAAAAAAAAAAATGTTCATTTTTTTTTTTTTTTTTGCATTGTCTGAAACAAGTATAAAGAGCCTTAAAATTCAATTGAAAATTTAATTCGAACGTAAACTCTAAAACAGTTAAGAACACAATTTCATTTTAAAAGCTGAAAATTAATTAAACAAAAATAAAAATCAAAATGAATTTCTTCAAATTCGCTGCTATTTTTGTTTTCATCGCTATTTTTGGTAGAGAAATTACTCATTTTCCTTCTTTTCGTGTTACGAATTACAAAAAGTGGAGTTATAAAAATTTCTTTTCTATTTTCAGGACTCACCAGTGGTCAAGAATGTGAATTGAAACCTTGTTTCCGTGACCTAAAACCTGTTTGTGGATTCAATGGAAATTGTTATAAATTATTTTCAAATAAATGTTTCATGGAAAATTACAATTGTGAAACTTCTGAGAGTAAGTTTGAAAATTAATGAGGAGGAGTAGGGTGAGTTAATTTTTAATTTAAATCTTTTTCTTCTCATTATAGATTTTAAATTAAAAAATATCGATGAATGTTCTGAATGTTGTTTATGAGGACTTTGTGAAAAAAAAATCTTTTCGTGAATATATTTTATTTAAATTGTTTTGAAAAGAAAATTTTGTTTTCAATAAAATGTGAAAGTTAAAGAAAAAATTCTATTTAGTTGAATTGTTTTTCTTAATAAGTGTTCAAGCTCAAGTTATTTTGTATATATATCCTGATTCAGTTTAAATTCTGCTGTTGTAATAATTAAATGTATAGATACTGATTTTTGAAAGCTATGAAAAAAAAATATTAAAAGTATTCGAATCTTGAAATCGTCTTATCACATCAAACACTACAAAGTCGATTAAATCAAGCATGTAATTTCCCACCTGATGACCGTTCTCATTCAAACACCCATCACATTATAGAAAGTACATTTACAAACACTTTTTACCTGCATAACAAAGCAAGAACATTTTACTCAGAATATTTTTGAAAAAATATAAAAATAAACCCTTAGCCCTTATTATTTTCAATTAATAAATAAAAAGTCAAAAGGGAAAGGACAACTTACGATGAGGGTGCGCAATACACTTACATACAAATTTCACTTTGGAGGCATCTTCGTTGATCAATTTTTTTATTGTCGATGTGGACTTTAATCAAAATGATGTTCTTTTATTTTTATTTTATTATTTTTTTTTCCAATGTACATAGGTATATTGAAATCGATGAAAGAATATCAATAAAGAACTAACAACTGACATTTTGATTAAAAAACTAAAACATAAAAAAAAAAATACTGAAAAAATATTATGGGGTCGGCGTACTCTGAAATTTAACTAATATACGCACACTAAAAACAAATACATTCTTGAAAATATCATATATATTTTGTATCCTACATACATAAAAACAAAAACTGAAAATCTATTCTGTCCGGCTGTTCACCATAATAAAACTTTTTGCTCCTGACGTCCTTTAATTTTTTTTTTTCTTTTTTAGTTTTTTTGTGTTTTTGTTTTTATGTTAAAATTTTTTTCCTTCCTGATTGATCTCATCGTTGTTCCAAAGGTTGAATACGCGTGCCGGCTGTCACTTTTAGCTAACAACAACAAAAGGATCTTCTGAAATTTTGTTTCTATTTAAGAAATTGTTATAAGATTCATAAAAGTATATATAACAACATACGATGAAATAACTAAAAAAAAAACATGTAAGATGAGAAAGTTTATAATGATAGGGAAATTTAATGGGGAATTTGAATTTTTCTTCTTTTTTTTTAAAATAGTTCGAGTGAAAAAGTGTTTCTTTTTTGAAAAATTCATGAACCAAAGAAAAAAATTATCATGGAAAACGTTTTATGTCCATCAAAATTTCGATGAAATAAAATAAAGTAGGCCACAATTTACACTATGTATATGTTCATTTTTACATTTTATTATTATCTACTAAAAACGGCATTACACTTTTATAATATTAAGGATTCAAGCTATCAATAACCCCAATCTTTTAAATTTTCATTTTTATTAAGGGACGAAATAACGAATGAGTCTGTCGTTTGATTCCTGATGACTACGATTGCTGATGTTTTTAATGATATGATAAGCAAAAATGAGTTTCTGACTTGACGATCCTTGTTGATCATCATCACCCTATATGATCAGAGAATATGTTGCGCTAGCGGAACATTAAAAAAAAAAACAATACAAATCAACTTTGAATTTACAGAATTTTTTCATATAAAAACGAAATTAAGAATGAAAAATTTTAAATTTTACAAAAGTAATATCGACATTTATTTTAATTTTTTTATTTTTTATTTTTTTTTTTTTTGGTTTAAATTCTAATAACAAAATAAGGGGAAGCCAATAAAAGAACATGTGTTTGATGTCTGTAAATGATTCGTGTGTCCAGTTTCATCAGATCAGTATATTTAATTTTATTTGAAAAAAAAAAGGAAAAAAAAGTGAAAATACAAAAATGAAATGAAAAAGGGAATGCAAAGGATATTTGATTTTTTTTTTTGGTCACTATTAGATCAAAAAGGAAATTAAATTTGGTAAAAATCTAAAGTATGTAAAATCATTTAAATTATAAACAAAAATATAATGATTCACTTTCAATAAATTGGATTCACCTCAACTTTTTGACAGTTGGTTTCAATTTTATTTTTAAAAAAAAAAGTGTCTTATCTTATATTTTCATTTTTCGGCTTTTTTTTTTAATTTAAATTATTTATACTTTGTTCTATTTATTTTTTTTTTTTTCACTTTTCATAGATGAAAACAGATTAAAAGTAAAAGCAACATACATACCTATAAATTTGTAATTGAATAAAGAAAGTTTCCAGAAAATTCAAAATAATTTTGAACTAATGTGATTTTTATGAATTTTTCTAATCACTCATAAAACGATAAAGCCTAGAAATTTTCGATCTTGGAAAAATTGAATTTGTTCTTTAAAGTGCCTAAGCTTTTCTCCCTGTAGAATTATTTTAACATTTTTTTCTAAAAAAAATAAAAAGCTCTCTCATTCTAATTAAAAATTTTGTTTGATTTATTTGAAATTTTAAATCTGAAATTCCTAATTTTTTAACACCCATTGAACTCAAACTTAATCAAACATGTTGTATACGTTTTTTGACCAAAATGTATTATCGCAGCTGCGCAATTCTGCTCCGCCTTTTTTTGATTTCAATTTTCCCATTACCATAGATTTTATATGTACATATAGTAAGTTTTTCATTATAATCAAAACAAAATGAAGATTGCTGTATATTAACACTCCCATTGCTCAGGTAAAAACAAAAGTTTAACTGAAAAATTCACCACATGAATCTACAACGAAACTGTAACGTATAGGTGCCTCTACCTACATACATATTTATATTTATGTACATACATATATACACATAATTTGTGATTGTAATATCAATCGAAGTGTGACGGCAACGAAAAGGTGATTTTTAGCAGTGTGACAGACACACGACAGCAATCAAACTTTAATTTAAATAATTTAAAAAAAGCAACAGATACTGAATAACAGATAAAGACCAGGTAGGTAAACCAGATCTTTATTGCACACACACACACACACACACACAGCATATGAGAGATTTGTTACATTTGAATGATTTTCATATAACGCATGAAAATAAACAATTGATAAAAAAAAATTTGTATTTTTCTAGCTGTGGGGTCATTATTTTTTTTATCGAGGAGGAGCTACTCCTAACTATTATTATAATCAGAAGTTTCCTTTTTTTATTTATTCAACATTAAAAAAGGGGATTACATTCACCTAAGCGTAATTACAGTGAGGTTTTTGTGGGAAGATTTAAATTTGAACATGCATTTTTTTGCATTGAATGCATCTGATAAATTGCTTGAATTTTAGATAAAAAAAAATATAAAACGGTGGCAGCATATGGTGAATTCGTTATAATTTGTTTCATTTATCAGAGCAGACATATTTCGTGAAATAAAAAGGTATCATCTTTTGTAGAATAAGCGAAGCGAATCATTTATTCACAGAATAGATTATTTTGAATTTTAAGTATGCACCTATGTAACCATGTATGTAATGTGTATTTAATTTTATATAAAGCTGCAATATTATTATGCTTTGTCACCCCTATTTTAATGTTAATTCAAAGGTAAAAGACACGTGTGTGAATTGCAATGTGCTGGAATTTAAAGCGGGAAAGTATAGAGGAATGCATAAAATTGATAAAAGTTGATGATACTTCATCAAGATTAAAAAATAGACAAAAAAAAAACAAACATAAAATTAAAACTTATTCAACATTTTGTAACCGTTACTTTTCAATTTTTAAGAAGTTTAAAAAATTTGAGCTGATTTTCCACACGCTAACAAACTTTATTCTATTATTTTTGACGGTAACCGAAGAAAGCTTTATTTAGAAAAGGATATTGATTTCTATATTATGCATGTACATATGTATGTACATATATGTATGCATTTTTTTAGTTTTTTTCAAATTGCAAAGATGACCTTAGATTTGCCAAACTTAAGAATATACGCTAAAATAACTGTAGCATAAATGTTTCAAGAATTTTTCATCTGAAAAATCTACATTGACAGTGACGCGAAAGCTTTCTTCTTGTGCAACATCACACACAATATTTGGGTAACGACATTCGATCAGTCCGGGAATCGAACCACGGACCTTTACCTTTCCGGGGCAATGCTCTTCCCAATGAGCTATCGGATGCCATGTCGCTCGCTATTCTTAGTTACAACTTTTAAACATTGATGAAGAACACTCAAATCTCCTACAATGTTGAAGTCAAAGACCACAATATAAATTAATTATTTTATTAAATTTAAACGGGTAAAATTTCAATTAAATTTTTCATGATGTATAAATGGGACCGGAAGAATATATGTATAGTTATTTTCTTCAAAAAGTAAAAAACTTTCTAAAAGACTTTGACAACCATACTCTACTCTGTGGGTCCTGAAAATCATGATGAACATAAAAAAAATTTTAAAGGAAGTTAAAGGATTCGCGAATTAGGTATGAAAGTAAATAGTCAATTTTCTTTTTTTTTTAAATTTATATATTAACATATTTTAAAAAATATTTTTTATTATTTAAAAGTAATAATTTACATGTGTACAAACACTTACATCGATCTTTGTTGCTATGATAAAAGTTTCGAAATCATTTTAAATTGATTTTTTTTGTTGATTTTATGTTGATTTTACAACAATAATAAAATTTTTTTCTTAATTTTTATTTGTTTGTTTAGAGGCATTAAAAGTTATAATTAAAAATTATTTAATTAAAAGTGAAAATAATTATATATATATGTATACAAAAACCTTAACATAAAATTAATTGTACACACTTTTTTAATATGAAAACTGGTTTAATTTTTCATGTCTTTGCAGGACATTACATAAATTCATCTTTTTTGTGCTTTTCGTTTTTTTTTTTTTTTTCTTCTCTTTAAATACATATAGGCATATAATGAAAAGAGAGTTTTTTTGAAAGTGAAGTTATTTTACAAATTGTCGTTTTATCGATATTTCAAAAATATTACATTGTATATATTATTCTTTAAAAAAAAAGGAAGATAAAAATGAAGAAAAAAAAAAAAAAAGAATTTTGCATACAGTACTGATGAAACAAAACGTAATCAACACTTCAGGTTTAAACTGGTCATTTGATTATATACATATATGAACAGGTTCAATGCCAAATTAAAGCCTCCTGTGACTTGATACTTGAAATAAAGTTGCAGACAATTCAGACATTTACATAAATTTTTGTCCTATAATATATTTCTCTCCTATATTTCATTATAATATAACTCCCGTTGAAGTTTAAACTTGTTTATTAGTCTTTTTCTTTAAAAAAAAAAAAAATAAATAAATAAAAAGTTCCTTTTGAAGGTTCTTTCTTTGTAAGAAAATTAATCATAATTGAAAGTGTTTTAATGTGACAAACAACAGATTGATTGATTTATATATTCTCACATAGAAAGTTGTGTTAGAAAATAAATTTATCACCATTCACCACTACACACCTACAACCAATCTAATATATAAGAGACTCTGAAACTATTGTATGTACATTGAAAAGCAACAAATAAAAATAAAATCTCAATAGGTAAAATAATCTCCCATTTCAAGTCTATAACAAAAAATTTTAACCTATCATTGTTCACTATTTCAATCCTCCTTCAAAAAAGTTTCATATCTTAACATACAAATACCACCCTCGCACAATAATTAGATTTATATACATATGTATATGTACATACGTATTCTCAAATTGAACGTTGCTCTACCAGTTTTACTCTTTCAACAATATACCTATACAATTTATTCTTGTATTATGTATTCATACATTTTATGAAGAGGGTGATAAAACAGGTGAGAAATATTCAACATAAAATAATTATTTTATATACATACATATGTATGTATGTACATTGGAAAACAAAAACAATCCGATTAATAAAAATGGTGAAATTTCAACTTTCCTTTCTTAAAATTGCCTCTTTATACACATTTTAAGTACAGAAGAAGAAAAAGTTTTCACCTCAAATCAACAACAGCAACAAAATTCATATTTTTTTTTTTTTTATTTAAATATCCAGAAGGTCTTATTAAGATTATATTAAATTGACCATAGGTAAAAACAAAAAAGACCATACCTACAACATTGATCATCAACATTATTTTATATTCCTTCTTGTATCTATCTCACCTGGATTGATATTAAATTGGCGCGAGCCAGAGATTATAATGTATAACTTTGAATGGCGCTTACTTGACTCTTATGAGAAGTCGTCTTATGTTCTGTTATATTTTACTTACACACGATGGATAATAAAAGCATTTAATATAGTGTTATTGTATTATGATGAAGGTGTATGATGGAAAAATAAAACAAAAATTTTAAAAAAGAAACAACTGTAATCTATAGTATAGGTGAAAAGACAGGTATGATATTAAGTACCTATCCAGTATCCGTTAGTGAAAAAGGAGAGTTCAAACCCACTTTTTTATATATCAGATTTGGATTTGAAGTTACTAGTGACGGTTAAGTATTAACAATTCAGTCAGGTGCTAAGCACCGATCGAAGCGGTTGTATAATAATATAATAAAAATTTTGTGAATAATTTTTTTTGTTTTTGATTCTTTTAATCGTGTTAATAATTTAAAAGGATTTCACATTTTTGTGTTTCAAAGGTTTGTAGGATTTAAAAAAAAAAAAAAAGTTGTGCAAAAGATTGAAAAAAATCATAAATGACTTATGGATTATCTTTTATTGGGATTTAAGTATTTAAAGAAAATTAATGATAACGTGGAAAAAAAATTAATTAAATGAAAATGTTGAAATTTGTGACAGTGAAATTGAATATAAAATATGTTTTAAGTGAAAATTCTTGATAAAAGATACTTGTGATGGAAAAACCTTATTAAAAAAAAAAAATTACTTGCAATTTGTATAGTGAGAAGGAATATTAAAGTGTATTGGACAACTTAAAAACGGTGTTTTTAAAAATTTTACTGAGAAAAAAACAGTTAAACGGTAAGTTTAATTTAATTATAACAACTCTATTTTTTTTTAAAAATTGTTAATACTAGTTACTACAAAAGTAATACTTACTCTTTAAAACGAGCTGATCGATAACTTCCTACATATCGGTTCTTTAGGGTGATTTACAATAGAAAATAGTTTAATAATTTTCTCAGAATTGTTCTACATTAAAAAAGCTCATAATGAAACAAACAACCACAAGCCTTTAAAAGATTTTATTTTAACCATATTTTTTCTACAACTGAGTACAGAAGCTATAATGTACCAAAATTTTTGGTTAGTAACTATCCGTAACCAAATTTTCAATAGAACACACTTAAATACGAGTATATTGTGATTTTTAAATTTTTGTTTTTCAAATATCTAACAAATTTATAACAATAAAATATGTATGTTGTTTTTCTATTGTTTCACATCAATTTTTCAAAGATTATTTGGTAAAGTTTTATTTATCTGTTATTCAATTTTTATAATCTGTTGGTTTGTTTTTTTTTTTCATAAGAAATTTTTTTTAAAGATAAAGAAGTGCGCAAAACAGAAGGTTTGTGTAGTAATTTTTCTTTAACAAAAAAAAAAATCAATTTTTAATTGAAAAATTTTATCAAATAAAAATTTTGAAATTATTTTGATTACTTCAACTGTAAAATACTTTTTCATTTTGATTTTTCTTTACTTTATTTTTCTACCAAATAATAACACCAGTGACTTTTCGTCAAAATATTGAATATAGGTATGTACATATGTATGTATCTTACATGTCAATCACCACAATATTAAAAAAAAAAAAAACAACAAAAAATTAAATAATTATTAATACAACGTAATTAAAAGTATTTAATCATTAATGATGTATTTACACACAACTTTTCTTCCTCATATTATGTCATTTAAACAATTAAGACAAAATATCGCCGGTGTCGTTGGGCAATTCTTAGATTCAAGATAAGAAATATATGTACATACATATGTATGTATTTCATTTTGATTTATTTCAGACGTACTACATGTAATGAAAAAAAAAAAAAGGGGAATTTTAAACGACAATAATCAAAAAATTGTCAAGTAATAATTACACTTGTAATTCCATACCTCAATTTTTTCATATATAATTACTAAGTTTTTTTGATTAAATAGTAACATATTGTAAAGTAACAATTAATATTTGAATAGACATATTATATTATAGTTTATTTAATAAACTAAAATTTTGAAAAAAAAAAAAAGAAATGTGTCAGTTTTTTGTATTGTAATTGAAAAATTATAAGAAAATATAAAAATATACCACATTTTGTAAAATAATAGTTTTTTCAAAGAATTTCAACACAAGTAAACCCAGAAATTCAATTAAAAAAATTTTTTTTTTGTTTTAAAACAAACTTAAGTTTGAAAAAAAAAACCTTTCAGCTGTAAAAATATTAACAATTATTATTTTGTTATAGGCCGGAAAAAACTCGTTTTGAAATTTAAGTAAAAATTCTTATTTTGTAGAATAATAGAAGATCTTGTAAGATTTACTAAACTTTAAAGCTTCTTTTCGTAACTAAAATACCGTTGAAAAAATTTAGATTCAGTTTTACCTTGTTCTGATCAAAAATTAAGTTTTTTTCTGCAGACTTTTATTCTGGACTTATTGATGTGAAAGAGTTACTTTATTCTTATGAGAAATATTTACATTTATAAACAATACAGAACAACACGACTTATCTATGAGAAGTTTTTTAATCGATACTATTGTTTTTCAGCCAACATGGAACATTTATCACCACCACCATCACCTCAATCAACTCAACAGCAATCACATTTTATGCAATTCAATCCAATCGATATGAGTTTATCTTCACCAAAATATCTGATGCAAAGAGCTTCAGCATTTAATTCAGTTTTAGCATCTGCAGGTCAAAAACTTAATGGCAGAGGTAACATAAAAAACTTGTAGAAAATATTTTAAGCCTTACTAAGATAAAATTTTTGTTATTAAAACTTCCAGATCTTCCGCTATTGTATAATCCTTTATTTTATTCGAGTGCTTTATTATGGCCACAATTCTTTTTCCCATCAACATCGGGTTTAACCACACCTTCTACTCCAGCTACACCACGTTCACCAGGATATTCGAATACTAGGGAATTCACACTAACACCAGAAAAAGAGGATTTACCCGATGATGATATGCCATTAAATTTATCAACAAAACCATCATTGAATCCAGAAGTTAATTCTAGTAGTACAGGTAGCAGCAGTCCAACAGATGATCGTTTGCAATCCTTATCATCACCAAAATCTCCATTACATCAGGATGATTTGAATTATTCTACCTCATTGACAACAGGAGTGACAACAACAACAGCAACAACATCAATAACAACATCAAATGATGATATGATCGTATCAAATGGACGTTCACATCATCAGGCTATTATTTGGTCACCTGGTAGTATGTGTGAAAAAGAAACTTCCTTAATAGGAACATCATCTTCCTTACATCATCAAATTGATCCGATTGTGAAAAAATTTAAATATGATAGAAGATCAAGTTACAATCGTACAGAGAATGAATATAATCAACAACGTAATACGTCATCTAATATTTCACTTGTTACAAATCCAGATGGTTTACAAATTTATACGAACAGACGTCATACAACGGGTTCTTCATCTACATCATCATCATCAGGATCAACATTATCCACAACAAATCATCTTCATCATCATAATCAGCAACAGCAACATCACCATCTGCATCCTCATCATAGAGATTTAGAATTTTTCTCACAATTAAAACAAAATCAACGTGAAATTGAAATTTTAAGACAGAATCGAACTGATATATTTGTTATGCAAAATAATAATAATAATAAAAATAATAACAATAATAATAATAATAATAATAATAGCGATAACAGTAACAATAATAATAATAATAATATTAATAATAAAATTAATAACAGTGGTATGTGCCATGATCTTAGTGCTATGAATGTAATTCATGAAAAAGAAATTACACGTCCAGATTCAACAGCTGTAGTTAGTGATTTAGTGACATCTGTTAAAGGTAGCGATGATGAAAAAAGAAGAGAAAGAAGTTTTCAGGTGAGTTTTACATTTATTATTTTTTTTTTCTTTAATTTTTTTCTTATGAATAATCTAAAAAAGCCTTTTAATATTGAATTTATTTAATTTTTTTTTTATTTATTTCCATAATATAAACGGTATTTTTTCCCTTATGATTCATGTTTTCTTAAATTTTTGTTGTTTCTTTATGCATATCACCGTTGTTTTCCACATATGTGATGCATTGCATTCAATATCCTTTTTTTTTCGTGTATTTTGCTTTTATAATTAAATATGATGGTTTTTTTTATTTTTATTTTAATTTTTTAAATTAACTCGTTTACTTTTGACTATACATATATGATCTGGTTTAACTGACTTTAGTATCTACCTGCATTTTACTGAACATCATCTGTAATTTAAATAATTATAAAAAAAAAAAAAAAAAAAAAAAACGGAATAAATATGAAAGACGAAAAAAAAAAATTAAATATGTCAATAATTTTTTTCCTTTTTTTTTTTTTTCTTATTGTAAAGTATCTTTTCCGAATTTCAATGTCTGATAATGACAGTATACACATGACATAATTAAGAAAAAATCCAATCACTAAAATTACCATTTTTAGTTGGTATGATGTGTTAATTTTTATTTTATTTGAATAGGGAAGTAGTATTTTGATGAATCTGTGTTTTTTTCTTTCTCCTTGTAAATACAACTTTTTATTAAAAAAAAAAAAAAAAAACTTGTAATGTTTATATGAATATTTTTGTATACAAAAACAGAATTTTAATACAAAAAAAACACACACACACACACACACGATAATTGAACATCAAGCATTAAAGTGCATTGATTGAGATTCCATTTTTATTATTTTGAAATTGAACTTTCACGTTTTTGTTGTAATTTATTTATTTTTCGAGAGTGTGAAGTAAAAATACAAAAATGAAAGAGAAAAGTTTAATTAAAAAAAACTTGTAGATCAAAGGAAAAATTGAGAATTAATGTTTTATAGTTGATTACAAGTGACAAGAAATAATTGTCAGGAATAATTATTTTGAAAATTAGAATTTTCAATTTTAAAGTTTACATAGTTGATTATTTTTAGGTATTTGGAAATTGTGGAAAAGTGTAATAGGAATAGTTCGAAGTTCTGCAACATATGAGCGCCTGCCTCTGAAGATCAAATTTTGGAAAACTTCCAGACATCGATCCATTTATTTTTTATCCCTACAAATTAAAATTTGACACCAAACTTCAATCAGTACGGGGATTAAAGAGCGTTTCAGTTTAAGTAATCGGTCAATTCTCCATTGACTTTAGCTGTGAAAATTATACACAATCGAATACAGCATCTTCATTCTTCACACCATAAAGTTAACGTCTAGTTCTCTCTAAAATCTCAAAAATGTCCAACTCTGTAAAATGATGACTAAGAAAGCTTTTGAAATTTCTGTTGAAAAAAATATTTCTTCAGACTTAACATTAAACCTGCAAGAAAAAGATACCTATCATATTCAAAGTTAGTTGTTTACGGAAACCTTTCAAGTGTCGTTAAACATAATACACAACCTTTTGTTTTACCCTAGTTGATGATAACAATCGAGTTACTTCAATTGCATACGTACAATTCTACGTACATAACTTATATGCTTACATACATATACATATGTAGGTGTATAATATTTTACAAGTAAATATTAAAGGCTCTATCAGCTGCTGTCGTGTGCCGGTATTTATTTAATAGTGTAATTTAAATTAAAGAGAATAAAATTCAAACCCTTAAAAAAACAAAAGTGTTTTTTGGTGCATGTCATTTTTTGTTGTTGTTGTTATTTTTATAATTGTTTTTTGTTACATTATTATTATTATTATTTTTATTGTATGTAAGTAGAGGGTTATATTGATGATATTACATGCATGTTTTGATACTAAGTGGCGATTGAAGATTTTAATTTAACAGCAATGGCACGTGGAAATAACACAGGATAGAACACTTGAATGATATTTTTAATTTTTCTTCTGTTTTTTATGAGAAAATTAATTTATAACGATGTAGGTCATGAAGGAAATATTTTGTTTTGAAATAAAAAAGATAAAAATAGCCTTTGATTATTTTGAAGATATTTATAATATTTTTCATCTTTTTTGATTTTATTATATTTTTTATAGTTTTAAACATTTAAGAATCTGCTGCAATATACTCATCTCAAGATCTGTCTATTAATAAATTCAATAAAAATTCCTCTGAATTCTTTTTTGATTTAAATTAAAAAAGTAGACACTGAAGGATATTTTGGTTATAGTTTAATTAAAAATAAAATCGTCAATATTTAATATTTTTTTAATATGAATAAATTCAACATAAATATAGAAAATCTTCGTGTACTCTAAATAATTATTATTTAAAGTGTCCTTGTACTATAATATACAATTATCGACATTTAAGGAAATAACAAAAATAAAAACAAAAGGAAAGCAAAATTAACATTCATTAAACTTATACAAATAAATCATTTATTGCACGAAATTTTTTCATCCTTCGAAATTTGATATTTATTTTCTTTTTTTATACTTTTATGGGTCATTTTTTTTTTCGAATTATCTTTTAGTATTGAATAAATTTCATTTATCTATATATTTTTTGTTTTGAAAAAAAAAAGGGTTAAATCGTATATTTTTATGAATATTATTTAATTATTCGTTATAACAAATGAAAAACAAAACAAAAACGGACATTCATGTCAAAAGGTTATATGATTACGTTGCCCGTTATTTGTAAAGATATATTTTCGTGTTTTAATTAATTTAATTACTAGTTTCTTAATACACTTATTGGAAAACAAAAAGCTTTATTAAGGATTTTCAAATAATAATTTATACAATACATATATCTATACTATCTATAAAAGTAAATATTTGAAAATAAAACGAAAAAAAAATGAAGTTTTTCCTTTTCGTTTTTCATTGATTTTTGTTTATTTATTACTTAAAATACAATAACCAGCATTAGATATTCAAAAGATTGTTTTTTTTTATTGACATACACTTAATTTGCAATTTGTATTTATTGACGTTCAATTAAAATAAAATATAAAAATATACTAATATACGTATATAAGATATAAATATTGACTTTATTTTAAATTATGATTAATTTTCTTCTTTATACTCTCTCTTTGACGTAGATTATTTTTCAAATAATTGAAAATTGATTAAATTTTTTTTTCTTTAAAAAAATGAGACGTATATACAGTTGTTTTCTGTTATTTCTGTTTTGGTTTTTTCCTTTTTTTTTTTTCTCCACTGCAAGAAAATTTTTTTTTCAAGTAAAATCTTTTTTTTTTTTTTTTTTTTGCAATTTTGTTTGAGAAAAAATATTAAATTTGAAGAAAAAAAATAATGATAATAAAACTGGTACAATAAATCGCAAAAAATAAACAAATATATACAAACAAACACAAATTGTATGTATTTGTTCAAGATGTGATTAACATACTTATTTTGTATTTAAAGTCTGAATAAAACATCTGTAAAAATGAAGGTTGATTAAAAAACAACAATAAAACATTTAAATTCTAATTTACAAAAAAAAAAAAAAAGAAAGAAAAAAATTCATTTTTAAATGAAAAACAAAATATTTTCTGAGTTGTGATGATATTATTTAAACCAATATTTTATCTTTATAGCTATTTTTATATTATATGAGACAAAAAAAAAAAAAAATCTTGAAGTGTCAAAAAAAGAATTCTGGCAAATGAATTAGAGTAAAAATAAAAAAAAATTTTGAAAGTTAATATGTAAAGAATTAGATCAACATGTTTTCAACATGTCTTATTTTTGTTTCCAATTTTTCTGGAATTTTGAATTATTTATTTACACTGGGACTTTTCTTATTTTAATTTCGACTAGTTTTAAATGCTCAATATCTAATGCACCAATTTCGAATTTTCGAAAATCATTATTTTATCATATTTTCCGACTAATTTGTAATTTTTCCGCTTTCATGTACGTTTTGAAGTGTACGTTAATGTTTTTTTTTTCCGACGTAATTTATATTTGAGTTTTTCATGTTATTTGTGTTGAAAAAAGCTAGAAAGTCATATTTAAACCTAGAAAACGTAATTATAACGCTTTTTAGTTACGAAACCAATTAAAATTTTTTTGGTAATAATTCTTGCGAAATTGTATGCCTCAATAAAATTTTAAAATTCTAATATGGAACTATAATAGTTGTTAACAATTTCTTTAAATACGGATACAAGTATTAAATTTTTTTTTTTTTTTTTTTTTTTTGAAAATAAAAAATCCTGAAGTTTAAGATACATATATGATAGAATATAAACCAGACCTAGAATTAAAGTGAATTATTTACTTTTTTTTAAATTTCAAATTAATTTGACGTAATAAGATAAAATATGTATGTGTTTAGTATACCAGTGAATTTGTTTATACATATATCCTGTTTTGGTCGGAAAAAATAAATTCTCTATATGAGTTACAACAAAGATAAAATTCAGAGTTATAAAACAAATCCTTCTTGTATGAAATCAATCTTCGATCTTTTTACATTCTGTTACGAATTTCGTTCTTGGTTCTTCTACCTTTTAAGTCAAAAATAAAATCCGACAAATAAGAACAAAAATCAAGAAGGTAACGTTAAATTAATAAAAATTATTCCATTAAAAGATATACATACATAGTGGCGCTCAGCAATACGTTTTTTTTTTTTCTCTCAAATCAAGAAAATAAATATTAGCAATAATGTTGCCGTTTTAACGTCATTTCATTAACACAGCCAATTAAGAAATTCTATCCTGTTTTTTTTTTCTCTCCATTATTTATTATTATAATATTTTTATTTTCTAAAGAATGAGGTGATATGGAGAAAAGTAAACAACTAATCAGTAAAGTAAATTCTTTAAATGTTTATTGTTATAACAATTGGTGGTATTGATTTAGATTGAATGTTTTGACAAATTGAAAATAATGAAGATATGTACATCTTCAAACACTGTAAAAAATGTTAATATTGCTCAAACAATAAAGTATTAAGTATTAAAGTGGGTTGAAGGGTTCATCGATATTTGAGATCAGTGTGGTAGAATAGACAGAAAAAATTCACTTTGGATTGGAGTATATAATTTTATATTTGTTGAACTTTATAAACTCGATATCTTCAACAATCACATTTCTGTTTATTTTTCTGATCCATTATCTCGTATAGCTTTTTAAAATTAAATTAATCAAACCAAAAAGGTGTTCGATATTCAATTCATTTTACTTTTAACTTTCATGAATTTTTGAGTATGAAAAAACACATTTTTAAATTATTATTATTATTATTTTTTCACTGTGTAACACTTTCAGAATTTCTCTTGTTTATATTGTATTGAAGATATCAATCATTTTGATGATACAGATACTTTGTGTTCAATAAACATCATTTGCGTAATAAAGAGATTTATCATATACATATATCATACGGTAATACATTCTAAATATGTAAGTAAGATGCGAGTGTTTTAATACATGAAGGTTTTTCTACATTTGCTTTTATTTCATTTTCTTTCGTATCAAAATATGCGGATATAAAAACAATTAAATAAATTTTATAAGAAAAATTTTCAAATGTATTAAAGGACTAAAAAATTTCTATTTACACAAGTGTAATATAAAAAAAAAAAATTGTAAATGGAAAATATGAAATCATTTTATGCATTATTATATTATTATACATAATATATTTGAATAAAATGTCATGTGATAGATTTTTGTTTTCTTCACAATACTCTTATGATTTAGATTCGTTGACATCTTTTTTTTTTTTTTTTTTTTGATACCTAGAAAGTAAATATGAAGTCTTTAAAACATGTATATTTTAAAAGTTTTTTTTTTTTTTTAATTTATCCAAAGTCACACGGCATCTTGAGATACATTATCAGGAAAAAAAAATGAAGAATATTATACAGGTTTTTTTTAAAAAAATATTTTTTTTCTTAAAAAAGAAAAGAGTTTGTTTGATAATTTCAAGGAAAAGATACAATATTCGTATAATGGATAAAATCTATTGAAATCAGACGTGACATATTTTCATAATTATATTATACTCGTATTTTTACCGACAATAATAATGTATATTTTAAGGTGACATTATATTCTTTGAAATTTAGAGTAAATAAATGTCAGTTTTCATTTAGTTTCTTGTACTACTAAATTTCATGGATAATGATTTTCTCGCGGTGGTCTTTTTGGGATTTCCAATGTGTTTAAATAAAAAGTAAGACATTATATGTATATGAATGATTTGTTGAGACTACTGTTTAATTTTGTTCTATTATTCATAGTATGAATAAATAATTGTAATTTCAAATGACGCGACAATATGTATTATTAGTTTTTGAATAATGTACAGGAAGTCGGAAGTTTTTTAAAATTTTTTTTTTGTAAAGATTTAAAATAATATTTTTGAGGTTTATATATAAAGTACATGGATGTTTTGAAAATTCAAATCAGGATTTTAAATTTATAATTTAATTCAAAGCTTATTTGAAATTTGAAAATCTAAAATTATTTTCAGGTTTTTAACATTTCAACGTTCGATTGCAAATCATTATTTTCTTGTGAATTAATTAATATCCTTGAATTGAATTGAAATTAGTTGTAAATTTTATTTATTCGAAATTACTTTTTGATTTCAACTATAAAAATTCAATCTATTAATTTTTTATGACTGTTTCTAATGACAAAAGAATTATAAAAACAATAGATTTAAACAAGAAACTTATTTTTCTGTTCTTCGAAATGTATTCAATAAATTTAAACATTCACCAAAAAATGTGTGGAAAAATTAATTTTTATTTTTTTCTAAAATTTTGTTTCTGTTCGAAAATCAAAATTTCAATTTTAAGAAAATAATATTACAAATTTATCTTAAATTAAATTTTTTATTGATTTGAAACAAAACAAAAATAATAATAATAATATCGTACCACCTAGTAATTAAATTTATTCTCAAGAATTCGACGCGTGGCGCACCATTCGAAATAAATTTTTTTTTTTCACAAGTTTGAAAAATAAACAATAGATACTCGTATCAGTATGATAAATGAAACATGAAAAAACTAAATTTTTTTTTTTTTTAACACTCTGAAAGAGTATGGAGTTATAAAATATCAATCACCTGAATAAATACACAGAATGACAAATATGTATATGTACTTAAATTGTATTAAGATGTACCATACAGAAAATTAAATTCCATTTTTGTACACACTTTATTAGAAGAAGAAGAAGAAAAATATTATGGAAAAAATATCTAATCACATTAAAATTAGATGTGTGATGTGTACATTTGAATTATAAATTTTTAATTTAATGGAAATTTCCGATCAATACAAAACATTGTTGAAGTAAATTTAGCAATTACGTAGTCCCAATGAACTATATAAATTGAAAAAATCACTCAAGGATTTTTTTTGTTTTTTTTTTTTTTTGTTTTTTTGTTCATAAAATTATGATAAGATTATAAGTATTTGTAATTAAATATTTTTCACCTGTTTTTATATTTCTTGGGAAAATCTCAATATTTAATATATATGATTTTGTTGTTGTTTTTTTTTTTTTATTTTCTTAAAAATTTTAAAATGATATCACGACGATAATAAGAATATGATTCAATTAAGCATATGCTATATTAATTATTAAATAAGCACATATGTTTTTGTGTGATTAATCGTTTGATTATTGAATCTTATTTTGCATATAATATGTACATACATTTCTTTGTTCTTTAAATTTTTTATTTTTCTTTTTAGAAATAACCTTAATTACGAGCCTTATATGGTGTGGTGATTAATGAAAATTTCATTTTTTTAAAAAATTCAGAGTCATCGACCGAATTAAAGGATTTTGTTAAACTTTTTTGTTAATAAATTAGTTCAAAAATATTTAATTTTATTTAAAGATGATTTAAAAAGTGAAATAGATATACTTTATATGTACATATAAAGAAGATATTTTTTTCTAATTCTCATTTAAACCAAAACAATCTTTTTCAACAGTTAAATTCATACTTTTTCACTTGAAATTTAATACATGTCTTAAATCTTAATTTATAATTAATTTAATTTTTTTTTTTTTTTTTTTTTTTTAGTATCAATAATTAATTTGAAATTACTTTTTTTTTTTTCTATTTACAGTGTAAACAATGTGGTAAAACTTTCAAAAGATCAAGTACATTATCAACTCATTTATTAATTCATAGTGATACTAGACCATATCCTTGTCAATATTGTGGAAAACGTTTTCATCAAAAGTCTGATATGAAAAAGCACACATACATTCATACAGGTTAGTATACAAGTCAATATGATATGTATATATTACATGTTGACATATGAAATCAAATTAGTACTCCTATTATTTAAAAAAAAAAGTTTTATTCCTTTCTTTTTTTTAAAAAAAAGTTGTTAATTACTATGTTTGATACTTTGTTCAAGTTTATTACATTTAAAAAAAAAAAAAGTTGTTATTTTTTCCTTTTTTTATTTTTTTTGAATTGATTCATGAATCACTACTACTTTATAACAATCACTATTATTAAAGAAAAAAAAAAAAAAAACAATCGAAAATTTTTTTTAAAAAAAACAAAATCTGTTTAATTATTAAAAACAATTATACGAATTGAAAGGGTTGTATTCAAATCTTTTTTATTACAAATTCAAATTGATATGCGTGGTAACAGAAAAATATTTTTTTAAAGTTTGTTTCTATTTTAATTTTTTTTTTCTTATTTAAAAAAAAAAAATAAACGAAACAGAATATATTTGTATAACAGTAATGAAATTTAGAAAAAATAAAAAAATATAATACTTAATTGCGTGTTTCTAACTCGAATCTTTTCTTTATTTTTTTTTTTTTTTTGTTTCATATCATATTCGTTAAATTTCATTAAATAAAAACTTATGTTCAAATTATTATTGAAAAAAAAAAAAAAATTAAAAATGAAAATCGAACACATTTTTATTTTTAAATTTTATAATAAAAATATTGAAATTGAGAACAATTCATTATTAGATACACGATATATGTTTGTCTTTTACACACGTTTTCAAGGCATGATTTTTTAATTGTCATTTTTTCATCAAACTAGATTATATTTATATACATATACGTACATGAACAAAAACGAAATTATTTTCCCAGAAACATAACTTCGATTATATAATATATATTTTTTCGGGAGTGTTTTTTTTTTTTCGTAAAACTTAGCAAGTATTTAAAGGTTGTTTCTATTTTTTTTCTATTCTATTTTTGTTCTGTTAATAATAACAAAGTCAGGATTGTATTTTTGAATAAATATTATATACATATGTTGTGTCCATTCATATATAATATTTTTTTTAAAGTAAAGTAATGTAACATTAAGTTTACTTTTGTAATAATTTCAAAAAGATACATATTTATATGAAATCTTTAGTAACCGTAGGCATTTAAATAAAAATTTTAACTCAATCCTTGATCCTACCAGAGGATATAGGAAGTGAATTTTACAATTTTCAATTAATGCCTATTACTTGTGTAAAACTAAAATTTTCGATAAAATTGATTTTATTGATAATATTTAATTATTATGCATAATTTCGAAAACCACTAAAAAAAAAACCAGAAATAACACATAATTCGCATTTAATAATTATATTTTTATTGATTCTCCATTTTGCTACAATACTCTTAATTGTTATACATTAACAGAAATAATAATAATAACAATAATATTTTAATTTAATTGATATGAATTAAAAACAGTAGAGCATAACATATGAAAATGCAAATACACATAATGTGATCATATAAATACAGAAAATCACATAAAATCATAAATAAATCATTTTGTTACATTACCTCTTTCTATACTTATTTATTTATATACATATACAATTCTACAATGTTTCCAATGTTTCTGTTATTGTTATTGTTTTTTTTTTTTTTTTTTTGTTACCTGTATAGCATATATGTACATATTTCCAATCAAAAAGCAAATAAAAATTTATTTATTTTACATTCATTTTATCAATTTTTATTATTTACTACTATAAATGTAGGTAGTATGTATATACCTGAAAATAGTATAGATATACATTCATTTATTATTATACAATGCAATCAAATAGCAATCAAAATGATATTACACATTACGATTAAAATACAATAACAATATTATGTATATGACACATGTCATGTACGCTTGAAAGAAAAATAAAAAGGGCAGGTATTCATATACAATCCAAGCAGATACATTTTACATATGAATTTAATAAATGGTATATTAAAATATTATATTATGTACACATAAATGTACATATTTATTAAAATAATCATAATAAAATCATATATG
This sequence comes from Bombylius discolor, assembly GCA_939192795.1. Lineage (NCBI taxonomy): Eukaryota > Metazoa > Arthropoda > Insecta > Diptera > Bombyliidae > Bombylius > Bombylius discolor. The sequence continues at coordinate 27,036,699 of OW584241.1, read as the reverse complement.
TTTATTATGCCACTCAATATTGTTGATATTGTCCTATTTTATATTTTATATAAAATATTTCTTTTTTCTTTCACTTTTTTTTTTTTGTTTTTTTTTTTTTTCTTCAATTTTTTTGTTATAATAAACATAAAATGTAATAATAATAATTAAAAAAAAAGTCAAATATAACGTATATTAAAAGGATTGATGATATAAAAACATTTAATCAGATTTAATTAGTGTAATTGCTTTAAATTATTATTATTATTATTATTACGATTGAAAATTATTATCCCACACCTCAATAACATATTGTTGATTGCAATCATTATAATTATTTATTTATAGTGCAGAATGTTTTTTTTTTTCTTTTTTTTTTTTTAACTTATTTATTTTCATTATTTTACTAATTTTTTTCCTTAAGATTGCTTTAGACTACTTGATTTATCAAATATGATTTGTGCTTTGATATGAAAATGACGTATCTTTTGATTTGGCTATGACAAATGTCGAATTCAACTATTTGTATGCTTTCACATTATTTGATTTGTCAAACATTGTATGTAGGTATATGCAAAATTTTAAAAAAAAATTTCTGTAATAATACCATAAAAATTTTTAATTAAAAATATGTAGATATATAAATAAATAGAAACAAAAACTATTCTTATCTCTTTTTCTTTGTTAAAAACTTAGTTAAAATAAAAAAAAAATGAAATTTTTTCTAAAAAAGTCAAACGCAAATCAAACATATCAAACTTGACATATCTGGTATGTCTTTACACCATCAGATAGCAATTTCGACAAAAATCAAATCAAGTCGTATTTAATAAATCAAGTAGTCTAAAGCAATCTTTAGTATAGCATAAGATTTGTTATATTTTAATAAATAAATAAAAATTAATTAAAAAAATTAACACGATTAAAATATATATTTTTTTTTCTTTCTTACAGGTGAGAAACCACATAAATGTACAGTTTGTTTGAAAGCATTTAGCCAAAGTTCAAATTTAATAACACATATGAGAAAACATACTGGTTATAAACCATTTGCTTGTGGTCTATGTGATCAATCATTTCAAAGGAAAGTCGATTTAAGAAGGCATCGTGAAAGTCGTCATAATGAGGGTGAAAATAATTTTAATACTTCATCATTATCAAATAGTAAAATTGAAGTAACAAGTAGTTGTTAGCAAAATTTCAAATTTAAATATAATTTTATTGAAAAATACACAAAAAAAAATGTTTTAAAAACCAAAAAAAAAAAAAAAAAACAAAAAACAAAAAAAGAAAATTTAAAAAATTGAAAAATCATTTTAGATAATCATTTGGAATTGAATATTTAAAAATAAAAAAATTTATTGATTTTTAAAAACATTAAACTTATGTATGTTACCTTTATTTTATTTTACGTATACAAATTTCAATAGTAATATTTTAACTCAGATATTCCACAAAACATTTTTTTTTTTGACAAGATAACATTTTAATTTTCAGTAATAAAAAATAAAAAATAAAAATAAATTTTCAATTTTTAATAATATTTTTTTTTTTTTTTCAAAATCTCTAAAATCTACAAAATCTTTAAAATTATTTTCATAAAATTGTTCGTTTTGTTTGAACATATTGTGTAGCTTGAAATTTTTTTTTTTTTTTTTAGTAAATTTTCAGACATAAATATTGATAAAATTGAACAAAGGGTAAATTTAATATTTTTCTAATAAAAAAAAAAAAAAATATAGGTAACAATGGGATTATTTTTGAGAATTTTTGTTTAAATGTGAATTTTTAAAATGTTGTTACTACGTCGATTCGAATTTTTGAATTAAAAGTTAACTTAATCAAGCTGAATAATATTCGGAATAATTGAGTAGATTTCTAATGACAGAAAAAAAAAAAATTAATATTCTTTTGCTTGAAAAAAAAAAAAAAAAAAACAAAATTGTATAATATAATTTTAAATAATTTTTGAAAACCAAAGCGCTTTTTTTAATTAAGAAGATGAAAAAAAAAAACAAAAAAGAAAACGTAGTAAGTATGTATGTACAATTTTAAATATGTAAAAAAAAAAAAAAAATTAAATAAAACAAAAATCATGTACCTTAATTTAGGGAGAATTAAATTAAACATAAAAATTAAATAATACACTTTTTTTTTTGTTTTGTTTTAGTAAAATTACAAAATTTCTTGACTTTTGTTTTTGGTAAATATAAATTTTTCACATTAATTATTAATTAAATTTTTTTTTTTTTTTTTTTTTTTTTGTTGCTTATAAGTTACTTAAATTATTTATTTAGGTTTAAGATAAGAAGGGGAAAAATAAACGAATAAAATAAATTGAAAAAAAAAAAAATCATTTCAAATTGTAATTAAAACAAAAATTAAAAATTTAATTTTCTAGTCTAGAATAAAAAAAATATATAAAAAAATTTTCAATAAAAAAAAAAAAAAGAAATAAAAAAACATAAGTTCAATTAGATAGTGTATATTTTAATTAAAAGAAGAAAAACATTTTTTTTAAACATTAAGTTAATTTTTTATTTTTTTTTTTATTTTAATTTATAATTTATGTATTTGTGCACCTTAACTAGAAAACATTTTTTTTTTTTTTTTGCTATTTCATAGTTGAACACCTTATTAAAGGAAAACAAAAAATAAAAAAAATAAATCTATTTTTGTCCTTGTTTAAAATTAGTTAAAGAAACAGCTAAAAGTACCAAAGATTGTTATTAATAAATATTAAATAAAAATCATATTGATAATATACATATATGTATATATGTATACCTATGTATGAAATGTAAACAAATATACAAAAATGTATATTTATTATAAGTATGTATATTGTAAACATGGGGAAAAAAAATGTGTTAAATGTTATTAATATATGTTTCACATATAAAAAGCACATCCTTATATCATTAAATTGTATATATTAAAATATATACTCAGTATAATTATGAAATATTTTTGTAAAAATAATATACATAAAAAGAAAAAAAAAAAAAAAAATTAAATAAAATCGAATAAGATAAACACTACATAAAATTGTACAAAAGTAAAATATTTAATAATTAGAATTAGAAAAAATTTAAATGTATGTTTCTCTTTTTTTTTTTTGTATAGTTAAAAAATAAAATGTTTTGTTTAATTAATTTGTAACATTAGACAAAGAAATAAAATAAAAATTAAAAAAGATATCAATGAAATTTTAATTCAATCAGGACAACAGAACATTCTCATAAAATTACCAAACGTAAAATATTTGAATACCAAAACAAAGGCTTCATTTTCTGCATTATTATTAAAGAAAATCCCTTATTTCAAACATTCCTGAACATTTTAAAATTATTTATTCAAAAAATGAAAAAACCCTTGGCACATTTTAAAAAAAAATTAACCATAAAAATTTTTTTTGAATAGGATAAAATAATTTAAGACTTTCCGAATTTGAAAAGGATTCTGCTTGAGCACTTTCACCTTTTAAGATATAATTTGTTAAAATGTATCTCTTTTGTAAATTATGCAAAATATTTTTTGATCGTACATTGTACATTTCATATCCTCTTTTCAAAAATCGTACATGAATAGAAAGTAGAAATCCTGTTACTTATTTTGAGATCATTCCCATGCAAAAACGAAATATAAAAATGTCGTTTTTGAATTAATTTTTCCCGAAATTTCACAGTTTCATGAAAGATTGACAGTCGAGGTGGAAAATTTTTCATAACATGAAAAGTAATTGAAATTTTGAAAAAAAGATACATTCTCTGAATTTTTCACATTGCAATCTATAATAAAATCACCCATTTAACTAATTTCTGAACAACAAAAATTTTTGACTCAAAAAATCGACAAAGCTTTATTATTTTTTTTTTTGAATAATCGATCAAAAACAAAATAATTTTGATTTAGCTTGACTGAGTGATGAGATATGATATTTCAGGATCTTATGATTCCATATCTGAAAAAAGATAATGTTGTGAGACTTCTAGTTGTTTAGATATGGCTTTTCAAAGTTTGTGAAGTATGTAGAAAATATAGTATATTGTAAATATAAAAACTTTTAGTTAAACACTGATGGATTCTAAAAAACCAATGTCCAATCAAAAGTCCCTAATAAATTAAAATACATAGTTTCTGAGAAAAAAAAAATTATTTCTGAACACATTCAAAAATCTCGTTTTTCGATCGAGTTTTAAGAAATATACTAAGGCTTTGTTTCTTTATTTTTTTTTTCATTTTTTAATGTCAACGTTCACTGCAAAAAACTGAATGTATTAAATGGTTTTTTTTTTTTAAATTTTTCTCTAAGCTTATGTTTATATATATCTACTTATGTACATATGTCAGTGTAATTAAATAGTACTTTCTTTTCAATTCGAACAATCATCGCAAAAATTTTTCCACCTTTTTTCTTAATTACCCTGTAATAATCACCATAATAAATCACTTTTCACTGTTCTTCATCGTATAGTCTTTGCATATTAATTTAAATTAAAAACAAAAACAATAAATAAATCCTTTTTATTTTTGTTTTGTTTTTTTTTTTTTTTTGTTTTTTTTTTGACAAGCACCTGTCATCAAATTGAAAATATAAACCGTGAAAGTAAAATGTATTTATTTACATACATACGTACTTAATATATATATATTTATAAAATTTAACAAAAAGATAAAAATACAAACGTATATGTAGATATAACGCAAAATGAATGAAAAAGAATTAAATATTTGTAAATTAGTTATTTTTATAACGGGAGCTGCATTTTTTGGTTATTGCATTTATTTTGACAGAAAACGTCGTCAGAATCGAATATACCGTGAAAATGATAATAATAATAATAAAAAATTTAAAAATACAACAAAAAAACAATTATATTCAATACCTGAAGCATCTGAAGAAAATACAGCAATTAGTGCTGTCGTCATGGCACAACCACAAAAACCATCATTAAATGTTAAATCTAAAATAAAAAAAACAACACAACAAAAAAAATCATCAAAAACAAGTTTTCTTGAAGAAGTTCATCAAGGTGAAGATTTAATTGAAAATGGTAATTATGAGATTGGTGCTGAACATTTTAAAAATGCATTAATATTATGTGATCAACCAATTATATTTTTGGAAACATTAGAAAAAGAATTACCAAATGAAGCTTTCAATATTTTAATTCAACAAATTAATACAAATTCAATTATTTCAAATATTAAAATACCAATTAAAGAATATCAAAATGATAATAATAATTACATATCAAATTTTTCAAAATCTATTCAAGAAATTCATTTTGGAAAATCATTATTTATAAATGGACAATATCAAGAAGGTATGATGAGTTTTATTAAAATAATTGATAAATCATCATGTCCAGAAAGAATTTTTCAAGAAATTAAAAAGATAATGCCACCAAAATATTTACAAAAATTTATGGAATTATATGAAAAATATCAAAATGAATTTAATTTATCAAAAATGATGTACAATGAAAATTCAAATGGAAAATATAATAATTTTAATAATTTTCAACCAAAAAAACAATATTATTGGATTGAAGAAAATGAATATTATGCAGCCAGATGTTTAAAAAAATCATTTATACGACAATCATTTTAATAATAATTTATATTTTTTGATATTTTTTTATACTCAACACTCATATTTATTTTATTAAAAAAAAAAAAACATCTTTCAAATATATCACATAATTCTGCTTTGATATCCTTTTTTTTTTATCCCTGTTCTTTTGTATTGTATTCAATATTCATAAAGGTGTGTATAATTGAACTCTTAACTCTTCATTTATATTATAACTGACCACCACTATCGTCAGCAGTTAAATGAAAAGAATTTTTTTTTTTTTTTGTTCTTATTATTGTTCTTTGAACCTCAGTTTTTTTTAATATTTTTTTTTAAGTATTTTTTTTATATAAAAAAATATTTTTCATAAATAGGCGGTTAGTGTACATCTGGCGGTATGTAATTGATATATCTTCTTTAGTGTTATTATATATATGTTTGTCGGTATATTATATCAAATACATATATTTTTCCACCTTGCTGTTTCTTTACCATTAATGACAATGAATAAAATACCTGATGATAAACTAATTTTAAATGTCTCATTTTTGTGTATTTGGCACGGGTTTGAACTTTTATGTATATTAGTTTGAACAAGCAAAAACAAAAACAAAAAAATTGATAAAAACAAAAAACATGATATTTAGAAGACTTATTATCCACAATAGTCAAGCTTTATGCCACTGATATTAATTGAAATATTTTTGAATTCGTTTTTTTTTTTCTTGCTTGATTTTTACATTTTTCAAATTGTCTATAGACAGAGACCCCAAGAACCCGCATTTTCTGTTTTAAATGATAAAAAATTTGTTACGACAATAACGACGGTAAAGAACTCAAAAAAAACAAAAAACAAAAAACAAAAAACAAAAAAAAATTTATTTCAAAATGAAATACGCCATGTACAAAAAGCCATTATTTTGAAGAAGAAGAAGAAAAAAAAAATCACTCACATTCAGGTTGTTCTTCTTAACAATTTTATAATCATTTTGATTAATTTTTTTCCTTTTATTTTTTTTTATTTTCAATTCTCTTGATTAGTTGTTATCTGTGTTTTAATATTTTGTTATTTTAATTCATTATGTATCCTAAAAGATGTAATACACATAATATTTTGTGGTGGTTTCATTTTAAATTTTTTTATTTTTCTATGAATAAAAAAAAAAGAATAATTTGTTTTTACTTTTTTTTTTTTTTGGCTTTTTTATTTTTATAATGTTTTTTCCCCTTTTTCCTTATTCGTCCTTTTTTTTGTTTTTTTTTTTTTTTGTTTCTGGTGAATAATGACATTTGGCATGTGTTTTCAATTTGACGTCATATGTGCTTTAAGGTAAGGAATTTATGAGACACCAATCTACAGCTGGTTGATTCTTCTTTTATAATACTCGTAAAGAAAGATATCGATGGATGAAACACAGACGATGGTAAGGGTTTAATTTTTGTGGTTATTCTCATTTTGTATATATGTATGTATGTATGCAGTTTTTGTTGGTTAAAAAATAAACTTTTTTATATACCTATTTATTGAACGTATTTATGCTCAATATGTTAATTTTATACATACATATATGAATAAATTATGTTTTATGACTTTTGAAGTGATTTAACTGAAAAGAAAAAATATATTAAATTAGGTGTATGTTATCAATCAAATCATTGTTTCCACTATCTAGATAAATTTCATATAATGAACATTAAATTAATTCACTTCCTGCCCGACTTATTCAAAAGTTTTACATACTTTTTAAGTGGCCATAACTTTGTAGACCATACATATCTACTTACCTCAGTTTGTTATCATATGAATTAATCTTTTCACGGCTACTCTGTTCTTATCTATCACGTATTAAAATAAAAATTCCTCACATTTTCTTATCTAGGATATATATACTATTTAAATTCTCAAAACTTTAAAAATTTTTGTACTTTAATATGAAAACCATAATGAAAATTGCATGTTAAACTTTAATCGATTCCAGATTAATTTCTAAAAAGAAAATTATATGAATGAAAAAAAAAAAAAATTCATAAAACCGCAATTAACCTTCATATTCAAAATTAATGATAAATATCTGGAAAAAAGAGACAAGGATAAATCTGATTTTAAATCTTTTTAATTTAATTTACAAGAATACATAAAAAAAAAAGACAACAAAAAACAAAAAAAAGCCATTTTTTTTTTTATCACCGAATTTTGATTGACACTTTATCATCGATAATTTTCTTTTATTTTTTTTTTTTTTTTTGCGTTCTTGATATGTAGATAATTGTTTTGTAATTTTTATAAAATTTAACTCAATTATATCTTTTAATTTTATCTGAGAAAACATTGAAAATCATGTAATTTCACTTCTTATAAAAATTTTTTTTTATTTATACATATATGTATGTACACATATGTTATGTATGTATATCTCGTGACAAAATGTCATTCTTTTAAAGAACTTATTTTTCACGTTCTTTTTTTTTTTCTTTTTTTTTTTATATACTTGTCATGGAATTGAACAACAAGGATTTGTTTTTTTTTTTTATTTTTTAAATCAACCAAAGTCAAATCATATTTATCGATACGTAAACAAAATATTTTGTCTTAAATTATAAGCATGATAATGATATGTGTTCATATATGTGTATGTAAAATATTAAAAATTCTGATAATTTCATCGATCTTGAAAGTATCAATTAATATTGACCTTCATTTTTAGTATATTCATGCTAAAAATATAACAAGAATATTATGTTTAATCAAAATAAAGACTAAAAAGACACAAAAAAAAAATTAACAACAAAGTTTAATTTTTGTCTTTATCGTTGATTGTTTTTTTTTTTTGTCGATTTTCTGGTAATAATTTTTAATCTCAGCGATGCATAAAAATGCATATATTTATATATATATATGTACATACAAAATATCTTACTTATTATAAACATGAAAAACAATTCACAACATGTGACAAACATGACACATGTCAATTCATCCCAATATTTTAATACGTGATTGAATCTTTTGATCAATTGGAATTTTTACTGGTTTATAAGCAGTTATTTTGTTTAAAACAAAAAAACAAAAACAAAAAACAAAATTAAGTTAAATAAAATCAATATCCAATAATGAAAAAAAAAAAAAAATTCATGTTTTTAAACAAAAAAATCAACAATACCAACAAAAAAGAGATACACTTTTTTTTTTTTCCTCAGATATGATATCAATTTCGATATTGAATTATCGATCACCACCAAAATGAAGTTGTTGCATTATATCTTAAATATTGATGAAATATTTATTCGGTTGTCATATTGACAGGTATATTTTCATTGGTAAATATTGCAATTCGTTTACATCGTGATCATAAGATGTCGATCATTGATCGCACACTGATCATCATCATCATCATCATCATTATTGGAGATCAATTAAAGCCAAACTTTTGTCTGGACCAGATGCCATTGACCAAAACAAGAAAGAAAAAAAAAAAAAAACACCTCATATTCATGTTATGTAGACTTCAATGGTACACATTTCTTATATGGATAAATATTTTTGAAGATGCAGAAGATACAAAAAATTTTGTAGTATTACTTTGAAATTTTCAGGTTCAATTTCTTTTTCTGGTAAAACCTTTTTTTTTTTTTTTTGTCATTTCATTCACATTACATTTCTGGATATAATTTTCTCTCTTATTTAATTGTACAAATAAGGAAGAAAAATTAAGAATTTTATTAATGCCTTTCGGCTGAAACATTTTTTTATATTTTCTGCTTTTGTGTGAATGTTTATTTTTTTTTTTTTTTGTTCAAGTTACAAAAAATTTTACTAAAAGTACTTTTAAAACTGAAAAAAAATATATATATATTAGCCAATAAAAAAATTATTTTGTATTGTAACACTTTGAATTTCAGTTTGAATAATAAAATTTAGTTCAAATTATTTATATTCTTTCATTTTTTTTTTTTTTTAACTTTCTTTTCCTTTTACTTTACTTTTTCTGTAATTTTTGTTCTTTTATAGGAGTATTTTTTGTATCTCTAACAAATTATTCTCATATGTTCACTATTTATATACATTTATGTAATAAATATTATTGTACAAAATGAATTAATGAGCATATGTTGTATATTTAGTAATAAACCCTCTGGTGCAATTGTTTATTTCTCAGTGCACTTGGATGAGCAAGTGCACTTTTGCAACAAGTACAGATCAAAGTTATCGATTACAAGACGATAATGATCGGGTGGTCTGGGTGTCAGCAGTTTATATACTTATAGAACAAAAAAAAAAAACAACCAACCTTTTAATATGTATTATTAAAATATAAGAAAAACAATGTATGAAGTGTGTGTATTGTTTATTAAGAAAGATATCAAATCAGTAGCACCTGAATACAAAAAGGTGTTATGTGAAAAAGAATCAGAATGTGTTAAGGATGTAAATATATGTACATATCATGATTAAAAAAAATTAAAAAAAAATAAAATAAAAAATGAAGCGCAAGAATGAACAATCTATTTCATGAGGAATTATTCTTCTTATTTTTTTTTTTTTTTTAATTTTATTTTACAGTTCATTATAGTAATAAATATTAAAAGAAGTTTATTTGATGTATTTTAGTCCTTGATCAATAAATTCGTTGACAGGCGCAAATTGCTCCATCTTCTGTTGGAACGTGTATGATAATGATAAGATATATGTCAGATATATTATAAAAGAGGCTATTTAATTTTATTTTTTTTTTTTTTTTCATTTATATGTAGTTTTTAATAAAGATAGGAGTATAATTTTTAATCAACGTTCAATATGAAATATATGTACAATAAAATATACGTACTTATGTATATACATATGTATATATACAGATAGTAAAGTATATATTTGTAATGTACTTACTTGTACGATTCATGTAATTATTCATGATAGTGTCACCTGCTGAAAGTTTTAATTTAGTAAAAGGGCACGTGTTTAAAACATCTTAAGAGTTCAGGTAGCAATGACAATGTGTATCAACAGTGAGTAGCCTCAGTATAATCGACAAGGTCAAAACTATTAAAAATGAAATTGAATATCGTTTAGGTGATACCGCGACAATTTTTTCTCTGTTCGTTCTTCTTAAAAAAAAAAAAGAACAGATACTGGCATCTTTTTAACTTTAACTTAATAATTGCTATTCGATAAAATGTTTTTATTTTTTTATTTAATATTTTAATAGGTACATTATTTTAAATATTATTTATACATATCACATTCTCTATGTACATACATACATATACATATGTATGTAGTGTAGAAAAATAAGTTTAAATTCATTGCGTTTTCTTTAATGGATTTTATAATCAATATATATAAAAAAAAACAAGTACATAGTTGCACCTGATGACAAAAAATTACTATAAAAATCTGTCAAAATAACTTTTTAAGTACAAATTGTACAACAACAACAACAACAACAACAACAATTTTATATTAAATGTATATTTTTAAAGACAGTTAAAGATACAATGTATCTTGTAAACTGTCGGCATTATATTTTAAAATTTTCGAATTTCAAAAAAAAAAAAAAAATAAATAAATAAATAAGGTCTTATAAAAATATATGAGCAAAATTAAATTCGGGTGTACAAATTGATTGAATGCGAATTAATTGAAAAGAAATCATTACAAGAATAAACAATAAAAAAAAAATCAAAAGAAAAAATTGTATTTTTTTTTTTTTTTACTTTCTGATAGTAAGTTTAAGACTTTTCTTTACTTTTCGATATATTTATACTTTCATATATGTAGGTATATAGAAAATCTATACAAAAGATATATATAATATCATCAAATTTTTCGCATGAAAGTGCTCAATTTGTACTTGCCGTCTTTTCCGACACTGTAATTATTCTCATTGTCGGCATTCTGTTGCACTTCTTTTTAGTGAATGAACAATTTTTGGGATGAGATTGAAATGAAACATACTAAAAATGACTTCTGAATGAAAGAGTGTATTTTTTTTTTTTCGTATTTTTTTTTTTTTTTTTATACATATTCAAGTTTGTTTTTTCTCTTTTTATATTCATTATTTATTTACAATAAAACTTTTTAAATGACGGTTAGGAGCGCCTTTATAAATCGTATTGGTTAATATTGTAAATAATAAAAAACACCAGTAAATAATTTATATCAATGCCGGCATAATATGATCATATGAAAAAATTTTATTTCTGAAAAAAAAAAAAAAAAAAAAAAAAAAATGTATTAAACTAAAAGGTAAATTGTAAACGTGATAAAATCTCTTGATCGATTATATTTTATTTAAAGATTGTGTAATAAAAAAGAACACTAAATAAATAAATAAAATTGAAAAAAAAAAAAGTTAAAATAAAAAGGAAAAAAAAAAAAAATTATTTAAAAAAAAACATCAGAAATTAACGAAATAAAATCGTTCAATTTGCGTTTATGCACTATTTACGTGATGGTATTTTTCGACAAATTTTCAAAGCACTTCTTTTTATTTCTTATTTTTCCATTGTTTTTTTTTTTTTAATTTTCAACGTTTAATTTTCGAGAAAGTTTAAATATTTGGAAAAATTACAAAAAAAAATGCATTTTTTTTTGTCAGTTTCAATCTTTAAATTATTTTAAAAGGAACAAAAAAAAAAAAAAACTGGAAGAAAAGATTTAAAATTTATCATCGTTTATTACCTTAAAAGTTTGATTTAAAATATGTACCTCAATGAAAATGTATCCTTAAGGATATTTTCGTCTAATTTTATAGTGAAAACAAATCAAGTAAATTAATTGAAAGATTCTTTAAAATTATTTGAAAATTACAAATGAAGTTTTATGGAAGTCCATCAACCTTTAATAGTAAAGCATTCCTTCCCTGAAAATCAAAAAAAAAAAAAAAAACAAAATGTTCAATCTAAATTTTTTGAATATTATACAAATTTGAAAATTTACTAATTTTTAATAATATAGGAAAAAATTCCATTCAACACTTTTCAATTGTTTAAAATTCAACAATATATGTTTGTGTAATACAGAAGATAAATGTTCAACAAGACTGAATTAGAAGAGAATTACAATTAAAAGACATAAAACAAATGTGATAGGTTCATATATATGTAAGAGAAAAGATTTCTTTTTAAACCCCCTTCTAATGTATACTAAAACACAAAATGTATATAAAACAATGTATAAAATAACGTTTTATAAAACAAATTCAAAACTAAGCGCAATAAACACTGTTGCTATGTTTTTATTATTGTTGGCGGTGCCAAATAGAGAGAGTTCACCACTAAGAAGTTTGTTTTAAAGTCATAGATATTACAAGTAGTAACCAAAAGCAATCAGTACCTGTACAATAATGTTTTTTTTTTGTTTTTATTATTATTATTATGTACATAGTATAACCTGTATTATTTGGCGGTATAATATTTGTTATTTAGAAATTACTCTTTTATTTGTTATGAAAAAACAAAAAAACTATCTATTTTGTATGTACATACGTAAATACATACAAAATACAAAAAAAAAAAAAACGACAAACTATTGAAAAACTTTAGTACAAACTTGGTCCAGCCATCAACAAACAGCATCTTATAAGATCTCGATGTAGGCTGTCTGTAAATGTACAACAATTGCTTAACTAATAGTATCTTTTTAGCATATAATAATATGTATCTTATTCACAGTACATATTATAGAAGATACATACGTATAAATCCATTTTATATTTAACTGAATAGATTAATAATATCTATTTTACATTTCTTTAATAATTTTTTATTTTCTTTTACCTTTTAGTCTTATGGTCACATTACAATTAGAATCAAAATCATTTATGCCACAATGATATGATTATATGCGTCGAAAAATTAACGGCATTTTACCATAAATGTAATCAAAACAGTTGTCGTCACAGACATCTGAATTCATAAAAGAAGAAAAAAAAAACATACTTGGAAAAATATAGTTACTAGTAAAATGAAACATGCAAATTTTTTTTTTTTTACAGTACCTACAGGTAAAATTTAATATTATATTCTTTTTAAAGAATGAGAAAAATATTTACGCAAAAAACAACAATATACATACATAGTCATAGGTACATATATGTGTGTAAAAATTCAATACTTTAATAGTGTGGGGGTAAAAAATGAATGGACCAAAATGATAAAAAGTTTCATTGTTATATAATTTAGACTTCCATTCAATTTTATTCGGTATTTTTACGAATATTATATTAGTATCATATAAAATGACATATAAAAATATCTTTACTGAAAAATAATAAGATACAAAAATGTACTACGTATATAATATGATTTCTAAAAAAGGAATCTAAAGAAATATATAATATAAATTCATTTTGCTTTTATACACCCATTGTGACTCATAGAAATATTTGTAAGAGTGTGTATCTGTGTATCTTTACAGTAAGAAAAATCTTTTTTGTTTTTTTTCCTTTAAACAATTAATAAATGTCTTATGCATAATTTTTTATAAAAATGTTTCAATTTTTTTTCCTGTTTCGAAATTATACTGATTGCAACAAATTCATTTTTCAGATTTTCCTTTTTTTTCCTCTTTAAATACGTTACATCTTCTAAAAGCTAGAAAGTGTCTTGATACTTATATAAAAAAAATTAGTCTAACAGATCTTTGAAAGAAAAAGAATATTAACACGAGCTTAAAAAAAAAAACAAGGAAAAACTGTAACAGAGATAACAGTTCACACTGTTGCCTTACTTATTACATACCAGTAACAAACACATATGTATGTACCTACATACATACACACACCATCATCAGCAGACAATAATTTTTTGAACAGTAGAGATCCTTTTGGCGTCTTGTGGTCTTCAATGAACATATGTCGATCTATTAAAAACTGTCTGCTTATTTTAATCAAACTTCATAACATTCTCTACATTGCCCTTATCTTTAAACCTTCCTTTATATCCTTCATTACAACTCTAAAAAAAAAATAATAATAACATCAGATGCAAAACTTCTGCTATTGTTACATTTCATGGTATACAAGCAGAATGTATTGAAAAATTTGTTACCTTTATAACTTATGAGTTATATACATATTTATTGCTACCGCATTGATCCAAACGTTTAGATCTTTATATGGTCCAGTCCATGTTCATCTCCAATGTTGAGGTTGTTAATAATAACGGATGATGATGATGATGATCTGGTTGGTCATCTTCCCAATCTAAGTTCCTTTTTTACGTACGAGTATATTGGATCATCAGATTATCGCCTGTGTATAAATAATTGACATCCTCCACTACATTTTGATTTTGATAGCTGCTGTAATTTTCTTTCAGGTTGCATTTTATTGTTGTTGAATTGAAAAATAAAAATAAAAGTATATATTTATGTGGATGCTGTGTTGGGTCATCAACTATACCTACATACATATACGTAAAATATAGTACATACATTTTTCTTTAAAAACATTCGAACGTGGTTTCGGCTATTAAAAAATACAACGTGTGTCTGACCGCATGCCTTTCTTGATTTCATGTGTTTTATAATAAAATAAGTCCATGAGAGTCCCCATGTCCAATGCAATGCACCCGGCATCTGGCATACCTATCAAAATATGTGATTATAATTTTTGTTTTATACGTATATCCTCTATATATGTATGTACTATATTACCTTTACAGGTAAACCATACACAAGGGTAAGAGAATAAGTGGTGATGTGGTAAGTTACAACACAATGCGTCTCCTCAATAGTCTACACTCATGGTGAATGGCACGCGACCATCATCATCATCATCATCATCGTTTAGGTTGAAGGAACCGGAGTTTTCTGACTGAATATGTATCTACTGAAAAAACCAAGAAGAAAAAGAAGGAAAAGAAGAAGAAGAAGAAGAAGCAGTTGTATGATGCGTGTTCAGATTCTTTAGCCTATAGCTCATTTTTGTTTTTTAAATTTCCAGTTCTTCGTTTTTCTTTTTTTTTTTTTAAGAAAACCGTTTACTGCAAAATCATCTTTTCGAGTAATTATTAATTTTGAACAATTTTTATCAAGTGAGTTGCACTTTGAAAAGCCGCATGTTGTGGTTTTTTTATTATTTTTTTTTTTTCATACCTATATAATACGTACATATATGTAAACTTTTGATACGTTTTATTATTATGATGATTTTTTATTGTTGTTTTTTTTTTTCGTATTATTCTTCTTTAAAAAGTATCTTGTTGTTGGTTTTTTGATTTGAATTTATAAAAATGTTAACAAGGACGCAACAATGTTTCAGGGCCGAACATAAATTTTATGAATTAAAAAAAAATTTTAAGAAAAAAAAAAATAATAAATGAATGCACGTATATGTTTGCAAAGTATAATTAAACAACGGAGTTTTGTGTAATTTTTTTTTTTTTTTTTTTTTTAGAAACATGTTATGCGATTTGTTTTGTATTTCATGTTACATAAATATTATAAGAGTATTAATAAAAAAAAATAAATGAATAATTTAAAATAAATTAAGAAAAAGATTTTTATGATTTCTGACAATACAATTTTACAGATTTATTTTCAAACAAAATTAGTTTCAATTTTTTAATTGGATATTTTAAATTAGCAACTATTCCTACTTATAATACACATAAGTACCTATACACATATAGTCATAGATTCCATGATAAGCACACATTATAAATGTCTTCAACTACCATAATTCTCCTACCAATTTAATTTTTACCATACCTATCTAGCCAATCAAACTAGGGACTATGAGAATTACAAACATAAAAGCTCCATAGTTCCTCAATTTTAAACTTTTAATAAAAACTATTTAAGAAATTTATTGGAAATGAAGTGACATGAAATTGCTTTGATTCTGAGGAAAAAAAAAGCCACCATATTCAATTTAGTCTTTTTAAAAAAAAAAAAAAAAATTATCTTAAATAACTGTAATTTATTCCTTTTATGTAAATTTTTAATCTATATTTTAATTTTCACTAAATCGTATTTAAAAAATAACATTTTGTTGTCAACATATATTATAAATTACATTCACAATTATATTTTTACATATATACGAATATTAAACTTTTGTAATCAGTTGTATTCATTCAGGTTTCATAATGTCAGTGTTTCAATTGTGTTGTGTGTTGACAATGTCCGTCTATTAAACATTTTGAATACCGACGACTATTCCACACCTTAAATGGATGATGATTTATCACTTAATTTCATTTAAGGAAATCTCTGTTAGTTTACTATTCATCCAAATGTAGTCAGTGAAATCCTCACAAAAGTAGTCTCATACTATTTTTGTTGTTGTTGTTGTTGTTGTTGTTGTTATTGTTAAGGTATGTAATATATAAAAGTAATATAGCTTTAACTGTGTGAGAATGTACATACAAAGGTAACCGCTTGGGCGCCAAACATTTACTTGATATGGTTTTAGTTTGAAAAAAAAAAAAAAAATTAAATAAAATAAAACTTGAAATCTATGTACATATAGTGACACAAGACACTTTTAACATTTTAAATATAAAACTAAAATAAAAAATCAATTAGATACCCTTTAAGACCCCAAAAAAAGATTCGCAACATATCTTTTTTGTTTCTATACAAATTTTTTTAAAAAAGTTTACATTTGTATTGTGGGTATATAAAATGAAATACATTTATGCATGTGGAACGGAATCGCCTAATGCACTTTGGCCGATATAGTAGTTCAATTAAAATCAAATAAAATTGCAAAATGCAAATTAATTCTCTATTCAAAATAATTTTCTTATTTCTGCTTTTTTCTCTCTATTTTTCTTCTTATAGATATAGGTAGAGGCTTTCTATAGTTAAAGTATATGTATGTATATGAAAATGAATGCTGTAGGTACTCGTATATAAATGTCTGTAGATCTGTACAAAAGAAAATGTTCAATAAGTATTTCTTAAACGCAAGATTAAACTTATTTTATTATTGTTATTGATATTTATTTATTTTTTTTTTCTAAATTCATTGTACCATTATAAAGCTACACAGCACCTGGATTTGATATACATATTGATACGTATTTCATTCAACTGATAAATAAAACGTTGTACACTCTTTTTCGATTCTTAAAAGGCCTATGATATAGCAAAAAAAAAAATATATGTAAGTATTTCTTTATGATCAACCAAAATGTTTTTTTTTTTATGAATTTATAAATTCAATATCATACATATATATATAAAAAAAAACAACAAAAAACAAATTATCATGACTATTTGTAAATATACATACTTACATACATACACATCATAGTACTATAGATACTTATTGCAGCACATTTATATATTTATAAAATTTTTCTTTGATAGTCAATTTTTGATAGCCAGATTTGCAAAAATCATTTAATAATAATTTGCAACGATATCTCTGCGTCATCATATAACAATTACAATGAATATTGAATCACTTAACCACAATAACCAAGAATATAAAATTAAAAAAAAAAAAAAAAAAAAAAAGAACAAATAGGTATAAGGAAAATAAGAAAAACAAAACAATGCTGCCGTTATTTTATTCATTTTCTTTAATTTTATTTTATTTAAAATAAAAACTAAACGTGTATATTTAGTTATTGTTACTAAATGTATTTTAGAATGAAACATTTACGCGAGACGTATTCGTTTAATAATTCACTAAGATACAAGTATTTATCATAGGGTAAGTCATATTGTTAATGAGCATTTGCAATTTTTTTTTTTAATCAGAATGACAGGACAGGAAATTCTTTAATTTCCTTATTTAAATTTCTTTAAATTTTTTTTAATTCAAATTTAAATTTGCCATAAAAATTCTTTAAATTTCAAACGAAAGAACAGATTTGTTATTTGGAAAACAATTAAATTTTAATTTTAATTATTTTTCTTTTTATATTATTTTCCATTTTACAATTTTTCTCAAATTGATAATTTTTAAAATTCTTTTCTGTCGTCAATTAACACATTTCATAAGAGATGTTCAACGTTATATGTATATTTTTTAAATTTAATTTTACATATTTTTGTAATTTGTATCTTTTTCTATATGTTAAACTTTTCTTCTTATAAGAAATCAATAACATATTGTTCACCCTATTTCATTCAATATTAAGAATAAAAATGTTGTGCGGGTGTTCAAAGTAGAGGAAAATAAAACACAAAATAAAAAATCTACATACTACAAAAAAACAAAAAACAACAAAAATATTCGCATTTTAAACTTTATTCTGTCCTCTGTCCTAGACTCTTTGTTAACATTACATTTTATGTTTGTCACATTTTAAACTCAATGAAATTCCATTTTTGGTCAAGTAACCAATTGATAAATTTAACTTTGTTTCCTTATTCGAGTAATGAGTATAGCGCCCTGATTCCCGTTCCAGCTATATTTCAGATTGAATTAATAGTGTTAGTAAAAGATTTTGAGATACTTTTAGTTAGACCTTTAATATCTTTCATTTGTTCATATGTACATATATTCAAAGTATTGTAGGAAGTATGATCATAGATTATAGGGCTGAATAAAAATTAATAAAATGTATCTTTTTTTATGATACAATTTTTTTTGTTTGTTTTTTTTTATAAAGTGAAATGCCAATTAGTTAGCAATAAATAACATAATAAAATAACAACAAAAATTATAATGTACAAATTTTTATAATTAAATTAAAATTTAATAATATGATAAAATTTAAATCACATGCATAAATATTTTTTTTTAAATTAAAAAAAAAAATAAAAAAACGAGAAAAATAAATGAAATTTTTATGAATAAAATACAAAACTCATATAAAATAAATTTAAATGAAAATAATATGTATATACGAATAATTTATTTTTTAGCAATGGAGTATATAAAATAAACAATTTATAAATTTACAACTTAATTACATTTTTTTTTTTTCTTTTACAAAAATATAAAAAGGAGTAAATAATAAGATAATTTTATACTTTGTATAAATTTGATTAAAATTCAAGCACCACAGTACATAATTTGTAATGATTATTGTATTAATTACTTATCAATCATAAAAAGTGAAAGGTTAAAAACAAAAAACAAAAAAAAAAAACAAAAAAAAAAAAAAAAACGAAAAAAAAAAAACATATAAAAGCAACAAATTAACCTAAATACATTTAAATCGTTACAAATTAAATATATTATGAGATTATCTTCTTAATTTATTTTTTTTAAATTTTTTTTAAATTATTTTATTATTTTTGTTTATTCGCAAGAGAATTTATGATATGATCACAGAAATTATGTATATATCTCTCGTATGTATTGAAAAACTATACAGTTAATATTAAATATTTACCACATAATCTTATATGAAAATTTTTTTTAAATTTTTTTTTATCAAAAATATTATCAATTATTTAAGAAAATAATAATAATAATAATTATTATGAAGAAAGTTTATAATTAGTATTATTATCCATTACATTGAATATTTATGTAAGAAATTTTCAATATTTATGTAAAAAACAAAAAAAAAAACACAAAAAAACAAAAATTATAATATGGGTGAGGAAAACATAAAAGTTCAACACTTGCAAAGTAGAAGAAAAAAAAAAGATACAATAAAAAAATTACAAAAAAAAAAAAAGTTTAAAAAGGAGAAAAAAAAACACAAAGTTTTTATCATTAAAAAAAAAAAAAATTTTCAAAATTAAAAGGAAATAAACGTATAAAATGTAATTTGGCTCGTGTCATGTGTTTTCATATGATTGTTTATATTTTACATACATATACACATATATACATAATGTTTTATTGTAATATATAAACTATAAATGTACTAGCAGCAGTATCTTAAAAGCAGCAGCAGCAGCAACAGGATTTAATGGAGCCTTTTTTTTCGATATCTCAGATATATATGTACATACTATAAAAAGATGAAGGAGAAAGATCAGTAACGATGATTGGAATAAATATGTCTTACTGTTATATGTGTACAAACAAGTGTACACATTATTCTTTTTAAAAGATTGCACCTGTCGTAAAGCTGCGCTTTATACATGATAATTTTTTTTTTTGTTTGTTTTTTTTTTCTTTTTTTTTTTTTGCTTACCCCCTTTTTCTTGAATTGTTATTTTCAGTAGCGTAACAAAATTAAATGCTTTTTTTTACATCCTCTTTTCAAATTTGTTAAATAGATTTAATTAAAAAAAAAAATCTTAAAAATTAACTTATCAATACTTTTTAGTATCTCTTTTATGTTAGTATTACCACAGAGCAGATATCTATAAGAATTTATATTGTCATTGGTATTACATAATAAATTAAGCCCAATAATTTATGACATAAAAATGACTAATCTGATTCGCTTGAATTTTCTCGATAGATAAAACAAATTTACTGGGCTTTAATTTAATTTTCTTGTTAAATATTTATTGAAAATTTTATTTTAAAACATTGTTGCAACAGAAAATTTTAAAAATTGAACAAATGTTTCATTTAAAAGAATAAAAACAATTTTAACTAAGAACCTATAGATACACACATAATCATTTTCATTCGACGCTACTGTTTTTTTTTATAAAAAGATATCTTTGACTTCGGTATTTAATCTTTAACTGAACAGCCTCATTAAAGTCTCTGATTGAATAATCGTCCGAAAGGTGCATTGACAACCTGATTCTGGCTCGTGCTTCATTTATCTTTAATACATACATGTAGTACCCTATAAGAAATTAAAGAAGGATATGAAAAATAAATATCGTTACCTATACACAAAAATGTATTTTTCATTTTTGTTTTTCTTCATATTAAGATTTTTTTTTTTTTGATTATAAACATTCGGATAAATACAAACGTCATCAAAGTAAAAAAAATAAAACAAAAAATCCTTTTGGTAGAATGTATCCTTTTGAATTGCTTTCCATTTTCTTTTTTTTTTTTCAAATAGATTTTTCTGTGGAAAAAGATTTTGATTGAAAACAATCAGAGAAGAGAAAAATTTTGGTTTTATCTAGTTATAGTATGTTTATAGACCAAGAAGAGGAAAAAAGTCCTGAAAGTAAAGTAAAATAGAAAATATATGCACAAACAACATACATTATTTTTATGATTTTTTTAAAAATAATTTCAGGCAACATAATAACAACACAATTTTAATTTGATTTAATGTCAAATATAGACACTTTTTTTTAAAAAATTATTTATTTGAATTTAATTCAATTTGAATTTTTAATGGCTTCTTATTGTTCATCTAATATTAAACCAGAATTTTCTTTTATTTATTTTTTTTATTTATTTTTGCAAAATGAGCTCATAGACTAAGCATATTTTTCACTTTATTATCTATAATCCATTTCCGTATTCATCGTAATTGAATAGAAAAAGCAATAAATACAAAAATTATATAATTATACAGTTTTAACACCCATTTAATATATCATAAATTTACTAATCGGTTCATAATAAATTAACTAAAAACAAATGAAAAAAGCTATAAATATACAAAAACAAAAAAAAAAACAAAAAAAATAGAAAAACCATATTTAGAAAATGAATTCTAGTTGTATTATTTAAACGAAACCTTAAAAAAATTACAATACATTCATCTACCAATAATAAAAAAAACGGGTAATAGAAAAGAAGAAAAAGAAGATTGAAGTGAAAAATCCTAGACAAAAATTTTTTTTTATTCTAAGAAAATTATGTACTTAAAAAAAAAAAAAACAAAGCATATAAGTGGGTGAAAACTGGAAAGAATGTGGTGATTGAATATGTATGATATGATATTCACATACATATATGTATGTATATAACCGTTATATCTATATACCTAAGCCATATTAGAAAAAAGAAAAGAAAAAACTGAAACTGCTTTGAGGGTAATCCGATTTGACAATCGGTTGGCAGCTTTAATTAGTACTTTCTTTAAAAATATTTTTTCTCTTTTTTTTCTCCTTGTATATATTCTTTGCCTCATTTAAAGAATTAAATAAAGTCCTAAAGATACATAGGTGCATATACATATGTACATATGTATATTGCAAATATGATGGACAAAAGTTTATTAGCGACAGCTACAAAAAACAATTAACTTCCTAGTTTAAAATTTAATTTTTTCTATACTTTTATTTACTATACAATATGTATACATAGACAGTAACGGTACACACATGTACATATATATTTTGAATTCTGTTCTATTCCTAGACTTTTATAAATCCTTATTGATATAATCAGACAAGAAAATGGGGTTTGTACACATGTAAATATATACATATATGAAATTTTACATTAAAGGTGGTGATTTAGATTTTACTTTAGCTTAAAGAAGGTTTCACTTTTTAGCTTGGATTTTCTTAATCAGTTACAAAGCGTATTTTATATGGATTCAGATTGAAATTAAAAAGTTTTAATATGTCGGATGAATAATTTTCTTTAATTTTGTTTTACAATTTATTTATTTATTTTCTTTAATTTTATTGTTATTGTTGTAAATTTCATTTTTTGCCTTTTGGGGTCATTGAATGACACATTAAGTGCTACATAATTCAAATTTATTTAAAAAAGAAAAATCGTATTTTATGTATGTGTGTGTGTGTGTTTGTTTTATTTTTTTCTTTCTTTATTTTTCAAATTCTTGAATTCCTGAATATTTATAAGAATTTTTGTACTTTTTTATTTTATGTAATCAAAGAAAAAAAAAAAGTGAAATAAAATAAAATTTTGATTAAAGCGTATAAGAACAGATACTATGTATATACACATACAACGAAAAGATAAATATAGAAGATTGAACCAGTCTTCCTAAAAAAAAAATAAAAAAAAAAAAAATTAGGTCATTGAAATGCTGACAGGTGCAACAAAAGATGTGCAAGAATTTGTATATGTATATAACACAACTACCAATAAATTCATTGATATTAGTGTATTATTGATGATGTTAGGTGAAGATGCATGTTAATTTTTTTTTTTTTTTTTTTTTTTTTTTTTTTTGATTAAAAAATATTTTCTTACCGTAAAATCAAAACATAAAAATGAAATACACAACACGAAACAGTAACAGAAAGTAAGGTGAAAAAGGAGAATAAAATCAACTAAGTATTTTTTTTTTTTTTTAATTTTTATAAATTTGAAGTAAGGAAAGGACCAGAAGATTAACAAGAACTAACTGACTAACGCAAAATAAAAAATATAAAAAAACACCACGTAAGATACTAAAATACAGTAGAAGGTCAGATAATGTCGGCATATGCATTGTTTAATGCTTACATAAGGATGATCACCTTTAAATTCTCTTCATTAATTTTTTGAAATTTGTTTTTTGTATTTTTTTTTTTTATTTATTTTTATTATTTTCTTTTTCCTTATTCTTAATTCATTTTTTATCGGTAATTTGTTGTTTCGGTTTCAGTTTAATTTTTTTTTTTTTTTTTTTTTTTGAATTTTTTATTTTTATGATAGTTAGCAAGTGCTAACCACATGAAATGCGGTGATTTTAGATTTATAAGAAAATTCAGCCACGTTTTATGTGAGTTTTTTTTGATATTTTTATTTTTTTTATTTAAATGAATCCTTGTCTTGTGGTTTTTTACATTTAATATATTTTAATTTTGTTAAATTTAATGCATTAATGTAAAAATTTTATGTTTAAATGATGTAATTATTTATCATGTAAATTTGTGTGAATTAATTAATTTAAAAAAAAAAAAAACAAAAATTTTTTTTGTTTTTAGGTGAGTTTAAATTGGAAGCAGAAATTATCCTTTTATTACTTTTTATCGAGAATATTAAAAAAAAATTACTATAGAAGAATTTTATAATTATGTTGACATTATGTATAATATTTTTTATTCCTTTAGAAAAACTAAAACAACAAATTTCAAATTTGTAACGTATTTTTATTACTAAATTATAATCCACCCGCTTCTTTTGTAACCTTTTAACCCTTATTCTGTAGATATTTTGTTTTTTTTTTTTGTTTTTCTTTATTATCCTGTTTGTAATTAATTTGTTTTTTTTTTTTTCTATATCGATTATAAATCTAAGAAAATATTATTAACATATTACACCTGTGTACCATCAATGTACCATCATTTCCGTTAGAAAAAATGTTGAAAGTTACTTTTTCTTTTCTTTATATATTTTTAATTACAATAGGTACCCTTATTGTATTGTGGAATTTTTACATGTAAAACATTCAAATCAATTATTTAGAAATAAAAAAATAAAAATTACAAAACAGGATTAAGTACAATGTTACCTTAAGGATCTTATAATTTTCTGTACGTCTAATCTAGTAACATCTTCTATACCAACATTTGTAAAGGAAATTAAGTTTTATAATTTTTGGTTTTTCTTTTTTTTTCTCAGTACGTACGAGTACATATACGAGTATGTATGTAATGAATTAACATATTTGAAAACACACCTTTCAGCAATAACGTACAAATTCGTGACTTCAATACTGACCTAACACAATAAAACGGTAAAAAAAAAAATGTAGGTACATTTCTATTCTATATATAGTAGGTATTCCCTTTATTTTAAATGTTGTTTTAAAACGCAATTTTATTAAGGTTTTTCATCGATATTTATAGATGTACATATATAAAAATTACATACATATAAAACTTGTTTCTTATATTTTATTTATACATATATATTTTTAAAAATTTTTATTTATTTATTTATTTTTTTTGTTTTTTACATTTATGCAGCCGTGTGTTCTTACTCACCTTTATCAGATCCGTCATGTTATATGTCGCTTCTCTTTGAGCAGGTGAATTTTAACACCTTTTGATACATAATAAATGTTATAATTACAAATATATGTATATATACATACATTTTATCTCTAAAAATACATATTATATACATTATTTTCATATAATGATTATGTGATTCCAAAAAATCAGGCATATATATAAATTCGTTTTTTTTTTAATTCGCGCACACATAAAAATGAAAAAAGATAGACGAAGAAGAAATCGTGTTTTTTATGAACCTTTAAAAATAATTTCAACCAAAACACTTGACTTTTTTTTTTTTTTTTGGAAATTGACCCTAAATTATGAATCGTTAAAGATAAATGATTCAAGTTTATCTATGAATGGATTTTTAAAGGGTCCTTTTTTTTTGGTTTTCGTTTTTTTCTTTTCAGGAATTTGATTTAGTTGTCTGATGATTCTTATACGATCAATTTCAAATTTTAAGTATAATTTTATGTTATCGAAGGAAAAAATAATATGATTAGGATTTTCTGTTATTATTACTATTGTTCTTGTTTTTCTAAGATTAAAGGTTTTTTAAAAACTCAAAAAAAAAAAAAAAAACAAAAAAAATTACTTTAATTTTATTTTCTCAATCTAAACTGATAGCCACACAACTTACATGTTTACACCTGCTACATTGAGTACCTATGTTTAAATTTTTTTATTGTTGTTGTTTTTTTTTTTTTTTTTTTTTTCATAAATTAATTTTATTTTTTTAATAAATTTTATGTTTTTAATATCCCTGATTTGAAACAAAGTTGCTGAAAAAAATTAAAACAACCGAAAATGTCAATCTTTTATCAGTATCAGATACTTTCGATAATATTTTTTTCTTGTATTTTTTTTTTTCCTTCTTCTTCTTTATGATTTTTCTCAATGACAAATTACAAGTAAAACAGTTCAATTTTCGAATTAATTTTTTTTTTTTTTTACTGATTTCATTTAAATTTAAAGGTAATATGTACTTTTGCGACAATTTCGCAATAATAAAACATATAATTGGATTTCGATAAAGCAATGACATTTTTATCTGTGTGAATTTTTTTTGTTGTTATTTTGAGTTTTTTTTTTGTTGTACTGATATACTTAAGTCACTAGTAGATGCATTTACAGTATGTAAAAAGCAAACAATTGTGACAGGAGGGCAGTATGTAACATTGTTAATCTTGTTGTTTTACTTTTCCTTTTTTTGTTTTTTTTTTTTGTTTGTTTGTTTCTACTTCTTCAGTGTTTTTTTTTTTATTTATTTTTTTTATTTTAAGATAGGATATTACATTCATTCAGCATCATTCATGATCAATTGCCAATTGGTAATAACAAGGAATATTTCTATATATACATACTTAAAATGATAATATCAAAGAAAATCCCGCACTGAAAGAAAGTGATGTGTGTAAGCAAAAGCACATGCACATTTTAACCGTATTTAACCATCATCACATCATCATCATCATCATCAAGTGAATTTTAGTAGGTAAATTTAGTAGGTACCTACATCTTTTAATTTATTTTATTTTTTATTTTTTTTTTATTTTTTATTTTTTGTTTTAATTTTAATCAACTTACAATTTACAACCTATATGAATGTACACGCGCACAATATCTTCTACATCACATTTATGCTTTACTTACAAATATTTTTATTATTGCATGTAGATGATAGCCATTTCAACGAATGATCATCATCATCGTCATAAGAAACCTGAGACATCGATTATATGAAGTTAAATGAAAATGAAAAAAACAAAAAAAAAACATTTTGATATAAGGTGAGGTAACGATGTATTTATAACGCGTGCGACTTTTTACTTACCTTTAAAACATATATTACTATACATAATATGTTAACCAAAAGTAAAGTGTAGATATGTAAGATGCATCTACTATACTGAGTGTGGTACAAAAAGTTTATAGTAAGTACGCTCTCGTTGTAAGTACACAGAAAAAATAAGTGAGCAGGTGATACATGACAAGTTCATCGGTTCTTTTTTTTTTTTTACCTTTAATTTCTTATTTTATTTTTAGAAGTATTTTTTTTTTTTTTAATTTTTTGTATTATTTGTTTTTTTTTTTTGGTTTTATTTTCCCACTGGAATTTTTTAGTAATAATTTTAAAACAATTAATACATATATAATTATATCATTTTAAATTAAAAGCCTATTTTCCAGTTCATTTCTATAGCTTTAAAATATTTTTTGCATTTTTGAAAAAAAAAAAAAAAAAAATAAACGACAAAAAAATACAAACCTCGTCAAAAACTTGATTAAAGATCTTGATAGGGTTTTATTAATTACTATTTTTTTTTTTTTTTTTTGAATTTGTAAAGGGAAAACAGCATTCTCATTAAATGTGCCACAAATATATGAAAGGACTTTTACACGATCTTTTATTTTTTTTTTTTGATGCAAAATATTTTATTTTTTTTGTCAGTTCAAATTAATTTGTTTAGACATCAATGTAGGCTATTATTTCAGCTTACGTTCTGTTAATTTGTTGGTTTTTTTTTCAAAATGGGTAATAAAACAATGTGCTAGTACGTATTTTCATGAAATGAAACAATTAGCTAATTTTATTTTGTACAAAAAAAAAATTTAATTTTAAGATAATTTCTGGAATGCATCACGAAGCATTTGATTACAAAGTGCAGCATACGGATTAATTTCAACTAACTGGAGAAAAAAAAGGACTATTTAAAATATATTCAAAGAAAATTTAGATACTACAGATTTTACCTGCATCCTTGCAAATTTACTACCCAATTTTGCAGCACATTCAAAATCATTTCTAGCAGCATCCAAATTATTATTTTTACGATATAAAATTCCACGTTGACAATATGCCTGACATCCTGTACGACCGCTATTTGATGATAATTCCAATGCTTTTTCTAAATCTTTAAAAGCAGCTTAAAAAAAATGGAGAATTTTTTAATTTTAAATCTTAATATAAAAAATGTTGAAGGATAATTCAATTTATTCTCAAAAAGTGTGAAATTTTAATGGGAAGGATTAATCGCATTTTAGTAGGGACTTTTAGTGTGGGCACTGTTAGCTGATTTATTAAAACCTAGTGTTCAATTGAAAGTTTCTATTATATGCGATGTATGTACACAACAATGCCTTTCTAATTAGAAAAAATAATATAGTGAAATTTTTATCACATCCCAGCGGCTTAATATTGTATTTGAAGCGCTTCTTTGTCATAGTTTTTTAGGAGCTCTTTTGAAGCTCTTATAATTTGTACACTAAATACGCAATTATGAATTTTTTTATTACGCAGACGCTATAAGATATAACGAAATAGTCTCATTCTTTTGTGAGAAGTGATTAGTTCATTAAAATAACTAAGTATTTTTTTAATTAAAGTTGAAAAAATAAACTATTAAAAATTAATGAAAAAGTTGTTCATAAATTCCAGAAAAGCTTTAAAAGCATCTAAAAATGTGAAGTGCTTCTAAAGCGCTTTTATGGAAAGCAAAATGAAGCGCTTACTTCTGTGGACATCTAATGTTAAAAAAGAAATGAAGCATCATAGAAAGAGTAAGCGCTTAATGGTTCAGAAGAAGCGCTCCAAAAGCGCTATTCGAGCGTTTCATTAGCCGCTGGGATATTTCAAAATTTAAAATATTTTTAGGCTAAATTTGTTCTGTAATCGGAACACATTCCATCTGTACCGAAATATTTTCTTTTCACAGAACTTTCTATGGGTCTAGTCAAAAACATTTTGTTTTTTGTTTCAACACAAAATAAATTTAAAATAAAATAAAAGGATTCAAATTTACACAATTTCTATAAAAAAAAAAATAGTAAAATCTTCTCCTCGATTAAACATAAAAGCTTCTATGACACTTCTAAAATTGCAATTAATTTTTAAAATTAAAAAAAAATTTCAAATAAATAAAAATTCAAATTTTTCTTATTTTCAAATTCAAAAAAAAAAAAAATGCGATATTTTTTCTGAACATCCATTTTTATCGTAACTGTGTTGAAAAATAACATCGAATTATATGGATTCTATCTCGACTTTTTCACTACAACTATGGTTTGAATTTATACTAAAAATATGTTGTAAATATTTTTACCTGTGTTCACCATATTATTACAACTTACCTTCATCCATTTCTTTTAATCTTAACACCTGTGCACGATTATTGTATACTGAAGCTCTGTTTGGTGCCACATTAATTGCTTTCGCAAATAATTCTAATGATTTATCTAAATTACCAATTTCAGCTAATTCAACTGCTTCTAATTCATATTTTGATGATTCTTTTATTTCAATAGTCTGTTCTTCTGGAGGATCTTGTACTTGTTCATTAATTTCAGGATCAAAAATATTTGGTATATCACTACCACCAATTTGTAATGGATTAAAAATTGAATCAAGAACTGCTTGATCATGTGAACTTAAACAATCACGTGTTAATTTTGACATTTTTTTTTTTTTAATGTTTTCTTAATTAAAAAATTCTTGCTTTCTTTTTGAACTTTGAAAAATTCTAGAAAAAATTGCACTTCTTTAGAAATATCCGACTAAGTATTTTCACTGTAAATTCGAAACTAATCAAAATCGTTCTGTTTATATTGTCATCACCTTCACAACAAAAATAACTTGTATGTTAAATATCTAGTTTAATAATTTGATTTTTTTTTTTTATTATTTTTTTTAATGTGAAAATCATTTATGAAAATATTTCTAAACTGGTTTGTTTTATTATTTTTTTTTTTAAATTTTGTTTACTTGAATATGTAAATGATTGTATGGAATAGTATCTACGAGTATGTTAAACGTTATTACTTGTTGGAAGGAAAAAAAAAATTACGTAAAAACAAGATATTAAATTTTAAAATGTATTATTTTTCTCAATCATTGCAGACTGAATTTTATTAGATATATGCATATAAAGTATACGCTTGAAATAATTTAAAAAGAAATATTAAAATTTTAGAAATTATATTAAAAATTTTGAGCATTGAATTACAAGCGATTTATTTTTTTTTCTGACTACAAACAATCTCATCATATTTTTTTTTACAAAAGTTTCTTATTCGTTTGATTCGAT
The DNA here is from genome assembly GCA_939192795.1 of Bombylius discolor. Classification (NCBI taxonomy): domain Eukaryota; kingdom Metazoa; phylum Arthropoda; class Insecta; order Diptera; family Bombyliidae; genus Bombylius; species Bombylius discolor. The sequence continues at coordinate 27,006,359 of OW584241.1, read as the reverse complement.
TACGTTGAAATTTTCATTCAATATTCTCCTTGTCATTCTCTAGAATTTTTTCTTTTATCACTACACAAAAGAGATTTTTTCAACAGGACATGACATATACATGACACCAAAAAATAACTTCACGGTCTCATATATGAACTTACATTTATAGTCAAAATATTTTCTTTAAAAAAATCTATTTTTGATGAAATAAGAAAATTTGAAATACTGCAAAAGTAATTTTCAATGGATTTACAATACTTTGAGAAAAAAAATTTAAAAGGATTCCATGAAAATTATGCAATTTATAATGGTGAATGCAATGAAATGAAACTGTAACACTATTGTTATGTATTTTAAAGCAATTTTTTATAAACAAATTTATTTATTCATTTTATTTTATTTTTTTTTTTTTCTTGAAATATAATAATAATAATATTTACTTCAGTTTCTGGCTTTTATTATAATTACTAATCTATTTTTAGTGTTGTTGTTATTTTCTTATTTTCATGTAATTTCTTTATTATGATTTATTTATTTTTTTAATTTAAATAATAATATCAATCGCTCACTGATTTTTTTCTTGTTTTTTTTTTTTGTTTTATTTCAATTTTTTTTTTTTAAACTTTTATTAATATAAATATCAAATACTTTTTTGTTTGTTTTTTTTTTTTTTCATAATAATATTATTTTTGTAATTTTAATATAATATCAATGACTAATCAACACAATCTTCGTTTTATATACTTTTTGTTGTTTTTGTTTTAAATTTCTGTTTACTTATTCATTTAGATTTTTTTTATTTTATTTTTTAAATATTCTGTTTAAATAAAAGATATTTGAAGAAGAAGAAGAAGAAAAAAATGTAAGGAAATTAAATTTTACATAAACAAGAAATTAAAATATTAAAAAAAAATAATAAGTATATTTAGTTGTAGTAGGTACTTTGTTTATTTCTGTATTTTTTTTTTTTTTTTGAGAGAGAGTTTGATTTTTTTATTATTTTTCAAAAATATGATATATTCTGTTTTCATTTTTTCTGTTGTTGTTGTTTTTGTTTAAACTTAACATACAAACAATATAATTCAACTGAATTTTAAAATTTATTGAACATTGATGACTTTTATTTTCATTTTATTTATTTTATTTTAATTATTTTATTTTTATTTTAACATAACAGTAATGCAAAGGTTACTATAAAAAAAAATAGATAAATTTAACAAAATTTGTGTAACAATTTTTAAAAAAATTCTTCTAATAAAATCGAATTTTCGGAATACAAAAACAATTTAAATGCAAACAAAACAAATTAATAAACATATGTATTAATTAAATTTTCAACAGAAATAATCTGAAAACATAATTACAACAATAATTTAAATAAAATTTTTCAAATAAATTAATAATTTTTATTTTAGATTTTTCATTGTTTTTTTTTTATTACCTTTTTAACACACAAATACTTCATATTTTGTACACAAATGACTCACAAAACTGGTGCTTTTTTTTTTTTATAAATTTTTTAATTTAATTGAATTTTTGTATTATTATTATTATTTTTTTTTTTTATATATTGCTTGAATTTAACATGTGCAGAAAATATTTAAAATTCAAAAATTCTTTTCACGAATGTAATTTTACATATTATGTATTTTCCTTCAAATTTAAATTTTAATTTTTTTATTTCTTAATCAATCGAAAATAAATAATATGAATTGCTTATAATTTTTTCTTGATTATTATTATTTTTCTTTTTTTTGTTGTAAATTTTTTCATTATTATAAATTAGATATAAATTTTTTTTTTTTTGTATAATTTTTGATTATATTTTCCAAATTTATTTTGTTCATAAATAATTTTACAAAAAAAATATTTCATAAAAATCCTTTGTAAACACGACAAAAAAAAAAATTCAAATTTAACTGAAAAATTTGTACTAATTAAATTTTTAATTAGTAATAATTAAAGTTTAATTAACAAAAATATACATACGAGTATAACCAATTTTGGTGAACCTATACAAGTTCTGATGGTATACTATTTCATTGTTAGCTATTATCCTTTTTTTATGATCTTTCTTAAAAAAAAATTGTTGTCTTATATTTTCCAATAGTTTTGAATTTAAACAAAATAAATTTCTGAATAGTAAAATGTATTTTACAACAACATAAATTTTTTTTAAACTTAGAAATCATGCATTTGCAAAATATCTCAAAAACGATCAAAATAAAAGATTTTTTTAAAGAATGTTTATTAAAATATTATTGAATTTAAATTATTATTATTATTATTTTTTTTAAATTTCATTGTTCTTTCTTGAAACTGTTCTTCACATCTTATTAGGCTTACATATTAATTGCTGTTTTTATAACTATTTTGGTTTTTTTTTTGTATTATTTTAAAGTTTTTAATTATTTAATTAATTATTTTTTTTTTTAAATATTTTTTACATTGCAATACAAATTCATTTTTTATACACATATCTACATATTTTTATTATTATTATTTATAAATTTATAATAGATATTATTTTAGACAAATTTTTGAAAAAAAAAAAGCTGTGCAACGCTACTTAAATTTTAATATATATATTTTTTTTCTTTCTTTCATTATTTTTTTTTTTTTTTAATGTTTCTTCATTAATCGATTATTATTGTTTTTCTCTCTTTTTAAATTATTTTTTTGTATAAATATTTCTTTTTTTTTTTACACATTTATAATTATTTTAATAATTTTTAATAATAATAATAATAATAATAATATAGGTAATTAATAATAATCAACAATTAACTATCGTAAAAAAATTATAATAATTTTATTTACATCATTGTTTTCTTTTATGATTTTTTTATTTTTTTTTTTTTAATTTTATGTTTTCGTATTTGTTTTTTGTTATCCTTTTTTTTTTTTGCTTTTAAATATTTTATATATCCTTTTTTTTCTTGTTTATATTTTGTCTCTGCTTTTTTTGCTTTATTTTATTATTTAATTTATTTACTTTTTTTTTTTCAACTTTTAATTATTCTGTTTTTCTGTTTACTATACATGTAAATTTTATTGATTATAATTACGCAGATACATTAATGATTGCTTTTTAGTATGTGTGTAATATTTTTTTTCTATTTTTGTTATTTATTTTTTTTTCGATATTATGTTAAAATTTAAAATAAATTTTTATTAAAACAAAAATGTAATTAATAAAAAAATGATGAAATGAACCTAAAAAAAAAAAATCGTTTTGAAATGAAAAATATTTTTTTAACCCTTTCAATTAAAATCTTTTTTGAATTTTAACCTAATATCAATTTTTTGTTGTTGTCTTATGTAATATTTTGAGAGCATTACAAAAATTCGAAAAAGCAAAATAAATCAAATAACAAACAAACGACTTCATTGTATCGATATTAGAATAACTAAGGCTGAGTTCTAGAATTCAATCGGCTTTAAAGTTACAGCAGTTAGTCGTTCGAATATTAAGAATTTTATTAACTGTGTGATATAACCAAGCTTGTTTGTAATTAGTTTTGCTCTACAATAATGTCCGTAGCTTGCCAATGGCATACAATCATTTAAATTCTTGAATGCAGCCTAAATTATAATTTAATTCAATTGAATGTTTAATCCAAGAAGTATGCAATTTCTTTTTATATTTTATTATGTCGTATTTTTAACAGTGTAGCCACCATATTCGTTGTTTTAAAAAAGAAAAAAAATAGAAATAAACTAGAAATTCGAATACATCAAATTTGATTCTTGTATGGCGACATCCAAACAATAAAGGATAAAGAATAATTTTTAGAGAAGAAAATATTTATTTAGTTTGAATAAAATTAAAAAATACTGTTAAGAAAAACCTGCAAAATGTATCTTTTTTGTAATGCTCTAAAAAAATTTGTTGTGTTCAGTTTTAATATTGCAAATATGCATTGTGTATTTGTTTCTGTATTATATTCTGTCAATTTTATTTTGGCACAAAAAAAGCTATTAACATTTTTTTTTTTCTACAAAACATTTTAAAATTTTGTATGTTATTTTCATTTTATTTTTTTCTGTTTTTCTTCCTAATTATTGCTCAAAATGTCTGTTTTTGTAATTTTAATTTGAAAACAGTTTTATTTTCAACGAAGGCATTTTACATCCATAATTTAATTATTTATTTTTATAAATTTCTTTTTTTAAACACTTTTTACAATATTTTTAAAAATATTCAATTATTTATTGTTTACTGTTTTTTTTTTTTATTTCTTTAAATTCTCTGTTTTTTTCTTATTTATTTTTTTTTCCCTTTATATTTTATTTTTCTTTTATTTCTTAATACCCTGTCGGCTAGAATATCTTTATTTTTCGATAAATTAGGATAAATTAACAAATAAAAAGCATTTAAGGATTACAAAAATAAATTTAAAAAAAAAAAAATAAGTTACAAAGTAACAAATTCATTTTATAGAAAAAAAATTAAATTTGAAAGAGTTGACACAGTATAGGTTGAAAAATAGTGTTGAATATTATTTTAGTTTTTTTTGTTGTTGTTGTTGTTGTCCTTTTCTCTTAACAAACACAGCCTCAGACATTTTTTTTTTTTGTTTATTTAATGTTAAATATAGAAATTTCATGAAAGTTATGAAGAATGAAGAAGAAGAAAAAAAAAATAAATGAAAAATTTTATAATGAAGTAATTAGAATAAAATTTTTGTTTTTCCTAATTTTTACCGCACACACATTATTAATTTATTTTTTTTTTAAATTTAATTAATTTCTTTTCGTTTTTAATTTCGATTAATTTCTATAAGTTTTTTTTTTTTCTTTTTCAATTATTTTTCAAACGCAGACACGAAAACACTGGAAAAACAGAAAATTTAGAAATGTTTTTTAAAAACAAGCGCAACTTATAAAAAAAAATAATTATTCTTATTAAAATTAATAAATTTGTTTTTTGAACATTTTCACATCAATTTCACAGGATTAACTAATTTTAAAGATTTTTTTTTTTTTTTTTTTTTTGTATTGGTATTCTAATTATAACGTTAATTTTTTTTTTCATTTTCTATCAAGAAAATTTAATCTCTAGTATTTTTAGTATTTTTTGTGGTTTTGTTTTAGTTTTCTTGGTGTTTTTTGTATTTTGGAAAATATTTTTATTATACTTTTTTTTTTTTCTCTAAACCTATTATTTGGATTTTCTTGTATTTGTTTTTTCTCCATTAATCTGTTTAACTTCTATTTATTTTTTTTTTAATCTTTTGGCCATATTTGAATCCCTAACTACTACATAACTATTTGTTATCATTTTTATTTTTATTTATTTACTTTTTTTTTTTTTTAATATCTATTAAATGTTAATATTTTCCTGGTACTAAATTGTTGTTTTAGTTTTTTTTCTTTTTTCTACATTTTTTTATTTTTCTTCTAAAATATTCTCTGTATTTTTTTTTGTTCTATACGGAATATAATATGGTGGAATTTATATAAAAATTTTCCATCTGAAAGTATATAATATAAAATAATAATAATAAAAAAGGAGTATATTTTCTTCTATGGAAAAGTAAGTGTTACCAGTATAACAGTAGATTTTTAATTTTTAGTTTTTTTTTTTTTTCTAAATGAAAATTCTTTAATACAACTGCAATTTTTAGGACTTATTCATATTTAGAATATCTTGGATTTCTTTTTTTATAGTTTGTAATTTGAAAGTGTGTGTAATATTTTTAACAAAAATGAAATGAAATTGTGGGGACGAATGAAAGAATATATAGGAACGAAATAAATGATTAAAAAGAAAAATGTCAAATTAATAGAAATGTTCCGATAGGAAATACAATCTTGTTGGAATTTCTGTTATATTGTTTAATCAAAATCAGAAATCAGAACTTGTTTGAATTCTTTTCGAAATAAATATGTATGACTAAAAATTATGATCTATGCCTGGTTTTCACAAAATTTCAAAATCTTTACTAAAAATTAGTGTACATATTCCTAAAAATTTTGGTTGTAGGGGGGTTTTTTTTTTGTTTTTCAAATCATTTTGTAATGTTTTAGATATGTCTATTCTAATTCAATAAGTAAAAAATTTAATCACTTATTAAATTGTTATTGAAAATTTCATTCTAAATGTTTTTGGTGAAACCTGGCAATTAAATATTTCAAAACAACAGAACAGAAAATAAATGATTTATTTTTTTTTTTCACATTTGTAATAAAAGAAAAATTATTTAATTTGGAAACATTTTTTGTATCATTTCAACTATTTACTTGTATTCTTGTATTTTTTGTAATATTTTTTGTTTTTTCTTCTATAATTTTATAACAAACGGCAGTGAAAATTTTATTTTATATTTGGAATGTTTTTTCTTCTTTTCTATCGTATTTTTTTTTTTTTTTTTTTAATTTGTTATTTTCTTTTCTAATTATTTTCTTATTTTCCGTTTTAGGCAATTTAACATATTTTGTTTTTTTTTTCTTCTTTTAACCTACAAAATATTCTCTTTTAATTTTTTTTTTTCATGTATTTTGTAATCATACAAAAAGAAAATTTTTCTAAAAAAAAAAAGCAGAAAAAAAATAATATAAAAAATTCTAATTAGGAATTCTATTTGTTTTTTTTTATAATTTTTTTTTTTTTTCATATAAATTTTATTATTTAAAAATATTAGTTTTTTGTTTTTGTTTTGTTATTTAGAAAAGAAGAACTTATAAACGTGATATGTTTTTTTTTTATTTTCAACATGTTTTCAAATTTTAAATTTGTTATAAAGAACATTAGGAAAATTTGTAAAAAAATGTCATTCTATAAAATTCTTAATTTGTATTTGGTGTTCAAAAAACATTAAATTGAAAATTAATTTTTTTCATATGATTACAAAATATTGAAAATAACAACAAAAACAAACAATTTTTTTAACAAGTAAATTTTAATTTATATGAAAATTTCGACATATAATTAAAAATCAAAAATATATGAAAAAAAAAACACAATGAATGCTTACAATTTTTTAAAATTTTTTTTAATAATTATTCTTATATGAAAACTGCGTTACTTGACAATTTTTTCCGTAGTTTTGGCTTTTTTCTTCTTATTTTTCGTATGTGCGCGCAAGCAATGAAATAAATAATTAAATTTTTTGTTATTGTTTATTTTTTGACTTTTTTTTTTTTTGTCATAAAATTTTACTGGTTTATTTAAGATTTTAACTTGTTTGAAATTAAAAAAATTAATCATGACTGTGTGAGCGGTATGTTGTTAAGTCGATCCCTTCCTCTGGAGTTTGATCTGTTTTTGAGGGATCACTAGCCGGCAGGGCAAGCAAATGTTAGGCCTCTAAAAATATTAGAGCTGTTGGTTTCGGTTCTAAATTTGATTTTTTAGCTTCAACTACTAAAAATGTTATATCAGCCTTTTCACGATTTGCAAAACATTCAGCTATTAGGCGTGCTACATCCTAAAACAAAAAACAAATTTTTTAATAATTAATTTTATGAAAATAACTTTCATTTTTTATTTAAAAAAAAAAAAAAAACAAAAAAAAAAAACTTACTTGATGATGCATTCCTTCAACTTTATGACCATCAACTTCTAAAATAAGTTGACCAACTTCTAATCCACCAGCATCATAAGCTGCTCCATGTTCCTAATTTAATTTAATATTTAAAAAAAAAAAAAATTACTTCAAGAAATGAAAAACAAAAAAAAAAAAAACTGAAAAATTAATTACTTACATGTATGTTAATGATTCTAGGTAAAGGATGCTTTGTATTTGCACCACCTTCAATAGCAATACCTAAAATTGGTTTAGTTTTCTTAACAGTAACATGTAAGTTGCCTCTATGATCAGGTACAACATTTGGATTGTGTTCTTGTGTTTGATCAGTCGTTGAACCATTTTGTTCAGCCGATAACCTTTGCATTGACTAAAAATTTAAAAAAAAAAAAAATTAATTTAAGAAAGTTATAAGAAATCATCAAGAAAGTTAACCATAATTTTGAGAAGAAAAAATAATTTATATAAAAATGTATCTTTTTTTTTTATGTTAGAAAAAAATTATTCATGTTGTAAAAACAATGATTTTGATTTTTTTTTTTTTTTTTTTTTTGTAAATTTTATTGATCAAAATTTATATTTTTAAATTCAAAGTCTTTCAGCAATGACAAAAAATATTTCAAATTATGTAATTTAATTTAAAAAAGCTCTGTTTCAAATTTCTCTAAATCTAAATTCCACAGTGAAAAAAAAAAATATTTCTATAAACATTTATGTATTATGTATTATTTACACACGTTGTAACTAATTTGCTACTTTTATAATCAACTAATTTTTAAAATAAAAATTTCTAATTCCTAATTAGATACATATATCTTTCGATTGAAAGTTTTAACAAAAAAAAAACAAAAAAAATGTAATTTCTAATAAAATATTCTAAAGCTCTAAATAAACAAAATATTGATTATATTTTTCACAATGACTCAGTAACGATGGGTTTTTACTTTTTTTTTTTTTTTTAAATTTATTCAAATTGTTGTATTTTGGAATTTAGGTTTTTCAATTTAATTTTGAATTATATAAGATTTAAAAAGATTCTTAAAATAGATTTTAGATAAAATCTAAAATGCAAAATTTCATCATTAAATAGCTATTAAATTTTTTGTTTTTTTGTTTTTTGAATTCAGTATGAAAATCACGCATTAAAACGATTTTTTTTTTTTTTAAATTAAATTTATTCAGTATATGTATTAGATTTTATTTTAAGTGTCCTTTTTCTAAACACATTTTTATATTATTCAAATAAATGTTGTCATTTCATTTTTATTTATTTTTATTCATAGAATTTTCATTGATTACCCACACACTTTAAATAAATATTTCACTACTTTTTTTTAGGACTTATGTACAGAAAATAACTGAAATTTAGTCAAAAACAAACACAAGTTTTTTGTTCACTTTTAAATTATTTCAAATTACATATTTCATTGAATGTTCTTAAATATCTCACTCACGTTTTTCATCATTATTATGAAATTATTTTTTTTTTATTTTTTTTTTTTGTAGAGAAAAACTCACCTGATGCCTTCGAACTCCTTTTTCACCAAGTAATGTGCCGCCTTCTTCCTTCATATCAAAACTTCTTGAAAGTTTTGTTGCCAATTCCTAAATTGAGTACACATAACACAAAAAAAAAAAAAAAACATGGTAAAAATAAAATATCCATGAAAATGGTAAAACATAAATCCAAAAAAAAAAAAAACAAAAAACATCTAGAAGTATGAAATAAAATAATAATAATATAAAAAAAAAATTTAACATTAAAAAACAAAAAACAGTGAGAGCCAAAAAAATAAGTATGGTATAAAATACAACAAGTACATAAATTTATTGTGAAATTCACTTTTTTATTTATTTATTTTTTTTTCAATTTTTATTTTATGTATGTTCTATTTTTTTTTTTTTTTTATTCTGTAGAGAGAGTGTATTATACAATTTATTTTCTTATTTTTTTATGAAATTATGTATTCTCATAGGATATTCGTGTTTCTATTTCTTAAAGATACATATCAATTTCTCTGGTTAGTATTATGTATAAAAATATATATATTTTTTTTTTACTTTGAAAGGAAAAGGATAAGAAAATTTTATATTATTTTACTTTTAACTTTGTTTTTTTTTTTTTTTATTTTTTAGTTTTTTGTTATTCATGATTGTATGGCATTTTTATGAGTCACAAAATTATTATTTTTTTGTTTTTTTTTTTTTCAGGTATCTTTTTTTTAAATAAAATAATTTTTAATGCATAACAGACAAGTTACAAAATGAAGAAAAATTTATTTTAAAAATGTATGCTGACTATCTTATTTTCTATCTAAACTATTTAAATATGCAGTGTATCAGAATAGCATATATCTGATATGTAAGGAATATAAAATTGAAAAAGAATTTAAAAAAAAAAAAAAAATTAAATTTTACATGTGATTAAAGATAGTATTTTTTGATAAAATTGAAATGTAAAAAAATCAAATTTAAGATGTAGGTCAAAAACATAAAATTGTGATGAAAGCGTGCTTTGTTTTTGTTTTTCAAAGCAATCAAAAAAAAAATTTAATTTATTTTGCACGAATAAAATTTAAGTTTAAGAGACAATAGAACAAATCTATCGATCAAACATTCTTTTTATAAAAAAATCAACATATTTTATTGTTTTGTTGTGTTTTTTAAACAATAAAAAGAAAAACAATCGAAATAGAATTACAATAACAACAAAACGAAGAGAACTATTTTTAAAAATTTTTTTTTCAAGCAGAATAACAATAATTTGTTCAGTTCATAAAATTGTGTGAAAAAAAAAAGAAAATGAAAAATAAACTAACATTACAAAAAACCACAAGGACGACTTATTGAATATTTAAAAACAACCCACAATAAATTTTAAAAAATAACTGTATTCATGTAGACTAAATTTTTATAACACTGAATTGAATTTTGAACAATTAAAAAAAAATAAATCCTTGAAAAGTAAATTTTTCATTTTAATTCCACAGGAAACTGTCGAAGTTAGAGTTAAATTTTTTTTTTTTTTTTGAATTCCAGAATTATTTCAATTTAAATCCTATTTTAAAAACCGAGAATGTAAACAAGCTAAGCTTGAACTATCTAATAAAGCCCATCGGTCTATGTATTTTATTATTTGATTACAAAACCCATTCGAAAAAAGAAAAACTAAATTTAATTATGTTAATGTATTTTTTTAATAAGAATTTCCTTTTAAAAATTCATTATTAACTGTCAATTTTTGAATTTGGTTCCATATAACATTAAAGTTTTTCTTTTTTTATTTTCCATCTTGTCAATCAAACAGTTTCAAAACCTTTTTTCTTTTTTTCATTTTTTGATAAAGTTCATAGTTTCCAGTCACTTTTTCAAAAATTTTCAATCAAAAATAGTCACAAAAAATGTTTATCCCTTTTTCCTAACATTTAAAAAAATTATACATTCACGAACGAAAAAAAAAAAACATAAAATCGAAAAAAGAATCCTGCAATTTATCACCCATGTATTCCAAAAAAGTTTATGTCAAATCATATGAGATCATATAAGATTTTAGACATTTGTTTTTTTTTTTTTCAATTTCATTTAAAAATCCCTCAAGTTTTATACTTTCTATTCTTTGCCTTATTTTTATCCAATAATTTCTTTTTTCTCTGTAGTTTTTAATTTTTTTTTTCTTCTTTAAATCTTATTTTTCAGCTTTCACACACAAGTTTCCTATATCTATATACAAATTGAGGACTTGATTATCATTTCAAATAAGAAAAATCCCTTTTACATTTCCTTTATAAATTTTGTTTTCCATTATTTTTATCTCTTTAAATTCTATTCTTTTGACATTGTACTGTTACTTGCACACCTTTAACCTTATACTTCATTTATACATGTATTTTCTCTGTCAAGGAAAATGTATACGTCTTCTCTACTTACACACGAATATTTACATTCATTTTCTTTAAGGAAAATTTAACAAGATTTTCCTTTAAAAAAAAAAAAACGAAATAATATATGCTTAAATTTAAGGATCCCATGAAAAGGAACTTTAAATACTTTTCTTTGCGTTTTATAACCAATTTTTATTTTTTTTCTCCTTTGCTTGCATTTTATGATAATAAAATCGTGAAAAATTCCATAAAGAAGAAAAAGGAGGGGAGGGGGGGTTATAAATAAAAGAAATATTTTTATTCGTTTTTTCTATCTTTCATTTCCCTTTAATAATTTTTCCGTTATACATACTTAGGTAGCTAAATTATATATTATAAAGAAATGAGGAAATAAAGAATAAATTATGAAAAATGAATAAAAAATAAGAAAAAAATTATGGAAAAAATAGAATTTAGAAATACTTGGAAAGGAATAATTATTAAAACGAAAGAGAAAAAAAAAAAAAGAGAATCAATTTTAAATGCTTGAATAGATATTAATAAAAATATTTTAATGAGTTTTATGGTTTGAATTTTATTAAATTTTGAGAGATGATTTTATTTTTAAGGAAATATTTCATTTATTCGAAATATTTTCTAATTGCTTTTAAAGATTTTTTTTTTCTTGTTTTTGAGAAGAACATAGCTGTAATTCATATTTTTTCTAAACTTTTTCATTTTTAAAATAAAAAATTTATGTAAAATACCATGTGTAGCATATGTTTTTTATTTCATATACGAAATTAAATTTATCTTGTAATTTATAATATATATATATATATATATATATATATATATATATATATTTAGTATACGTGTATATGTACAGTAAATACAGATAAAAAAAGATGAAAGAAAATTTTTGTAAAAAAATAAGAAAGATCTTGAAGAGCTTCTAAAAATTTATCTAAAGATAAAAAAAAAAGTTAAAAAGATTGATTGAATTTTTTTTACGCTTTAAAAGCACATTCCAGTTGGGAAATCAAAGTAATTCAAATCAAATTTGATAATTTTTCTTACTTTGTTTTTTTGCTCTTCGTTAATTTATACCAAAAAACAAAAATTAAAAAAATAAACAATATATATTTGAATTGAAAAAATATATTTTATCTAAAATTCTTAATTATCAAGATATACTATTAAGATATCTTTTTTTTTTCTACAAAGAAAATCTAATTTAAAATTTAAATAAAATAATGTCGAAAAATTTGAATATTATGATACACGTTATTTTTCTATATATCATGTTATCTTTCGTAATAAATTTTTAATATTTAAATTTGCAATTTAGCATTTAGCTTCTTATTTTTTTTTTTTTTTTAATTTTCCATTATTGTTGATGTTTTTTTTTTTTCTTTTATTTTGAAACAAATATATCTCATAGACAAAAGAATATAAAATTATATGCATTTTATTTGTACAAAGCAAATTGAAATCTCAGATACTAAAGGTACGCATAATTAAGCATATATACATAATTCATGCACGATTCAATTGAAAAAAGATTGTGTAAGTAAATTCCAGGTGCATATAAAATTTCATTGTATTTACAATGCAATTCACCTATAGTTTTCATATAATCATATACATTTTTTTTTCTCTCATATTTATTCTATTTTTACATGCTAACTGATTTTGTTTGGTTGTTTGTTTGAGGCAACTACAAAAAAAAAACAATACTCGTACATGCGTTAAATTTTTTTTTTTTTTTTCGTTTTAAAACTGACTACCTATATTGTATTGATTTAAAAGTGAAAAAACTTTTAAATAGGAAATTATAATGAAATTTTTGGTAGCCTAAACTTTATAAAAATTTTCAAAATTTTCTCTTGCTAAAGCCTTTTATTTCTTAAAAATTTTTATTCCTGAAAATTTCTAAAAAAAAAACAACTATAACGGTAGTTTTAGTACATGTATGAAGTTTTGAATTAATTTCACTTGAAAAAAATTTACATTTGAAAAGGGATCTTATTATTATAAAAAAAAAAATAAATAAAAAATAAAAATAAAAACATTTAAATAAGCTTTACCGTATTCTAATAGATAAAATTTGCATCTATTTACATTAATTAGACACTATTTAAAAATAAATATAAAAACGCTCTAATAATTAACTGTAACAAATTACTAAAAATAATATAATAAAAAATAAAATAAACATAAAATTGCACTTGAATGTAATTAAAAGCGAAATATTCACAATATAATATTTTCTAAATTTTGTATTCATTAAAATAATATTTATAAAATTTTTTTTTTTTTTTAATTTGAATTCTAAACAAATCTACGATTTACTAAAACCAATTTTGAAGTTAAATGACTTCATTATTTTTCTTTTATAAATTCGATTAGAATTTAACATTTTAATTAATTTTTATGAAACAATAATTTTATTTTTTTTTTTTCTTTAGTTTTTTGTTATGAACAATATTTTTTTTTCTGGTGAGTTTAGTAAAGTGGGTGACTCATGCGTATAGTGCAATTATATTTTTTTTCTGTTTAATTTTTTTTATTTTTAAAGTGGTAGTTTGTATAAAATAAAAGTAAATCAAAATTAAAATAAAATAAATAAAGAATTTTTAATTTTTAAAATTTGCCCATTTTCATTATTTTGCATAGAAAATAATTCAAAAAGTGAAAACCAAAAATTTTTAAAAAAAAAATGAAAAAGTTTTTTTTTCATGTGATTCCTTTGAAAAAAAAAAAATTATGATGAGCTTCTTAAAGTTTTTTTTTTTTTTTGTTTTTCCAATTCATTTCCAAAAAAGTGAAAAAGAAAAAAAAATTAGAAAGAAAACATAATTTAAAGCAAAATATTTAATTAAAATTTATTATTATATTTTTGTCCTTGATAATTGTTCTACGTATCAAAAAAAAAAATCCTGAAATATTTAATTTTTAAAATCAATTTCACTAAGGAAAATGTTTATTCTGGATTTTTTATTATGTTTTTCAAATGAAATTTTTTTAATTAAAAAAAGTGTTACTATTTAGGACCAAACTACATTGTGCTTTAAAAAAAAAACAATAAACTTTTGCTTGTTGAATTCTCTATAAAAAGTTCTATGTTTTTTATTTTTATTAATTAATAAATTTAATAAAAACAGAGCTTTTTTTTTTTTGCTTATATATTTTTTACAATGTGAAATATGCAAAAAATGAATGAAATGGACAAAATTTTATTGAGTAAATTTAATAAAAAGTGTTCTTTGAAAACAAAAAAAAAAAAAAACAAAAAAATGGAAAAATATAAAAAATTATGTGTTAATATTTTTTTATTCAATTTTTTTTTTTAAGAAAAATTTTTATATGGAAAAACAAAAAAAAAACAAAAAAATAGAAAAAAAGTCAAATCTAAGTAATGAAAATGATTTGTTTTAAGCTTGAATGTTTTTGCAAAAAAGAATGTATTTTTTATTTTTCCTTCAATCTAAATTCTATTGGGATTTTTAAGAGTTGCAATGAATGAAAATTGTATCATTAAATATGTTTTTTTTTTTCAAATTTTTGTTGTAAAACTAAGTAAGATTAAAAATTAAAATAAGAAAAATATGAAAAAAATTTTTTAATGCAAATGTGATATTTAACTAAAATCAACTAATTTTCTATTATTTTTTATTTTTTATTTTTTTTACTTTTTTCACTAAATAAACGAAAACCATTTTTATTTTTTTTCTTTTTTAAATGAAAATTATTATTTTTCAAATGCTTTTCTTGTTTATTTTGGAAACGAAACAAAAATACAATTGCACTTACAAGAGGTCGTCCCCAATACCATGATTTCACACGTTGCGTTAAACCGCCAAGATGTGAACGTATTCCATCTAAGTATCCACCCTGTAATATAAAACATGAAAAAAAGAAACCAAAAAAAAAAAAAAGAAGTTTTTCTTCTAGTTCTAAGGCCCATATAAATTAAATGGGTTTATTTTTGTTTTCTTTTATGCCTAATTTTTTTTTTTTTTTTTTTTTAATTTATTCAACTAACATTTCTAAGTACACTACAAAAAAAAAATAATTAAGTATATGTATTACTATTTAACACACCACTCTTCTTACAAAATGTAAAGCATAAAATTAAAATATTTTATCGAAAGATTCGTTTTAAAACGAAAAAAAGGATTCTAGTATCAAAAATATTTTAATTTTTATTTTTGTTTAGCTCTTTTTTAAACCTTAGAAATCTACAAAGTATTTATTTATATAATATAACTATCTATACCTACATAAATTTCTAAATACCTAAGTATTTCTAAAACTTATTGGACTTCTAGATAAAATTTCAACTACTTTGAAAAAACCTAAACCAAGGATTTTTATAATGAAACAACTTTGTGTGAGTGTAATTTTACTATACTATCAATCTTGACAACTATAAGTCAAGCAAAATATTCTAAAGGAATAAATTTTTAAATAATTATTACACTAACATAATTTATAATACATAATTTCAAATTTTTGATTAATTTTCAACGAGTTTCATTTTTGTTTTTTACTTTGCATTAAAAAAACAAACTTCCAGATGGGAATATGATCGGTATTAAAAATAAAATAATTTAAAAACCTATCAAAATCAATCTCTGCCAAAATAAATTATGTAGATAAATATTTGATTTAAAGCGCCATAGTAATATTTTATCTTTTTACTTTCTAATGAAAATATTTCGTAATTTCCTTGTTAAAAAATTCAAATATAAATTTAATACAAAATCGTTTATTAATTTATAAGAAAATTCAAATTTTAAAATTTTTTCTCGTTAAATATCAATTTAAAAAAAAATTTTATATATTACACTTAAAAAAAAAAATCGTTATCATATTTACAAAAAAAAAAAAAAAAAAAGACAAAGAAAAACAAAAATTAAAAATTCCATTTACGTTGAATTGATTGACTCATTTTTATCTTTCTTATCAAAAAATACGGTTTTTTTTTTAATGCATAAAAAGTGAAAGTATTTCTTTTTCTTATAATATCATAGTACGTAACTAACAATTTATTATTAAAATTATAGAATGAAATATCTCAATATAAAACTTGATATGAATTCCAAGAAAATGCAAAAAAGAAGATAAAAAACCAAAAAAAAAAAAAATTAAAGGTAATACTAAAATTCAACAGACCAATTAATGTGTGTGTGTGGATGTATGAAGTTGAACTGGTATATAATATAAGATTGAAACGTTGAATAAACAAAAACAAAAAAAAATTAATAAAATAAAAACATGAAGAAAAAAAATTATAATAATAAATGGTAAAAAAAAAAAAGTAGCGATAATGATGGTATAAAGGTAATGTTACAATTCAGTTATTTGATGATAGGTAAATTATTATTCAAGATGTTTATTGTATTGTATGTTGGTAAGTATACGCATTTTGTTTTCGAAATTGAATGTAGGTATATTTTGTTATTTTTTTTTTCTTTGAACATCGAAATATTAAGGTAATTTTAAAGTGTGACAAAAACAAAGTAAATAAGAATTGATAAAAAAAAAAAACAAGAAGAAAGAAATTATGAAAACTAAAAAAGTATAGTGTTGAAGAAACCAGCAAAAAAAAAAGAACTGTAAAAATTTCGTAACAAAATAAAAACAGTTAAAACAATAATAAAAAAAAATTGATGACATTACGGAGTTGTAAGACAAACAAAAAACATTCGTCAGCAAGAGGTGATTTTTAAAAATTAAATTACATATAATCTTTTCTTTTGTTTTTTCATCTTTTTGTTTTTCTTAGGCCTAAAGTAAAAATCTATTTTAATTATTAAAAGTTTCAGATAATAGGTAATTTTTAGTTGAATCTATCTATCAATTGTTGCAACAACAACAACAACAACAGCAGCAGTTAAAAGTGATTATCGTTATTAGTACATGACGACATCGCATTGTAATAATTAAATTTGAATGCATAACGAAATAACGTTTTTTTTTTTTTTTTTTTTTTTTTTGTTGTTTTAATTTATCTGTACTAACAACAGTAATTTCGAAATTATATACAAAATATCTAAAAAAAAAAAAAAAAATACATAAAATTGTCAACTTATATTATGAAAAAGATATGCTGATTATATACTAATTATTTGTATGTATGTAGATAAAGATTGACAAAAAAAAAAAAAAAATGAAAATAATTAAGACAAAATTACCCTGACGTATGTAAGAATATTAGTACATATATACATATATACTTTTAGATACATTTTCTTTTTTGTTACATAATAAATTAGCAGTTTTTTTGCAATTTATTATTATATTTGTTGTTGTTGTAATTGATCATTATTTTGTTTTTTTTTTTTGCTTTTCTTTCAAGATGCTTAAAATTTATTAAAAAAAAAAAAAAAATTACATATTTCAAGTGAGGTAACTCACATTTTACTTACCTGATCCTACATAATTCAAGTGATACATGCAAAGTGAAAAAAAAAACAACAAAAAAAGAAAATTAATGAAAATTAGTAAAATTTGTTGATAAAAATTTTTTTAAATTTAAACTTTAATTTAATTTTACAGGAAATTAGTCATCATAATTGAAAATTTTGTAAGAGAATTTAATATTTCTGTCGTAATTTAATCTCCGGTATGTTCATGATAATATTAACAAGATGATAATTAACAAAAAGTTTCAAGAGTATATGTAATTTGAGTTATTTAATTATTCAATGTATATAAATAATTAGAGTACATAAAAAAAAGTATATGAAAGAAATTGTTATACTTTTTGGACTTAATTATCACACTTCACAATATTTTCTTAATATATGTACAAAAGTATAACAAGATAACGAAAATAAATTCTCACTAGCCTTCTTTAATTGGAAAAACAAACCTTCTTCAATCATAAAAATTTTCCTACATTTTTTGTAAAATATGTAAAAAAAAATACATATATTAAAAATGAAGTAAATTAAAGATACTTTACACACACATATTTTCAATTTTCACTTGAAAATCATTTCTAGGTCATTTAATTGCCATAATAATTTAAAGATTGAATCTATTTGATAAATTTCAATTTATATTTTTAGACTTTATGAAATTAAGAATTTTATTATTATACACTACATTTGTTCGAGTGAAGCATGCTTTTAAAGACTTAAGAAAAAATCAATAAAAATAAAGAGCAAAAAAAAAAAAAAACCAATTATCTCATCTATCAAAATTAATGTTGATCACCTTGAGTTATTTACTCTATAAAGTTTGGTGCTTCACTAATATGAGATCATTTTTATTATTATTATTATTATTTTTTTTTAATTACAAAAAATATTATTTCTTCATTGTTAGACACAGAAAAAAAAACATTTTTTTTTTATTTAATTTTATTATCGATAGATTTTAAAATGATTCAAATGAAAATAAAACCAGGCTTGAATAAATCAATAATAAGAAAATGTCAATTCTTTTTGAATTGAGTTTTTTAAAAAAAAACAAAAATCAATGACTTTTTTTACAATCAATAAAAAAAAATAATCAATAAAATGTACATTTCATATTTTTTTCAAATCATATCAATCATTTGAAAATTTTACTTATTCTTTTTTATTTAAAATATGCCGGAAATATAAAATAGAAATTTATATTGTGAAAAATACAAATATCCAATCAAATGTAACTAAAAAAAAAAATCAATATCATGTCATTTAAAGATGTACAAGATAGTTAGAAAAAAAAAAAAATTAAAATGGTAATAAAATTAAAATAAATGTCAGATTGCCTTTCACTCTAGACTACTCACTACCTCATCATAATTATAATAACATTAAATCATATACTTTTTTTTTTTTTTATTATAATAAAAAATATACATTTACAAAATTTCACTTAAAATGTTACTCCTGCAACACTCTTCACCACACAAATGTTTTTTTTTTCTTCATATCAAGAAGAATCTTCTTCTTCCTCTTCTTAGACCAATATCAAAATAAAAATGATAAAAAATGAATATTTCTTTCAAATGAAAATAACAACAAGAAAAAATACCACAAGCAGATATATTAGACCATAAAAATTAAGCACCTTTTCATATGGTCTTAAATTTATCGTTAATATAACGTCACATTTTATTTAAGTTTTACGACTATATACAGGGTATTCCAGGTGAGGGAAAGTAAATGCCCATATTTGAAATATTTGTAGAAAATAATTCAATATTACTTTCAGTTCTTGCAAAAGATACTCAACCATAAAGAAAGATTTCGATTTACATACCCATAATAGCTTATTTTCAATATCAAAACAAAAATTTTATCTTTCAACTTTTAAAACACCCATTGGTATACCAAGTAGCCTTTAAAATGCTTTTTCTTTTCTTCACCTTCATTGATTAGACCATATTTCAAAGAAACCAACATTTCATCCAAAAAGACCTTAACAATTCACAACACACTTCAATTTACTCACATGTTGATGATAATCATTATAAGCTCAAATTTCAGTTTATTATCTTCTCTTTCATTGACGAGAATAAATAATAATACTACATATACATATGTAGACACATACATACATGATATATTTGATGAGTGAATGTTTACAATTAAGATTCAAGTTTCCAAGTTTCTGAAAACAGATACATTATAATATGTATCTAAAAAAAATAAAGCAAGCATATGATGCCTTCAAGTTGTTGTTTGTCTGTTGAAATCTCTTTTACCTGTATGGTGTTTTTGTGTTAAAAATAATAACTTTGAGAAATTAACAAAAACAAAAGCAAAAAAAAAATTGTAATAATGAATAAAAAAAAACAAAGAAACAACAACACGAAGAATTATCTACTTATATCACATCTCATGTACATACAATATATTGTAGATACAATTTCAATGACTTTAGATCCGCAAAGTCTAATTCGATCCATGTTGTCGATGTCAGTCAGTCTCTTCAACTTTTAGTTTTCTTTAGTTTGTTCATAGTGATCGATCTGTTTACACGACGATAAAAACATTTATAATTAAAAATTTAAATTTAAAAAAATCAAATAAAATATACAAACAAAAAAAAAAACAAAAAAAAAAAGAGAGAAAATATTTGCAATAATTTTCCAAATTATTTTCAATAATAAATATATACATATATATTTTTTTAAACATTTTAACCTCAATGAAAAATAAAATACATTATGTTGGTGCATTATAAAAAGTAAATAAATAAAAAGAATAGATAATGTTCAGTGATTTGTGTATTTTTTCAATTAACTTTATAGTCTGTTAATTTCTTTTTAAATGAAAAAAAAAAAATAATTAAAAAAAAAAAAATACAACGTATTTGATATTAAATATATACGAGTGCTTTTATTTTGCTCTAGGTCAAAAGTTCCATTTTTTTTTTTTTTGAAAGGTTATTTTTCCATTGAAAAATATACTGAAATTGTAGATTAATACATATTCTGGTTTTTTTTTTTTGTTTTGGTAAGATTTTATGTTTTTATTAATTTTTTTGTTTTTAAATAGTTGTATAATTTTATGTTTTTCTCTCAATTTTTAATTTAAAAATGTTACCAAAATTTTAAAGGATTTAAAAGGGTTTTCTATTTTATTTTTTGAACGACAAAAAAAATTTGAAAAAAAAAAAAAAAAGATACCAAACCCAAAATAAAACTCCATTATTAGTTTTGAACTTCAAATCTCTCATTAATTATTTCAATTATTTCAAAAAACTAAACAAATACATACATACATGAACAAATATTGTATAAGAACAAGCCTCAAGTCAATCAGTTAACTGAAACTTACAAATAAACTTAATATGTAGGTACTTATTTCTCTTTTGTATTTGTTCTTATTTTTCACTACTTTAAACTAAAAAATTTCTAAATTTTAAGTATGTAAATTCATTTCAAATATTAAATTTCAAAACAAACTTTAATTTAGTTCAAATACAATAAAGCGTTAATTGTACCATTTAACAGCATCTATAAATATACTACACTATACACAAACATCTCATGTAGATGTAAATCCCATGTCATTTTTGTATATTATTGTTCACTTTCTGTTTTCTCCTTTAAAAAAACATTTCTATATATTATGATATATGGAGAATTCCACGCAAATCGACCACTTTTTTCCTTAAAATTAATATTAATAAAGCTGGTAGAGATAGGTATATATCAATTTTTGGTGTATCTAGTATTAAATTATTTACGATATCACGATGAGGAACAGTATTAAAAACAAAATGTTTGCTACTTATCAGTAGAAATTCGTTTCGCTGTCACACCCGTTACAAAATATGTCACACCCGTTACATTTCTTTTTTTTAATTATGAAAAAAGTATTGCATTGTTCCTCGTCAAATTTTTCCAAAAGATTCTTTCAAGTTTCTACAATATAATTAAAAATAATTTTTGGAATTGTTTATATGAAAATTTTATGATATTCAGTGAAATAGACGAAAATCCGTGAAATTCAAAATCTTTAGCGTCACACCCGTTACGCTACTAAAGTGACGATTCTGATTAAGAATATTTGAATTTTTCTGTTTTATCGTAGCCGTCGTTTGCTTTCACTAGAGGGCATATTAGGAACATTTAAGTTTAATCAGAGTGCAATTGCTCTACGAGTTTTCAATATTTAAGAGTCAGCATGTCACACCCGTTACAAAATGGAATTCCCCATATCTAAATTATAAAGATCTTTCACGTGTAATGAGGTTTACAACTTTAATAACTACATTATTTTCGGTATTGTCTATTGGAAAACTACTTAAAAAGGTACTTCTTGCACTAAAAATGTTTGTCCTAATTTTACGTTGATTTTATGTGTAAAATTTACAATTTAAAAGCTAAAAGTGTAACGTCAATTTTTTTTTTTTTTAAAACACGTTTCTTCGAAACAATCAACCAATATTATATCATACGTATAACAAGTAGTAAAATGTAGGCACATTTATAAGAATGCAGGGTAACAGAAAGACAAAATGACATAATTAAACTTAAATTGCAACCCAATTTTATTTTATGCTTGTCACTTAAGAAAAATGAAAAATTATTAAACATTATTTGAAAACTTTACACACATTGAAAGAATATATAATTTTGAAGATACTTTTGTTATAATATAAGAAATAACATACATACATATGTATGTATAAATTTATAATTGTAGAATCACCTTGTAAATTTTAAATTTTTAATTCTCATTATATTTTTTTTTAACAGTAAAATGAGAATTATTGTTTTAATTGAAGTTTGATACCTGTGGTGGATGTTAATTGACCAATGAAAAACACTAATTATTATGAACGATAGTACTCTTTTGATTCTTTTTAAATTCCACTACATTTATTGCTTCTTAATTATATAGAGAGAAAAAAAATTACGGTGAAAGGTTTTTGTTTTTGTAAATTGAAGTAAACA
The DNA here is from genome assembly GCA_939192795.1 of Bombylius discolor. Taxonomy (NCBI): domain Eukaryota; kingdom Metazoa; phylum Arthropoda; class Insecta; order Diptera; family Bombyliidae; genus Bombylius; species Bombylius discolor. The sequence continues at coordinate 26,983,572 of OW584241.1, read as the reverse complement.
AAGAAAATAAAAAAAAAATAAAAATATTAAAAACGATATTCTGTATTTAATATCTTATTTATATTTCTTCATAATTTTTATCGGAAAATAAAATATTGAAAAATTAAAAGATCCAAAATATGATAAGAATCTGTTGAATAATTAATGAAGATACATATATATTTATGGATATATTTTTTTCTCCTTCTGAATATATACATATGTTTTATCAATTTATAATTTTGTATCTTTTATATCTTAATAATCATAAATAAATATTTTCAACTTAATAATTTCGATTATTTAATAACTGAAAATGTCAGAATTAAGATTTTCAAATTGACAATTGATTATAAATAAATAATTATGAACTTGTAGAAGATTAATATTGGTTTTAATGAATTTTTAATCAAACAATTATTATTATTACAATTTTTGTTGGTGTTGTGTTAGAAAAATATAAAGAAGTTCAATTTTGGAGTATTTATATGTTTTTGGCTTTTTAGAACGTATTTTAAAATTTTTTTATAAATTATACCACATGAATGCATTAATTTAGAATGATCTTCCATCTCACTTGTTCCCTCTCTCTGTTAACTAGCAGAAGTTCAAGTGGAAGATCCATTAACACTTCCTCTGTCTTCACCCCCGTAATATTGCATAACCTCTTTTTCTCTTTTTTAAAATGCTCATTAAATTAAAAAAAAAATAAATGAGTTCTTTTATGCCCATAAAGATGATTTAGATTCAATCATTAGATGTTTTCGATTTAGCATTTTAAACACTAATAAGGACCAAAAATTGTTGAAAAAATAAAAAGATGTGATTCTCTTTAAATACTAAAATTTAATCTATGAAAGATTAAAAAATCTTTAAATATGATAAATGAAATAAAATTTACTCCATGATTTTTTTGTTTCTTTTTCATTTCCTAATTTCTAATAAATTAAACTTTCATACCAAATGAATATAATATTCATCAAGTAAAATACATTCTAATTAATTAAAAAATATAAATATAAATTAAATTAAATGTTTACATTAATGTATAAAGTAACAAATTAAAACAATTTTTTTTTTGTTTTTTTTAGATTTATATTCACTAGAAAACGCACCCATATAAAGAGAGTATCTTGAACTTGATCATATATTTTATATTATTATTCATTCATTTACTTTCTTTAATAACAATATGTACCTAAATATATATATATATACATTTTTTTCTAATATGCTAACTTATGTACATTTTCTCATATCTATAATGTTAGTTATAATAATGATATATACAACATTAACTATGTTTTTTTTTTAAGTCTTTTGTATACTTCCGCCATGAAACCATTTATGAACGCGTCTTTATTAAATGGTGTTTTGGCATCTTTAAACAAAACTTTCACAATTACCATTACGATATTATTTTACTATTAATTGCAAAATATTTTTTATTATTAAAAAATAAAAACACACCTACATACATATACATATACATATTTCTGTATCTATCATATAACGTATACAAGATTATTATAAATAGATACATTTATGCAACATCATTAATATAATTATATATCTATTCAATTTTCAAATAAATATTTATTGATTTATTTAAATGCTCGTATCTAAACACATACACATAATGTGTATCTATATGTATATTTATACCTAGTTAATAATTTCAAAATAAAAACAAATAACCTGTTATTATGTATCATTTAAATTTTTATTATTGCTTAAGAATTAAACACGTATAATAAATAATTACAATTATTATTATTTATCATTTTGCAAATAAAAAGAAAAAATAAAAAACAAACCAATAAATAAATAAAAGAAAGAAAATATTGTAAACAAAAAAAAAAAATTAATAAAAAATAAAATAAAACAAAAGATAAAGTAAAGTAATTTAGAAAATGTTTAGCAACATAATTCATCTTTTTTCTTTTTCTGCATATTCATTTTTTTTTTTTTAACACAAAACCAAAAACAAAAAACAACAAGTATATGCATGAATAAATAACATATTTAACAAATAGATATTTTCTTTTGAAATGATGTTTTCCTTTTTATTATTATTTTTTTTTTTTTCTTATGAAAATTTTTCTAGCTTTTTTTTTTTTTATACTCTCACTTTAATTTAAGAGATTCATCATAATTATTATTATTTGTTGTTCGTTTGTTTTTCTCTCCTTTTTTCAAGATCATGAAAAGAGATATTATACCACATTCTTATACATGTAATATGTGATGAAAAAAAAAAAAAAGAAGATATTTTTGCAATTTTCATGGTTCATCTTGTACAATGATTATTACATTACAATGCAATTTTCATTCTTTCAACATCATCATCATAATCATAATCATAATCATCATTATTATCATTACTGCATTAGCGCAATCAATTGTTGCGAATTGTGTGTGCATTTTAATATGAATATGTGAATATATGTATATTGTATATACCTACATAATTGTAATGTACGTGCAATATTCATAAAGATTCTTATAAAAAAATAAAAAAATAAAAATAAGAAAGAAACAATGAATATCGTCATTATATGTAATTGGGTAGTATAAAATAAAACAAATAAAAAAACATAAAAAAAATTAAATGCAAAATATTTTGAGAAATTCCGCACATTTATAATGGCCCTTTGTGTGAAGGTACTAACTTCTCTAATCAAAAAGTGCGAAATTTCAAAACCAAAACCAAAAAAAAAAAAAAAGTATTGAAATAACAAGAAAACCTCAAATGAGTTCATCTCATATTTCTTTTATTTATTTGTCGTTTTATTTACTTTTTTTTCCTTTTTATCTATTTTTTTTTTTAACTTCATTACTTTTCTTAGACATTTTTTCTTCTTTAAGTTGACGGTAAATTAACATGTCACGAACAATAAAAAAGATTTCTGATTAGATTTACTGTAAGAGTTCAAATGTAAGTATCTTTTACTTTTTTTTTGTTTTCTTCTTTAGTTTGGGAATTTTATAAAGAGTAAGAAGAAGAAAAAAAACAATTAAAATTTATACAGGGTAATCATGAAACGTTTTATATTTTCAAAGTAGTAAAAATGAAAGTAAGCAACAAAAAAATTAGAAAAATAATTGTGTTGGATATTTCAGAAATTTCAAAATTAACAAACTATCTAATAAGATTTAAGGCTTAAGAATTTTTCATGTCCACAAAATGCCTCTTTAATAACCCTTGCAGTTAGAGACACTAAATAAATAAAATAAATTAGTGCCAAAAAATAAACTCAATTGTTTCGTTTTTGTGAGATATCAAAATTGATTTTTATTATTTTCTCTAGTTTTTCAAGATTTGAAAAAAAAAAACACTGGATCTTTTTTTTTTTAAATTATTTTCAACTTGTATCTGTGAGAAAAAAATTTAATTTACTTTGTATTATACTATGCAAATATGTATTTGTACTTGTTGCATGACTGGTTTTAAATGCATTCAGTATATCTATATATTCGCAAAATTTTGATTTTTGCAATAATATGAAATTAACTGGAAATTAGCAACAACTTCATTTTGGCAAGAGTTTCTTTGAATTAATTGCTTTTTTTAATTCAAAAGATACAATTTAATAGAAAAAATATAATAAATCTTTCTTAAGCAATGATTCTTTTTTCGATGTTTAGTTTTTTTTTGTTTTTGTATTATTCTGTTAAATCGTCTAATCATTTTAATTAAATTTCAAATTTATAGTAGTATTACGAAATATTATAATTTATGTGCAATGTACAATGTATTGAAAAATTATAAATGATTAATAAAAATTGAATTTGGTAATTTAACGGTATTCAAAATTAAGAAAGTTTTAAAATTCCGTTATTTTGTTCACTAGAAGAGTGTTTAAAAACACTAAGTAGTGTTGTCAGAATAGAGAAATTCACTTTAGTGTTATAGCTTCAACATAAGCATAATGCTTGTGTAAAATTAAAACAATATCTTTTATTTAAAAAAAAAAAAAAAAAAAAAAAAACTTTTTCTACTTTGAAAGGTTTGAATTCAATCACAAAGAATATCCAAACTTTTCAAGTATATTTAAAAAGTTTCTTAAATTTTGATTATTATTCAAATTTAGTATTTATATTTCATATATTCTGCATTTTATTTTTGTTTTCCAATTTTATGATGTCAATGTCGATTACATGTGACATATTTTATTTTTATAAATTTTTTTTTTCCTCAAAAAGATATTTCTTGCCATCTGAGATATATGTATGTATGTTACATATAATTTTATCAAAGAAAAAATAATAAAATTTTATCGTATATCATAACTAACTTCAAAAATATTCTATATTGAATCAAATAAGTAGAAGGTAAAAACAAAACTTTGTAAATGACGTGTGTATTTCACAGGTGCGTGAAAGTTTTACAACATTCAATTGAGAATAAATATGTACATGAAAAAAATAAATAATAATAATAATAACACACATTCATAGTAAAAATATAAAAAAAAAATTGATATATGTACATACATATTATGTACATTTAGGGTGTTTTAGATACGTGATCACTAAATAATAAGGTCAGTAGATAAATAGTTCATGTTCAACAAAATGAACATAATTTTTATGTTATGTGTATTTGTTTTTTTTTTTTTTTATGTAGTTGTTAGATTAAGAAAACATTACAAAAAAAGTAATCATTTCTTTTTCGATTCTTACAAGTAACAAATAAATACAATACATGTGTTATATATGTACATGACCTTATATTTCAATTTAAAAAAGAAAAAAAAAAAAAAAAAAAACTACATGTGCTACATTCTTTATTCATATAGGTACTACCTTCGCGTACTTGAAAAAGAATTTATAAAAATTATAAAAGGTTCTTGGCATTCATAAATAATTGATTTTTCTTTTTTAATATTAATAGAAATAGAAATTTGTTAGATATTAAATTGATAATACAATTGAAAGTTATTTTTAAATGTTTTATTGATGTGTTTTCTTTTTTTCTTTTTTTCTTTTTTATTGATGTATAGGAAACGCAAACAAATATGTCACAACATAATTTTTGTTTTCACTATGCCATTACAAATCTATTGAAAGTATTTTCATTTTTATAGGTTTAATATATAAAAAAAAATATATATTTTCATTGTAAACGGAATTTTAGAAAATCTATCATATGTTTTTTGTAAATTTTAAAATGCTTAAGAAAATAACTATATAATTCTTTTACCGCAATTTTTTTAACATTTTCAAAAAAAACAAAAAATGCTATCAAAATTCAAATTTTCACAAAATTTCCTATTTTATAAATTTCTAATTCATAATTACTAAAATTTCGCTTTTTTTTTTTCAAAAATAAAACGTAATAAATTATTATTATTAAAAATATTACACTACACTAATTTTAATTAAATTCTTTTAAAATTACACTACACATTTTTTTTTTTTGTTATTTTTTTGTTATTCATAATTTCATACAATATACTTATTTTATATAATATGTTTCATGTATTTATTCATTTTAAAAAAAAATTTTTATATAACCCTTTTTTAAATCAAAATAACACCTTTAATAATTTAATTTCTCTTAATTTCCTTTTTTTTTTTTACATACATACTTGTGCATTATGGTTTTCCTTTCTACACATAACCATTAATCAATGCGTGTGTTATAAATTAAATAACTTTAATGAAAATAAAATCCCTCACCTAGTAAAATTAATTTATAATGTACATATGTACATATATTTTAAACATGTGTGCTGTAAATCTATCTTATATTATACATATTTTAAATTTTATATGCATTCTTTTGGCTCTTGTTTTATATTAATAATATGAATTCTAATTTTTCAAAGTATATTATAGCCTATCATATTCTCTATACTTGCTTATTCAAATTACCATTCATCAAGTTACATCATCATTAAAAAAAATATATAGATATATATTTGAAATTTAAACAATATTATTATTATGACTTTCCGCACATGATGCATTTATAGCACATCACCTCCTCCTACTACTACTACTCTCCCTCTTTTCGTTCTGCTTTCTAATAAACTATAGATATTATGACAACAAGTAATATATTGTAGCTTTAAAAAATTCACTACACTATCAAAATAATATGGTGTAAAAACAGTAAAGTATAAAATAAAATTTTTAACTATTTTACAATAAACAACATATTATATGGAATTTTACTATAAAGTGCTTCTTTTAATAGTTCACCATACCGTTTGTTTAACATGACAAAGTAGTGAATGAACCGTGACCAAGATGGGAAAATGTTAAATTCAACTTAAAGGTACAATATTTTATTATTTTTTCTTTTTTTTTTTTTCCTTTTTGTTTACTATACAGAAGATTAGTTTAGCATAGCATAAAAGAACGAATGAACAAATCTCCCATAACACATTAAAGAGAAAAAAACAGAAAAAAACAGAAAATAAAGAAAAAATTAAAGAATACATTTTCAGCATAAACTTTTATAGTATAATCTAAAACCTGGTGGTCTATATAGTTATATTTTTCCGGTCAATTCTCACTACCCAGTAGGTCTTTTAGTTCAATCAACCGAAAGTTAAATTTTGCTTGTTTGTTGTTGTTGTTGTTGTTATTTTGTATTCACATTTCTAAATGATGTATATACAAGGAAAATTATTGTTCAACATAATGCATTGCATTTTCAATTGAATATTCTTTAGAAGAATTTTTTCAAAAAACAACATTTAATTAATTTTTATTTGTGTAATTTAATAGAATGATTCTAAAATTTGTTCATGTTTTTCTGTTAAAAAAAAATTGTCTTCAATTATGAAAAATTTCAAAACTTGGAAATTTTTTTGGCGAAAAAGAGGTTAAACTCTGATTTTAATACATTTAAAATTTTTTTTTGAAAAACTGTCGAAGCGTCATAAACATATATCTACTTTAATTTCTTTGAAATTCTTATGTAACTTTAAATACCTTACGGAAATGAAATTCTTATGTAACTTTAAATACCTTACGGAAACTAATTAGCTTACTGAATTTTTAATTCTTATAGTCACATAGCCAATTGTCTTTGATATATAATCTGAAAAAAAAAACTTGAAGTTTAGAAGCTCATAGAGGTTGGCCCTTGCTAATCTGAACTGATCAATTTCAATTTAAGCGACAAACAAGTTACAATAACTAACGTAATTACAATACATACATTTAACGAAATATTTCAGTTATTGTGGGTTTTACTATTGTGATAAAAATACTGATCAATAGAATTAACAATACAAATTGGTCTGTCAATGACATTAATGAAGTTACCTTGTCTATTATTTTTCGATAATGGTCCAAAAAACGTTATTTAGTGATCTGGTAACATTTTATGTTGTACAAAACCAAAGTCAATTAAAATAGAAAAAAACCAATTTGCTACAATTTACAGTTTAAAAAAAAAAACAGCACCCTAAAACTGCCTTTAAAATTTAACTGTAAATAACACTGAATTTTTATTTTTTTTCCACCCACTAAATATTTTTTTTTTAAATTAAATTTCCTCAATAATTTCTAAAATCTTTTAACTGGATTACCCTGCATATGTATATGCATATACATACTTATATATTATTCTTTTATGGATAAATACTTTACTGTCCTCTTTAGAAAATCTACATTCATTGTAAAAATTTTACACATTAGGGTTATCATATGGCATGCAATGAATGGACTTTCTACTAAATATACTTCCGTCATTAATCCAGAGATCACGATATTCATGTATGTATAGTATATGTTATATATCTACGTATATACCTACTTGTATACTTGTTTTTCTTTCATATAAGTAATTCACCTGAATAAAATATCCAATTTATATTACAGCATTCAGTTTGTCTATGAGAAAAAATCTTTATTTATATAGCTCTATGTTTTGTTTTTTTTTACGGTCAGATCATTCAATATTTATATACTTTAACCAACGCTCATCATGTACATACATGTATCTATGTATGTTTACCTAAATAAATCATGCTAAAAAATTCATCCAATTTCATCTTATTAAAGTAAACAATAATTGAGATAAAAAAAAGTTCAATAAAATAAAAAAAAATAAAAAAAAAACTTATTTTTATATTTTTTAAAAGATCTCAGATTGAAAATATTTACCAATAATCACAGTGTAATATTTCAAGACAACAATTACAAACACACACAGTCTTTAATTTCATAAAAAGTATTAAATGCAATAAAAATGATTATAATATCGAAATTGGCGGCATTATTGTGATTATTTTTTATGTAATAAAATATTAAGGAAAAACAAAAAAACTAACTACCTTCTGAGAATCTAACGGAATACTGCCCTAAAAGTTACTTCACGAACTTATATCCGCGTTTACTCAGCATTTATCTTTTTTTTTTTTTTTTTCAAGATAAAAAATTATAGTATGTACTTTAAAAAAAAATTTAATAATAATACACAATTTCTAAATGAATAGTTGTTGACAGCAATTTAAAAATTATAAAACCTTATTTAAAGAATTCAAGTATAGGTTCTCACTCATTCATATCATACATACATTTTTTTTTGTCCCATTAAAAAAATTTTATGAATGATATATTTTATCTTTTGAATTGCATAAAATGTTGATTGGATTGGATGCTGTTGTTGAAGTTATCAAACAGTAAGAATGAATTAAAAACAAAAAATAAAAATAAACAAAAAAATATGAACAATAAAAAACTGAGAAAAATACAAAATACATACATATAGTACATATATGTATGTACGTATTGATGTCAACATTTTTAAAGATAAGAGATATTTTTCTGTAAATGAATAAATTACAATAATTCCGGATATTTACACTGAGAAAAACAGAAAAAGAAACATGAGATTTGTTAAGCTTTCCATTTAAAAAAAAAAAAAAAGGTTCTTTAATATTTTTTATAGTGCCATTCCATCTCGTATTTTCCCTCTATTTTACGATCTACGATTTTTTCCCCATAACCTTCTGCCCCATTTTTTTTCTACTTCTACATATATGCATGAGCGGTATGCGTTTAAATAATGTAGAATGAAAGGATATCTCTACATTTGACGCAACATAAAAAACAATTTAATATCGAAAAGTCTAAATTCTTTTTCAATAAAAATCTAAAAAAAAAAAAAATTATTTTTTTCAGTGTAAACATAAATAAATTCATTCATACATATGTATGTATGTACATACATATTTATTACGTTATATTTACATGAACAAATGAAAGTACATTACAACAAAACAACTTTTATCAGGTTTCTAATATCTCATCTTATCATATAGATTTTTTTGATTAATGTTTCATTACAATGACACAATTATAAACCATCATTTGGCTTCTGTTACTGTAGTGTGTTATAAAAGTTAATATATATTCGTTTATTGTATGTTTCTTTTGTCCATCATCAAATAATATAAATGAAATACCGCATGCGGTGTATACATTTTTTTTTTTTTTTTTTTGTAATAACAGAAACAGAACAGGTTCATCTTATAATAATATTAATTGAAAATATCCATGGGAAAGGTATAAATACAAAAAGACATACCTATGGAGTTTTTGCGGTTTTTGAACCTTGGAAAAAAAAACACACAAATACACGTTTAAATTACGATTGAATTTATGATATGTAGGTCATTCAAAGAAATTATGTAAAAACAAAAAGAAGTCTTTTATCATTTACGGAGAAATAGATGTTTAAATGAAACATTAAAATATTAATTGTAAATTTTTCATTAACAAAATTTTTAATATTTTTTGTTAATTTTTCATATTTTAAATATCACATATCAAATACATTTAACAATGTAAATATTAGTTTTACAAATTTAATTATTTTTCATTGAAGAAAATATGAAAATTGAGATTGTTTTTAAAAAAACAATAAAATTCTATGCATCTGAAGGAGGGGTAAAAAAAAAAAATAATTAAATTCTTTAAAAATAATTTTACAAATTATAACTTTAAAATTGCATGCAAATCATTATTGTTTTTCATTTCTTTAATATTTTTTCTTCTCTATACTTATGCACATTCTAACACGAAAACTTTATGTGAAATACTGTTTAAATAAAAAAAAAAATATGAAAAAAGAAAAATTATTATTGTATACAGGGTGATTCAGTTTAGGTGTCCGACCCGGAAACTACGGATAGGTCTCGGCGAGACGAACAAAAAATCGTGTGGGGTGGTGGGGGGTTTTCTTAATCAAAACCGTTACGGAGTTAGAGGGGGGCAAAGATTTTTGGTACCTTTTCCTTCTTTTACCCTATAACTTTTTACAAGGGTACGCTAGGGACACCCCTATTTTTGCAAAATTGTAGAGGACCCTTGTTTTGTTTCCAACAACATCTTACATGCCTCTAAACCTCTTACCTTTCAAAAGTTATAAGGCCTCAAATCCAAAATATTGTCATTTTTTTCATGAAAGTTCAATTGATATTACATCGATTTTGAATTTGAACGCGTCTAAATTTTGTAATGTTCAGGACAGTGGAGGGTAGTGGGACAAGTAGGGTTTTGTTTGAAAGGGCAAAGGGCAAAGTTCAAAAAACCTTCAACGCCCTCTAGCGGCCAAACCGTTGGGATTTACACCCCACCTCTCTCCCCCCACCAATACGATTTTTTGTTTGTCTCGGTGAGACATATCACTGGTATCATTTCCAACGAAACACTCTGTATATGTGCACATAATAATTTGCATTTTTAGATATAAATCTATATTTCATGTTTACTATTTTTTACTTAACATTTCAACTTAAATTGTGTACAATTAACTACATACTCTCACTTTATTAAATTAATGATATTTTAACACTATTTCACTCCTAACGATTTCATATTGTATATTATTTTCATCATAATTTCAACAATATACTGATTTTCTTCCTTACTTGTATATATATGTATGTATATAACACGAACACGACTATTTTTTTTTATTCAAATACTTTCACTTATGTGTAGTGAATCTAATTTAATTTTTAAATCTAAGATAAGATTTTATTGAATGGTAATTTTTTTATGGTTTTATTAATTGTATTTAATTAATTTTCCACTTCGTACATTAGTTTGGGAAATTTTTCTAAATTTAGTAAAACCACAAAAAAAAAAAAAAATTAATAAATTGTATATTTTTGACTAATGAATCATAAACAAAAAGAAATTATCATTAGAGAGTCTTTAACGAATTTTTAAAATATGTAATTACAATTTATAAATAATGACTAAGATATTTTTATAATAATATTTTTTTTTTCACTTTTCAGTAAATTTTTCATAGATCATAAATCAATTATAATAATTGAGAAGAAATGATTACTTCTGAAAATTTTTAAATATCTACTTTATAAAAATTTCTTTTACTTATAATATTTAAATCATGGAAATTTGACTCTTGTGGCATTTAACTTATTGTTTTTGTTTTTGTTATGTATTGAACTGAAGTTTAACAACCTGTCTCTGAAGATATATAAATTAAATTTCATTGAAAACAAAAAAAATTTGACTTCCAAGCAAACACTAATTTGGAAACAATTTACATATTCCAGAGATGAACCTTGATTAACTTGACTTTCTCATTTTTTTTTGGTTTCTATGCAAAAAAACATTCAATAGATTTTTTCCCACAAGCAAGCTAAAACGTTAACCCTTAAAAAAAATACAGGTAATGAAAAAAAAAAACAAACAATAAATAACAAACAATTGAAAAATAACCTGTGAAAAGTCACTAACACAACACATTACTTTTTCGAGCTTAACTACACGAGTTTATTATACGTATAGATAATCTGATAAATGCTTTTTTTTTCTCTCTCTCTAAAAATATATTTATTATAAAAGCCATTAAATACAATCTGAACAAAAAACAGAAGAGAGAAATAAAAAACAACAACAAAAATATAATAATTGAAAAATTAATCAGTGCATGATATAATCAAGTTTCAATTTCATAATCAAATCAAATATGTATGTATCGATTACATCACGTTTTTTTGTGTTTCAATTCAAATTGACTTTTTTTTTTTTCTAATTAAATTTTCTATAATAAATTGTAAGATATAAGATACAAATACACATGTTATATGTATATAATATTAATGATGACTTGTGTTATAGATAACTGTTTAATGTTAAAGATTTATTTTTGTAAATATATCTGCTGCTGTTTTTTCTCTCTTTTCCTTGAATGCGTACAAGAAATATTTTCCAAAATCTAATTTTTTTTTTTTTATTCGCTGAAAAATAACTTTTTTTTTTTTGTACTAACTAAATCAATTGTATTATTAAATTATTAATGAATTTTTGTTTCTTTTGTTATGATATTTTTCATTGTTTTTTTTCTTTCTTTTGTTTCTTATTTTCCAGATATCAATTTAGTTTAATTAATCAGATCACAGACGCACAAAAACAAAAAAAAAAACAAAAATGGAAACTTGGTTGATTGATGTTAAACAATTAAGAATTCCAAGACCAAAATTTGGTTCAAATAATTCAAGTTCACAATCATTTCGACAAATAACAACAATACCAAGAAGACCACAAGAACCACCACGTGATTATAATATACAAACATCAGGTGATGAATTGATTAATGAAAATTCTGCATCTGGACGTCATCAGAAATTACATTTAACAACAGAAGAATTACGACAAGCATTTCAAGATAAATTATAAAAATTAAAAAAAAAAAAATAATTAATACAAAATAAAATTTAAGTAGTTTTAAAAAATTAGTGTTATTTTTAAAATTAAGAATTATTTTTCTTCAATTTAATTATTTGTTGTTAATGTTTTCCTTTTTTTCTATTTTTATAAACTGGTTAAATATGATTTTCATTTAATTTAATTTTTGTAGTTGCTTAGTTTTAATTGAAAAAAAAATAATAATAATAATAATTAAAGATGTAAAAAATAATAAACATTTTTATTCACAAAAAAATCTAATAGATTTTTTATTTAAAATTTCTTGTTAAACCTTCTACGTTTTCATGAGACTTCAGGTTTTGTTCAATTTAACACTCGAGTCAATTTTTAGCACATTTTCGTCCAAAATCAGTTTTCAAATTTAAATATCTCTGGACCCTGTGATCCGGATAACTTGAAAGTTTTGCATGGTATTCTTCTCATCATTCTTTTGAACAAAAAAGTCCCCTGAAACATATGGAGCGAGCTACAGGGCCAAAAGAAAAAAGTGACTCCCCTTATTTTTGCACTTATCCTTACTAAATTCCAATTGCAATTAAATTGAAGTGTTTTCTGGTCTAGTGCTTCTTATTTTACTCAAATTCATGCAACAGAGCCCGAGATATAATAGCCCAAAATTTACAAGTCCCACCTTTTTAAAATTTGGCCGAATTTAAACTTTCTACTCCTCCAGGAATGTTCTTTTTTAAAGGGACGAAAATGTCTACAAAAATGTCCTTAATATAGATCGGCGTTTGTAAAATTAAACATACATAGATCGAAGTGTTAAAAAAAGGTTTTTCAACTAAATTATACTCCTAATAAATTTTTGTACTCTTGTCTCTGGTATTTTTTAAAATTCAACTTTGCATATTTTCAGGTTAACTTTTAAAGGTGAAAATAAAGTCTTTTTCTGTACCTCTAAAATTTTAATATTTTCACACATCAAATTCAACAATTACATTGTCCACTGTAGGGTTGTACCTTGAGTCTAAAACTCACTGTTAATTAAATTTTAGAATACAAAAATTATAACACAAATTTATTATTTAAATAAAATCGGACTTCTTATTTCTTTTTCTTTCTTTATAATTGAACCTTTTTAAATTCCCAGCATTTTTTTGTAAAATTTAATATTATTATCAGAAATTATCACATAATTTTTTTTCGTCTTGTAAATATCGCGTGCAAGAAAAATATATGTTCGAACACAAAAATTAGAAGGCGTTCCTATAATTATTTAAATAAAGTTTTTGAATATTTCCTTTTTTTTTGTTTTTTGTTTTTTTGATATGAGGGAATGTGAATATAATTACGAAAATTATTACCATTTCCAAAAAACAAAAAACCAAATATCATTTTAATTGAATGAATTAAAATTCAATTCAAGTTAACTTCATTGGAAAATTTTTTTTTTTTTTTATTAAAAAAAAAAAATAATAATAATAATAAGATTTAAGCATTTTCTGACATTAATTTAGACATTTTAGGTTCCTATCGCTGAGTACTTAGTAATTAAAAATGAATTTAAAGCATAAATGTATAATAAAAACATAAATTACTTACCGAATCTTGTTCATATTCACTTCTTGGTATTTGAGTTTCACTTCCTCTTCTTGATCTTGGTTCATCACAGTTATATTCCTAATTTAAAAATGAATAAATTAAATATTTGAATTTTTTTTTATTCTTTGAAAATAAAATATATTTGCAATTAAAATGCTATAAATTATTTATTGATTTTTTTTTTTTTTAACATTAAAACTATAGAAATCCAAACATAAAAAAAAAACAATTATTACGTTTACAAAATGTTAAAGACCAAAATTAATTATAATTGAAAAAAATAAATAAATAAATAAATAAATAACAGTAAATAAAAAATAATTATTTCGAAAAAATAAAAATTATTTCCTCAAAGTTAATATAAAATAAATTTAATTAATTAAAAATTAAACAAACGCACGTAGAGACATCTATTTTTTGCAACAATGTTTTTTTTTTTTTTGTTATACATTAAATTTAGAAACACATTATAAAAATGAAAACACATTTAGCAATATTTTGCATTTTCTTTCTTTCTATAAATTCACAACATATAAAATGATTAACATTTAATAAATAAAATTAAAAGACATCAATTTAAAAAACAAAAATGATTTATTTTTCAACAAACACAACAAAAAAATTAATTTAAATATAAAAAACAAAAAAATTAAAATACATACTTATATTTTGTTTCTATATTTTTATTATTTTCAAATTTAATTCACACTGAAAAATTTAATATAGGCAAAGAATAAGAAACAACAACAACAACAACAATTATAAATTTATTTCCAAAAATAATTCGAGAAATGTAATTAAATTTCGAATTTTCGAATGTCAATTTTTAACTGAACTTTTTTTTTTTTTTTGAAAAATGATTAAAAAGCAATTTTTTTTTCTCTGTTAATGAAAAAATGATATTTTTCTAATGATTTTTCTGTTTTTTCCCCTCTTATATGTTTTTCGTAAGAAATCAAATCAATTTAATTTTTTTCTGTATAATTATTCTTGATTGTTATTTAATTTTAATTTCAGTATTCTTTCCATTTATTTTTTTGTTTTATAAAATTAAAAAAATAATTATATAATTTTTTTTTTCTTAATTTATTCACCTTTTTATTACCCGCTGGTGAATTATCAGATTTATTACCACCCACTGAATGAACACCACCTTTAATTGGGGTGTTGGTCCCAACTGTTTTTGTGGGTGCTAAACGATTTTGTGATCCTCCTAAGTGACGTAATGATGAATGATGATAGTGACGATGCAATATAGGGCCAGCCGATAACGGTCGATATGGTAATGGACACGGAGGTCTATCATACATATAACATACACAGTCATATTTTTTGTTTTTATGTTTTCATTTATTAAAAACAAAAATCAAATTTTGAATGTATTAAATATTATTATAAATAAATCGATGATAAATGATAATTATATGCTTGTTTTAATGTGTCCTATTTTAGATACAAATTTTTTTTTATAAACTAAAATAAAATGGTATGTGAACTAAATGATCAGTGATTCAAAAAAACAAAAAAATAAAGGACTATTTTTTTTAGAAATACATTTTGAATATTAACTGAAAATAAAGTAAGGGGTGAATAAGAGATTGATTTAATTTTAAAATGTAAATAAAAAAAGGATTGAAAATCAATGGGAGTAGTTTACGTGCTTTGTGTATTCCTATGAACAAACTGTATCTTTATTTCTTTTTTTCTTGTTTTTTTTTTTTTTTTAATTTTTTTTCTTGTATGCTTTGTGTTTTTTGTTTTGTTGAAATTTTTATATTAATATGATATGTGTACCGATTTTTAATATCCGATACTGTCAATCCAAGACCAGAATCCGACAATGGACTTCGTCCCGTTGCTTGAATGATTTCCAAATCAACATCGGATACCTGGGAGATTAATATTTTTGATTTTTTACATATAAATAAAATTTCTTAAAAAAAAAAAGGATAAACTAACCAAGTAGAAGAAGATTTTAATATTAGACAATGTTTTTTTTTTTTTTTCAAAAGTTTTATATTATATTTAATATTATTTTCATATAATTTTTTTATACTTAAAGTAAATATGAAATAGATTTGAGAAGAAAAGGAAGTAACTACATTTGTGGTGACAAAATAAAAACAAAATCATATGTACAAGTTTTTTATTTTTTATTTTTTTAAAGGATTCTGCGTGATATTTTGTTAGTAATTTTTAAGAAATTTTTGAAAATATTTGCCGAATTTTGAAAGTACATATTACACTTTTTCCTAATTGAAAATTTTCAAAAATTTTTTATAGATTGAAGAAAATAGAATAGAATATATTGTTTTTATTATTATTTGTAAATATAGTGCTCTACGTGCGTGCTTCTACTTAAAATATGTATGTATATAATAATGAATACAAGAAGAAAATTATGGTATCAGCGATAGAGGTGTGTTTTATTTTTAACGAACAAAAAAAAAATACATATGTAAAAATGGAAGTTAATGAATGGTCGATATAAAAGCATTTAAAGTATAAAAATTAGAGATAAATTCATTTTTGTACTTACATTATAAAAATTTTCATTTTTAAATATTTGATTTTCCCACTATTTCTAAATCAAGAAGAAAATTCGTAAAAATCCCAAAAAATGAAAATCGAAAAACATTTTTTTGCCTTTTTGTAAACGATGAGATGTGAAGGTTTGGGAATTTATTTCCCCTACTCGAAACTTCCATTTGATTGTTTTGTATTAAAAAAAAAAATACTGATTGGACGAATATGAATGTCGTCTTGAAACTTTATTGTACAATTTCCTATACTGTTTTTTTAAATACTAGGCCCACATTCCATGTGAAAAAAATAATTTTGAAACAAAATCACTTAAAAAGAATTTCAATGTCCTCCGATAAATCTAATTAATTAACCCCTCTTCTAAACAAAAATACAATTAAGTTTTGACACCATCTACCCCCCTCCATCCCTCTTAAAAGAACTGAAGAACGTTTTTGAACTTTTTACGGTTTGTTTTGTTTCCGTCAATGCAGAAAAAAAATTCTAAAATTAATATTAATGAAAAATGAAACTTTCGCAAACGTGTACAACAACATTAAAATTTTCTTATTCCTCTTTCTTGTTTGCTTTATAAAATTTTTCAAAACAAAAACAACATCAGTGATACAACAATAATAACAACAAAAACAAAGTACTTCTGCAATCAATTACGATAATAGAACAAAAACTGTTGATTTTTATCAAAATTTAACCTTCGTCTCTGTCTGTATTTATTTTTATATACAAACTGAAAAAAAAAAACAAATGGCAAATAAAAAAAAAAATTACACATCCCACCACATAACCTTGATCCAAATAAATCAAAGAATACGACAAATTCTTATCCTTGTTATTGTTTTTTTAATAACTTATTTTATTATTTTTTTGTTTTTTTTTTTTCAACTAGCAAATGAAATAATATACTTTTTTTGTGAAAGCCAATAATTTGAAAATTCTTTTTTAAATTTGCAATTTTCAAAATTTCAATAAATTTCAATTACTTTTGTGTTCATTATTATTATTTTTTAAGTTCAATATATATTTTGTTATTTAAAAAATTCATTAAGTGATTATTTCCAATTTTTTTTTTAATTTTTTATAATTTTTTTATTCAAAATAAAAATTAATTTTTGAAAACGAACGAAGAAATCAGAAAATAAGAAACTTTTTTTTTATGCAAAAGATAAAAAAATAATTTTCAAAATATTGATCTTTGGAGGATTTTTATTTTTATTTTATAAAAAAAAAAAAAAAAACTACATAAATTAAAGCAATATTCGAAAGGATTAAAATTGATATAAGTAAAATATTCAAAAAGTGTGTGTTCTATAAAAGTATGATTTTTATTTTTTTTTTTGTATCTTAACGAAAATATGTAAATTATAAAAAAGAAAATTCAAAAAATTGACATTCGACTTCATTTTAAGGTTTTAGAAAAAAAAAAAAAACTAATTATAATAAACAAACAAAATTAGTTTTGTGTATTGTCTATTTTGGGAAAATTTACAAGAAATAACGTATAACAAATTTTCTTGTAAAATCATAAATATTTAAAGTATATTTCGTATTTTTTTTTTTTTTTTGCATTTTATAAAAATATACAATAAAATTAGTATAACGTATTTTTTTTTTTTTTTAATATTTTATCTTTTCTACAAATAAATTACAATTTTAATTAAAAATAACAAACAAACAAAAAATTGTTAAAAAGAGCCAGAAAAACAAACCGAAAATTATTTTTATGTATTTTCGAAAATTTTTGAAAACCTTAATTTTTTTGTTTGTTTTGTTTTTTTGTTGTTTTTTTTTTAAGTTGGTTAAAGTTAATTAATTACTCTAATAACATACACATATGTATTTTTAATATAATTAGAAATCTTAGAGAGAAAAAAAAAACAAAATTTATTAATAATATGATGCATGCAAATAATAATATGGTACATTTCCATAGTAGTCATATTCAACATAATCATTATAGTCATAATCGTAATCGGAATCATAATAATCAATCTACACATGTAAGGGAAAAAAAAAAAGAACAAAAAAGAAATAGTAGTATTTTATAATATAAACATAAATAAAAAAAAAACACATACACATATATAATATATAAATAATTTACGTACATAAATGTGAAAAAAAAAAAAAAAAATTCTTAATAATAATTAAAACATATATACAACATTTATTTTAATTATATATATATTAATAATTATAGAGGTACACACACATAAATATTAAAAATAAAATCATTTTATCTATATATTAAAAATTATTTATATAATTACAACATATCCTTACCGGCATATCATGTCCATGAAGGTCACCTTTTCTCTGAAAATTGTAAAGAATCCATTTAATAAGGATAAACTTTTCTAATGATCAAAATAACATCAATTTAAAGTTTAAGAATAATGTTTGAAAAATTCAGTTTTTGCAATATAGAAGAATTTATTAGTATTTTTTTTTTTTTATTTTTTTTTTTTTTTTGAACTGAAAACTCTTTTAGAATTTCCATAAATTTCAATATGCATACTTAAAAAAATTTTATATAAAGAGAAATTTTATATAGAAAAAAAATTCTGATTTAGTTTATGTATTCGTAAATTGTGAAATATGTAACTACATTTAGAAACTAAAAACTTTTCAAGTATTTAAAACTTTAAAAAAAAAAAACTCAATATATATTTTCTAACAAAAAAAGTGATAATAATAATTTTACACTCACCCTATGTCTATCGATACTATAGGCATCTCGATCTCTTCTATACACTAATTCGTCGTATCTTTGTCGATCTTCAGGAAAAACCAATTCACGAATTTCTGTAACTAAAGTGTGCTGAAATTTTTGAAAAAAGAAAAAAAAAAATATATAAATTAGATTCAAAAAACGACAAGTAAATTATATTTTAATTAATTAAAAAATTTCATACTTTTTCAGCTGTATCTAGCATTTCTAACAAGACGGCAACAAAGGCATCTATGGTCATTGCTCTGGCACCATATTCAGCTATATAATATGAAAGACTTGCAAATTGATGTCGAGGCAGTAAGGAACGTGCTTTTTCTTCAACCATTGCTGACACTGCACATTTTCTTCTCGTTCTATAAAATTTTTTAAATTTATTTTCAAATATTTCTTATTGAAAATAATAATTTACCTTGTCCCTGTTGGACTATATGCATCCCATGGTTCTAATTCAATGGAGGTGCATGAATGTGGAACTTTACCAACATCACGTACTACCAATGACATTCTTTTATGATATTTTAACTGACTAACTGCTTCATCATGTGTAACATCTAAAAATGATTGACCATTCACTTCAAGTATTTCATCACCGATCATAAGACCAGCACGATCAGCAACACTATCTTTATCAACACCAGTTATAAAAATTCCAAGGCCATATTCAACACCTCCACGTATCATAAGTCCAAGAGATTGTCCTGGCTCAATTAAAAGTTCTACACGTCTTATTCTGGAAAATGTTTGGAAAAATGGAAGATTAATTAAAAGTATTTTTTTTCTGCCCTTTTTTTGTGAACATGTATTTACTTACCTATCTCTCCTATCACTACGTCGACCGCCATACTCCATTGGTGGAGATGCCGGTCTTCCCTGCCGATCCATCCAGGAACATGTTTGTCTAAATGGTGGTGAACCTGGACCACCAATAACCACTGATGATTGTGGCAGAGGTGGTGGTTGTGATGATGATGATGGTAAAGATGATGATTGTGATGGTGGTATTAATGGATTTGTTGTTGCATATGTTGGATCTCTTGAAGGCGGTCCAAAACCATGTAATGGGGCAGTTGAATTTAGCGTTGGTGGTGCACGTACCGTCATACTGATTTGACGTGATGATTTCAATATCTGCACACATCTCTGCGTAAGAAAAAAATGTGGCAATAGAAGAAACAAGAGAGAGAGAGGCAGGCAGAGACAATCAACATAAAATTAAAATTTGAAAAAAAAAAAACCATAATAATAATAATATTAAATAAACACAATAACAAATAAAGAAAAACAAAAAATAATTCAAAATAAATAAAAAAATAATAAAACCGAAAAAAAAAATTCTATTTTGCATTGCAAAGGAAACTAAAAAATAATGTGAGTGTGTTCCCTATTACATTGAATAATATTTAAGGAGTTATTATCTATTTATCCTTTTTTGTATGTTATTGTTTTTTTTAGTTTAAACAAAAAAAATATATTCTAGAGCAATGTTGTGCAGTGCATTATTCAGCAATATTTTGAATAATAATTAATAATTGTGCAAGACGTTTAATTTTTTTTTGTTGTTGTTGTTGTTTTCTGATTGGTTTTTCGGAATGTACAGTAATTTTTTATTTTTCTTTCTTCTTTGTTTCACATTTAATTTAAAACTTTGGTAAAAAAAAAAAACGATCAAGATTTTGTGAAATATAATTAACTTTCCATAATTATTTATAATTGAAAACACGGAAATATTAAAACGACAAAAATTCAAATTACGTACCTGTACAATTTTTGGATTTAAAAGAAAAACAAAACTAAAAATTAATTAACTTTTAGATTTAAAATTTTTTTTTTTTTTTTTCAGAATTTAATTTATTTGACATTAATTTTCTCTTTCTTTTTTATTTTTATTTTTTATTTTTTTGAAACTTTTTTCTATTTATTTTTTTAGTATACTTTACAGAAAAATAACAAGAATTATATATTTTAATAAAATCCATTGACTTTCGAAAAAACATTTGGATAAAAAAAAAACAAAACAAAAAAAAAAACGGAAAAATAAACATGTAGTCGAAAATTAAGAAAAACAAAAACAATTTCTACAAAAACAAAAATAATAGAAACGATAAAAAAGACTAAAAAAAAAATTTTAAAAAAATAAATGAAAAAATAAATCAATACTGGAAAACAAGAAATAAATAAACAAAAAAAAAACATTAAATTAAAGAAAAACAAAAAAAAAATAAAAATAAAAAACAAAAATAAAAATAACAAAATATGACATTATAGAGAATTACTGATTTCATTGGGGGAAAATCATTCTATTGCCAATTTTTTCTTTACATTTCATTTATTTATAGTAGAGTAGTACAGATATATAATTTTTTTCTCATTAAAAAAATATTTTAGTGTATTTATTTTATTTTTTTTTTTTTAGATAAAAATTATTGTATAAAATTTGTTTTATATATTTATTTTATAAAATATATAAATATAATACATAAGTTAATGTGCGTTATTATACATACATATAATATATAAAAAGCATAAGATATGTATACGATAATGTATGTACATATGTTTATATATAAGATGTTTATAATGTACGATGATGAATTTAAAATTAATGTGAAATTACTAAATTTTATTTACGATTTATATATGTAATTAATTTTAGCAAATAAAAATTTAAATTAAATATAAATTATAAACACATAATAATTTAATATTTTATTTTCAAAATAACGTTAATCAATAATCTATTTGAAACTAAATCTTTAATGTTGTAATTCTGAAAAAGAACTTCATGAATTAATGAATAATAATACAGATTGCTTTAGACTACTTGATTTATCAAATACGACATGATTTGATTTTTGACGAAATTGCTGTTTGATGGTGTAAAGACATTCAGATATGTCAAATTTGATATATTTATTCGTGTCGAGTTTAATATCTTTTAATTAGAATCGTTTCTAATTTGGTTTGATTTACCTTTGACTTTTTTGAAAGAATTTCATAATTTTTTCATTTTCAGTTAAATTTTTAAAAAAGAAAAAGAGATAAGAATCGTTTTTGTTTCTATTTATTTAAATATTTATATTTAAAAATTTTTATTCTTTATTACAGATATAATATAAATAAAAATTATATAATTAAAATTTAAAAAAAAAAGATATGGATTTGGTTAGTATTAAATATTTTCATGATGTTTCTATTCATATTTTACATTTTTTTTATATTTTGTTTTAGGATATGGATTGGTAAAATGATAAACTCGAATACGTCTATCCATTAGCCAAAAATCTACACGCCAATAGGAATCTAAAAAATGTTATGAAAATTTTTGATATCCAAAACTTTATAATAATGTAAAATTTAAATTACCATGTTTCCTTTTTTTAATATTATTTCTTTTTTCATTTAAAATTAAAATAATTTGAATTAAATTTAAAAGCAGCAGCAACGAATTTTTAGCGTCCATTTTCAAACATACAATGTTCGACAAATCAAATAGTGTGAAAGCATATATAAATATATTATTTCGACATTTGTCATAGCCAAATCAAAAGATACGTCATTTTCATATCAAAGCATAAATCATATACTTGATAAATCATGTAGTCTAAAGCAATCTTAAGTAAATAAAATTACTTTTTACTGTGAATTGTGAAAGTGGGATATTAAAATACCGATAAATTTTTTTTCCTTTAATACTGTAATACAGGAAAGATAAATATGAATCTTTTATATTATTCTCTCACATGGAAGAATAATTAATTTTCTTGTTAGTGCCATTTTTCCATTTTTGGAAAATTTAACTCATAAAAACTTCTAAATTAGCCGAAAACTTTTTTTTTATTTTCTGTTAAGTAAACTTGAACTGTTAAAAACTTTTATTATTACTTTTAAAAAAAATTAGTTAACAAAAAATCATGATCAATTTAAAATTGAAAGTTACTAAAAAGATTTTGCTCTTTTTTTTTTTGTGTTCTTCACTTTAAAAATCGTTCGATTTTGAATTTAACTCTTTAATTTGTTCAACGAAAACAAAATAAAAGAAATCGAACATAAGCTTTAAAAAAATTAACTTCCTAATTTCTTGATTAAGATCTTAATCTTACTTAACGAATGCGTGTAGCAATGTTTTTATTTTAAATTTATCAAATGTGTTGTTTTTCTTTCCTTATGAAAATTAAATTCTTCGATTATAAACAAAATCAAAACTAATTTTTTTTTTCTTTTTTTGCAAATTAAATTTAAGCAACTATAAATGTTATTTTCATTTTGTTTTTTATTCATCTTTGAAAGGGTAATTTGATAAGCATATCTAAAGAGTTAATTAAGAAAACCGAGCGTAATTCCAAATTATTGAAACCATTTTCTTTTATTCTTTCCATTCACTTTGAAATATTTTATGTGTTTATTACTTTTTTTTTTTCTTTTTCTTTTTCAGTTCACCCTTTCAAAATTTGTATAAAAATTGAATACTGCATTTTATATGTAGATATGTATGTTATATGTTAAAGCTCTCATATGAAATATATTAATGTTAAAATGTTAGGCGTTATGCAATGTTCCTTTTAAAAAAAATTATAAGTTTGTGTATTTTAAAAGGAAATACAAAACATAAAAATATTTTAAGCTCTATAATTTAAAAAAACAAAACAAAAAAATAAAGAAAATCTTTAAAAAAATACGTTAAAAAATTAATAATTGAAGAATTTGTAAAAATAATTATAAGCGATAAAAAAAATTTTAAGTACATTTTAATAATAAACAAAATCTAAAAATTAGCAAATTTATATACTTAAAAATAAAAATAATAATAAATGCATTATAATAACGGTAGAATAATGTATATTTATATATACTGTATATAGTTACTAATAAATATTTTTATAGATACATTAAATGTTAAGATGTATTTTAAAATTCATAATTTGAAAATTGTTTTTAAAAGATAAATATGGTCTTAAAAATTTTCTCTTAATGTTTAACATCTTAACATTTTTCTCTTTTTTTGTTTTAATTTTTAAGAGATTTTACTATATAAATAGATATTGATTATGATATTATATAGGAAAATGGTCTGATTTATAAAATTTTATAGGAACTGTTAAATTTGAATTCAACAAAATTACCTTTAGAGCTTCATCATGACTAATCGATGTAAACGGTGTACCATTTACTTCTAGGATTGTATCACCAGGACGTAATCCTGCACGTTCAGCAACTGAACCTTCTTCTATTCTTGAAATATATACACCTACACCTAAATTTAGGCAGAAAAAATAAATAAATAAATAAATAAACAAACTAATTAGTAAATTATTTTCCGGTGTTACTATAAATTTACAAACACAAAAAAAAAAAAAAAAAAAAACAGGAAAAATTTTAAAATAATTACATTAAAACGTAAAATTGTTTGTTATTTAAAAATTATTTTTTGTTTTTTTTTTTTAATTAAAAATCAAACACTAAACAGTATTATTAAATTTTGAATTTTATTAAAACACATATATAATGTATGTATATAGCTATATGAGTGTCCATATATTATTTTTTTCTCGATTTATGTAAATGCATTCGCGCGGTTTCACACAAAAAATATGTAATTATATTTTAGTCCTTTTTGCATAAATATTGATTTTAGATGCAAATTATATCAACATAATATTGAATAAATTTTCTAAAATGTTGATATTAATTTGATTTAAAATTTTGCTTTTTAATAAAATCTAAAAACAATAAAATACATATAGGTATGTAGTATATACACATATGTACATATGTACATATATGCATACATATGTACGAGTATACAGGGTGTTTCACGGTTCGTGTGCCAAACTGAACATGGTGGTAGATCTCAAAATTAACGAATTTTGAAGAAACTATGTAATCTTAAACTATAATTAATAACTTTTGAACGGATAAAGATAATAAAATAAAACAAAAACCACATCAAAGTAAATAACATAAGCTTTTATTTAAGCCAAAAAAATAAAAAATAATAATAAGGCAAATTTTCGAGATATTCGACCTTGAACATAAAAATGACGAATTTTTTTCAGAATTTTTTGACTTTGAGTTACAATAACTTCTGAACCATTTGACATAGAATTTTATAAAAGACATTTTTTGAAACGTCTGAAGGTTCTCTTTAGAAATAATTTTAATTGAGCACCATACATTGTGCGAACGCTGAAATATGTTGGAAAAAATAGAACTCGTTACTTTTCGAAAAAAATTATCTTTGAACTTGAATATCTCGGTAACCATTGAAAATAGATCCGCCCAATACGATTTTCTTCATTTCTCATCGAAATCTACCACCGTGTTCAGTTTGACACACGAACCGTGATACATCCTGTATGCATAAAATAATTGAGATTGGTTGAACACTATTTAATGATACTTTAATTTGCTTTCATGTATTGAATTATGTGGAATTTTAATGAATTGAAAGTTTCCCCTTGGAATGTATGTAAACAGTTTTACAGGATATTTTTAAACGATCTGGTTTCATTAATTAGATAGAAAAAAGGCTTCTAAATACATTCTTTTTTTTTCAAATGGATTATATACTTATTTTAAATATATAACCATTTTTTTTTTCAAGCAGAAAATCTGTTTCTCCTTCTTTTCTTTCTTTTTAATGAAAAACAAAAAACAAAAAACGAAAAAAACAAACAAAACAAAAACAAATGAATATTCCAATTTATAGAAATTTTTTCAATAAATACGTGATCGATTTTTCACTCGTTACCATTGAATTTTCTTATCGTCAAAATTAAAAGAAAAACAAAACAAAAAAACAAAAAAAAAAACATTGAAAACGTAAAAAAAAAAAAATCAATTTTATTTAATACGGAATATCTTTAGAAAAGTAATTTATTCGTTGAAATTTCATTTGAAAAAACAAAAAAGAAGTCCTTTTAAAGAAAAGTTAACTACATAATTAAGTTAGTTAAAAAAATACATGATTAATATTGTAACATCTAGTACATATGTACGTACGTTTGTATATGTGTTTTATTTTATACAAATTTTTCACATTTCGACACAAACACTTACACATATTTTATTTTTCTTTTTAAGTATGCATACACGTAAATACAAAATTATTATTATTATTATCGTTAATGACATCAAAAAAGTAACTAAATGAGATTTTGTCACGTAACCGACAAAAATTTTCAAAGGCTCTTTATACATAAGTTGTTCATTGTTTTTCTTTTTTACTTTTTTTTTTCTTTCTTTGAAAAACGAAACCAATTTTCATATATAACATGACGAAAAGAGGAGAAAGAAAAGTTTAAAAGTGAAATAAAAAGAAAAATTTAGCTATAACATATGTACATATATAAAAAACAAAGCAAGAAAAAAAAAAATAGTAATAAACATAAAAAAGAAAGGAAAAATTTATAAAAATGAAAGAAAATGATGATAAGATTAAAGAGAGAATATAAGTGAATAAAGATGATGATGACTGACAATAGCTCTTGAAAAAAAAACTTTCTTATACTAACTTTTTTACATATGTTTGTATGTATAAATAGTATTCAACGAATGAATTGTATCACGTATTTTTTTTTTTTTTAAGTACAAAATGCTTGGTTTCCCATTAACTTTACTAAAAAAGATGAATATACATAATATGTACTCCTACATTATTTATTATTTATTGTTGTTATTGTTTTAATACAGTTCCAATTTGTTAGCCTCTTTAAATTCGAGCACAAGGATTTTGACAAGGATGAAAAATTGTATCTTATTTAGTTCGTACTACTGAATAAATTTACTACACACACGTTATGTACTTACATAATATATAAAAAAAAAAAACCTAAAAAATAAATAAATAAAACTGACATACAAATTTTTATGTACATATGTAAAAAGATGACATAGGTATGTAGGATATCATCATGCATACAAAATAACTTAATGCTATAGAATAACTATCCGAAAGTAATAAATAGCATACATACATACGGGTATATGTACATACATATGCATACATATACGTTTATATATTTTTGCTATGCAAATCATTTTGTTTCTCACCTGCATCTTTACCACCCTTGACACATATTCCAAAACCATGACTTCCATCTGGTTGTTGATCTCTAGACATTGTCACCGTTCGGGTCGATAATTCATGTATATTTGGTATACTACGATCCCGGTCACGATCTCTATAAATCTAATAGAGATTTCAAAAGGATTTTCAAGTGTTAAAAACAAAAATATGACACTATGGGAGGAGAAAAAAATTTAAAATTTATTTGACTGACACTTACTTGATGTGTTGTTGATGGTGGGCTACTTGCAGGACTTCGTCGTCCTCTATCCCTTGTGCCATTGCTATAATGATAGCTTGTAGGAACTGACGCCGAGGTTGTTGAACCGAACATTCGTATAACTTGTTCGGGTGATATAGGTCGTTTTTTACCATTGTGCCGTATTGAATTTGGTACAGTACCGGAACCACTACTACCGGCACTACCACTTGAACCGCCAACACCTAATGAACCAGGTATATGACTTGAAGATGAATAAGCACCACGTCCTGGTAATGAACCACCTTTTGATGGTGGTATACCAGCTGTATTATAATAATAATGAGGTGAATGAGGCCGTTCAACAATTGTATACGATGTTCCAGGTGGTGAATAATATAAACCAGGCCTACCACGTAATGAACTTGTACTATTTCCTATACGAGTACTTATACCATAAGGGCCACTTCCACCAACAACTCCGACTACCGGACCACCAATATCTTCTGCTTCGAAACTGTTCGATCTTAAATGATGACTGGCAATTGTTGGTATTGATGTTGTTGTACCACCTACACCTGCTACTGCTGTATGATGTAATGAAGAACTGTGTGGTGGATGATATCCACGAGAACTCCAACGAGATGGGCCCAAATCGCAAAGTTCTGCATAATCGTTTCCTGCTGCGCTCATTGTTAGGGGGTCTCCGCCACCACCAGGGGCACCCCCTAAGCGCATTCCAGAACACCTTTAAAAATAAAATACAAAAAATCAAATTAGTTTTTAATTTAATTTTTTACAGTAAAATATTTTTAAATCTTTTTTTTTTTTGTACTTATATTCTTCATTCTCGAAATATATCAGTGAATAGTTATTTTAAGGCTTTCCAGACAAATTTATTGTAATATTTTTCTCGTAATTACTAAATAACAGTAAATTAAATTAAAATTAATTTAAAATAAAAATTCTTTATTAAGAGGATTAAATACTTAAGCAAAAATAAAACAAGAATAATATCACACAACGAAAAAAAAAAAAAAAAAAAATTATTTTTTTTTTTTAAATTCTGTAAATTTCATATTTAAAAAAGATTCACTCTTCAAGTTTAGTTGTTCTACTTGTTTAAAGTAATGTACTTGTATTAGTCTAGATCTAGAAGAAGATACTACTTATACACATTCACATCTTATTGTTCTCATTTCAAGAAACAAATGAATTTATAATTAATTACTTTTTAAATGTTATGTATTTTGTGTATGAGTAATATCCTTAACATAGTTTTCTTGAACTTTACATCAACTTTATTTTTTTTTAAAAAAAAAAACCATACTTGTCACTAAAAATATTTGTTTTATTTTATCTATGTTATGTCCTTGTAAAATTTATGGTGTTGTAATACATATTGTCCATTGTCAAATATTTTCAACATCAAAAACATAAACTGAAAAACATACTAATATATACAAAAGATAAATGTTATAGTAAATAATTTAAAATTCAAAACAATAAACTTTAAATAAACATGACAGAAAAAAAACTATAGAGAATTAACAAAAATGAAAAATAAGTTCACAATTTTCGCAAATATTCAATAGTATTTTTTTTTTAGAAAATTTTTGATTTGATCTACAAAAATTTGAATTTCTCTAAAACATATTTTATACTTTGAATAAATGTTTGTATATGGAAAGGATATGTTTGTTCTAAAGTTTAGTTCTTTGAAAAACCAGAATATAAAAAAAAATATTTGAATAATTGTTATAACTTATTATTTCGAAGTAGTGCCAGTTTATGAGTATATTTCTATTTTCAAAGACTTTGAAGATTAAATTTTACATAATTAATTTGATGAAAATATAATTATAGTTTTGTTTTAAATTCTTTGCAGAGAAAAAAACCGTGTCAAAATAAGTTGCAAATTTTTTTTTTTTATTCGAAAGCTTTTGGAAATTTTTTTTTTTCAAAATTATTATAGAAAAAAATATCTTCTAATTTCGGAAAAAAATAATTTAGAAACTATTTTTAAAATTATTGATAAAACTTCCTTTGAATTTTTCGCGAAAAGCTTTATTCGAAGTTGACACAAGAGCTTATCACAGAGTACCACACTAAGCTCCTACTAAAAGACTATATCTACTGGCTACTTACTGCTACAGCTAACCAAAGTCAACTATGAAATAACTAAAAAGAAATCCAAAATTTTTCTCCATTATCCTTTATACTCTCCGATTTCGTTATTATTATGTAATCTGGCCTCTAAATGAAATTTGGAACAGGGGTTCTCTGGAAAAACCTACAACCATTCAGTTGAAAAGCTTTCTAATGTATATATTTTTCAGTCCAGAAAATCGAATCCCATCGAATTGAATTTTGTCAATTTCTTTGTTATTTTTTGACAAACATGAAATAAGTTTAGCAACTGTGTTTCACATACGTATCTCTGTAAAAAAAAAATTTCACGAGTACGAACAAGTCAACATGTATGAAAAAATTTTTTTAGAACCATAAAATTTTATATCTACTTATTCTTTAAGTCTTTATATCTGTTCTGTTTATCTTTTAGTGGATTATTTATGGTAAATTCCTTTTTAAATTGACAGAAAACTTTAAACGACTGAAAATAATTCGTTTACTAATTTTATAGTATTTTAAAAATACTTTATCAGCATAGTGACAATCTCTTATAATTCCCACATTTTTCATTTTATTTTTCCATAAACCACCATTATTTTTAATATCTGTCACACACACACTCGCTTTACATTATGCAAATCGACATAAATTTCACTCAAATTATTGTCAATTACTCACCCTTATTTTTATCTAATTTTTCTGTATTATGAAGTAATTTTTAACATTTTTCATTTCTATCACTTTTCAACATCCTTTTTGAATAAAATATTATTGATTGACTTGCAAAGAAAAAAATTTAATTTTGAACAGTCAGATACATGTTTTTATTTATACATTGATTCGCCATTGATTTGACATTATCACACAGATACATACATATGTACATATCTTAAAATATAATTTAAAATATAAATAAGATATTTATTATTTAATTCATTATTATTCAATGTGAAATAACAAAAATTCATTTCATATTACTTTTTCTTTATTATACATTTCGATAAACATCATTACAAATACATATATACAATTTTTTCGATTTATAGATCATCTCATACATAATAATAACCGTTACTTGAATTTCAAAATGTGCAAATGTGGGAAAAAAACAAGAAGAAAATCTTTACAATAATGAAATTTATTTGAAGTTAAAAGAAAAACATCTACCTGTAGAAAAATAATATACATGTTCATATATACGAGTATATATTGCTAAATTTAATATGTATGAAAAAATTTCAAATAATCTTCTGAATAGAATTGAAAAATATCTCAAATATCATTATTCATTTCACGTACATTAGATGTTATTTGTCTATATACTCGTACTATAAAGGTATATGTATGAAAGTATATATTTTGTACTATCATCTTCAACGATAATAAAATAAAATATGACAAGAGAAATAACTTTATCATAACATGGAATAGTTTAAAAAATATATATATAAATACTAGTATTCATATATATGTATGCTTTACTTTAAGATTTTTAAAGGATATTTTTATATTATAATGCACAGAAAGGTGTTGACATTGTGAGATGATGATAATGACAGCATAAAATATGATAAATATTTTTGCATATTAAAAACATATTATTGTCGTATCATTATTTGTTTTTGTTTTTCTCATTTTTTTTTTATTTCGTGACATAAATACTGAATATTCGAAATATCAGTAAAAAAAAAGGGTTATTAATATTATTCGAATAAAAATGAAAACCTAGGTTTAAAGATTAGAACCTAAGTAATCCAAATGTCGTAAGTCGAAATACGAACGTGTATGTATGATGGCTTCTAAAATGTATCAAAACAGCTTTAATTAAAAAATTTTGAATTTTGAAATGTCAAAATAATAAATTTTGACAAAATAATATGTTTCGAAAAGTATTCTAAGTATTTGAATCGGATCAAATAAGTGAACAGCAAAATATGAATTATTTACATATATGCATCGATGTGACATTCAGAAAAATCTCGATGCATAAATTGGAAAAAAATATATTAGATCGACACCTGTCTTTTTGTTTGACTTTGCAACATGTCAGTTTTAAAAAGCGTTATCTTTTTGACAGAATTAGTCATTTCAAAAAAGTCAGAGTTTCGAAAACATCCTCTACATGATATATACATATTTAATTACTAAACCACTTTGAAGTGAAAAACTTTTTTAAATCATAAACATTTTTTTAAATAAATTATTCAATTTCCCCTGAATTTTTCCTGAAGGTTTTCAGAATATTTTATTTTTTCTTATTTTTGATTTTTCATTTTATATTTAATTGAAAACATAAATATTCTAGAATATCTGTTTATTTAATTTTTAAAACCTAGAAAATTATTTCAATTTAAAATATTTTTCTCGTATCTAGAAAATTTTTTATAAATTCTTTTCAAGATGAAAATTTTGAAAACTTTTTAATCAATATCAAAAATTTAAATAAATTTCTACAATAAAATTTCTAACAATTTTATGAATGCAGATATGTACTATTAAAAATAAATATTTAACTTCAAAAAAAAAAAAAAAAAAACTACTCCTATTATAGTTTACCACATAAAAGTTGTATATTTTATTAATTTTTTTTTTTTATTTACTACACAAAAAAAAATTAAATAAAATGAAATAAAGGTAAAATAAAATCAATACAAAATATGAAAAATATATTCAAATAAAATATTATATTTTCCACACGTACTTTCTATGTGTATATGTATATATAGTTAAATTTTCTTTTATATTAAATTCTATGATTGTAAAATATATGTATAAGCCTAAATTCTAAGTGCTTTCTTTTCCCAAGAAAAAAAAATAATAAACATACACTTGTTAAGGTTTATTGATTTTTCCGACTCGGAAATGTCTATTTAGGAAAATAAATAAGTAAAATGTTTTTTCATTTTTTTCACTTATATTTAGTATATAATTTATATACATATGTATGTATATTTTTATATATGTACATAAATAATTCAATGTATATAAAATTTCTTTAATGTGAAAAAATAAAAAAAATTTTCATAAAACATTTAAGTATGTGACATATATTATTTTATAAATATATAAAGGTAACATATGTGGTTACGTATAGGCAACATATGAAATTACAATCATATGTTTAAGACATATTCCAGTTAAAATTGATATTGTTGTATGGATATGTACTATGTTTTTTTTTTAAAATTAAATTTATTAAAAACGCTTTAATTTAAAACTAATCATATAACTATAATTTGTATCTGGCAGGTAAAAAAGTATTGACACACACTTGTTCAATATTTTGGCACTACTCAACGAACTTTTCAATTTTAACTATCGATTAATTCTATATCTCTGATAATTTTGGCTACAAAAGTTGCACAAAGATGAATGAACGAACAGAGTCTTTAGTTTTTCAAACCTACTACGAATTCTCTTACATATTAATTAGAAATTATGTATGTTCAATCTTGAAAAATCAAACTTGTACTAGAATTTGAAAATTGAAACTTGAAATGTTTTATGGTGACATTCAACACACGAACTTACATTATAATTTTTACTTACATATTTGTAAAATTTCCCTTTGTTTTATTACTTTTTCAAGAACACAAAAATATAAAAAAAAATTTGAATATGTTATGTTCCTCACATAAATTCACATATTCATGAGTTATAAAATTTTTGCAATTGAAAAATTACATACACATGTATAAGTATATATATTTTAGAAAATCAATAAATTTTGAAATTGTTATTTTTAAAATCGATTGATACTTTCAATTTTCCACAATAAAAAAAATTATTTTTTTTTTCACCTATTTTAAAAATAAAAGAAACCAAAAAATATGACTATATTTCCCTGGAGTATCTTTACTATATACACTTATCAACATATGTGCTCAGTTCATAAAAGAATCACGTTTAAGAAAAAAAAACAAACAAAAAAAGTGTAATAAAGAAAAACGTTACAAAATTTTTTTGTATATGTCATTAAAAAATATTTGTACATTCGTATGTATGTATGTACATGTGAAAATAAAAATAATACTTTTTATTGAATAGGTTTTTTTCTTATATTAAAAACGTACTGTATGTTTTTTTTTTTTTTTATAAAAAAATACCTAAACATGCGATTATATCTAAACTACATATGTACATACATACATACATATATGTATGTGTGCGCTTACATATACTTAAACGCTATAATATTCAAATGTTAAGGTACATTGTTAAACAGTAAAAAAGAATTTTGTTTTTGAATTTATTTTTGTTTTTCCTTCAACTTCATTGAAAACGTAAAATTTATAGAAAATGACTCCTTTGGGAAAATTTAAAAAAATATATATACGTGAATACTTCTACATACAGTTTACCACGTATAAATGCACAAAAATGTCACATGCCTTTTTTATGTGAGATTATAGAACATGAAAAGCAAAATTGTAGTGAATACGTTTTTTAAAAATTAATTATTCTGAAATGATATTTAGATGGAATTCTATATGATTTTGTTTACAAACGATATATGTATGTAATTACGTCACAGTTAAATTATATTTTTCATTTATAAAAAATTCTATTCTAAATTAACATAATTCAATTGCAGAAATTAAGTAGGCGTTGGCTTATTATAAGTGTAAAAATAGTATAAAATAGATTATTTGGAAAAGAGAAGAAAATTTTGATTTATAGTTATTTTTAAAAATTACGACAAAAAAATTCAAACGCTACAAGTGACATCAATCCCAATGTCAGAGATTGAAAGTTTTCTTGTATTCACATTCTAACTCTCCTGACCCTTATGAAAAAAATAATTTACAATAGAACTTTCTAATTTGACTCCTTTTTAATTTAGAACTACAATTTCAAAAGTTATTTTTCATGAAAATGCCTTACAATTGCGTCGAAAACTTCTATTTTATTTTTTCTTTTTTTCCAATGTGTGTTGGTATTCAATTTATGTAAAACTAAAGTCACAAAAGACCCTAACTCTTTAAAAATCAGTTTTACCTATACATGTAGCCATACAGTCACCCATTCACGCACATCATATTCAATAAACCTTTATAACTACCCTATGGTCTTATATTCTACTGAAAATCATTAATTTTCTTCATGCTACACACATTTTTATATCTTTTCATTTTCATTTTTTTTTTTTTTCTATTCTTTAAAATTATTCTTGATCCTATTTTAGCACTCAAGGAAACATGATTATTATTATTATTATTATTTTCTTTTTTCTCAAATTTATAAGTTATAATTTAGTTTCACCCATTCATATATCCTTATGTGAACAACATAAGAATATACGTATATATATCTATTTAAAGACAAATAAATCTTAAAATCTCTTACACTATAAAGTGCTTAAAATATAATTTCAATTCAACATATTACACAATATAAATCCATATACACAAAATAAACTCTCATAGAAATGGACAATTTTTTGTTTTTGTATTTATAAAAAGTATCATCTATAAAAAGGATATTTCTATATTATGTCACATTATGTTTTTTTTTTTTTTTTTTTTTTTTTAATTTTTAATCTTTCTTATGAAAAATAAAATCAATAATATATTCTAAGCTTCTTGAAAATCTGCTTAGAATGAATAAAAAGAAAATAAAAGATAAACTTTGAAACTATTTTACAATCTTTTTTTTTAATATATTTTTTTTTTAATGTGATACTTAGACATTTTCGAAAGGAAAAACGTTTCTACTTGAAATTAATTCAACAAAAAAAAAAAATTATAAACATGTGTATGTGATTTTCTAATAAAATTTTAAATTATGAAGTATTTTTAACGCATAGGAGTTAAGTTTTTATAAAATTCAAAAAAGAAAAAAAAAATCTAAAATGTTCTAAAAAAAACTGAATTGATTTTATTCTTTAAAGAGAAACAAAAAACGTTCAGAAATTTTCAAGTTGTCTCGACCAAAGCACTATGATACCCATTAATTCTGCGCAATACTTTAAAAAAAAAAAATTTTGATTTTCATTTTGAGGAAATCGATATATGTAGATAATATGTACCTACTATATTGTAAATTTGATTCTAACGAATTTTTAAAGCCTACCTCGAAGTGAACTTTTTTAATTTTGAAATATTCGAATATGAGAAACAAGAGAATAATAACATATATATTTTATTATCTTACAACTGAAACTTAAACTCCTTCAGAAATCCCTAAAACATCTTTTCCGATTCTATTTTCACATATCCAAATCAAGTGGTTCCATATTTTGCTCTAAATACATTAAGAATCTTTTTGAACATAAGATTTAAAAATATCACTTTTAATACGTTTTTTATTAGAACGAATTAAAATCCACCTACAGCTTCATTTAATTTGAATAAAAATTCATACAGATTAAATTCAGTATGTAAAAGTATCTTAAATTCTTTTTTTTTCCCATCCTTAAATATACAGTTTATAAAAAATATGTAAATACATACATACGTACTTATATTACAAATTTATGCATTCATTCATTTCAATTTAAATCCTTTCTAAATAATATACATATTATTGTTTTTATGTCACTTCTTTTTTTTTTCATAATTTTTACCACAATCATCGTCATCATCTTTTTTCCAATTTTTTTTTTCTTCTTCAAATATATTCATGAATAAATTAAAAACCATTGAATCAACTTTGTGTTTTTTTTTCATCCTCTTTAATCATAAAATAAAAATAAGCAAAAACAGAAAAAAAAAATCAAATATAAGCACAAAATCGTAATTATTTTGGTTTCTCTCCAAACGATTACTGTCAAAGGGTTGTTGCAAATTACAAAAGTAAAAAAAATACAAAAATAAATATGTACAAAGAAAAAATGAAAAAGGTCGTATCACTACAAAATATTATTACTCATACTCGTGTATATTAAATATCAACCTAAAATACTCCATACACAATAAAAAGGATATAAATTTGGTGTTTCAGCACAATAATTTTCAAAATAGCACAAAAAAAAAACATATTTTTTTTATTGACAATGAAATTTTTTTGTCTAATTTTCTCTTGTACAAAAAAAAAAAAACAACGAAAAATAAAGTAGATTTATTATATAAAAAAATTTTGGTTTGAAAATAACTTTTGTAAAAAGTAATAATAAACTTGAAATAAATTAATTTATTTTTTTGCGAATATTTGCAAATTGTATAAAATATAGAATTATCCTGTATTAGGTAAATACCTGAAAGTTCTAAAAAAAATTACAAAAAAATTTAAATAAGCAAAATTCCATAATGATAAAACCACTCATGTGTAAAATTAGCCTTTTAAAAGGCCGTATTTTCATACTAGTTGTTTAATTTGAAATAGACAGTAGATTTTTTAAAAAATTAAATCCTTGTTACCAAGCAGTCAACTTGAATTCTAAGATATTACGTTAAATTTAATTCGTGCTTTTTTCCGAAATAATCTGAGATTGAAAATTCTTTTAAAAATGTTTCTCTTTTGTGGCGCACTATTTATTTTTTTTTTATTTTAAAAAAATCATGTCCTTTTTTAGCTATTAGTTTTACAAAAACAGAACTCTCTGCAACATTTTGATTGTAAACTTGACATTACAATACAGTTACTTTTACAATTTCTTTCTTTTTTTTTTTTTTTTAAATTTCATTGCCTTTATCAAAATAGAGAAACTGCCTATGTCAATTTAGTCTCATCAGAAAAGCATTTGTGGTAAAAATCTATTAAAACAAGATCACCA
Organism: Bombylius discolor; assembly: GCA_939192795.1. Lineage (NCBI taxonomy): Eukaryota > Metazoa > Arthropoda > Insecta > Diptera > Bombyliidae > Bombylius > Bombylius discolor. The sequence goes on along the minus strand of OW584241.1, from coordinate 26,945,951 downwards.
TGCTAGAACTTTCCTTGATTGAAAACTTTTTATGTCACTTATTTACCAAATTCAAAGCATTACGGAGCGGTAAAGCGTTCTATATTTGAAATCTGATAAAAAGATTGAACAGTTTAATTTGGCACACATTGTAAATATATAAAGTATTTTATTTCCATCATTTTTTTCTTCATATTTTACTTAATAGTATTTTTTATTATGGCAATATGATATCATTCAAAATGTATATATGTATGTATGTATTTTTAAATGGCGCTAAAAATGTTGATGACATAAAAAATATAGCATATTTGAACAAATAGTAGTAGAAATATACTAAGCTACTTATGTTGGAAAATCAAAAGGGGTGATATTTAGTATCATTCTCAATAGTTAACACATTATATCACATATATACGAGTATGCACTACATATGTATTATTTGTTTGTAAGTAAGAGAGTACTTGAATTTCTTGGCAATATGCCCACAATAGAAAAATATGTTTGCGTAAATCTCAGAAAATGCATTTATGGCAAATATCAAATTTTTAATATACACAAATACATAAATATCTACATTAATGCACTTTGCTGAATACTATACGTTTCCTTTTTTGCTTTTTTTTTTTTTTTGCTATCTGCTTTTTTTTTTATTATAAAAGGATACATAAATAAAATGGCATTATTGATGATTTTTGCTTTTGTTAATCTTAAATACAGGATATTTTATTTTCTTTTAATTTGCAAAATCGTAGACTTTATTATTTTTCTAATTTCCAAAGAATTTATAGTAGCATTTTATAGGGTAACCTAAAAGATAAAAGTATTGAAAAAAAAAAATAGGAGTAAAATTAAAGAAATTATTCAGAAATTTGGATCAGAATTCAATTTTATAACGTCAACTAATTGACTAATTAAATTAAAGCAAAAACAAAATGAAAATAAAACAATAGGCAAAGTTGTCAGAATTAAATTAATTGCTTCATTCCTTCATGTATATGAATTAATTTCTTTAATTTTTTGGTATCATTGCATCTGAGGCTTTAAATTTTTTTCCTAAGAAATTTAAAATTATTTTTTAGTTGGCTATGAAATATAAAATGAAATAGAAATAATTAAAGTAAACACACATTCATAATTTTTCTTTGATAAAAACACAGTCGTATATGAATGAAAAATTTTATAAAATAATTAAAATTAAGGTCAAATCTAAATTGAGACTAATTTTTTTTTTTTCACTACATTTTAATTCCGAATCTTCAGATAGTTTTGTAGAAGTATGACTTAACACATAAAGATGTTTCTAGCATATTCTTAATTGTATCGTTGAACAAAACATTTTTCGTATGTTTCAAAAAAAAAAAATTATATATACATATATATGTACATACATATATCATATTATATTTTTGCAAATAAATTATTAAAATTATTACTACATATATATTTTAAAATATTTTTCATTTCGGATTTTAATTATCTTTGTAAAATTTTAAAATGAAGTGTAGGTAAGTATAAAATAAATAATCTAAAAACACCCAAAAGTTAAATTATTATTTTATTTTTTATTTATTTAGGTGTTTTTCATCATTAAATAAATATGTAAGAAGATTAAATTATGTTCTTATTATTATTATATTATTAATTATTATAATAATTGTCACGATATGTGTTGTTTTATCACTTTTAAAGCGTAAGAAAATGTAATTGAAATTTTATTTTTTATTAAATTTATTAAAAATTAATTATATTTTTTAGGAAATATTTGTGGAACTTCAGATTGTGTTGTATTAGGTGCAGAATCGTATCTTAATCAAAATAGATCTGTTCATCCATGTGAGAATTTTTATGATTTTGCATGCGGTTCATTTGTAACATTCAAAAAAAGAGAAGGATATTATCGTAAAGAACGTGAAATTGGATATTATTATAAATATGCTGAACAATTAAGCCATGAACAAGAACAGAATAAAACAGCATTGAATGGTTTAAAATATTTAAAAAATTTTTTACATGCTTGCAAGATTTCCGGTATGTTAAATTATAAATTTTTTACTTTGAAACGTTCAATCCGATTATGAAAATAAATAACAAATATGTCATTTTTAAATGAAAATTTATTCAGATAGAATTCACAATTTTGATTTAATGAATTTTAATATTTAACAAAAATATTTATTTAACCCATTTGAGACCAATTACACACCATGAATATAATCAGATAATAATGAAGCCGTAAATATATGATCATTTTAAGCTGTGAATTCACACCCACGACTAGGATCATTGGAAGTAAAAAAAAAAATAAATAAATAAACAGTAATGATTTTTTGCTTGATAATATTGTTATCTTTTAAGAAAACCCCTGATCTCGAATGGGTTAATACTAATAAAATATTTTTTAAAACCTATTAATAAGTTTTTTTTTTTTTTCACTATTTTATTTAGATGACATGGAAATATTTAAAACAATTGCTATGAATCTTGAATTTCCAATATTAAATATAGATTGGAAAATTGATGAATACAATTATGTTCATACAATGAAATCAATTATTGAGCATGGATTAAATTTTAAAGGATATTTTCAATTTTTTGTTGGTTATCCGTATGGAGCAAGTAGTAAACCTGAATTTATTGTATGAAATTTATTTATTTTTTCTATCTATTGTTGCAAAAATTTAAGATTTTTAACTTTCTGTTGTGTTTTTTATTTTCTTTTCAATATGTTAAAGTTAACTGCTCCAAAAGAACAATACGTTCAAATTCATAGAGATTATTTGTCTGATATTAATGCTTTGGCCAATATAATCGAATCATGTGGAGAAGAAAAAGATTGTAGAGAAGAGCGTCAGAATGATGTTTCAGAATGGAATAACCTTCAAAATGAACTTTTTAAAACTGTAATAATATTTTCATAATACTTAAAATAGAAACAACAGAAAATTTATTCAGAATTTTTTTTTTCTTTAATAAATTTCAGCAAAAAAGAACTCCTCATCAAGATACAGTTTTTTATGAAAATACAACTTATGGAGAAATAAAACAAATGTATGAACATTTAATTAAAGATGAAATATTTAAAACATTAGTTGAAGATATAAATAATGAAACAGTTATTTTTTTGACTACTGAAGAATATAAAAGACAAATATTACATAATGCAAATGATATTCTTGGAGAGGCTGAAAAACATAAAAATGAAGATAATAAACCACGTTTAAAAGCAATTATAAATCATATGGTTTATCATGCATTATTAGATGCTGATGAATATAGAAAAGATGATTCAGAAAGTTATGCTAGAAATATGGCAAGATGTATACGTTGTTTAAGAGCAGATAAACGGTAAATAAGGGTATTTTTAAAAATGTATCATTGCAAAAATTCTTTTTATTTTTGCAGGTTACAATTTGCATTTAGAATACATTTTCTTGTAAAATATATTAAGCAAGAACAAAAAGATAAAGTTAAAAAATTAATTGAAGAACTTACAAAAGAATTAAGAATAATGCTTAACAGTCAAAGATGGTTGGATGATGAAAGTAAAACAAAAGCATTAGAAAAATTAGATATAATGGAAATTTATTATGGTGTACCACCTGAATTTGAAGATATGGAAGCGTTAGATAGATATCCATTAGATAAGGTGAAATATGACAATAAAGATAATAGTTTTATTTTATCAGCATTAGAAGTAGTGAAAAGTGCTTGGAAATATGATGTTGAACAAGTTGGTAAAGATTCATCAGAATTTTGGGCTGTTCAAACAGCTTATGAAATTTGTACTTACGTACAACCGCAAAATGCTATTCGTAAGTGTAACTGCAATGATGCGATAACTACATTATTGAATTTGTTGAATATTTTTAATTACAATTTAAAAATTTTTCACGTATTTGTAAAATTTCAGTTGTTGGTAATGAATTAATGTACAGTAATATTTTATTTATGGATAATTTACCTCCATTATTTATATATGCATTTATTGGACCTTTCATTTCAAGAAAATTAACACAAGGATTTGATAAAGTTGGAAGATTTTATGATAAAGATGGTGCATTGAATAATTGGTGGAGTAATGTAACATTGGATAATTTTGTAAAACGTACAGCATGTATAGTGCCTTTTTATGAAATTTATCATAAAGTAAGATTTAATCGAATAAAATATTCTATTATACTTTTAACAACAAATTTATAAAATTCTAATTTACAGAAAGTTGATAGTGTAAAAACAGCTAAAGAAAATATTGCAGATCAAAATGGAATGAGAATTCTATTCAATGCATATTTATCTTATACCAAGAAGCATGAAGGTGTAACAATACCAGCATTTCCATTATATAGTTTAAGAAGATTATTTTGGACTTTATACGCTCAAGCATTTTGTTCATCTCATTCAAATAGTATCTCATTCAAATAGTATATCAATCAAATTATTATTATATAAATCTATTCTTTTTCTCAGATTACGTAAAAAGCCTGCTTGATCAAAAAATATTTTCTCCTGACAATCTTCGTGTTGTCGGTGTATTAGCCAATTCTGAAGATTTTATAGAAGATTTCCAATGTACAGAAGGATCTTACATGAATCCATCCGATAAATGCATAATTTATCAGTATTAATTATTTATTTAATTTTCAATAAACTTAATTTATTTTTTATCCAAAAACGCAATTTTCTTTTTTATTGTAAAGATGCATAATACGCATATTTGAAAGATTCAACATTTTAGATTTATGATTACTTATTGCCGGCATACACATCATTATAAGTAACCACCTTTTATTTGCATCTTTCAAAAATTCAGTTACCTTGTTTTACTTTTCTTTTTCTTGAATGTCCTTAAAACTCAGTTCAGTATTATCTTTCATAAAAATGCGAACCATTCCACTTGAATTGGAATAAAAGTGATAATTCCTAAAGGTGATCAAATAAGGACAACTGTTTTCAGTTTAAATTCTTTCATTATTTTATCTGCCAGTCAAATAGAAATTTCTCTTTAATACAATTACATCGTACACAAATTTTACAACAACAAAAAAAAAAAAAAAAAAAACTATAAAAAAAACGAATGAAAAAAAAAACTTACAAAAAAGAATAATAAAAAATGAATGAACACAAAAGATTTTAGAAACCAATTTAACTACACAATTGTTGTCATTTAAAAAATGATTGCGTATCAACAAAAAAAAAATCCCTTGGGCTACAAAAAAAAAAAAATTAACTTATATCTAAATCTCTTCTTTTTTCCTACCACTTTTTTGTCCTGTATATTTTATCGTAATTTAAATGAGAACAATTTTTTATATAAATTTCTCATTGCAAAAAAAAAACAAAAAAAGGATTGATATTCTGTTGCTGCTGCTAACAGTCTTATTCCATTAAATTTTGATTCTGTCAAAAAGATTTAAAAAAAATTCATAATACATTTCTACAGACTTACAACACAGTACATCATTTTTTTTAAAGCAAAAAAGATAAATATTTTTTTCAAAAATATCATGTTCATATTGTTTCAAATTGAGAAGGCCAAAATCCACCCATGGTTTTTTAGTGACACAGAAAAAGATTGTTTCAAATTAGGAAGAAAAAAAAATCTGAAGAAAATTTTGATAATAAATTTGAAAAAAAAAACAATAATTTGGAATAAAATAGGAAAAACTAAAAAAAAAAAAACAATTTAATTCCAACGTACATACATATGTACATACTCGTATGTATACATATTTGTAGAATACAAGTTTTAACACCCAAATGGATACGATGACGAAAATATGTCAAAAGTACACACACACTTATGGCATACATGTAATTTAAGTATATGTACTTTTGAATTCGATTATCTTTTTTTAAGTACACAATCATTTCTGGTATTTTGTCATTTTGTATATACTCGTACAGGTTATCAAGATAAACGATAATAATTGTTACAAATTATAACACATCCCTTGAGCATAATGTACATTAAATTATTTTTTTTTTTTTTATAAAATTATTTTTAACATATAGCATATGTGCTGGTACCACCCACATAAATGTGTATTTTATATGTTTCGAAAATTGATATCTCTTATCTTCTACTTCTATAAATTTTTATAAAATTAATAAAATTAATGAATAATTTAATTATTCGGAAAACTAAATAACAATTTTATTACGGAAATTTCATTATAAATCTTTTTTTTTTAGTTCAAAATAATTTTTTTTTTTTTAAAAAAAAGTTAATTATCGAAAAAAAAAAATAATATATAGATTTTAAACAACGTTAAAATACCGTTAAATACAACACAAATTTCATTAAATAAAACTTTATACTATATCCCACAACAAATAAATAATTATTGCCTTAAATTCTCTAATTAATTGATCAAGTTGTTTTACATCAACATTAAGACTAGCTAAATGTTCAATACATTCAACGACTTCTGGCTCTTTAGTGTAATCATTGTAAACTTGTTTAAGTGGTTCAAGCTTTTTTATCATCTCAGCAAAAATACCACCTTTAGCAACTTTCTGTTCATATAATTCTTTTAATTCTTTTCTTGGAATTAAAGCTAAAACATCTTTTGTGAATGCTTTCCATCCTCCAAGTCCATCATATTGATTCTTACTCGTATTATCTTCAAATGCATAAAAACTGTTTTTATTCAAACCATTACTCTGTTGTTCCATAATCCATAATACAAATTCCAATACTAATGGTTTATATAAAAAATTTTCAACAACTTCTTGAAAATCTGATGATTCGAAATATTTAAGTGCAACATCAACTTCTTCATCATTTTCTCGATAATTTTGTACTAATGATAAAATTTCTTTTTCAGGAATAAGTTTATATAAATCTTTCAATTCTTGATATAAATTTTCTTTTAAAGGAGTTGAAAATGTCCATGACAAATTTAAGGAAATTACAAAAATTATTAGAAAATTTTTCATCTGAAAAATTTCAATTGGAAACAAAATAAATAAATAAAACGAAAAATTGAAAATTAAAAAATTAATAAATAAATAAATTTGTTTCACTTACTTTGTACTCAATAATTATAGTTTTGAAAACAAACTGACACTTCAAGTTTGAAATTACTTACCTTTTATACACTTTTCGACTCTTCTTTAATTTAAATTTAAAATTAATTAGACTCTGAACCTTTGGATATTGTAGTTACATTTAATTTTATTTTATGATAAGAAATTTTAACAATATGATAAAAATTTTCTTAAAAATTATTTTATTATTATTTGTAAAGGGTGTTTATTTTTTAAAATTTTAAAAATTATGTATGAATTTATTTTATAATATTTAGTTTTGGTCGCCATGTATATATTTTCTAGAATAAAATAAATGATAAATTTGATAATTAACAATTTTATCAATTTCAAAGAAATTAATAACAAAAAAAAAAAAATTTATTCTTAGTCATTTCGTTGAGTTTTAATTTTCAACCAGCAATATTTCTAAGATTTAAATAGCAAATTTTATACAAATCAGATCTAATCGGTTTTTTTTTTTTCATTGTTTAATCAAGTGTTAAACTTTAAATTGACATGTTTAAAGTTTTTATCATTATCAGCATAAAAAAATATACATGTTTTATTTATCGATTTATTAAATAAATATGGTGTTAAAAATAAAAAGAACCGACGCTGCATAAAAATATTGAACAAATTTATGTACTCTATTGGGATATTGCCAAAAGAAAAAATTTTTTCGATTTTCCTTCCTCGTTTTTGAATTCTTACATTGTGTTATTTCAACATTATTATTATTATAATATTTTATTAATTTCATAATCCTCAGGAAACAGAGGGTTTCAACAAACTCCGATCTTTTTCTTCTGTCTTTGGCAATATTGCTGAGTCTATCCATTGAAAGTCCAGTTCCTTTCATAATAGTTCGTTTCAATGTTTTTCTAGATCTACGTATTTTAAGGTTTGTTTTTTTCGAAGTTGTTTTCGAATTTACAAAATTATTTCCGAATTTTGGAAATTATTAGCAAAAGCTTCCTCTACCGTTTTCGATAAAAGCTTTATTCGAAATTTTCCACAAGAGCTTTCTACATGAAGGTCATAACAAAAAAACCACTTACTGTTACAGTTAACAGATGCAAAAAGAAGTCTTCCACCAACTACAAAATTTTCTTCCTTTATATGTAATTATAATTAGATATTTTTAGTACTTTGGGAGATATCAGGAAAAATTGATTCTCAGTTTTATGTTCCTTAATATTTATGGCGTTTTTTCTTTGATTTACGTTGCTCATAGATATTTAATATATTAGGTGAAAATAAAGTTTAGCATCTTCTCTACATTTCATTAGATTATAATTTTCATGTAACTTTAATCACAAATTAGTTATAAGTGTATAAAAACAAAAGGTGGTCATATTAATTTGTTACTTAAGTTGTCGTTGTTTTTTCTCAATGATATTAAATGTTGTGATACACATTATCATTGTATTAAAATGCAATTGCAATTTCTGTTTGTTTTGTTGCATTAAGAAATGCAGTACATGCTGAATATAATGAACCTAGAAATGATGATGTTATCTGTTAAAAGAATTTTTTTTCTCTACGTCATGTACCTATTTAATTACATTTTATAATATATTTATGATGTAGAAAACTTTTAAAATATATAATTCAAGCTCACTTATTCATGCTAATTAGAAAAATTGGACATATTTTTCAATCAAATAGGATTGTAACGACTGAAATACGGCAGTGTTAGGGCGCAATTTATATTATTTGAACAGGGCGCCAAAACTGCTAGGGCCGGCCCTGGCTACCAGCATTTTAAAAAAATTATTTTTCGAATTTAAATTTTTTAAATCCAACTGGAATCATTTTGTCTTTAAATTTGAAAAGTGGAAGAATCTTTTGGTGATAAATAACTAATATCTAATATGTTAACAGAATTCCTTACATATTTATTTCTCGTCCACTTTCTTTTTCTTTTTTCTTCTTTTTTCTTTTTAACTGCAGTCTATTTATCTTATTTATTTTCTACGAAATTATATTTTTTATTTTTATCTTTTATAACTCAAAAACAAATTTATTTGTTATTTTTCTATTTACTTTATTTTACCTTATTATTTATTATTTTTCTATTTATTATTTACACAAACGCCACAAATTTATTTTCCAGTTTTTTAAATTCGAAAAAATAAAAAAACAATTGTCAAACAACATATTTTCCATATTATAAAGTTGGCATTACTGGTAATTCAGACTCAAAAATCAAAACATTTAGAACTTTGGAATTCGAACTCAGACTCATTTGCATCTTGAGGTATGAGGTATAAGCATTTGGTTTACTTCAATGTATTCCCATATGCTAGAATAATTTTGACATTTGAGTTTGAGCTTTTGCCTTTTTCGAGTCGTGAGTCCCCAATTTGGAATTGGCTTTAATAATATCTCCCTTATATATTGAGCAATTTGGATGAAATTTGGAACATAGGAATCTTTAAACAAAAAAGGTTTTAGTTCAGAAAATCTACATAATTCCATTAAATTGAATTTTGTCAATTTCGTCGTTATTTTTTGACAAACGTGACAAATTTTAGCAGCTGTGTTTCACATTTTATTGTAAAAAACAAATTTAAGAGATAGAGAAGTATTTTCTTAAGCTTCTGTTAAACATAGGCATGTTTACTACAAAAAATATTTAAAATAAATAATAGTATTTATTTAAGAATCATAGAACTTTGTTTATCTTTTAGTGGTTTATTTATGTCGTTATTCTATTTAAATCTCATTCAGCTTATTTACAGATAACAAAAAAAAGTGTTACCTACATACAAGCAAACAACTCATACACATCTATATAAATTAACCAAAAATAAAACTACTGTTTGACATTTACGAGTATGTACAAACTATTTTATTATTGCAAAATCATTAAAAATCTTATATGTATGTACATATGTGGCGACATTATTCTGTCTGTCTTTTTTTTTTTACTTGCAATAAATTCTTATACTTTATGTTGGATTCTTATTACAATTAAATGTCACAAAATATAGGTAGTATGTACGTGATAAACATTAAAATTTATGTTATTATTGCAATGCCGTAGTAATAGATATTAAAAAACGTAAAGCTAACGAATACCATTATTATCTTTTTATTTTAACTCATTTTTAGTCCTTTAGGTTCTTAAAAAAAGAGAAAAAAAAAATAGATACTGCAAAGAAAAAAGAAAGACATTTTGATTCTAATTTTATGCTTTATGTTAGCTTTTTAATTTGAAAATAAAAAATGTAATACTTTGTCAGCAACTACGAATATGTCAACATTTTATTTTGTATGCATGTTTTTTTTTTCTATTTATATTTTGCAATTTTAATTACTTAGAAAGCAAATTTTTGCATATGAAACAAATTCTAACATAAAAATTCGCTAACAAAAGCACAAATTAAAGGACAAAAAAAAAAAGGTGAACGAAATAAGAAACAACAACTTTGTATATTCATTTAAAAAAACCAAAAGGGAACGAAATTCAAAAACGTACTATTATGAAAAAAAAAAAAACAATTAAATGATAATGGTAATAACATAACCTCAAAAATGAATAGAAAAAGTGGAAGAAAAAACAACAATAAGTTTGAAAAAAAAGGATAAATGTACAATGCCAGTAACAAATACCATATACATACACATAAAGTAAAGCTTTTTAACTATCAAAAGACTTTATAATACGATTTATGTCAGCTTTTTATGAAAATATACTCCTTTTTTTTCATGCGATGATGAATAGTTAAGTTGACGGATGAACGCGCTTATATTCTCTATTAAAATAAAATATATAGTATTTATTTTACAGTTATTTATATTTTTTTTTCTGTTAAATTTTAAAATATTATATGACATTTTGTTTTTTTTTTTGTATTTATTTTTTATACAAATTTGTTGAACGATGTAAAAATAAAGTGAACATTTTAAAAGATACTTCAAGTATTGAGCTGAGAAAATAAAAACAAAAAGATTTATTTTCATTACAATATTTAAAAAAAAAAAAAAAAAAAAAAATTGTGAATTTTATCATTTTTTAAATGAAAGTGGTCGATTTTTTTTAAATAAAATTCAAAAGACTGGAAAGATAAAAACATTGAAAAAAAAAAACAAAAGATCATAAAAACTAATTAAATTTTATCGCTTTTTGAATTAAAACAGATTTGTTTTTTTTTTTTTAAATATTTTTTTTTTTCATTAAAACTTTATTTTGTTAGTTTATTATGTGCAATGTAAAAAAAAAAAATTAAGAAAGGAAAGTTTGCTTTTTAATTACATATTTTACTTTTTTTGTAAAGTTTTTGTATCTAAACAAAAAATTTAATTAATTTAGATTTTTTTTTTTTCTAAACTCATAGAAAAATAATATATTTTTCTATTTAGAATTTTAAAAATGCTCTATACGTAAAAGTCTATGTAGCTATATGTATATAAAAATTACATAATTAATTCATTGTTTTTTAAATATGAAATTAAAATTAAAATGACCTAAATCGTATTTGAAAAACTCATTTAAAATTAAACCACTCGAAACAAAAAGTTTTTTTTATTTTTTTCTGTATTGTACTTAAGAAAATCTACTTTTACTTTACATATACACACATACATATGTACAAAAGCGTATATATACCTAATATAAAGTATGACAATCAATTACTTTTAGTTAACAACGTACATATTTCTAAAAAAAAAAAAAAAATCCATATAACTTTAGATTAAATCCTTCATATACGTAAATGCACTTAATGCAATGTAACACTTAATGTGTTTTTTTTTTCTCTACAATTTTAAATCATCATAGAAGGTGTAAAAATTATACTGTTCGTATTTGAATGTATGACAAAACAAAATCAATATTCTGATATTTCAAGAGAAATCATTTTCATTTTTAATTATCACTTTTTCTTCTGTAAAATAGTACTGTTATAGCATAGTAAAAGATGGAATGACGTAATTATAAATACATTACAATTAAGAGAAAAAGTATATTTAATTGTCTTTAAATACCAGTCATGAAATAGGTTAGATATAATAATGAATAAAGGTTCTTTAAATTACAGGTAAAAAAAAATTATAGAATGCTCCACAATTTCAAAAATTACAATGAAATTTTAGTATCTGGATGTTTCTTATCAATATGCCTTATATACTTTGTCCCCGAACAAATTCTCATCCTTTCAAAATGTCTCGATTATAATACAAAACAAAAGATTCAATCATTTAACACATGAACATCCTAAAGAAAAATATATTAAATTTTATCTGAAAAAAAAAAGTCCGTATTGGAAGGGTTAAAATACGATTACATTTTTTTTTTTTTAAATTCACTGATATTTTTCCTTTAAAAAATAAATTAATAATGAAATTATTTAAAAATTTTGTTTAAAAAATTAAAACACTTTTACTAAAAACAAAAAAAAACAAAAACTAATATTATACCTTTTCTTTAAGCGTTATCCAAATTGACGTGATTGATATTCATATCTGTCCATTACGAAAATTTATAAATCCATTCAAATTTAAATTTATTATTATTTAGAATAATATATTTGTAATTAGAATAACACTTATTAATTTTATTTTTATTATTATTTAATATAATCCGATTATATGAATTTAAATGATAATTTATAAAATTTATTGTAAAATTTCTCTCATTTAAATATTCAACACTATAACATTTAAAGCACATAATTTATTAAGCAAATAACAATATTTTTAGATATTTTTACTAACTCTTTAATATAATATATGTATATTTTTTTTTTTTTTTCAAATTTTTTATTTTATTTAAGTTTTCATCGAATAATTAATAACTTTTTTTTTTTTGTTGAATTTATGAAATTGAATATTTTATTTTCAAAACAATACTCGTAAATATGATTTAAACATATAATTCACTTTTTTTTTTTTTGAAAAAATTTTAAAAAATTATACTCATGTACAAAATAAAAATGATAAATTATCCTTCACTTTATAAATATGTATGTATGTATAATTTTTTTTTAAATGTGTTTTTTTTTTCACATATTTTGTTTTTACACTTACATTTTATATTATTTTTCTATTGCATGATCGCACTGGAAATAATGTAACAAAATAAAAAAATAAAAATATAACCAAATAAAACATAAATATGAATAAATAAAAATGTAACTTTAAAAAAAAAAATCTGAAATATAATCTAAATTTTAATTTAAATATAATTTTCAAATAAGCTTTTTTTGAGAACATGAAATGCATTTGCACAAGAAATTCTCATATACGGAGTATATGAAAAATTTTCTATGCATATCATGAATAAAACATATATGTATACATAACTTATAAGTTTAATGTATTTAGAGTTTTTTTTTTTTCTTCTGTTTTTTTTTTTTGTTTTTGTTTGTTTTATTCATCATATAATTGATATTATTTTTGTGTGACATATTTACATCTCATTTTATTTTCATTTTTTTTTTTTTGTTTTTTGTTTTTTTTTTTGCTTTTGTTTATTTGCATTCTTTCATGAACAAAACTATGCATGTATGTATATTTTTCCAGAGGGAATTTGTTAAATTTATGCTATATTTGAAAAAAATTTATATTCTTTCATATCCCGTATAAATAAAAAAATAAAAAAAACAAAACAACATTTCTGAGATTGTTAAAATCAAATTTTCACTTCAAACAAATTGTATTGATTTTTATTCTGATTTTCAGATATCATTTATGTGTAAAAAAAAAAAGTGAAAAAAGATACATGTGAATAATGTATAGAGGCGTAAACGCCTCTTGTGACACTTTTATTGTCACATTATAAATGAAATTAAGCCAATAAAAATGGGGTTTGAATTTGAGTATTTGCAGAAATTTAAATTAATTGAACTTCTGTCACTAGCTGAAGTAATGACATATGTATTGATTAAGAGTACCGGAAAATAATGTCGTAACTTTAGAATCTTTATTCATACAGACAAACCATCACTGCTTGTTATAACTGTGTTCCACTTACTATTCTTACTAAGTAGATTTTCAATGTTTTTTTTTTCATAAGAGTCTTCTGATCTACTGGCAAAATATTCTGAAAAAGTGAAGGTGCTACTACACAACAAGCATGTGGTTCACATTCTATGTAAAAATTTAGACAGTATTTTAAATATCTAAGAACCTATTAAAATCTAATAATTCAATTTAAAATATATGCTAGAAATTTTGTTATGGTAATTGTTACTTTTAAACCAATCACAAAAAAAAAAAAAACTTTCCCAACTACTCTCTTTTGTTTAAAGACATCTTAATTATTTTTTATTAAAATTTTTTCATGTATTTAAATTTATTTCTTACAGTCATATATATGTACATGAATGCCGAAAGACTGAAAAATTTTGTAATTGTCTACCAAATTATTATTACTCTTGTCCCTTCCAACAATTTAAAGAAAATAATAATAAAAATAATTTGTATCTTTAAGCTACATTATGTATTTGTTTCCAGTAACAAGTAGTTGTAATTTCTACAAAATAAAAACAAATTATTCGAAATAAGTAAAAAATGTATAAGAATAAATGAGGACAAAATTCAAGGAAAGATTCTACTTATTTAATGACCTGAAACCTAAATTTTGTAATTGAAATTAAAATGAACAGAACAAAAAATTAAAAATAAAGTCAAGGTAAGGTATAAAGTGAAAAAAATATATAAATGTAAATTACGAATAAGGTAATAAAGAAAAGAAAACAGTAAATTAATAAATACAATTATCATTTCCAATCTAATTGTCAAATACCAAAGAAAGAAAATGTTTTTATAAGTATTGAGGAAAATTTGTACAAACTTTTTTAAAAGACAAATAAATATCCCACTTCTGTTAAATTTTTTTAAAAAAATATTGAAACTCTCACTCTAATTTTATTTCATATGGCTATACGTTCAAAATTTTATTTTTTGACGATTGGTAATTGAAGTCATTAAGTTCTTGTGTTTTATAATTTTGTAGAAAAATTAATGAAAAGATTTTTAATGATTATTAAAATTTCTATTTTTTACTGTCTGAAAAAAAGATTTCTATTAATATTCAATAAATAAAATTATTCGAATGATTACTACTCAAAATTGTCCTTCAATACAATAATGTATATAATACACGCACACGGTCTAGTTCTTGTCGTAAACCTCATTTTTGCTTTTTTTGTTTTCACCATAGGTATCATAACCTTAAAACTGAAAACGAAAAACAAAAAAAAAACAACAAAAAAAATGTTCATAAAAAAATTTATACGCACACATAAACGCACAAATTACAACAACAACAAAAATTAATGAAATTCATAGAAATAAATTTTGTGAAAAGGAAATTTTAATTAAAGGACATAATACAAATTAATTATGTTCTAAAGAATATATGTATTTATTTTACGGTGTCATTAAAATTAAATTACATATAAAATTTTTTATATGTCTGAAGCCAAAAACTCCAAAAAACATGAACAGGACTATTTTAAATTCTTATGCAGTAGTCTGTATTAAACATGAAGAAAAAAAAAAAACGACACACTTTTCTAAGTTTCTTCCCAAGTTTACGTGTCCTTATAATACATAAATATTTATGTATGAATTTCTTTTTCATCTTTTTTTTTTTTAAATAAAATTCCCTATCTTCTTTCTTATTATAAAAAATATAAATCTATAAAAATTTACGTTTAATGTCCTTTCTGAATTAATACATATTCATAAAAAAGGAAAAACAATAAAACAAAAAATTCAATTTAAATTGTTTGGAAATAGCTATAATAAATATTTAATTATTTAAAAAAAAAATAAAAGATAACCTAAAAACAAAAACCCACTTATTTTTATGTGTGTTAATGAGAATATAAGAATTATAAGTACATATTATTTAAGTAGCCATAATTTATATACTTTTCACCACATTTAATGTATCTGTGTATATTTTTTTTTTCCATTATTTTCATTTTTTTTTTTTTTTTCATTTTATTTTCAATTCTCACTTTCCTTCCGATACTTTTTATCACCTTGAACTCAATTTTTTATTTTTTTTCTTTCTTCTTTAAAAAAAAAGACAGTTTTTTTTTTCTTCTCTTTTTTCACAAATAAATCACGCCATGTAGATACTCCTTTAAAAAAAAAAAATTCTCTAAATTCCCTTGATTGTTCGTTACAACAACAAGAAGAAAAAAACATAATACATGTATTTGAAATTTAATTTACTAAAAAAAAGAACTAAATAATAATAATGATGGAAACAAAAAAATAAATGAAAAAAAAACAACAAGAAAATAAAAATGTATTCACCTTAGAATAGCAACACGCAAGAGACAATATATTCCACCTAAAAAATTTTTTTCCTTCAATTTTGGGTTAAAGTAATTGCTTTTCTTTTCCTTAAATCCGTTTTTGTTATTTTTGATGTTTGATGTATTTTTTTTTTTTTTTCTAATTTTATTTTATCACTTGTTTTTTTTTGTTTTTTTTGTTTTTTAATTATTTTTATAATTTTTATTTTTCATTTTTCATACTACTTTTTTTTTTTCTTTTTAATAATTTTTTTTTTTATTTTAATTATAAGAAATCGTGATTACATGTTGTTGATTAATTAAAAAGAACAATTTAAAAAAAAAAAAAAAAACAAGAAAATACTAATTTACGATATTCACCATTTATTTAGAAAAAAAAAATCAAATGTACACAATTTGCATATTAAAATTCTCTTGGATATACTATAAAAGTATTTTTTCTTCTTATATATTTTACATGTACAATTAGATTCACGATAGTAACAATTTTTTTTCCCCTACTTATTTTTTCATATTATTCATGTACAAAAATTCAACAATTATTTAATTTATAATTTCAAATAAAATAACAAATACATTTTACTTTTCTTTATAACACCTTTTTTATGTTATGAATTTTTTAACTTTGGAAAATAAAAAACACTAAAAAAAAAACTCGATTACATTTTCAATCTCTAAAACAATAAAATGAATTTTTTTTTCAAGTATTTTTTTTTATCACATTTAAAAACAATAAGAAAATATGAGAAAAAAAATTACACAATAATTTCTTTTTCATTTATTAAAAAAGGAAATTTTCTAATTTTACACAATATTTTCCATTTCATTGTTAAGTTATTCATTATTTTTTTTTTTGTTGCTTATACTTTGAAAAATTATCTAAAGAACTTTCTAATTTTTTCCTAATACATATGTATTTTCAAAATTAAAAGGAAAAGCCTTGTTATTTATTTTTATGTTTAATTTTCTTCATTTTGTTTTTTTTTTTTTTTTTGTTCCTTTTTCTTTTAACTGATCAAGTAAAATCTAATTTCCTTTTGCTTTAATATAAAATTTGAATATTTAATTTTGTATAAGAAAAATTATATATTTTTCACTTGAAACTTTTACGAATTTACGTCTTTATCGAACGACTTTTTAGCTCAAACTATACCAATTTTACAGCGCATAATGAAAATGAGAAAAAAAAAATGTACTTTTTTTTTACTTGTTTTAATATATATTCTTTTTTTATTCATAGTATTTCCAATAAAAATGACACATATACGAGAATATGTATGTATATCCTTCATACATACTTATATTTAATGTATATAAATGGAAAATATAATCTAAACATGTGAGAAACGAAAAAAAAAAACATCATGGCGGATCAATTTTAAGGAAAAATCGTTGTAAATGTTCTTCACAAAAATGACGTACAGTGATGTTGTATAGATATGTAGATATTTAGTTGGAAAATTTGTACATGAATATAATAAAAATTTTAACATTCCTGGAAGAATTTCCATTGGAATAATTTACGTTTCACAAAATTCTCAACTCAACAAATTTCTTTTCAATATGAAAAGGAAAAGGACAAAAATATAAAACATACATAAATAATTTGAATGTCAAAAATTAGTGTGGTGAAAAAGTTTATTTTTTTATTATTTTTATTTATTTTTTTGTTTTTTTTTTTTTTGTTTCTAGATTCGGAAAATTAAACCAAGTTTCATTTTCCTAAAATTCTTTTTGTGGTGTGAATTTTCTATTTTATGGTAGAATTTTCATAATAAATGAAAAATGAAATAGAATTTGCGCAATGAAATAACATTGATAAATAAAAAAATATATGGTGAATTTTGTTGGAAAATTCTAACGTATTTTAAATTTAAAATGTTTTCTTTCAAACGAAATAAAATATAGAAAGTTTGTATTTACTTAAATTGAGTACATTATAAGTTTTTTATTTATAATATTAAAAAAAATATATATGTAAAAATGCCAACAACAATCTTGGAAAAACATAATTACATAAAATTTCCCCCACAAAATCCCTTTATGTTTAATATCAATATTTATAATTTTCATATATCATGGTAATTTTATGATCTGTATTTTTCTATTGGAAAATGTATAAAATGTGTCAATAATGTGTAAAGGTTTCTGAATAGAAAAGTTTATGTCCTCTTGTTTGATATAATACAATATATGATGCGTACATATATTAAATTGCTTTCATTTGACCTCTTTTAACACATTTAAAAAGGGACTTTATGACAAAAAAGTAATTGAAATGTACGATGTAATAAATATTTCAACTGAATACATTATCATAGGGTGTTTCGCTTTTGAAAAAATAAAAATAAAAAAAAAATAAAGATGAGTAAATAATTTTCAAGCGAGTTAGTTATAGTTAACCAATGGATTTTAAATATTTTTATGAAATTAACAAAAAGTCGAAAGAAATGAGGTTGGTTGGCCGGTTGATATATAAAATTTAATAATACTTTAACTCTTACTATCGGAGAATTGTTACTTCATACTATGTACAGGATAAAAGCTGAAAAAAAATATAGAAATACATTTTTTTTTTAAATATTTTTTTAAGGATAAAACTGATCAAGATTGATATACAAAAAACGACTTTGAATTTTATATTTAATATCAATTTCGTTTTAAGAAAACAGAAATATTGCATGTTTCCATTATAAAGTAGGTAAATAAAAATTTAGAAAGGAAGGAGTATTTATAATCGTCAATCGTCACGAAAAATAAAACAGTTGTATTGTGAAAGTTGTGTTATTATAATTTATATAATAATATTTATTATAAAAAAAAAAAATCCTATAAAATGACAAAGAAAAAAAATATGTATGTATATACTTTATAGAAAATTTAAATATAAACAATATATTTTTAAAAAATATAACAAATTTAGAGATTAAAAAAAATATTACCGTACAAAATCACTAACAACATTTTTATTTTTTTTTTAAAGTAAATTTACTTTTTTTTTGCGTTGGTTTGTTATTTTTCGGGCATCAATATATTTTTTTTTTTTTCAATTATAGAAGGATTTTTTTTTTCCTTTTCTGTTAATTTTATACTAATTTACTCTCTGTGTGCCAAATTAAACTTTTCTCTTAGAAAAGTCAGCTTCACGATTAAAACAACTTAAACTTTCATTTTAATCCGTTTCGTCTAACAGTTCATGTCTAACTGCTACGAAAGGTTACAAAACAAAAATAAGCT
The DNA here is from genome assembly GCA_939192795.1 of Bombylius discolor. Taxonomy (NCBI): domain Eukaryota; kingdom Metazoa; phylum Arthropoda; class Insecta; order Diptera; family Bombyliidae; genus Bombylius; species Bombylius discolor. Next base: position 26,926,419 of record OW584241.1, on the reverse strand, counting down.
TTCTATATTTAGCACACTGTTCTTATTCTAATACACTACAAGTATAATGACATTTTGAAAAAAAAACAAAAAAATTAATTTGGCACAGAGAATTTATGATATTTTAATCTAAAAAAAAAAAATAAGTTAAATAAAAATTTATTATTGTTATTGTTTTTTTTTAGTTGTCCTTTATTATGATTCACCAAGGGATGAATCAACTAAGGCTTCAGCGTGATGTGTTATAACATAATCATGATAATACATCATAATGCATAATGGTTGTCCAAGTATAATTGATGCCCATACAACGATATTACCCCATCTGGGACCACATTTTTTTTGCATAAATTTTGATATTGTCGATAATGGTATTTGTCCCATCATACCCATAAATGCCCAAATTTTGAATGTTTGTAATGGCACACTAACCTAATTAAAAAAATTTGAAAAAAGAAAAAAAAAATGAAAATCAAATGAATCACTAAATCAGATTTCAAATAAAACTTACTAAATATTCATGAAAGAAAGCACTTATGAAAAATACTATGATTGAAGCAAATGTTGTACTTAATCCCATTTCAACAATTGGGATGTATAAATGTCTAACACACCATCTAAAAAAAAACATTTTTTTTTTTTGATTTAATTAAATGAAATTAAATTAATTATGTGATGTATTTACTTGTGTACTGGCATATTCCATGTCCTCCAAAAAGTATCAATATTATTTGCATTCCACCAGTCACAATAAAAATTTCTATCAGCAAAATGCAATAATTCACCAATTAAATTAAAGAATGAATGGAATGTCAAATAGAAAAAGCATAACCATACCAAATGATTGGGTATCTGAAAATTTAATTTAAATAAAAAAATTATTAATTAAATATTTGAAATTTTTCCTTAAAGTAAGGATAGAATTGTAGGAGGTTTGAGTATTCTTCATCAATGATTAGGTGGTAACTGAGAACAGCAAGCGACATGGCATTCGGTAGCTCAATGGTTTAAGAGCATTACCCCGGCAAAGTAAAGGTTCCGTGGTTCGATTCCCGGCCGAGTCGAATGTGGTTTTTCATGTTTTTCTGTTACTACAGAATATACATACTCGTGAAATCGTTTGAAAGGGGAAAAATCCATCCAAGGTTATCTCTTTTTACAGAGAACAAATTTTGGGAAATCTGTTGCAGTTACTTGAACAAAATACGGAATACTAAAAATGTTGAAGGAAAATCATTACTTACCGCTAATTTAAGTAATCTTTCTGTTGCTTTTGCAATATCCATATTAGAAAATGGTATAAGTGAATTTTTAACTGATGGTATCATCCATTGTTGAAATAATGCCATAACGACATTAACACCAATCACAACCTCTAAAATACGTTTGAGTAAGAAACGTTTTCGTATACTGAAATAATTTTTAATTATTTTCTTTTTTTAAGAATTTTCAATTCAAATTCAATAAAATCTTACCGATTTGTACGTGGAAAATTTAATTCATAACATAATGTTGGTGCACAAAGAAAATAAAAACAATCTTTAAATGTTAAATTATCTGGATAATGAACTAATTTAGTAACACTTTTATCAGTATCATCATGATTATGATGATCAATATGTCCGTTTGGATTTTCTAAGAAATAAAAAATTTAAAAAAAAATAATAATAATAATAAATTTAAATAATAATGTAAGAAATTGAACAACAAAAAAATATGAAAAATAAAGCAACCAATTCATTGAATCAGAAAATTAACTAAATAATTATAGAATAAAATAAAATCAAAAATAATATAATAATAGTCTGTATAGTCTGTTTTATATTTCTTTTATCTTACATATGATATGTGTATATGTAATTATATACTTACGTAATTCTGCTATCGATATACTTGGTCGACGACCTCTTGATTTATTCGACTTTTCATCTTTATAATTTTGTCTACACCACATATTCACTTGAACATAACTCCATAATTTTAAAAATAGTATAGAATATATAAAACATATTGTTGTGGCACCAACTATAAGTTAAAAATAAAAAATGTAAAAAATAAAATTTGTATATTTTATAACACTGAAGTGTGCATTTTTAATCTTTATTCGATTGAACTTTTTTAGCTTATCAGTGATGAACTATTAACAACTAATTAACAACATGAAAATTTTGCAAGTAGTTTCTCAAAATAGAAATATTCATACAGGTTAAATTTTTGAAGGATAAGGTTAATGGTTACTTATTATACTTTTTTTACAATTGTTTTTATCTTCCAATAAACCATTAGCAGAAACTGTCGAATGGAATAAAATAAAAACAAAAATCTCCTTTCTTAATACTTAAAAAGTTGAAAAATTCATGTTTCACCTTTCTTACTTTACAAATAAACACTTTAGCTTTTCTTATTTTTTATGATACACAGTTTTTCTTAATTAAAATTTAAAAAAAAAAAAAGTGTACTTACTCAAGCTGAAAATATCTCCCTTAACATGTATAACGACCATCGGTATCAACACCAACACAATTATATTAACAACATGTGCAAACATTCCAGAATTTTCTAAAATTATTCCCTATAAAAAAAAAATAATAAAAGGTTCTTTAAAATTCCAAAAATCACAGTTTCGAAAAGTGAAAAACTTACAGCAGCAAGTCCTTTTTCAACGAGCAGACATATCACAATAGGAACTAATGCATCTGAAAGTTAAAATTTTGTTGTTTTTCTTTGTTTCTACTTTTTTTTTTTTATTTTTCAAAATAAATACACTTACACAAAACAAGAAACAATGACGGATGTCCTTTCCCCTCATTACTTCCACTTATAACAACATACCATTGGAAAGGATCTATTCTAATTCCGTATCTTGAATTTAGAGAAATAGAGAAAAAATGTCACATTTAAAAAAAAAAAAAATTTTCTTTAATTTCTTTTTTTTTTTTTTTTTTTCAATTTAATTACTTGATAAAATTTTCTAAACATAATCGAAAACCTCCCATAGTTAATAAAAGAAAACCCCAATTAACAAGACCAGTAAAATTATCAAATCCTGAACTCCATGAAAAAAGCGAATCTCTAGGTCGATGACATCTTAGAAAAAAATAATAATAAAGATTATTATGAAATTTAAAAAAAGAATTAAATTTTAAAAAAAATTAGCTAATTTATTTATATCTTACGGTTTATCTGGTTGAGATCTTCTTTGTTTTTCTTCTTTTGTTGTTATTTCTTCAGCTCTTGTTACACTTTGTGCCCTTCTATAGCGAAGTTTACCCTCTTCACCTTCTCCAGTCATTTTGTTAAAGTCTAAATTTTGGAAAATTTAAATATTATTTTTCAAGACAAATTATGAGTTCGTATGTTTATTATTTTTAAAATATATACATATGTATTCCATTTGAGACTTATCATATAAAACTTAATTTTTTGGTTTCTGATAAGTAAAAATGATGCCAATTTAAAGACAGTGATTAAGTTTAAAAAGTACTCAAAAAAACAAGTGAATCACACATTGCTAAAAACATTCGGTAGAAAGAAATATGAAATTGAGGTACTTTGAAGCAAAATATCGGCACGTAACTCTAATTTTTCCTAGTTTGACGCACTAACTAAAATCAAAATACTTCAAATCAAGAGCAAAAAAGCAATTGACTGGTAACTCTGATAAGTTCTACAGGTATGGAAAAACCTTTAGATACCTTCATATGAAATAATTTTCTCAAATCATGCTTGAAATTTTCATAAAATATTTTCCATTTAATCTCTTTAGATTGAAATAAACTTAATATGTAAAGTATCCAAGAACTTTTGTACACCTCTAATGTGTAGTGTGTATGATAAAAATTATCATATATTCAAACAGACAGTGCGTGTACTATAAAAATAAACAAATTAAAAAATCAGATACATTATGTAGCACCTACTTAATCAAAATTATTGTATTTTATTTTTGTGATTATACTTTGATAGGCGTTTTAATCATCATTCATTATTATCTACAAAAAAAAAAAAAAATAAAATAAAAAAATTTCACAAAATTTTATCACAGACAGTAAAATAAATAATAAATATTTTGCAACAACAATAAAATAAAAAAAAAGTACAATTAATCTTTTACAAATTGAAATTATTTATAAAACAAACAAAAAATAATTTCTATAGAAAATTTATTATCACTAAGAAATATTGATCCTGTGATAAAGATCAAAGATCATACTATAAAGTTTCTTTTTTTTTTTTTCTTTAAATTCGTGACAAACATGCGCCTTTTTTTTTAAAATAAAATTTTTATTTTTTTTTTTTTTAATTATTAAACTCCAATTTTTAAATCTGAATTACCTAATTTTTAGTTATGATAATTTTTAGTTTTTTATAAATGCGATAAAACGTATATAAATAATTTCACTTGATTTTTACAAAAATAAGTCACATAATATACTAAACAAATATGACAAAAAATATGGAAAAAAAAAATGTGCTATCTTATAAATTTTCTACACTAAACTGAATTTTTAAGAGAAATTTATTAAATTAATCTTACAATGAACAAACGGCTACTGGTACTGAATGATTTTTTTTTTTTCTTTTCCTAAACATAGGGGAGATAAGTGAACAATATTAGGAATAATTTTGTTTTTTTTTTTTCAAACAGTTAATTTAAGCATAGATGATAAGAATATGAATAATGACAAAAAAAAAAGTAATAATAAAAAATAAAAAGTCATTATTGAATAAAATGTTTCATTGCATTTAGAATGCATTTCTTTAAGTATAAGAATTGTTGGTACATTTTTAATCCAATCCAAGTGGTTGATCATTGTCTCATGTACAAAGTCTTCAAGTGAAAAAAGTCAAATACTAGGAAAAAATTGTCTATCGCTATGTATTTTCAGTTTTATCTGAGAATATTAAAATTAATTGTATACTGGTTTATTTTTAAATTTATCTATTTTTGTAGCCCCAAAGAAGCATTGAATTCAGATATGCTTGTTTACACTCTACACCATAAATACATGTACTACCATTTGAGATTATAATTTTTTTCCTTATCTTAGAGTTTGGCAGCATAGTTATTATTTTATACTCTTTTTTTCCTCTTTTTAATTCAAACGATTGAACCTTCAATCTTTCAATATCAGGGTCTCGATTATTTGTAACCTTTATTACTCGATTTTTTTTCATAACTGACTAGAGGGTCATTCAGCTATCTAATAAAACTTTTGAGTGACGACACTGATCACCATATAACACCTTCTATTATGATCTTTAATTTTGCCCACAAAACAAGTATGTATAAAAAAAAATCACTAATTCATCTCAAGCAGCCTCCCCATTTGAGAAGGTACAAAATAAAAATAAAATATAAACATTATTCTTTCTTTTTAACCAAAATTACATTAGTAACACGAAATAAATTTTTGTTTTCTATATAAATATTTTTATCACAATAAAAACACATGTTTTCTTAAATCAAAAATCACACATGCATATGTATAAACTATTTTTCTGATTTACATACGATCTTTCTATGAATATTTTCAATATCTCAACACATATTTGGATCACACATGTGACAGCTGATATTATATTTTTAGGAGAAATTTTATAGTACCTATACAATTATACTTTTTGCATATTATAAAATTTAAAAGAGTATTTGTTAAATGAAAGCGAAAATTTGATTAAATACTAATGATTAAACATGACGTTTGCAATTTAGCATAGATTTAATTTGATGTTCAAATGAAAATATCTTTAATTTTTTGTATTGTATAATTTTTAAGAAACAAACATAAATGTTATCTGACATTTGACATAAATAATCATAATTTTTTGCAAATTTTTTTATATATGACCAATCAAAAAAATTAAGGCTTTAAATAATATTTATTTACATACATATTAAACTCAACCAGAAAAGAATAAAATTAAATAATAAACACGAACCTGTTTTAAATGCGTAAACTGTTGATACTTTTTTAAAAAATACACAATATTAAAAAAATTATAATATGCACTTATATGATTTCACTATTAATAAACTTATTTAGAAATTTTGATCTAATTTATCTTTAATTTTTTTTTTAATTTATACAATGAACTAAATTACAACACACCGCTACCGCCATTTGTTGTTCGCTACTATATATATTTCAAGTTTTAGTACAAATTGACAAATATGTTCATTATTTTATTAAAACAAGTACATATGTGATTATTATTTTAATTTTACTTTTTCTTTTATTTTTATTCACTTTTTCATATCATTTAATAAAATATATCGTTCAGATAAGTATTATTTAAAAAATATATATTCATTCTCTTTTCGCTAAGCTTCGTTTTAAAAGGAAATTTTTATTCTCAAATTGATTTAAAACACGTTTCAATTTCAATTAATTTCAATTATCATGTTCTGTCGTTAAGTGTGTTCTATATAAAAAGATTTATAGATACTTTAGAAAAGATAGTAGATATAGTTTGTCCGTTTTTTTTTTTTTTTTTTTGTAAAGAAATTTTTTAAAAGCATGTGACTTAAATTGACTTTATAACAGAAGGACAGAAGTTGATTTGAATTATTCAAACGAATGATAAATTTAACGAAAAAGCTCAAAGTATAAGTTTATAAAAAAAAATTTGTATTCATAATCTTATCAAATAGAGAAGAGAGGCCAATGAACAGATCAGTCATCTTTGATTTAAATTATCTACTTGACAAATAAAGATAGTATAGCTTTTTTTTATCGTATTTTTTTGCCAATTGAAATTTTTCATCAAGAATTCTTTACCATATTTTTCCAAAAATACTAAAGATCTGTTCACATGAATTAACACAACTATACTCGGTTTATAAATCGAAGTCAGTATTGTGCTTATGGAGGAAGTACCCGATTAGTTTCTTTGCTTTACATATGCATGTTTTTGATAAATTATAAATTGAAATTGAGATCTGATCCCCCCCATAAGAGACAGATTTATACAAACGCAATGTAAAAGAATATATAGAAAAGAATGCCTATGTTACCTGTACTGACTTCGATTGATAAACCGAGTATACATACATATATTTATTATATTTACATCATTTTTTGAATGCTAAATGCTTAAAAGCTCCAACATGTTAACTCGTTCTATTACCTTGGTAGTAAGATACCTAATTCAGACGATATTGAAGTCAGATCTAGCAACAAAAAAAAATGAGAATATAGAACTGGATAGCAATCAAAAAGCGTAAACTTTTAAGTATCTTTCGTTGTGCAAACCTGAAACTTATATTTTTTTAAACTAAAAAGAGATTGAGAGCTTCAATCAAATATTTTGTTGTTTACCAAAATTGTTTTATTTTGTTTTATGTAACTCTCTTAATTCATTAAAAAGTAAATTATTTTATTTTTCTCATCCATTCTATACAAATAATTACTTAATATTTTCTCAAAATTACATTAAAAACTTTTATTAAATGAAAACAGAAAAAACTATGTTTATAGTTTTAATTACAATTCTGAAAAGTTTTTCATACTTTTCTTTACTTAAATTTTTTTTTTTTTTCAATCAAAAAATAAAAACAATAAATAAATAATTTTTAAATTAGATATATAGTGGAAAATTAATTTAATTAAAAAACAATTACAAGTTTAGTATAAGATTTATTGTTGGTAGGCCAAAAAAAAATTACAAGTTTTACTATAACCATCAAAATTATTATTATTTTTAATTTTTTCTAATTTTTTTTTTATAAATCCAGGGGAATTCGATAAATTCAATAAAAATTCATACACAAAAATTGAATAATTAATCAGACAAATAGCAAGTTTCTAGTTTTTTTATCCAACGAATTCAATGCATTCTAAAAGACCAAAAAACTTCTTGTAAGTATAATATCTTAAATAATTTCCGATTTCAATTGAAAATGTATTCGATCAATTTAATTTACAATTACAATTATGCCTAAATTCATTGCTCTAAAACTCTTTGAATACAATTTTTTGGCATTATACCAATTTCAGAAAGCATTCATTCTAATCTTATTAAAAAATATTCTTGGGAACAAATGTTCAAACTTATTACAAAATCAAGAAGCTTATTTGGTTCAGCATAAATTGCTCCATATGCATTTTTTTTTTTTTTCTAAAAAAATTTCTATGCAAAAGATTTTCGTCGTGATTATTATTTCTGTATCTGAGTCTGAGATATTCTATTTATTCTTTAAAAAAAAAAAATCTATTTATCTATTTATTTCCATAAAAAAAATTTCGAATTTTTATTATTTTTTTCATTTCGGCTACTCACTACATTGAACACAAAAATATAAAGGATACAAAAATTGATCTAACAGTTAGCATCTATTATAGTATTTGTGGCTTCTATTTCTTTCTTTCTTTTTTTCTTTCAAACACCCACTTCTTACATTTTAATGCAGTCTTTAACATTTTATCTTTAACAATGTTAGCTTTTCATTTAAGAAATTTCATTTTATTTTTTATCTTATGTAACAAAGATATTTATATACATACTTAGATTATATGTTCATACAGGATGCTTCCAGGAAATGGTTGCAAAAAAAAAAAAGAATCTTTATTCATGTCCACGTTTGTGAATTTGTATGAATTTTTCTCAAAACGGTACTTGAAACTTTAATTCGAAAAGTAATAAAATATTTGTAAGATTTTTGATTTCTAAACGACGTATTTTTCAAGAGATCATTTAAATGAATTTTAAAAAACAACTCTTGTATACAATTTACCGTATGCTTTCGCAAACAGTCCCGGAACTACCCTGTTGATATTCAAAAAAAAAAATATATATTTACAATATTTTCATAGATATTTATTTATTCAGAAAATACAGAAGTAAATACATATGTATACGTATATATATATAACGAAAGAATGACGTCATTTAAAGAAATTTTTCTTCCAGTTTTTGTCTTCTTATTCTAAAATAATCTCTTCATGTGTGTTCTATATACATTATACATACATATAGATATTTTTTTTTGTTATTTTTTTTTTTTTTTTTTTTTTGTTAGTACATATACTTTTATTCAAAATCAATACACCATAGACATAGTGACGATACAATATTTGATATTTGAAGGAACATAAGAAAAAACATTAAAAAATAATAAGAAAAAGAAAAATAATAGAAAATTAAGTAATAATAATACCGAATCCTAAAATAATATGTATATGTATATAAATTTATTAAATGTATTCAAAAAGTTAATTCTTTTAATACAAAAAGTTAAGAATTTATATGAAAACATATAAAAAATAAACAGAAATAAATAAAATAAATAAGAAAACTATAATACAAACTATACTTATTTTTTATAATCCTAAAATGCACAACATGTGATAAATAACATAGACATACTAAAAAAAAAAAAAAACGGAATAAAAGCTACAAGATAGCAAAAATACTATAGCATCTGACGAATATTAAATAACATAATATAGGTACCGAAGAAAACAAACTTTTCTTTTTTCACATACAATTTTCTACTAAAACATATAACTGTACATCCACACGTATATACATATGTATAAATATTAATATATCCTTACCTTTTTGTACAAATAACGACAATGATGATATAGCAACAAATAAATTGGATTGTATATTGTTGGCATACATAAAAAAAAAAACAAAAATTTCTCATATCGCTATCAAATACACCTTATTTTTGAATTATAGTAAATACAAAACAATCCTTGAAGAAAAATGTATAAGGTGATAAAAAGGATATACAAAAACAAAAATAGAAAAAAACGAAACAAATAGGACTTCTGTAGATGGTGGTCGTACATAGACTCCTGGTAAGCATTTTTTTTTTTTAATTTTAATTTTTATTACAAGAGAATACGATGTAAATCTGGAAACTCCTCGCCCGCACCACAACCCGGCCTTTTGGCGACTCCTGGTAACCATTGATCATGACTTTTTTTTATTTTCGAGAAGTCAGGTACAGAAATGAAGATAATATTTTTCCAATGATTTTCGACAAGAATAATTTTTTTTATCGGAACAATCTTACGAGTTTTTACTGAATTTTTGTATTATCAAAATAAATAACGGTATTCCGTGTTTGAGTAGCTGTAACTGCAAGTAACTCATCGATGAAAATTATAGAAGAACACCCATCGTGATTTTCTTCCAAGTTATTATAATGAATTCATCAATAAAATCATAATGAAATGGTTACCAGGGACTTCTCACCTCTAACAAAAGAAGGAATAATACAAAACCAATCTTCTACAGAAAAAAAAAATCAAAAATCATTCTTATAAATCTCAGTACTTGAAAGACTAACAAAATACCAGAATTAGTATCTTACATTTTATAGACCATGAACATTGAAATTACGTATATATGTATATATATGTATATCAGTAAAAAAAATTTTATATGTTTAAGGATAATAAAAGTACAAAATAGAGAAAAACGAGAAAAGTTTTAAAATAAATATTGTGTATATACAATAAAATTACATTAAACAAAAAGTTATTGTGCTTAAACAAAAAATTAAAATAAGGACAAAAAAAAAATGTTAGATGTCTATAATTAGGATCAATATAAAAAAAAAAAACAACAAAAGAAAAAAAAATAAACACCTAATTTATTAGAAAAACAATATTATAATTGTAATATATAGGATTATTATACAAACAGGATAAATATTTAAGTAATTACTTTGTGATGTAATTATTTTAACAATGTTATCATTTACTTGAAATTTAATGTTATACATGCCATATCGTTTCTATCACAAAATAAATAAATAAATAAATAAATAATAAATGATTAAATTATTTGAACTAAAATTATATTATTAAATAAAACGGTAAATGACTATAGAAATGTAATAAATTTGCTTTTCAATTACATATATTTCAAGGATAATTTCTTTAATGTTTATTTTGAAACAAATAAACAAACAAACAGAATGTCTGAAATTAGTCTTTTAGTTTTTATTTATATTTTTTTATTGTTTTTTGTTTTCTTTTATTTTTTATTCATTAACTTATCGATTCTCATTAATTATTATCTATTTCCTTTAGCATTTTCAATATAAACGCAAGAAATAGTATATGAATTGTCCTTCAGTAATTTACATACGTAATACGTCTTCAAAATTACCAACTTAATTATTAACAACTTAATTATGATGGGAATTATCGGTAATAATTTCTTATTTTTGGCATCAATAAGGACACAATTTTTTATTTTTAGCCAATTTACTGTACACGTAAATACACACGCAATATGTGCAATAAATTAATAAAAAAAAAGTTCAATTTATTTTTACCCAAATTTAATTTCTTAATTCCGTGAGTTCAGACAATCAACTAGTGGGTGGTGAAAATTCACCGAATGGATCATATCCATTTCACTTTTTTTTGCTCATGATGACTGTTTCTGGCTTTTAGATAATCACAAACAACACCTTTAAAAGATAAGAACTGAAGGCTAACAACCTGCTTCCTTGAATTTTATCAAAGAACTTGAAGCAAAAAGCTCAGGTGCAATCTCATTTTTGTCCATCGAAGAAAAATAAGAAGAAAATCTTCCTTAATCCTTTTTTTTCTTTTCATGACTATTTAGCGCTATTCTTTTTAAATAAATTAGTTATCAGAATCTCTTTCTTTCATTTTCTCGTACGCTTAATTCTCATAACTGTTTTTCCATAGAATATCTTCAAATTTTCAGTTTAGACAAAATCAAATTTAATATTTTTGTTTGTTTGTTTGTTTGAATTCCAAATAATGTGATAAATCTATAAGGATCGTATCATAAGCATTAATTTTCATTTCCTTATAATTTTTTCTCTCTTTTATTTGTGAACGTCTTTGTGACTATGGTAAAAAATATATCTTTTAAATAACGTACAATTTTCATTTGAACATTAAAATAAATTTTTTATACATACACAAAAAAAAATTGACACTTAAGAAAAATTTTTGTCATAAACAAAAACAACAAAAAAATGAAAAACAAAAAACCTTGATCTAATTTTTCAACATGAAAAATAACAAAATAAAATTTTATTTTTCTTTTCGTTAAAAAAAAAAAAAAAAATAAATATTTCTAAAATGTTGACGGAAAAATAATCATGAAAATGAAAATATGAAAATATCTAAACTAAAATATGTAAAAAAATAAAATTGAAATTTTAAATTAAACCGCAAAAATATTAGAATGAATTTTATTTATTATTTATTCAAAGGAATGATATAATAATCATAATTTTAATTATATTTAAAATATCCTTTGCAACATTGATAATTTTAATATTGGTATGCGATTATAAATATTTAAATATGCATTAGCACTTTTCATAACATAGATAAAACAATATTTAAATTATTAAAAAAGCCGTATTCACCAACATCTCGAAACTTATAATCATTGAATTGATGCAACAAGCAACAGAAACAAAATAAATCATGAGTACGGCAAGAGATTTCATAAATTTGGCGTTGTTTAACACTTTCGACCCGACACTTAATTTTCACATCAGAAGGCGTGAACCACCGGTAAGTCACATATGGGCAATTCCATTTAATAACGGGTGTGACATGCTGATTCTTAAATATTGAAAACTCGTACAGCAATTGTATTGTGATTAAACTTTTATGTTCCTAATATGCCTTCAATAGTGAGAGCAAACAACGGTTACGATAAAACAGAAAACTTCAAATATTCTTAATCAGAATCGTCATTTTAGTAGCGTAACGGGTGTAACGCTGAAGATTTTGAATTTCACGAAATTTCGTATATTTCATTGAATATCATAAAATTTTCATATAAACAATTCCAAAAATTATTTTTAATTGTACTGTAGACACTTGATGGAATCTTTTGCAAAAATTTGACGAGGAACAACGCAATACTTTTTTCATAATTAAAAAAAAGAAATATAACGGGTGTGACATATTTTTGTAAAAGACGTGACAGCGAAACGAATTTCTAATGATAAATAGCAAAAATTTTGTTTTTAATACTGTTCTTCATCGTGATATCGTAAATAATTTAACACTAGATACATACACCAAAAATTGATGTATATGTTTGTACCTATATGTACATATGTATGTATCTCTACGTTCTTCATTAATATTAATTTTAAGGTAAAAAGTGGTCGGTTTGAATGGAATTCTCCTTATATGTATATATGTATATATGTATTTCTAATTATATTTTTAAAAGCATACATAAGTTAAACTGGAAAACTGCACCTATGTAAATGTTAAAATATGCGAGAGGAGCTAAATAATAATATCCATCTGTTAATTAAAAAAATTATGTAATATTCTTTACATTTGTTTTAATTTATACAAAAAATCGAATTCTTCAATGCGAATATTCAAAAGTAACAATAATTGTTGAATCTCTCTCCCTTAATTCATGACTATGGATGGAACGGTGAAATTTTTTACATCGTTTTCTGGTCATTCTTAATTATCCTTTAAATTTTGTTAAAATGTGCGCGATTTTATGTTTCGACGGCCTTAGTGTCAAAGGCTGTTCTTCCTTTTTATTAAAGAATCAATTATTTTTTTACGAAATTTCAAGATAGACAATTTTTTACGAACATCAAATTTAGTTTAAAAGCACCATACATTCACTAAAATTATGCCACAGATTAATTCTATTATGTACTATCTTTTTATACCATGTGCGCGTATACCGGATTCAACGTATTAAAAATCTAACCTTAACAGTACTTATGATTCAATTGCGATGGACATAAACTGAAATTGAAATTAACTCATAACTATTATAAGTGAATACGGCGAACATTTTTTTTGTACCTGTGCATAACTACCAGTTTGTTTTTCTGTTTTGTTTTTTGTTTTTTCTAAATTATAAAAACTATTACGAGAAACTGAAAATGTATCTGACTAGTTTGTTGATTTATTTTGACTATTGAAATAATACAAAATTAGGTCAAAGCTTCATATAGTTACCTATTTATATATTTTTAATGATATACATTTTTAAAATTTAAGAAAAAAAAATGATAATAAAAATTCTTTCAGACATATTTCGTTTTGGAGAAAAATTCAAAAGTTTTAAAGAAAAGTAAAAAAAAAAGTATTTAGTCGGAAAAAAATAGGATCTTTTGTAAATTGATTAAATAATTCAAATAAACTTAAAATTCACTACCTTCTTCTCGTCAATTATTTTTTTACTGTTACCCTTTAAAAAATAAATATCTATCAACTCTATTGAAAATTTCAAGAAAATTTTAATCAAACTTAAAAGGATATTATTTTTTTAATTTTTATGAAAATTTTCAATTTACAAATTAATTAATTAATTTTATCAGGTTTTCTTAGCTTTTTTTTTTTCCTTCAATTTAAAAACAATTCATAAAAACTATTACGAAAATTATTTTATTTTATTTTTTATTTTTAATTTGTTTAAGTCTTTATAACATTAAAAGAAACATTTTTATCCTTTTAAAAAATTTTACTTTTTTTCTTCTTCTTCTTTTTTTTTATCTTTTAAAATCTTTAAATTACCGTTTTATTTTCATTTATATCCTTGTGCTTTTACTAAGTAGACTTATCCTAAATAAATTATCTTTAGTAAATTTAATAACTTTTTATTTTTATTTTTTAAAAGGATATATACATACCTATACATTTTTATCTTCCGTTTAAAATGAAAGAAGAAATTCTGTGTACTGAATGCTTTTATTATATTTTTTTTTTTACAATACAAAGAAAAAAAACATTTTATACTTTTTCCGTAAACAAAGTATGTATGTTTGTATGTACGAGTATGTATAGTGTATACGTAGATTTCATGTTTTATCTAAGAGACAAAGGATATAGCATGTCGTTTACTAAAAAATAACTAGAAGGTTTTGACATTTCAAGTGAACTAATGATAATAATTTTATATTATGCAACAAAAAGTACATACATACTACATATACTTTACATGACATGTATAAGTACATACCATATATAAAATGGGCACATTCATTTAAAGGAAATAAGATAATGTATATATAAATGCTGATGCTGGTATTATACGAACTGAAATAAATAGAACATAATTTGTACTAAAATTCTAGATCTCATTACTTTCTACAGGCAGGTTGAATTGACAAAACTAAAAATAAAATTTATTACCCGCACAGAAATTTGTTTCCATTTGAACTCTAATAAAAAAAAATATATCTATCGATTTTCAATTAAAATTTAGTCAAACTACAAAACTTTTTTTCTTCTTCTTCTTATGAACTTTTTCAAATGAATAGCATATTTTAACGTACCATTTTCTTGTAACATTTCTCTTGTAATTGAGTAATACAGTGAATACGACTGATTATTATAAGTCGGAAACATATTTATTCAAAAGATATATGCATTTTATATGTAGATACATATGTATTTTGCATATATGCAAAACATCACGATGTAAAATGTAGTGTACTGATTATACTCAACCAAATGAAATTGGGTTGAAGGTCATGACCCATTTATTTCTGTGTATAGTTATTTTACGGATGTCTGAGTACAAGATGTATACTGTTTGTTATTCATACAAACTATAAATATAAATATATAATTACATATGTACATACAGAATTATATGGGTTAACTATTTTAATTCTAAAAACTACAGACCTTCATAGTTCATCCTTTGTAAATGAATACAAATATCATGTTTACCAATTTTGTTTTTGGTTTGTTTCCTTTTTTTTTTTGTATTTTTTTTTTTTGTAATATTGTTTTTCTACTATTCATTTCCCACAATTTTCTTTTTGGTGCAATTTTCTAGGGTTACAAGGTCAGGGTGGTTGAAGGATATATCATTATGCTTTGTATTTCTGCATTGGTTTAGATATTTCTTGTACATTTAAAATCCTATACATATACGATATACGAGTATAAAATGACATTATAGAGGGTTTCTACAAATAGCGTGACTTTATTTTGTAGTCATAATATACTTGGTTTAAGCCGTTAGTGAACGAATGTGTGGAGAGCTGTCCAACAATGTTCATACTGAAGAGAGAAGCATTAGTGATTAATTGAGTTGAAGACTTACTGAGGAAATCATCACAATCAAATCAGATGCATATATTATAAGCTATGAAGATTGAAGGCATCTTGAACTGAACGTTCACCGAACTACTGCTCTGCGAAAAATTAAATTCGCTGGAATGATGCATAAACTGGACAAATGGATACGGACAAATTTGTGATTCTCGGAAGAAAAGAAAAATGATATTGGAGTAATCGAGCATACTAAATCTAGGATCAATGTTCAAATCAGATCTTCATAGGAAGAAAATTATTTTTTCTTGTGTAAAAAATACTAGGAGTAATTTTTAATTTATTTATTTAATTTTTTTATTTCTTAAATTATTTTATTTTATTATGGTCCATAATATTATTGAACAACTTATTTTGTTAATTTTTTTTTTTTTAAATACTAATATAATTAATTTTCTTTTATCTTTTGATTAATATCCACTATTTTACATTACATACTTATATAATTAAATGTATCCTTTTTATTTTTTTATTTTACTTATTATTGGACGGTAAAAATATGTACAAAATAATTTTATCATTTTTATCTTAATTTATTAAATATTATATGTATGTATAGAATATGTGTATATTTATGCATATACATATGTATATTGTAATAATAATAAATATACATGTCCTTACAAAAACAAATTATATTTATTTTCCCCTTTTATGTATATTTCCTTTTTTTTTTTAATATGTTTTTAATAAATATTAATATATGTATAATTTTTATTTTTTTTACTTTTTTTTAATTATTTACAAAACCAAATTTAGTCAGTGTTTGTTTGATTTTCATTTAAAAAAAAAAAACAAACAAATTAATAAATTAAATTACATTATACGTAATACGTATTTAAAAAACAAAAAATTAAATTAAAAAAATATATTCGAGATAAATTACTTTTTTTTTTTTTTTTTTTTGTAATTTCTTTGTTTTTTCCAACAATTAAAAATTAATTTTTTTTTCAAGAAACTTATTCGTAAAATCATAAACTTTTTATAGAAATTAATTTCAAGATTATTTTAATTAAAAAACTAATTATAAATTTCTTCTTTTATTAAAATCAATTTTTTTTTAATTATAAAAAAAAAAAAATTCAGAAATAAAAATTTGCTTCCTTTTTTTAAAATGTGAAAATAAAAGATTTAAAAATTATTTAGAAAAAAAAATGAAGAAATAATTTTTATTTTTAAGAACACGTTATAAGTATCTTTGAATCTTTGTTTTTATTAAGTGGGTATTAGTTTTCCAAAACGTCCTTTTTTTAAATAAACAAGTAAGCAGATAGAGATATCATATACTCGTATATTTCTTACTTATTTATTAAAATTTCAAATGTCCCTTTATAAAACTTGTAAAAATACATAATTTCAAAATTCAATAGTTGACAAACAAGTACTCTCTTAATATTATTTTTAAAATTATTTATGTACATTAAAAAACCAATTAATTGTACAATAAACGAAAAAATTTTAAAGTAAATTATTTGCAAAAAAGAAACTATAAATTGAATTATTTAAAACAAATAAAACTCTTTCATACAGTTAAATTTTTTTTTTTAATTTTATTACCAAAATAATACTCTTTTTTTTCGTACATTGTCCTTTATATTTTAAAATTAATTATTTCTTTTAAATTTTTCATTTCAATTAGAATAATTTTTGTTGTTGCAAAATCTTTTTAAACATAACATTAAAACTTTGATTTTGTTCTAATTTCAATTATCTAAAATATAATTATCTGATATCTTTTACAGTTAGGAAAAAAAAAAACATTTAAAAGCTGAAAATAAGGTGAAAAAAAAAATGTTCAAAATATTAATTGTTTTGTGGAATAATTGCTTTTCTACGTTTCAATCCAAAAATATTTATTCTCTAATTTCATTTTATCTTCCCTTTCATTTTATTTTTATTATTTGAAACTTGCAAAAGTTATTTTAACTAAATTTTTCAAAATAGGTACACAAAAACGCACAGTGAATTTTTAAAGTAATTAATAATTATACATTTTAAATTAAATTACCTGAGCTTTGTCATTATATATTTTTCTTTTAATCAAATTTTCATTTCACAAATTATTTTATTAAATTAATTGTTCATTTATTTTCTTGAATAAGTAAAAAAAAAATTGTAATTATTAATTAAAGTAATGAGTATTTGTCTTAAAAAATAATTTTTTTTTTTTTTAAATTATTTTCTTAAAGCCTTTTTTAAATATTTTTTTTTTTAGAAAATAGTAAAAATTCATATTAAAAATTAATGTTTCTGTTTCTTAATTATTTTTTTTTTTTTCAGTGTAAATTTTGTCAAAAATAACTTAAATTTTAGAATTATAGAAAGAAAAAAAAAACATTATAATTTTAAAAATAAAAAAAATAAATTAATTTAAAAAATGAATTCAATTATAATTTTAGTCATACAACAAAAAAAAAACAAAAGGTAATTTAGAAAGTATTTTTGTTGGAAAACAATGTGAATTCTTTAAATTTTTCCTTTTTTGTAATTATTGTAATTAAAAATAAATTATTGTCCTTTACTAGTATTAATATCATCTTTTTTATGTCTTAATATAAAATTAAGATTATAAGCAGTATTAACAGCATAATAAACATTAGCATTTGGTGGCATTAATAATTCTTTATCTGGTAATACTTGTGATAATGTCCATTTATCTGGATCACTATCTAAACCTAATTTCATCATTGCATTTCTTATTACTTGTGGTGTCCTTTCATTATTACCTAACATAATACTTTTATATAATACAATACCGTTTGTTTCAATATTATCTGTTTCATATGTAACACGTATTATATAAAAATCTGGTACTGTATTTTTCATTTGTGGTGATTGTACTAATTGTGCATTTATATGTGATATACTACCATTATTTTTATTATTAATACCATTACATTTTATATTTGGTAATTGTTGTTGTATTATTGATGTTGTTGTTGTTAATGTTGATTTTTGACCACCAGAATTACTTGAATCAATTGATAAATTCGATATACTACTAGATGCTGATAATATTGATGATGAATTTGTTGGTGGTATTGTATCACGATCTAATGAATTATGTCTTGAACTATGTCTTGATGTATTATTACTTAATGTTGTTGTTGTTGTTGTTGTTGTTGTTAAATTATTAATTTCATAATAAAATTGTGAACCAGCACCAGAACTTGAATTTGATGCAATTGAATCACTTTTTTTATGACAACTATTATTACTACAATTATAATTTGAATTATTTGAATTTAAAACAGAATTAATTGAATTATTATTTGATGATGATTTTGTTTTTAATTCTGGCTGTGGTTCAATTTGACATGATATTTGATGAGCTTCACGTTCATCTAAGACTAGCATTGATGCAAACCATCTATCAAAATGATGATCTGATCTTAAATTATATGCATTTGCAGCACCTTGTAATAATTTTATTTGAGCTAAAATTTCAAATTCTTTACGTTTTTTATCAAAATTTATTAAACCATCACCAATTGTATCTGGTATTGCAGCATGTATCATTGTTAAATCAGTCAAAAATGTACCTAAATATGGTATAGTACCATGTGATGTGTGCGTATCCTTAAAATAAAAAATAATTTCAATTTGAATAATGCATTTTATTTAAAAATCTTTTAAATAAGTAATTTACCTGTTTTTGAAAAACTTTTTGTAAATGTCTATCATTTTCACCAACTGTATCTGCAAATTTTGCAGTACCTTCTCTCATTAATACTTCACGTTGTGTCCAAGCATTATTATCTTCAGAAAATATTCGGGCAAGTTCATTGAAAATTTCCAACTAAAAAATATCAAAAACAAAAAAAAAACAAAATAAATTAATTTTCCTAAAAAAAATCCAATAATATTTTTATGTACCTTTTCTCTAGGTAATGCTAACCAGGTCTTTGACAGTCTATAAACAGCATTTGATTGTAAACCTGATATTATAGCTTTTAAAGATGAAAAATTTTTTAACAGTCTTAATTCTTGGGCAATATCAATCCAGGTGGCAATATTTAAAGCTCGTTCCTTAAAACAAAAACAGAAAAAATAAGGTTTAAATTTTTTTTTTTTTTTTTTTTGATTAATCAAATGTGTGAAATATTCAAAGATATTTTTGAAATATCTTTTTAGGAATGATTATAAATTAACTTACTTGTGGTTTTATTCTAGGCTCAACAAGTATACTAGATATAACACGATATGAAACTGCATTAAATTGATTAACTGTTGCAACAACAGTATCAGCTTCATTTTTATCACGTTTAGCCCATGTTGCACCTAGGCACTGGTGTGGTATCAGTCTCTTAAATAATTCCATATCCATACGTGTTAATTGTTCAGCAAAATGTTTAACTGGTACATGAGGAAAACGATATGCTTGTAATAAATGTGATGGTGGACCACGAAATGCTGGTGTTAAACACATTCCACTAAATAATTCTGTTATATCAGCAACTGATGATGATATATTTATTGATGGTGGATATGATGATAATAATGATGGTGATGAATTTGTCCAATGTAATTGATTATTTTCATAATGATTATGATGATTATTGAAATGATAATATGGTGTATTAAATTGCTGTTGTTGTTGTTGTTGGTGGTGGTGGTGGTGATGTTGTTGTTGTTGTTGATCATTTAAACGTGGTAATCGTAAAAAACGTTCTAAACGTTGCAACACTTTTATATGTAATTCGGAATGTGGTAAACGTTTTGATGTAAAATTCAATATATAACGTAAATTATCTTCATTCCAATCTTCTGGAAAACCATCTAACCAAACATGTAATGCTGAGACTAGAGTTTTTTTATGTTGTTCATATATTGATCCTGTTCCACCAGATGCTACTGTTGTTGTTGTTGTTGTTGCTGTTATTGATTTAATTTTACTACAATCAATATCATCATTATTAAATTTATTATCATTATCATTATTATGATGATTATGATGATGATTATGATGTTCTAATTCAATTTCATTTAAACACAATTCATTCAATTGATCATAACGTTTTATTAATAAATCTAAAATTTCTTTTATATTTGAAAATGTACGATATGTTGATAAAAAAACATTTATAAATGTACTTTCTAATTCACCATCATCAGTTGCTAATGCTTCAACAAGACGAGCTAATGTTGCACCTTTTACAAAACGTACTCTAACTGTTTCCCATTCAAGATGTGATATCTCATCGTCTGAATCCTGTAAAAATAAATTAGAAAAATGAACAAACATAAAAAAACAAGATATGTATGTATTAAATTTGAAATTGTATTATGAAAATAGAAAATGAAGATTTTAAAAGGTAAAAGAAAATTAAAAATTAACATGATTGTTCACAACCGGGACATTCAGGTCACTATATTGTGTTTTCTTTGTTTTTGTAGAAAATTTACAGAATCTGAAATTTTAACTGGACGAAATTTTCAATAGTACACCTTAACCTCTTTCACTTTATGAGAACTAGTAACCACAATATTAAAAAAAAAAAACTTTAAGGTTAAAGTATCGATAAATAATCAAAAAACTAATGACAGGAAAAGGAAAAGAAACGAAGATTATTTTACGTAACACCCTATAGCTTCCTTTAAGAAAATCTCTCATACAGATATATTTTCCATCATTCGAAAAAAAAACCTTTCTAAGTTATCTAAAATGTTCATATCTCTTAAAGATTTTTCAAACTTTTAACCACCCGAATAACCCTATTATAAAAGTAATCATAAACACACAGATGTTAAAAGCAATTTTCTACAATTCATTTTGAGTGAAAGTTTATACATTAAACAATGAAAAAAAAAAGTAAACAAAAATTTAATGTTTATCTAAAAATAAAAATAACAACAATAAAATAATAATCACATTGATTAAATATTTAATAACATGGTTAACTGTACAATATGTTATCCAAATGATATTTATAATAAGATTAAGTATACTTGTATTATTTTTTTTTAAACATGTTTGTACATATGTTTACAACTAAAAGCTATTAAAATGTCATCAATACCCCCAGCATGAAAAATATATTAAACAAAAAATGCAAACAAACACTAAAGTGATACTTTTTACAGTCATGTTTTGTAATCGATAAAAGCAAAAATATTTGATTACATTAAAGTGTATAATAATAATAACAAAGACACAATAAATATATTAATTTAAAAATCTCATACTTAAAAAATATCTAAAATATTTATTCTCTCATATTTTTTCATACTGATAACCGGAAGCTTATAATATAATATATTTTTTTTTTTTTATATTTTGACTTCCCCTTATACCAGACACACAAAGATTCCAATTGATAACAATAATAATTAATTAAGTTTAATAATTTTTTTTTTCTTCTCTAAATTATTATAAAAGAGAACTGAATATCTTCAAAAAGTATCTAAAGTAATTACTTTACAAAATTATCTTGATATCGTTTGCAATTAAAATAAATTAGAGTTTAATTAAAATTTATCTTTAAGTGTCTTTTAGCTATTGAAGATTCTTTTTGTTGAACTAAAAAAGGATATTTAAAAGGACCATTAATTGAAAAAAATAAAAAGATACTTTATTATACTTACATTATTAGCACTTGGGGTAGGTCGATGATATCGCACCTTTTTAAGATAAACTGTGAAGATGGCATCCTTTTCACGTTCCTCACCCCATAAACGCCACGTGGGCTGCTAGTAAAAATTTTTAAAATGAAAAACAAAAAAAAAACGAAAGAAAGAAAAGAGAAAAATAAATAAAATAAATTAATTACATTTTATTCATTAAATAATTTCATATTTCTATAGCAACAAAAAACAATTTTTTAAAAAAAAAGCCTTAAAAAAACATTCATATTTACGTATCATTAAATTTTACTGTAATTTTTTTTCTCATTCAAAATCAATACAATTATATTAATAAGGTCAAAGGTAAAATACAAACACAAACACACACAGAAAACATATTTATTATTTGTTAATGTGAAATGAAGTCTTTACACAAACAATATTACGCACATGTTGAAAAATTAAATAAAATATAGTTCAATATTATGATAGAAATATTTTCCAGGACATAGGAAATTAATAAATACACAACATTTTCAAAATATAATATGAATGGGCGGTGAATGTGGGTAAATAAAAAGTCATGTTATACCGACTATGAACAAATATATTATAAATATTTTACTTTAGCGTTCTCAGAAATTTGTTGGTTTTTTTATTCTCATATTCGTTTGCGTAGGAGTAACAAATTTATTTAACCATAAAAAAGCTAATACATATTGTACTTTTTTTTTTTTTCACTGTAGAAAATCTTTTGAAATAATATTTTCTTTGGCATTTAAGTAGTATATTTATTTTTATAGCGCAATTGTAATTTATATTATACATGAAATGGAAATTGAAATTTTTTCTAGATGAAAAATATTAAAAAAGGATTTTGTTTTTGAAATAAAAATTCTTTTTAAATGTCACATACATTATCCTGAAAGAAATTTTTTGAAAAATTTAATTCAGAACCGCTGATGAAAAATCTCTTGAAACCACTAAGGGACATCAATAGAAAATAAAATGTTGAAAAATAAATTTTTCCCATAGAGAATTCTGAGTTTTTACACAGAACCGTAAATCTTTATTATAATTAAGATAAATGTGTACACCATCAATGTGGAAATAAATTACATCTGATAAGTGATTAGGAAGTGTATTAAACAACAATGATTCCAGAATTGATTCTTGTGGAACACCAATTAACTATCATAAATTGGATAATTAACTCTTTTGAAAATGATTTCTTGAAATTAACAGCAAATAAAAATTACTTTTAAAAATCAAAAGAAACAGCAAAAATAATTATATATATAATTTTGGTTTATTGACAAAAAAATAAGGGTTAATTTTTCCACATTATTAAACATTTTTCAAGGTCACATATAATTTCCTAATTTAGATACTAACTTGAACTATTATAGATAAAAATCGATTTCCTATTTGAATAAAAGCAAAATGAAAACGAAACGTAATCTTATTTTCCTTTTAGTCAATATAAAAATTAATTTCTTGGAATTTAGATAATAATGTATGTATTTTAATTCGGATAAAGTAATTTTTATTAGATCAATAAAAATTTAAGAATTTCCTCTTAAATGAAATGATTGTAGATGGATTTCATGAAAAAATTATTCTGCCAAATTAAATCTTTAGAAAAAAAAAGCTATTATAATGAAAATGTATTAGGGTTTTGAAACTTTTTTTCTTTCTGATAATTTAAATAATGTCAAATATTAAATCACAGATAGTTAGAAATTTTGCTCTTAGATATAGACGACAGAAATTATATCGATTACAAAAAACAAAGTATAAGGATTTTAAAGGCAAAAATTTTCTAAGTATCACAAAAATAATTCCCACCCCATAAAGCTGCCTTTCTTAAGAGAAAAAAAGAGTAAAAAGTTGGAAAAAAAATTTTCTTTAACACATAAATTCACGTGTTAAGGTCACGTTCTACTTACGAGTATATGTCCTTATACTTATACTTAATTGAATAAAATAAATCGAACGTTATCAACAAGTTTTTTAAGTCAAGGTCAAAAATAAAATAAGATTTATTAAACAATCATTTTTTTTTCTACTTGTATAATTGTTACAAAATCATAAATATTTCAATCGAAATTCTAAATTTATTTTCAAACTGAAATAAAAAATATGATAAAAAAAAGAGAAAATAATCATAGCGGTAATATACACTATATTTTTATAATTAAATTTTAAAATAAAAACAAGAACAAAAAAAATCACTCTAATTTATATTCTGTTGTATTAAAATTTATTTAATTTTTTTTTATGTTAAATTTTATATTTGTTGTTTTCCTCTCATGTTTTCATAACTGACAAATAAATTACCAAACACTTTGTGAAATTACAAAATTTTATAATAATATCACATCATAAAAACTTTTTTTTTTCTTCAAATTTGTGGTCAAGATTTCAAAAATTTTTTATGAATAATCATCATTTTATTTTCTATTTGAATTTATTTTTAGATTTTTATTGAAATAATTTTCTCTATAAAGTTTTTTGTATCAAATTTTGTAAAAATTGTTGTTTAAAAAGTTTATTTACCCTTTTTAAATTTTTGTCAAACTATCAGTTGTCGAAAGAAAAACAAAAAAAAAAAAAATAATATAAATACCGTAACGAAATAATAAAATGGTGTATCTAGGAGATACTTTCTCTAGACATGTACAATAAGTCAAAAATAAGCACGAATAATAAAATAACAATAATAATCCAAAAAAAAAAATAAAATAATAATAATAATAATATGTAGAGAAGAAAAAAATGGGAAAATTGGAAAATAAATCAGATAAAAAGATTCACACAAAAAAAAAAATTTAGAAATATTTTCAAAAGTGAAAAAATTGTCTTTTTTTTTTTTCAAAAATAAAAAATACCTATCTACTTTTTTTTTTTCCTGACTTCTTTCACATTTTTCCACATGCATGTATAAATTAAATAGGTATTATGTTTTTGCTATTTCTCAGACCCTAAACATATTGTACACCTTGAGAACATGTTCAATCAGTAAGTCAGACGTGAATGTAAAAACAACAAAAAAACAACAAAAAAAAAAGAAATTTGAAAATAAAATAATAAAAAAATAAAAATGATAGAAGCGTATCTACTTCTTTTTTATTTATTTTTTTTTTTCTTTTATATACCCTTGATTTTTTATTCATGATGATGAAACCTTAAGAGATATAAAATTTTATATTATCATACGATATTTAAACGATACAGTCACTGAAATTGTCGCTTGGATGAATCTCTTAATGAACTCTCAAACTGGATTTTCTTTGTTGTTAATACGGTTTTTTTATTTTTTTTTTTTCATTTTTATGTATTTTTTTCTTTTGAAATAAAAATAAAAATTATGTTAGATTCATGCATTTTTACATATGTACTATACGTATTTACATATATGTATGTATATTATATATTTTTTTTTTATATATGGCTGATTATTATTCTGATCATCATTATTATTGTCATCGTCATCATCATTATCATATTACATCGCGGTTTATTTTCATTTTATGTGAAAATTATAATTTATTCATCATAAAGAATTTATATTTAAAAAAAAACAAAAGTAGAAAATGTATTAAACGAACATAAAAACAAACTAACAAAAAATTTGTTTCATAAACATAAACAAAATCTTATAAAATCTTAAAAAAAAAAAAATAAAAAATAAAAGATATACAAAGTAGATATCTAGTTAATAAAAAATATTTTTATTAGAATGTTTATAAACATTTTATCTTAAATTATGAAATTTTTATAATTAATTTGAATTTTTTGTTAACAGATTTACATTTTTTTTTCTTCTTCAAGTATTCTATAGCCGCTGCACATTTTTTTGTTATTTTTATATATGTACATATGTATACATATATTTCTTTTTGTTTATGTTCTAATTTTGTATACAAAAAAAAAAAGTAAAACGAAATAAAGATAAATAATTTTTGTTTTGTTTCTTTTATAAATAAAGTGGAACAGATATAAAAAAAAATATAAAAAAGATCTAAAAAAAATTTCGAAGATAAATCTTGTTTTTTTTCTCTTTTTCTATTTGAAAATTCAATTATATAATCTAATTAGAATAAAAGTTTTATTATTTTATTTTATATAATTCTATTTTTATGATATTTAAGATATGTAGTAATGGAGATTCAGGATAAAAAAAAAAAAGGACCTTAAATTTCGATATATGTGGTCACTACAACTTCAAAGGTTTAGTTCCATTGAGTATAGAAATATTGAAAGAACACGTCATGCTGATTCGTTGGAAACAGTCATCATAGACCTAAAAATTCCAAATGAATATGAAAAATCAAAGGATCAAAAATTCTTTATCAAAAATTAAATGTGTTTTTCAATTAAAAATCAAAACGCATGCTTTAAATTATTTTGAAATTGAATATTCTTGCTTTTTCATCAATTTAAATGGTTATTTTAACACCAAACTTATAAAAAAAAAAATCACATTAATTTAATCAGAGTTAATAGTTACCTTTACATACCACTTTACAGTGGATTGACCATCCTTATTTTTTCTACTAAAACTTCTTAGTGTTCCACCAGTGCATGAACATAAATATTTAACACTATTATTACAACTACTTTTGTTGTTCTTATTCTCATTATTTTTGTCCCCATTATCTATTTTACTATTACTTTTATATTTTTCTTGTTGTTGCTGTTGTTCTTGTTCAACACTAACACACTGTTCCTGTTCTGAATTCAGTTTTTGTTGTTGTTGCTGTTGATTTTGATGACTATTATAATGATTTTGTAAATGTTGCTGAGCAGCAACACGAATTTGTTGTGAACACTTTTGTGCTAATAATTTCGTTTTTTCAGTGAAATTTTGCAATTTCTCATTTGTTGGACAAAACATTGATAAAATTTTTTATTTTATTTTATTTTTTTAATCACAACATTGAATTGTAAAATACTCTGTTTTCAATAATACGGAGAAAAAAACAAATTTAATAATATTTGTAAGAATAAAAGGATATACTCGATGATAAAATTTGAATAGATAGATAAAAAAAAAAACAATTTCACGTGATTCATAAACTGTAACAAAAACGGGACAATTGCAATCTAAAATTCAAGTCTTTTTCTAAATCACAATACTACCGTATTCCTCATTAAAAAATCATTAAAATACAATTTAAAAAAAAAAAAAAACAAATAACTCAAATACAAATTTAGGGTTAACTAAAATTGGATTTAGTTCCAAACTAAATACTTGGTCACTCATTGTCAGTGAAATTAATCATTTAAAGGAATGACAAGAATTTTTTGATGAAATTCAAATTAAAAAAACAAAATAAAATTTGAACAATTCCTAATTCCCTAACAACACGTGATTTTCACATGGAAAGCATTTAAATTGAATTTCCTTTTTTTTTTTTTTTTCAACAATAAATATCTTTTCATCCAACTTTGATTTGAAATCCCAACAGCAATAACATGTGATTTAAAATGTCATAAAAAACGAAAATACAAACAAATTCTGATAAAGATTTACAAAGAAACGTGTCCAAATAACAAAGAATATAAAATATATATAGGACACACATAAAAAAAAAAACAGAGAATGAAGGGGAAAATAAACTGAGAAACTTATTAATAAAAGCACGTTTTCTAAACAAAACTTTAATATCTTTAGTTGCATGGTCCAGTTAAAGTATTTGAATTGCATATACATTTAAAAATGCATTCTCTCTCTTAATTATTGAATTTTTATTGATTTCAATTTGAACTTCAGAAAAAAGTATCTTTTTTTTTTTTTTTTTTTCATTTATGTTGTTGTTAACATCTACTTCGATTTTATTTTATTTTCGTTTCTTTTTTTTTCTTTTTCTATAATTAAAACATTTTTTTATTATAATGTCGGAATTTTTTTTTTTTCTGTCTTATTTGTTTATTAAATAAATAAAAAAAATGGGCTATGACCTGTTTGCCAATAAATAAATTGCAATAACGTCAATTGTTTAAAAATTAACAACAATTTAAATATTGTATTGACTTTTTGAATGTTAAATTGCCAAGAATAAATAATTATGTTACGAGTATCGATTTTAAAAATAAAATATACTCCTATTAAATATTTTAATCTTGTATCTAAAATTTGAAAAAAAAAAAATAATAAAATAAAAATAAAAAAATAGCTAAGGTAAAATATTTATAGAAATTATGTAGAAGAAAAAAATTATCTATAAAATGTATAATGTATGTGTGAAGTACACATAAATTAAATTTTTCACATTCCTTGATATGTAAAAAAAAAAACATTTAAAATTCAAATAGAAAAAAAAACAATACTTTTCATCACGAGATCTCATGAGAAAAAATACAACTTTTGATTATTTTTCTTTTAGATATTTCAATTATATATTTTTCTTTTTTTTTTGTAGCTTTCAATTTCTATTTTTTTTTTTTTCACATAAAAAAAAGGTGAAAAGTTGTGAAAATTAATTCATTGTCAAGTCGCATATGTTATGAATTTCATATGTATTTTAAAAAAAAAAAATCATGAAATTCAATTAGGATTATTATTATTTTTTTTTTTTAAATAAAAAAAGAAAGAAAAAAAATTATGTATTTGATCATGCAATAATTTTAGCTACATGTCGATGTTACATACCAGCTTATTATTATTATTATTAAATTTTTCTTTAAAAGAAAGAAATGAAGAAAAAAAAAAGTCAAAATAATAAAGCAGAAGAAAAAAAAATTTTTCAATAAAAATTGTAAATTATTTCATTTTTAAATTGAAACAAGTAAAAGTGATGATGAGTGTTATCGAGTTAATTATACATACAAGTACAATACGAATATATAATATATAATATAATATATAATGTAACAATAGCGTTTGAATAGGAGAAAAAAAATAAATTATAAATAAAAAATACATAATTTATTACGTTGATTATTGTAATCATATTGTAAACAAATGTACTCATTCATATCATCGAATATGTTGAACAAAAATTTTTAATTCAATGAATTTTCATATTTAAAATTCAAAAGAAAAATGTTAAAATTACAAAATATCTTTTGTTGTTAATTTACTTATTTTTATTTGTTTTGTATCAGTTCAATGTTCAATACTAATTTAGTTTAACTTGAAGATTCTTTTGAATAAAAATAAGAAAACTATTGAACTACTGCTTGAAATCTATTCTGGACACAATTTTTTTTCACATCTACCACTGTCCTACGAAATTATACAAAATAAAGTCATTTAAAAACAATTTTATCCTGTAGAAGATTTAGGTATTCTTCATCAATGATTAGGTAGTAACTAAGAACAGCGGGCGACATGGCATCCGATAGTTTAATTGGTAGAACAGTGCCTCGGAAAGGCAAAGATGTTGGATTCGAATCCCAGTCGAATCGAATGTCGTTTTCTTGTTTTTAGTCTATCTACTACAATCCTTTCATCAATGACCTACTATCAATTAATCTATTCATTAAGTATGTCTCTTGAATTGTAACATCGTCTGAGTATCTTAATTGTAAACCCCTACTAAAAACTACCTTATAGCATCATTTTTATTATTGTATTTTTAAATTTTCTAATTACAAATAAATTACGTTATAGCACTTTTTTAATGTACATATTTTTTCTATTGTTTTTTTTTCTGAAGGTTAAATAAAATGATATTTTAATTCTTAATGAATAAATTTGCAACTTTTTTTTTTAATTACAAAAACGAATAATTAAATTAATCTCAGACAAAAAGACAAAACATATAAAAAAAATATACAATGAGAAAGTGGAAAATACGTCCTTAAGTTTGCGTCATGTTGCAACAATGAAAAGGTCTTAAGTTTTAATATTGAGCTAATAAATTTTTTTTTCACATTTCAAAGGATACCATATGTGATCCATACTTTTTTTAATTGATGGCAATTTCCTAATTTACTTATCTTTCAAATCGCAATACATAATCCATATAAATTTCACACGATTTAAAAAAAAAATAAATTTAGTTTACTTAATTAAATTTAATTTCTTAAGACATTTGATTTTAATTGAATTTATTTTTTGTAAAAAAAAAATAGAGTACGAGTATGCTTTATGTTAAAAATTTTCTATTTCCTCGTTTTACTAAATTTTTTTTTTTCACTTTTACCATCATGATTTCCCAATAAAAGAAAATAATTACATTATAGTTTTTCTTTAAATTGAAGCCATATGTTTTCAATTAAATGATTTTATTTTTTTTATTTTTTTATTTCTACAATTTGAACAAATGTCATGACTTATAATTCAATTAACGTGTAATATAATACTAATTAATTAAATAACATTTACTTTGTTTCTCACATTTCTTAAAAATCGAACCAGAAAAAAAAAAATATGAATAGAAAATGTTATATTAAAGATCAATAAAAAAGCGTTGTTCGTTGACTCAATACGATCGTAGAAAAAAAAAAAAAACAATAATCAATAAAATCAATTAAAAACCAACAGCAACGGTAAAAAAAAAATTTATTTTCATAATGTAATAAATTAGATTTTTCCCATATTGTGTGTGTGTTTTTTTTTTCAACTATTTTTCATTTCACTTTTCATACATGTCTAGACAATACACCAATACTCGTATAAACAAATTTTTCCACAGCACATCTACAATATCTACACACAGGTCTCTTTACAAAACTCATTTAGAAACATATTCGTTACAATGTTCATATTATTTTCTCATAAATCTTCAGGGTATTCACGTTTATATAGACATAATTGCAATATGGTATACTAGTATCCTCATTCTTTGTATTTTTCTTATTTGTTTCTTTATTTATTTTTTCAAACATAACATATTGCATATTTTACATACGTATTCACATTCAGTATATGTACATGTTCTAGTACTCATAAAATAAATGGATAAAATGAAAAGCCTTCAACAATCATCTAAATTAATGGTTTTTTTTTCTTCTTCTGTAAATAGTGCGCTTGTATAAAAAAAATAAAAAAAAAAAAAAAGTTTATAAAAGTTTATTTTGAAATATTTACAATGAGGTTTGTTTTACAAATAACTCTTTTATTTTATGAGTTTTTCTTCTTCAATTTTTTTTTCTTTGTTTTCATTAAAACCACGGAAATACTTTTTCAAATTTTTAAGGATTTCTTGATGAAAAAAAATGAAATTATTCAGTAAAACAAAATCATTTAGTTTTCATTAGAAATACTTTAAATAAAATTGGGTAACCAAAAAAATGTTCATGAGATTTGTAAAAAGAAAATTAAGATAATATGAAAACTAAGCAAATGAATCCCAAATGACTGAGATTGTGAAATGTCCATTTCGGAAAACCTCATTGATATTATTTTTGTTTTTTTTTTTTTGTAACTTTACAGAAATTATTTGTTTTGATATAATCTTACAAGGAAAAAAAATTCATATTTTTTCAAATCCAATTCTAAGCATGCTTAATATAAATGAAATTGAGTAGTCCAGATGCAAATATGTACCTACAGTTACATTTTTTACTTAATCGAATTTTTAACTCGAAATTTTTTATTTGAAATTTTTTTCTAATTTTCGAAATTATTGGTAAAAGTTTTTTCTGAAGTTTCGACAAAAGATTTATTCGAAGTTGCCCATAAGAACTTACAACAGACGTCCATACAAATTGACTTAGGGAAAAGTTCAATTTTTCATAGAAATTGTCTATTGATACAAAATTTAAGTTGAGCTTTGTTCTCAACTACGGATTTAAAACTTGAAAACTTCATTTATAAGACAAAATCAACGAATTTCTTTTAATTTTGATTCTAAACCACTCAATTAGATCTTTTATTTGTAAAAAACAGTAATTTTTGAAGCATAAAATCGACATTTTAGAAGCATGTTACTTTTTTCATAAAAGCCATTTCAGTAGAAATATGCTATTTAGGATGTCACAGGATAATAACCCTACCTACACTCAATTAAAAAGGAACCATTCAACCATAGAAATAATTTATTTTTTTGTGCTGTTTTTTTAAGGTGTAAATAAATTAATTACAACATAAAACTTCAATAATGCTTTTGCACTTGACCTTATCCATTATGATATGTCGTCCCTTCCACACAAATGAAATGTAGCAACCTCAACGCACACTAAAATGAATTTTTCAAATAACTTTTTTCTCCTTTGACAGTAAAAAATTTCAAACATGTAAATAAAATCTAAACGTCTCATAATTTTTTAAATCACTCAATGGAACATATTTTCTTTATGAAAATAACTCTACATTATATTTATATAATAAATCCTCAATCTCCCTATTGTGAAAAATTATTATGAAGGATTAACTGCTCCCTAATTCAATTATATGTTGCCATTACAATAAAACGGATTCATGACTCATCTTATTTTTCACAGGAAAATTTATTCTAATGCAATTTGAATTGAAAAAAAAAATAAATAAATAAACTGAAATTACTTGATATGAAAAAAAAAATAATACAAAAGCAAAACAAAACAATAAAGAAAAATAGCTATAAAAAATCATTCCTATTCTTTTTCTTTAGTGTGAGAAAATAAATTTAAAAAAAAAAAGAACGAAAGATTTGAAATTAAATTCTGACACGTTCATTCAATTCAATTATTAATGAAAGTATCTATATAAAGTTTTTGTTTACAAGAAATAAAATGTTTACATGTGCGAACATTTCGAGGAGAACATGTAAAATAGATGACAAATTTATTTTAGCGAAAAATGAATGAAAAGTTTTATAAGGCTTTTTTTTTTGCCTTATTTTATTTGACGATTTGCGTATCGTATTATAATATATTTGAATATATTGCATTTTTCACATACATACATACACCCAAACGAAAAAACAGTATTCATCTCAAGTAAATTTGATACGAGAGAATAAATGAATTAATCATTAATTTATTGATTAAACTGAGTATTTAAAAATTCATCTAGTATATCTATATTGCGATAATTTTTTAGTATGTATGACGGATAAACGTATCAAATTTAAGGTATGATAAATACTATTCAAATGTATTCTTGATGAATCATCAGAATGTGAAGGAATGAAAACAAAAATGTATTTGATACAATATCCAAAAATTCAAATTATTAAAAAAAATCTATATACATATGAAAACGTATGAAAAATATTTTAGATACTTATTTTTCTTTGCAATTTAATATGCTCGTATTTAGATACTCTCAAGTCTCAGATGATAATTAATAAATACATGTTAACTTAAATAGTTGTGGACTTTCAGAGAATAACAAAAGATTAGTCATTCAAAAAAAAAAAAAAAAAAATACAATGAACTTTGTGCTTATATAAAAATGACATTGGATTTTCATGAATTCTTAATCATCATGTAAGTTTTTATTATTATTTTGAACTAAAAACGTATCTAGAAATGTCCTTTTAAGGTCAATAGTAGTTTGTTTATAGATTTGTTGGCATGCTACCAGTTTTAAAGCATGGAAATATTATACGATAAAAACTTAATTTTGATAGATTCATTTAATACTTCAAGCATCTAAAAAACATTGGTTTGTATTTATAATTTTCCTACCTGACTTTACTTTGCTCGAATAAAGAACCCTGCAAAAAAATAAAAATTATGCTAAAAAGTAACCTGATGTATTTTTCTTTTTCCTTTTTAATTGAAATTACAAAGTGCTCCAGATGTCTGGACAGTATGACATCAATATCTAGAGGTTCAAGAGTATTCAAGCAGTTAAGAAAAATGAAGAAGGTATACAAGTTACTCAAGCGTAAAAACGAGTCGTAAAGTGATACTAAAAATTTGAGATCGTCAACAACAAAGTAAGAACAATTGAAGAGGTATGTCCCGAAAAAAGTTAGTTTTAAAACTTAATTAATGTAAATTTCAGAAATTAAAAAAAAAACGTAATCTTCAAAATAAAATAAAAATACATCCAAAGAATTAAACTGATGAGGAGACATGACCAAATGACCAACTGAAAATAATTTACATTAGCTCAATTTTAGATCTCTAATAACAAGGTTTTTTTTACATCTCTTCTTTCTGATAAGCATAAATTTAAGACACCAACTTTTGATTAATTTTATTTTCACAGATTTATTTTTTTTGTCTTTGTAGGGCTAAAAATAAACTCATTTCTATTTAAAAAATATCATTTTTTCATTAAACTAGTTTTTCTTGATTAAGCGTTTTTTTCTTTAAATTGAAACCGGATTTATTATCTGAAATTTACTTGAAACAAAGCTGTGCTATCATTCTTTGGTTAAATTCTTTAGGAAAACTTAAAAGTTAAATTAAATTGAAACAAAAAAAGTCAAATAAAGTAATGACAAAGAATCTAGGTGTCAGGTTAAAATTTTTCATTTTTTACTTTTTTCAATTTTCTACCTCCAAAACCTTCATTCTAAGCAATAAAAAAAAATTCTAATACTCAAGAATAATAGGAGAAAAAAAAGATATTCTATTAAAACTTCACATTTTAATTAATTTGTATGATAGTCACGTAACGTAACAATATTCAATGTGAGAATATTTTTATATTATAAGGTGAAATTTTATTGTCGATAAAATGTTAAAGACCTCTTTTGTAAAACAATAACAAAAGAAGAAAAAAAACAAACAAATCTTTGTAAGAAAGAAAAAAGAGGAACACATCCCTGAAGGCACACCTTATTGAAAAACAAAATCAGAAATTTCAAGAATATTTCCACATTTTTTTTTTTTTAATCTTTGATCTTAAAATTGCCAAAAGCAAAATATTATCATTTTCTTTAAATTTACTAAAAATTTATTATTCCTTTGTTTCTAAGTAAAACAAAAATCTTTTAATCATATTTTTGCACATTTAGAGGTTTTTTTTGGGTATATGATTAATCTTCCGTGACCTAACTGATTAAGGATAGGTTTGTCAATATTAAAAAAAAATTATTAAAACAAATATTTGTCATAACAATAATAAATATAACAAAATTTTTGGCTTCAATTCAAAATGAAAAAATAATAATAATAATAATAATAATAAGGGAATTCGTAATTTTGTACGTCAAATAATTTATTGGAATTCATTGCCAATGAAATGTCAGT
The DNA here is from genome assembly GCA_939192795.1 of Bombylius discolor. Lineage (NCBI taxonomy): Eukaryota > Metazoa > Arthropoda > Insecta > Diptera > Bombyliidae > Bombylius > Bombylius discolor. The sequence continues at coordinate 26,890,720 of OW584241.1, read as the reverse complement.
TTCAATTTGGCCGACTGTCAGACTACTATAGTAGAATACAAAAATCTTTGTTTGTACGTTTGATGCTTGAATCAACTCGCATTTATCGAACAGAAAATAAAACTGTAAAATGAAATTTTATTCTCATATTAAGAACTTTGTAATGAATCCCCTTAATAAAATTTTAATTGTACATTTTAACGATAAATATATTTTCCAATGAATTTTTAAAATTGTTGTTTATTTTGTTAAATAACTGATAATATATTTTTTTCCCCTTTTTGGATTTTTTAACGTAAGAGTATTCGTTATCACATTTTTTTTCTTCTATCAAATAAAATTTATTTGTATACTGATAACTAAGAAAAAAAAAAATGTCAAAATATTATTTATAAAGCAATTTAAACAAATAATTTTCATTTTTAAATGTGCAATTATCTATTATAGGTCAGTATCATATCAATTAATACCAACAGAAATAGGCTTTTAAAATAAGAAGAAGATGAAAAAAAAACCCCAAACGATTAACAATTTGAATAAATAATAAAATAACAAAAAAAATTAATTTTTTTCTTTTTGATTTTCAAAACAATCATTTTAGTATTTAAGTATTACCTACACAATGTTTAATTTATAACAAAAAGCCATGACGAACAATCATAATATTGTTAATTTAAAATTGTAATTAGTAACAATAGAAAAAATTGTTGTTTTTTTTTTTTTTTCATTTAAGCAAAAGACATTGAACGTTGTATTATCGTATTTTAAAGTCAAAAGGTACCACAGTAGCAATGCTATATAAATTTACATACAAATTATTAAGTAACGGACGTACAACGATTACATTCAATAAAATAATAATTGAGAAGGAAATTTAAAAAATTTACAATAAATGAAAAATTTAAATACAAGCTTGAGAGTACGTTTTTTTTTTTTTTTAAATACTATAAATACATTTAACCTTGCTTATTTTCAATTAATTTTACTAAATAACAATTTAAGGATGTGATGTGAATAAAGGACTATAATAATGGACAAGATCAGAATCATGTTTTTTTTTTAGAATTTTTTCTTTTAAATAATTAAAATTTTGAAAATGTGAACCTCATAAACATTGTTTTTTCCCCTCATCAAATTGAAAAATAATCGCAAAATAAATGTAACATTTGGTCAATTAAATTTTGTAAAATTTTATTCAACACGAGAGACTAGATAATATTTTCAATAAGGTAATTTATTCAGAAATAAATAAATTGTCATGTTGTTGTAATATAAATCTAGAGTGTTGCTGTGCGATACGTTACATTACATGATTACAACATCACAACAACATAAAATGATTCATATTATTTTCAAAGAATTTCCACGCCTACAAACTCAGGTGTCTACTATTTTTCTTTTATCATCGAGCATCTACCTTTTATCAAACATTTAATATATGTAAATATTTTGAAGAAAAAAAATACATCCTTAAAGGATAACAGAATATTCGATTTTCATATATACATATGTTATGCATAGTTTCTGACCATCTCAATATTTTATTTATATATTTCGTTCTACCACATACTAAAGGGAATACAACAAACAATTTATATAAAAAAAAACCAAAACAGAAAAAAAAAACATTATTTATTATTTAAATGAACAGAGAAACAATCAGCCAGCATTTCCGCCGACAACAAGGGAAAAATCGATAAATAACAGACAATTCCTAAAAATCATCATAAAATCTAAGTAGCTCGTGATAGTTCTATTTTCACATAATTTATAAAATTTTTTTTTTTTCAATTTTCACAATGTTTTTTTTTTTTCAAACTCACTTAAAAATTTAAAAAATTAAATTCAAATGATAAAATTATTTTTAAATTTTTTTTTTTATTGTAACTCACGATTTTTCTTCCACTTTTTTCACGCGTAATAAATTTTCTCAAATGAAAAAATTAAAAACTTTGTTGTTGTTTTTTAATTCGCTTAATTTTTTTTATTTATATTTTTATAATATTTCATCAAAATATTTCTTTTTATTTATTTATTTTTTTTTTTCAATTTATAGAACGTACAGAAACGTAGAAATCACAAGTATAAAATATAGAATATCACCCGGAAATTATTGATAAACAAACGTCTTTTACGTTCAAAAACTGTTTTGCAACTAAAAATTATTAAATAACACACTACAAAAGACACACGAGTCATGACAAAAACAAAATAAGTTATGTATATGTACTATGTACAAAAACAACAATGATGATGATAATGTGATGATGATATCAATTTGATAAGGTGAGAATATAAAATGTACATATACGATACAAAAATATAATGCTGCGCTCTTATGCTTTTTAAAAAATTGTTGATTCTTTCTATAGAACTGCTGGGGGGGTTTTTCTTCTTTCTTTGTGAAAAAAATCTAGAATGAAGTTGATTCCTCAACGAATGAAAAATAAAAGCTTCAAGAATTTGTTTTCCATTTGAAATTCTAAAAGATATTTTATTTAAATTATTCCATTTAGTTATTAATATTTTAAAACAAGTTTTAAGGTATTTTTCATATTTAAAATGACTCTTATAAGAAATTTAAATGTTTTTCAAAAAGAAAAAAACAAATAAAAAATAAAATTAAATAAAAACAGAATTTCAATTTTTCATTGACAACGGAAAAACCAAATACATAAAAAGTTCTTTAAGTTTTTCATATTCTATGAATTCTATGTGAATTGAGCTTTTTAAAGCTTTTCTTTTTTCATAAAGTTGGACACATATAATCCAACAGTTTTTAATTTTTCGTTTGAATTTTACAAGTACGTAATTTTATGAAATTTTCCCAGTTGTGGTTACACAAAATTTTACATTTTATAAAATTCTGCGAATATATTTTTTATTATTTTTCAGGACATTATTCTCTAAAATATTTTTAAAAAATTGATGATTTGTAAAAAAAACATGTAAGTTACAGATATCTTTTTGCTTCATTTTTTTTTTTAAATTTTACATGAAGATGTCTTCGGGGCAAAAAGTGAGTTAGCTACAAAATAAATGGAAAATTTCCAACTTTTTAAATTTTATTTCTTTTATAACAAAATTAATCCTTGAAGAAAAGCACTGTAATGATTTCTTATGAAAATTTTAAGATTAAAATTAAAACGGCAACTATTTTTAAAAATTTAAGAAAATACCATGTTAAAAAAAATTATAAAAAAGTTCTACTTTCTGTTTCATATTTTCACATGTATATTACATAAATAAATACATACACAGAAATTTGTATGTATGTATATATTTTCAAATTGCCACATATTTAATATTGTTTTTCTTAATTGTTTCACTTTTTTTAACTTCAAGTATTTTTTTCAAAGAAATTATATTTTTCTATTCAAATTTTTGTTTCTTCAAAAATTGTTAATAAGATACTTCTCTTTTAGTGAAGCTTTAAAAAAAAAATCTCAAAAACACTTCAAGGAAGATTTTTTTTACACACTGATTTAACTTCAATAACTCTTTTAGCTTGATTCTGAACGAAAAATATTTTAAAATCATAATTTTGTTTTTTTTTGTGATAAATTTAAGAGATATGTATTTTGTTATTATAAAACAAAATTCAAACGATTTAAATTGATCCTTTTCCAGGACATTCAAAGAAAACTACAAAATTTAAAATTATAACAGATAAAAAAAATATAGAATAAAATATTTTCCATTGCCCGAGTCATCAATGTGAAGTTGGCTAAATTCTTTTTATTTTGCAGAATCAATTTTTTAACACCAACAAAAAAAAAAAAGAATATTATTTGAATTAACCTGTACATTTTTAGCATTTAAATTTTTAACAATTTACATTATTATCATATGGTAAGAAAAAAAAAATAAAAAGATAAAAACAAAAAATAAAATCAGCTGTTTAATTTCTAAACAAAAAATTCTTATGTAATAAGAATAAAATATTTATGCATACAAAAAATTACTCACAAATAAATCAAAGAAGGACGTCATAATATTGTAAAAGTTTTCCTTTTTTTCAGGTAATTAAATTAATTTTTATTTATTATTTTCCAATTAAAAAAAAAAATTATAAACGGACTATAATTTAGAAAACAAACACACCCATTATTTCTAAAAATGTTTTTTTTTTTTTTCAGTATTTTTAATAATCGAACTAATCCAAAAAAATTTTTTTTAGAAAACTTTAATGAAAAAAAAAAAAACAAACGATTTATTTATTCTTGTTAAAAAGTACCTTTTTGGTAAAACAACTTTTTAAAAAATGTTTACATAAAATTCAAGTTGTACATATGAATTTTTCATGGATATAAAAATCTAGTAGGTGTGAATAATGCATTTTTTAACGTATATAATTTTTTTTTCCAATATGATTTTAGCAAATAGGTATTACCTTTAGGTTATAATGTAGAAAAATGTTGTGCATTTTTTTTTTTCCTATTTTCATTACAAGATAAGGAGAATATAAAATATTTCATATTTTTAATATGAAAATTGAATTTATTGCGCTTAATTTGTAATTTGAAAAAAATAAAAAAAAAATAACAAAAATAATAAAAAAAAATATTACTTTATGTTATTAGTTTTGTATTTTATTACAAAATTACAAGAGTATAATATATATATTTTTTTTTTTTTTGAATAATGAAATTATTGATTGATATACGCCAATATAATTTGAATTAATTAAAATTTAACAGTTAGATTGGATTATAAGAGGCTATCATTGTACTGCGACCAATAGAGATCTTTTGTACCGCCCGTGCTTCTTATAGATCTAGGCTTTTGATAAATCCTATAGGATTCTATTAGAAGGTGCACACCAAATTTCTTACGGTTTGAGAAAAGGCTGATGCATGTAGCACATTATTTTGGAGGCCAATGCCTCACATTCACACAGAATGTGTTTTGAGGTTTCCTTGTCCTCCTAATTTTTAAAGTCAAATCAACAGAAGAAAATTTTAAAAATTTGTTTAAGTAAACACGGTTTCGTGTGAAAACCTATTTTGGTAGTTTTTCATCCCTTTTTTCAAATAAACATGTAATAAGGAAGGAATTATGAAATATTACGCCACAACTCAAATCAATTAAAGGCATATTCAATGTATCCTGATACACAGAAAAAGAGTAGTGAAGGGAGGGGCTCAATTGAATTTTCAAAACTCAAGGATTTAGTTTAAAAATGAAATAAAAATTCGTTCATATTTAAAATAGTTTATCCGGTACATCGACCTTTATAAGTCAAAAAAGTCTTCCTAGTTTCGGATTTTCAATAGAAAGTGTTCTTATTTTCTCACATTATCAAACCCTTCAGCACACCCTATATTATCGAATACGCCTACATCTTATTTTTTTTTTTAACAAAGTTCAACAACTGATGAATATTCAAAATGGGAAATTTTAAAAACAAAAACAAAAAAAATATATATTACTTTGAATTTGGCATTGTTATTAAGAGAGTACCTATGCATCATTTTATTATGCAAATTCATCAGAAAGGCAAAATATTGTTTTTTTTATTTTTCTTTTTTTTTTAAAGAACAGATGTACAAATAAAAATTTTATTTTAATTATAAATTAAACGTTTTTATTTCTAGATGACACACATACTTACAATCTAGAAAGAGAAGAAAAAATACCTAAGCATTAATTTTTTTTCTCTCCCTCTTTGTTAGTCCGCTTTATTTTGGCATTCATTGATTTAGATTGTTTGGCAATTTAATTAAAATAAAAACGAGAAAAAAAAAAAAAAACAATAATTGGACAGTTAATATACAAGGAAACCTCATGTCTTTTGATATACGTGATAAAATGCGTTATGAAAATTAAACAGACAATTGATTACTGACTGAATTGTTGTTTTTTTTTTCTTTTTGTTCGAAACATAAAAGCGGTCATAATAAAAGTTCAAATTAATTCACAGGGTGATGTAAATGATTATTTCTAAAATTTTCACAGCGAGTTAAAACATTAATTTAGATTTTTCAAACCCAACTAAATTGCTTGATCAATCGAATTGTGAAAAAGAACAGGAGAATTGTTGGCATTTGGATGATTTTAAAAGCGAAGCCCGTGATTAGGAATTTCTTTTGTCATTTCTTTTTCTCTGACGAACAAAAACAACTTTTCAGGTAATATCTAAAAGGGCGATGAACAATATGAATATATAGGTCTACTAATAACTTCAGCTCCGGCTATACTGAGTTTGAGCAATTATTCTGTGTGTTTAAACTTTGGTTCTACTGACTTTTATCAATTGTACAAAATTCTTTCAGAAGTTTTTTTCTGAAAATTCCAACCTCTTATTCTATTCTCACAAAACTTGCTTTTTACTATGAATAACAAAAAACAAAAATTATTTACTTTTGCAAATAAGCATTCATGCATATGAAGTAATTTTTTATTTTGTTCAAGTAAAGGTGAGTGTTAAATATATTCAAGTACAAAATGATTTCAACAATGGAATTTGCTTATTTATTTTGATTACGTTCGAAAAATTACCACCAACAAAACTTCGATTTTACCTATTTTTACAATAGATTCTCACACAAAAATATCTTTTAAATCATTCAAAAACCATTTTTAAAATTTAAAAAAACAAAAAATTTAAAAAAAAAAAAAATTTAATAATAATAAAATTTAAAAAAATCAATTGAAAATCATACATACCAAACTTTCAGCATCATTTTGATTCATTATTCCATAAAATATGATTATAAATTATCGTGATGATATCACATTTTCTTCTATGAAATCGTATCCAATTAAAATTTTTAATATGATAATAATAATTTAACATTATTGAAAAATTTAGTTAAAAAAAAAAAAAAAAGATATTTTATCTATAAATTCGACTATTGAAATTATTTAAGCATATTAAAAGATTTTTTTTTTTACATAAATTTTTTTATTATCTATTTTTTGTTACTTAGTTTCTATAAATTGTTATTTAGTTTTGTCCTGGAAATCATATTTTATTATGCGTGTTTTTTTTTTCTATCTTAATTTGACCGTGATAAATAATTAATGATATTTAACTGTATTTAAAAAACAAAAAAGCACAAATTTTTCTTTCACTACCTATAAGATTTTCTTTCACGTTTTTCTTACTTTTACATGATATACGTACTGAATACTTAACATTGATTGGTATGTCGATATATCGAATACAAAAAAAAAAAAATAAAATAAAGTATCTGAACTTAATACATAAGATAAACCAGTTACGTATATTCACTAATATTTTTTGTCATGCATTCTCATCGCGCTTTCATATACATACTATATATGTGTGTTTTATGTTGTATATACTTGAAAATAATAAGAAAGAAAAAATAAAAGACATAACACAAGAGAAAAAAAAAACATTTTCATAACTCTTTGACAGTAAATAGAAAGTTTGAAAAAAAAAAGCATCGGAAAGAAATAACATTGAATAGTAATAAAGTAAAAAAAAAAACAACAACATCTACATATTAACTACTTATTATTATTTATTGACATAAAGAAAGTGAGATTTCCGTCACTAATTTATATACAAAAGTATCTATACAGAGTATTTAGAGAGAAAATAATAATAATAAATAACACACGTATCTTTTATCTATTTTTGTTATATGTATGTAATTATTTTATTTTTTTAATTGTAACTTTCAAATTTAATAACGAAACGTATATTTTTTTTTCTATCGAAATTAATAAGTATATTTCATTAGATACTTTTTTTAAAAAAAAAAAAAAAAATAAAAAAATAAAGGAGAAGAAAAAACTTTTGTTGAATATATGCAACACCTTTTTCAATCAAAAAAATTATTTCACATAATAAATATTTTTTTTCAGTTATTTTGTTTTTTTTTGTGTGCAAATATTTTTTTTTATGCAATTCACAAAAGAAAACACGTAACAAATAAAGAAGAAAAAAAAAACACGGAGATTTTGTTGGTATTTTTTTTATTTAAATTTGCATTTTATAAAATAACACGTCAGATACGTTTCACAATATAAAAAAAAATTTTTTTTTTCTCTTTTAAATTAAATCACAATTTGAGTAAACTTATTTAATAAACATAAAAGAGTTAAAAATTATATTGAATACCTTTATTTTAAATTATTAAAAATTATTTTTTATTTTATTTCGCCAACACAGTCGAATTTTACATTATTCTTTATTATTATTTTATTTATTATTATTTTATTTATTATTATTCGGAAAAACACAAATAGAGAATGATGATATTTTTTTTTTCTTCTAAAATCTCCTTTTTTAGATTAACATCACCATCATCATCATCGAAAAAAATAGATATCACAAAAAAATTGTATTATTTGAATTTATTTCTCAACATTGTTTTTTTTTCCACAAACGAAAAAGTACAAAATTTAAAACAAAAATTTAAGAAAAATTAAATATTTCCTAAATAAATTATTATTATTTTTTTATTATAATTTAAAATTTAAAAATATTTAACAAATTTTTGATAAAAATTAAAAAATATTTTAAAATGTGACCACGTCTCTTGATTGCAATTATTAACAACTTCAAACTTCTTTTATTTTATGTTTTTTTTTTTTTTCTCAATAACCATATCCCATGTAAATAATACACACAATGTATATTGTATATATTCCAACTTCAACATCACAGACATCATCATTCATTTATAAAAAAAAAAATAATAATTTTTTTTTTAAAATAAAATTATTATTTATCTTTTTCTAGCTAACTAATTTTAGTATCTGGTATTATAATATTAAAATGGATAAGAAAATCTCATATATGAACATTTTCATATAGCATTAAATAAACACCTTAGCATTTTATTATAAAAGGTAAGTATGAACAGGTAAAAATATACATACCTTGTCTAACATCAAGTTGTATTGTATGTATGTATGTATATTTGATGTATAACAGATTATATTAGTATAGTTTACCTTTTAGTTGTTTGATATAATTTTTTGACATTACACACAATTAAAATCAATGTAAAAGTATGTATGTGAAAATATATATTTGAATGAATATCACTTTTATCTTTAAGTATATTTGATCGTGGTACATGAAACACAGGGTGTTTAAAAAATATTTTTTAACAATATGTGAAGTATGTATATATTTTATTTTGTATTTTTTTTTTGTTTTTAAATATCTGATCTATTCAGTAATTTTTAGGACCAAAAAAAATTTCTACAGAATTAAAAATATTCAATTTTGCTTGTTATAGAAGGATCATAAGAATTCTACGGTTTTTTGTTGTGATGTATCTGGTTGATCATATGAGAAACTTCAGATCGAAACTTAAATGTACCTGTAGTACAAAAAATTATGTTTTTTTGATTATAAACACCCTACCTGTAAACATCTATTTTACCTGTAATCATTACTGGTACCTTTTGTACCAGACGAAAGAAGAATACAAAATGAATTTTATTCATTTTCAAACAATATTTTTTTCACAATATGAGCAGAAAACGTAAATTTCTTGGAAAAAATTTAAAAATTTCGTCATTTTTTATTTTGTGAAATTTTATATTCTTTATTTGAAAAGAAAACTTAAAAGAAAAGTGCATTATTTACAAAATTAATTACTTTTAATTTAAGCATTTTTCGTTAGTAAAAAAAAAAATAGATTTTTAACAATTTGAACGAATTTTCTTGAATATTTTGAAAATTATCCAATTAGTTTAATTTTTGCTTGTACATTTTTACAATATTTTCAACTTTTCTTTGATCTTTGTATTTCACTAGCCCAACGTTTACTTTATTTTTCATCGAAAATTTACTACAAAAATTATCTGATCTACAGCAAAGTGGTTATTTACAGAGAAATATTTTTTTCTCCAAAGTTTTCAAACGTAGTCCAGATTATGTCCTTGTTTTTAGAAATCCCTAAATATTTTTATGTACAATGTTCTTCATTTTTATTAAAATTTTAAAAAATAACCTGAGTTACAAAGAATTCATTTTACTACTTTTTTTTTTTGTTGATAAAACCATAAAACTTATGAATTCGACTGGTGCTTATAGGCGCTCAATTTATTAAAGTAGAATGGAGTTTCTGAGCTTCATTTCTTCTTCTTTTTTTTTTTTGCAAAATCTTTTAAAATTTAAGAATCGACAAATTTTCATTTATTCTAAATTTTAAGGATATACAATTATACAACTAATTCCATCACAACAACCAAAATGAACATAAAAAAAAAATAAATAAAATTAATTCAAAAGAGAAAAATTCGTTTTCAATTACATTTTATTACGATTTTTAATAATAAATGATTTAACAATGAATAAATTATTATTTAAATTAAATTTTAATTAATGATTTTAAAAATAAAAACAACTAACAGCTTTTTACAAGCTTCAACAAAAAAAAAAAATGTTACCTAAATTAAGAAATTTGAAACAAAAATTTAAAAAGTTTTTTGAAAAAAAAAAAAAAACGAAAGAATTAATTTAGAATTGACGTTAAAATTTTTTTAATGATTTTAATTTTGTGTTTTATTATGAATTTTCTAAAACATATGTATTTCAAATTAATTTAACAAAAAAATATATATGTACGTGTATGTGTATGCATTTTTTTTTTCTATAATAAATGTGTAATTCGATTATTTTTATTTATTAAAATTAATATTCGTTCATTATTTATAAATTTTATTTTATTTTCTTTTTTTCTTCTTTTTATTTCCAACTTTTATTCTTTTAATTTTTTTTTTTTAAAATCAAATAGTATCATTTGATAATTTCTAAAGGACAAATAATAAATATTTACATCAGTCTACATTAGAATTTCCATTAAATTTAAATTTTTTTAACGTCCTTTTTCTCGAACATTAAAAAAAGACAATGACATAAAAATTTAAAAATCAAAAAATCGTTTTCTTTAAAAAAAAGGATACATTTTTATTTAGATTCATTTTCTTCATTTTTTTTTTTTTAATCTTCAACAATTGCGGTAGAATTTTCGTATAATTCTGTCGTTTTTTTTTTGTTATATTTACATTGTCGTCGTCCCATTTATTATTAATTTTTCATTATTTTCATTATCTGATGATAATTTTGGTGTGGATGGCGGTGATGATTCATTCTCTTCATTCTCTTCATAAATTACATCACAACTAATTGGTATATTTTTTACTGGTGGTTTTCGTATTACTTTCACTTTACGTCCAGAATTTGGTGATTGTTGTTGCTGTTGTTGCTGTTCTTGCATTTCAATTTGCATTTCACGTAAACGTTCTGTTAATAATTGTAAATCACGTTCTTGTTCTTCACAACGACCACGTAATTCTGATATTTCACGTAAATCTTCGGGACGAGGATCACGACGTTCATACCGCATTCGCATTTCTTCGAATCTGAATCAGGATTTACATAATTTGTTTTAAAAGAAACAAAGAAAAGTAATTTTATTTAAATTTTGTTTGTTTGTAAATTAACAAAAGTAAAAAAAAAAACAACAAAAATAAGGATCTGTTCAAAAGGGGCTCAATTAATTGTAAATTAATTACTGAATTTTCATAAAATTTTTGGGAGCAATATTCGTTTAAATTAATTTGTAAAGAAAATAATTGAGACGTAGTAGATAATTTAAAGTAATTTTAGGGACGAGGTTTCAGAAAGCAGTGGCTTAATTTAATCTATGAGACATTACACATGTGAAATGCTTCAATTTTCTCCCTTCTTTTTTTTATTTTAAATGAAAAATTAACATTAAATAATTTTTTTTTTTTTTTCAAAATATTTAAAAGTTAAACGTTATGTACAAAAGCCATATCCTTTTTTATTTCGTATTTCATGCAAAACTATGGACTATTAAATATAGTGATCATTATAAAAGCAATGAAATGTAAAAAAATACATTACTTTTGTCAGGCTTATTTTATTTCTACACATGCTAAAGGACAACACGAACGTCATTTTATTTCATGATACTTTTTATTAATTAGATTATAATTTTGAATGGATAAGTTCAAAAATTCAATTTTTAAATGAATTTTGAACATCACCTTATTCATATGCTTGAACCCTGTTAAAATTAGTAATTTTTCAAAATAAGAAAAGTACTAACTTTAAAAGGAATTCCATGAATTTTCTTAACAATTTTTGAACAGACCCCATGATATAATTTGCCAACAAAATAACATTTTCACAGAAATTTCAAAATATTAATTATTTTTTTTAAACTTATTTTAAACATCTAAGAAAATTCTAGCACTTCGGCCAATTAGGAGTCATTTTTAATTTCTTTGTGATCAAAGTGTAAAGAAACATTATAACTTTAAATAAGTTTAAAAAAAATCTCTACAATCACGAAAGTATCTCATATTTTCAATTCTATTATTTTGTTGTTAATTTTTTTTTTTGCAATTAATTACTTTTTTTCTTTTTCTTTTTTTATTGCAAAAAAAATTTTGTATACTTACAAATTTGTTAGACAACGGCATTTCCTATGTAATTGCTCAATTTCTTGTGAATTTTGTAGATCACGTGATTCTAAGGTTGTTCGTTCAATTTCGAAATTAGTTTTCATTTCCTTTTTATCGCGTTGATGCTCAATCTCAAGATTTCTGTATTTGATTTAAATATTTGGAGAGTGAGCAACAGCAAAAAAAAAAAAGATTTTTTTTTTGGTTTGATGTTAAATTTTAAAAAAAAATTATAAGAAAAAAAATATAAAGGAAATTGGTGGTGATTTATCATAGCAAAAGATAGTTTTCTTCTTTGTTTTTTTTATAGATTATTTCTTTAATCATGTAAAAAAAATTTATAATTGTTATTTTTAATTTTATTTACTTTTTTCTTCTTTGATAATTCAAATTATTAATTTTAAAATTAAAAATCTTCCCAGAACATCAATGTTTTCTTTTAGATGTAGTCAAGTATACGTTTCATCTACTAAAAACTACTCATTTAAACCACACTAGCCCTTCGACCAACTATAGGTTCTTCGAGTTAAAACGAATTTAAAGCGTGATAAATTTCAAAGAAAATTGAAATTTATTATTTTTAAAGCGCATGAAAAACACATTTATATAAAAAATTAAAATTTTTTATTTTTTTTTAAAATTTTTTGAGTATAGTTTTTAAGAAGCATTAAACGATTAATTCCGCAAAAATTTCACGACTGACTTATTCTGATCCAAAAACAATTAAAAAAATTATAAATTTAAATATTTTCAAATTAAAGCATGTGCATTCTTTTTTTTTTAACTTTTCTCATTAGAACATAAAATTGTGGCACAGATACTCAGTCCACTTTATTTTAAATTTAAAATAAAAAAAAAAGCTACATTTGAATTATCAAACTTTTATTTTATTACAAAAAAAAAATAAAAATATTAGTGCGAATATAAAATATAAAACAAAAATTAAAGTATTTGAAATTAAAAATTTAAAAAAAAAAAACGTTAATGGGCAGTGATTTGATGATAAAAATGCTAATTATTTTTTCTTGGTTTTAATGAATAAAAAATTATGAAGGGTGTTGCATGAGCGTTGTAATTAAATGCAAAAATACAATTGAAGTGGAAAAAAATTGAAAATCTTTAATTTACAAAATAAAAAATGTTTCACTAAAAAATTATCAAAATTCAATTAATGAAACTATTCAACTTAAAATAATTTTAAAAAAAAGTATTTTGTTTTAGAAAGGGAGGTTGGTTTTATTTTATACACATGTACTTATGTAAGTAGCTAGGATGTGGAATTAAATTTGGAATAATTTTTTGTGCAAAAAAGATTTTTTCAATCAATTGATTTTTCAAATTCAATAAGAAAAAGGTGCTAGTTTTTTTTTCTTTAAACATAAATTTTAAATATCAAAAGAAAACTTTTTAAATTTTGTTTTCAAAAAAAGAAAGAAAAAAAATTCAATTTTTTCTAATTTTACAAACTACTTTTTAAAAATAATCTTTTTTTTTTTTTTTTTGAAAAACCAAAATTTTACTAAATTTTGAGTCTTTTTACTTCCTTCCCTCAAAAAATACACAAAACTTTTTTGCACATTTTAAACACGAATAGATAACAAAAATTGCATTTCTTTTTTATTTCTGGGTACTGTTTTTTTTTTCTACATACACTAGACAAAACACTCACACATTTTGAACAAAAATTACATATATTTTTTTTTTTTTTTTTTTTTTCAAAAAACAAATAACAAAAAAACAATTCATTTCTTTACATAACAATAAACAATACAAGAAATAAGACAACATGCTAATGCTATAGGGAATGATTGTGATAAATATAATAAAAGGATTGTTGGGAATATAGGATACGCTCCCTTCCAAAATTTTATAAAATTCTCGATAAATTGTGGTAAAGTTCTGTTGAGAAAAAATAAATAAACACGAAGAGAGAAAAAACGAAAAAAAAATTTTCTGTCACAAATTTTTGTACAACAAAAAAATACAATTTAGAAAATTTATTTTTTTTTTTTTTTTTAAAAAACATTAAAAGCTAGTAAAAAACTAAAGTCTATTCGAGAAAAAATTTGACTATATAAAAATATTTTTTTCTTATTTTGAAAAATGCAAAACAAAACGAAAAAAGTAACAAAAAAAATATTTTTACGAAAAAATAAAATGTGAAATTGTGAAAAATAAGTGAAAAAGTGAAATTATGAAAAATAAATGAAAAATGAAAAACAAAAATAAAATGTGAAAATTGTACAACTGAATAATAGATTTAAGAAAAAAAAAGTGCAAAAAATGTGCTTACTTAATCCTTATTTCTGCTTCTTCTAAACGTAATTTAAATCTTGATTCCATTTGTTGTAATGCTTCCTCTTTATCAGCAATTAATTGCTCCCATTGTCGTTCTAACAAAAAAAAATTAAAAAAATTAATAGCATAATTAATTTCAAAATATTTTTTTCTCTTGAATTTTTAAGTTGCACCGAAAAAATTTCCTGTATTTTCTTCATTTTCATTTTTTTGTTTTCTTTCAATTTACCTAATTGTTTCCGATGCTGTATTGCTAATTCTTCAGTTGCTGCAGATAATTCTTTTGCAAATTCATCTTTAACTTGTCCTAAACGTTCACGGAATTGTTCTTCCATTTCGGCTTTTTCTTTTTTAAATTCTTCATTTAGATTTTCTATGATTTTAAAAATAAAAAATAAAAAATCATTCCGATAAAATTTTTGTTGGGCTTTTTAATTTTTTTTTTTTTTACCCATTAATCTCTCTTTTTTCTCCTCTTCCCGATTCATAGCATACTGATAATCACGGTCAGCTTTCTCTAATTGCAATCTTGATTCAAGTAAAAATTCTTCACTTTTTTTCTTAAGCTCTCTGAATTCCTCATCTTTTTTGAAAAATTTCTCACGCAGAGATTCCAACTGAAATTCAAAAAAAAAAAAAAAAGAATTAAAATTAGAAATAAATTTAAAAAATGTCCTTTTCCTTTAACAAACCTCTTCTTTGAGTTCCTGTTCGTTAGCATTATATCGTACTGTTAAAGCTTTTATATCTTCTACGTGCTCAGCATTCAATCTTTGAATAATATCTTGTCTGTCTTCTACGCTAACTACTTCTAATTCAGTTTTCAGTCTTGTCATCTCTGTTCTACAATTTTTTTTAAAATAAAAAAATTTTCAATTTGGTTCTTAATTCCGAAATTATTTGAAAATCTTACAATAATTTTTCTTCCCATTGTAAAGATATTTCAGATCGAGCTTCATCGATCTTTTTGATCATTTGTCGATCTTTGTCATTCAATGCACTAAAAACACAAAAAAAAATTAAAAAAAACAAAAAAAATTTGCATATGAAAATTGAAAAATTTATTCAAAACTAACTTTTCACATTGTGTTCGAATTTTTCGTACAGTTGCAATTTGCTCTTCCACTTTTTCATTAGCATTTTCTAATTCTTCACGAAGTTCTTCAATTTGTTCATTCATTGAATTAATTGATTCCCTTTGTTCGGCAGTTAAACCACGTAATTGTCTTACTTCAGCTTCATATGATTTTAAATGTTTTACTTCATCCATTTCTTGTTTAGCTTCTATTTCAATTTTTTCAGAATGTTCTAAAGCTTCCTTTCTCTCTTTTTCAGCTTTTTCTAATTTTTCTTTACAGGACTTTTGCATTGTTCGCATTTTCCATTCACAATCTGATATTAATTGTTCTTCACAATCTTCAATAGAAAAAAATTCATATTTTTCAAAATTAAAATTTCCAGTATTAAAAATCTTCGACAAAAATAACCATACTTGCATTTTGTGTCCTGAGCGTTTCAAATTGCTTATGCCATTTCACTTCAAGAGCTTTATGTTCTTCTTGTGATTTTTCAAGGGCTTCCTTTAAGTTTTTAATTTCTTCATCTTTTTCTTTTTGTAGTTGTTCCTTATCCAGACGACATTGTTTGGCATCGCTTTGTGCAAATGATAATTGTGCTTTCAGTGAATTTGTTAAAAATTTTAAATTTTCATATTTATCTTGAAGTTGTTGATATTGAGCCTGAAGATCCTCTATATAAAAAAAATAATTAAAGAGTATATTAGATCTTACAAAGATAAAATTTTAATCAGATTACCATAACGTTTATTCAAGTCATCTTCAGTTTCAGAAAATTTATGCCTTATATTTTCTTTCTCTTCTTCCAAAATTTTAAGTTTCTTACGAACACATTCATCTTCCTTTTGTGCAGCTTTAAGTTCAGCTTGCAGTCCTAAAATTAAATTGAAAATTTATGTTCAATCGAATTTTGCTATAGAAATACTTCAGGATATTTACGATCAACATTCCACGACTTTACAGATAATTCCTTTTCTAAATCATCGATTTTTTGTTGAAGGTCGTTTACTTTCGATTGAGCGGCATACGCAATTTTTTGGGCATCTTCCAATTGGGCACTAAAACGTGCTTCCTGGTTTACTAAATCGCGCCTAAAAACAATAAGGATAAAAAAAGACTTTATTAACTTTTCAACAAAACCAAAATAATAAATTAAACGGATATTATTCCTGGAACATAATTTACAAAAAAAAAAAAAAAAAATTAATCGTGCTTATTTTCAGAAATCCAAAATTTGTAAAAAGTAGGAACAACTTGCGAAAATTTAGGTACATAAATTTTCAGCCACTTAGTTTTTTTTTTTTTTTTTAAATTAAAATGAACATCAGCGAACTCGTTTTTTAAATTTATTTTTCCTCAGTTCCTTTTACCCCTTTTGTTTTATTTTCCTTCTACAAGAGACATGTTTTATGCATTAAAAAGACAAATCTATGTTTCTTGGCAAATTTAAGACAAAAAAAAAGCGTGTCCCAAAATACTTTACGATTTATATGTATTTTTATTTATTACAATTTTTTCTTTCTGTTTTATTTTATTCTTATTTTTTCGCCCTCTTCAATTTCTGTTTTTTTTTTTTTTTTGTTTTTTTTTTGTTTCTCAAGTATATTTTCATTTATCAACACTTAATTTAATATGACGATATTTCTCACAAGCACATATAAATTTCAATGTACGCAAAAAAACAAAAAAATTCCCCATCCATCGTGTATGAAATTTTTATTCTCATGAAATTAAAAATAAAATTTAA
Source organism: Bombylius discolor (assembly GCA_939192795.1). NCBI lineage: Eukaryota > Metazoa > Arthropoda > Insecta > Diptera > Bombyliidae > Bombylius > Bombylius discolor. The sequence continues at coordinate 26,873,191 of OW584241.1, read as the reverse complement.
AAAAAAAAATACATTTTCAGTATAATGAAAATTGCGTGGGTTTATTCTTTTTGAATTTGCTCCAACATAAAAAATAATAAAATATCCACAATATATTTTTTCTTGTTTTTTTCTTTTTTATGAAAATGTATTTTACTTGAACACAGTAAAAAGATTTTTTTTATGATAAGATAAAATTCCTGTAACCTAATAATAATTCCTTATTATTTATTATCTGATTATCCATTTTGTTTTTTTTTTTTTCTGAGTGTCAAAATCCACGTATTGTATTACATTTTAGAAAATTTAAAAAATTCATATTTTTCTTCGTTTTTTTTTTTTATTCAAATTTTAATTGGAATTTTATTCAAAAATAAAAAAAGTGTGTGCTTTAAAAATTTAAAAAAAAAAAAAATTACGCAAGCATAAATTTTTTTTTGTATGAAAACAATTTATGGGTTGTTTATGATATATTTTTTTTTTCAATTTGCTTTCCGCATTCCACTTTTTGTTCTCTCCATAAGTTGATATTTAATTGGAATAGTTTTTTTTTTTTTTGCAATTTTTTTTTTTTAATTAGATCGAAATACATGACAAGTAATTATGTTTGCATTATAATCATTCCATAATTTATTTTAAAGTCAATCAAATTCAAAAAAATTTTTTTCCAAATATTAAAAATAATATTTGAGTGAAAAAATGAAAATGTTATGTTTCAAACTGTAATGAAAATGTCTTGTATATTTCATATAGACATTTGTAATTAAATTTTTCTTCGATATTTCTCTTTAATTTTTTTTTCAGTGTTCAGATTTTGAATATTTAATTATTTTGAACAAAGAAAATATGACGTTATTTCAGTGGCATGCGATGTAAAAAGAATTATTAATGCATTCTCGTATCACAAAATAACAACATTCCAATTTATAATTGTTGTTATTTTGTGTTCGTACAGTCATTTTTGTGTTTCTGTGTTTCATCTTAGAAATTTTTTTTGAAAATGATTCATATAAGTAATATTGAGCTCTATTTTCCTGTTTTTAAATTTGCACGAATGTGATATTTCCTATATATCCTTAAACTACTGAAATAATCAGTTTATTCCAGTGAAATTCAAAAATTCTCATGCTAAATATTTTTAAATTGACTTTTTCATTCGAATATCCGGTCTTTTAACAAAAATGCAACTCTAGAAAGAAATTTTAAATTTAATATACATAGCTTGCATCATAAAAAGAAAGTTTTTAAAAACTCATATTTAACACACGCCATAGATTACTTTTTTAAAAAAATGTAGACAAATTCTAAATTATATTAAATTTACGAAAATTCATATTTCACTATGAATTAAAAATAAATTTTACTTTCAAACAGAAAAAAAAAAAATTCAGTTCAAGGTTACATACCACTAATTAAATAAAATTTACTTCTGATACCTGTAAAAATCAAATTTTTCAATGAAATTCTAAAAAAGAAAACCATAAAAATTTTTTTTTCCCTTTTTTCTTCTTTCAAGTATAATTAACTTGAACTTAAAATTAAATATGTTGTACGTGGTTATTTTCAACATTTGCATAGGTCCTGCACTGGAAATTCAATTCAATATAATTTTTTGTTCATGTCTATTTTTAGTGCCAAAAATAGAATATTTAATCCCATTGAGACATTGAACTCATTCTTTATACATGCATTTTATGAAAACTAAGAACTGTATAAAAAAAAAACTACAACGAGATAGATAGTAGATACATTTATAAAATGGTGATTTGATGCCAAGATCAATGCTTGATAGTGATTATAATAAATAATCAAAATAAACGTACCTACAATTAAAATACATATTAAAAGAAATTCACCAATGCAATTCAATGTAATGTATCTCTGTATCTTCGATAAAATCGATTTTTTCATTACCTATCTCGTCTTTTGTTCAATTTTTTTCTTCATGTACAAAGAAAATTTTAAAACAAAAGAGAGATATTTTCACAGAGCAATTTTCTTAGAAATCGTTTTCTTTATTTTGTTTTCGTTTTGTATGACGATGAAAAAAAATTTCAAAAATGTTTTATTTTTTTTAAATGCGAAGAAAGTGAAATAAATAAAAACATAGTAAAAAATGGAAAATATCTAAACAATCGCTCCCATACTAGTACATTTTGTAGACAAAATCAATTTTAAAAGTGAATACTGCCAGATCCTATGATCCTATTTATTCTATCCTATTGAAAAAGATTTTCGCAACAGGATACGATCTTAAGACACTGAAAATCCTAAGTCAAGATTTCAACGGATTTTTATTTTGAAATTCAACGTAAACGAAATTTTTTGTAGTAAACCTTTCAAGAAATATCCTAGCCAAATTTCAAACATCCTAGTTCCAGAAGGATATTTTTTAAAAGAAATAAAAGCGTATCTACAAATATAGGCAAGAATTTATCCGCTGAGATAAAAATTGTTGTAAGTGTTAAAGGAAAAAAAAATGGAAGTCCCTATGTAAAACATTTAAAAATAAGTTTTAAAAAATTACAACAAAAAAGATACATTACGTTTCATTATCATTGTGATCATTGATAATTGATGATGCTCGTATTGATGAATTTATTGATGGTGATGATGTTGGTGATATTGAAGTATTTCTTTGTATTATTGGTGTTTTATCATCAATTGGAATGCTTTGTGAATTACCCATTCCAGTTGATTCAACTACAACATCTGGTAAACTGATACTATCAATAAGGATATGATGTTTTTGTTGTTGTAGTTCTTGTTCTTTTTGTTGTTGTTGTTGTTGTTTTTTCTTAAGATAATATTTTTCCTGTTCTGTTGCTGTTGTTGTTGATGTTTGTTGATTATTATCATCAAAATATGTTTCATAATCACTTTGTAATAAATTTTCATCACAATCTGTTGAATTACCACGTACAAAATGATTTTCACTATTTAAAAATATTTCCTGTTTTTGATTTTGTTGGTGTTGTTGTTGCTGTTGCTGCTGCTGTTGAAGATTTTGTTCTTCATCACAATCTAATTGACTTGTATCAATCAATAAAACACGTGATGATGATGATACTGATGATGATAATGATCGACCAATACCAGAATCTGGTGATTCAGATTGTTTTTCATTTATTATTTTTGTTGTTAATATTTCAGATGCATTTGTAACGGTAGTTGTTGATGATAGACTATTATAACTAATTGTTGTATCATCAATGAATGCATTATTTCTAATGAAATTTTGTTTATTGTTTACATTATTTAAATTTTTATATGTGATTTTATTTTCAAATGGATCATTGTCATCTTCAATTGTTACATGTTCATTATCATTACTGGAAACAAAATGCCATTCGTCATCATCATCATTTTCATTATCATTAACATCTTCTAAATCTGTTATATTAATATTTGTTGTTGTTGTTGTTGTTGCTGTTACTGTTTCATTTATATTATTATTATTAATTACCGTTACTGGTATTGATTTTGGTGATAAAAATTGATCAAATGTTTGTGCACTATCATAAAAAATATCCGTCTCAATTTCACTATTACAATAATTTATTGTTGTTGCTGTTGATGTTTTCGTTTGATCACTAAAATCAGCAACCGTTATTGTTGGTATCACAATTCCATTATTTTTATTATTATTACAATTACTAGTACTTAAATTATTTTTATTATTATTATCATTATCACTAAAATTATTTATTTTATCTGATTTACTATTTGGTTGTCCCATTTCAGATTCAATATAACAATCACGATCACATTCAGTTAATTCCGATATTTTTTCGACTTTTTCACATATGAGTTTATTTAAAAACTGATCATCATTCTCATTTTGTGGGAGTTGTTCAACCATAATTTTTTTATGAAAATCATTTTCATCGTCGTCATTTTCATCATTTTCATCATCTTCGTCTTTTGATGTATTCAATGATTCCGAAAATGAACTTGTATCTTGTTTGGAACCTTCCACAACTATAATTTTCTCATTTTCATTTTCTTCATCAGAATTTTGCAATTCATCTAAATTCTCAGAGTTCTGTGTTATACGAGAATCAGATAAACTATCTTCTTCATCATCAATTATTGCTTCATCAGAAGTATCTGTAATATTCTCGTATTCACCAATACTTTCATTTGATGTTTCACAATCATTTTGTTCCTTTTGATTGTGGTGGTTGTTGTTAATTTGTTGTATTGATGATGATGATGATGATGAAGAATTTGTATTTGAACCGTTTTCGCTTAGATCCACGTGATTTGCGTCGGCGCGATTTGCCAAATTTTCATTATCACTATTCAATTGATCACTAACAGCAGTGTAGTCAACATTTTTTATTGGAAACTGACCATCATCGACCGTGTGTATTTCAATACGACGTTCATTATAATTTTCTGTTTCATTATTTTCATCGTCGTTCTCTCTATCAACTTCTTCATTTTCATCCTCCTCTTCTTCTTCTTTTTCCTTTTCTTCTTCAACCTCCTCCTTCTCTTCCTCCTTCTCCTCCTCTACTTCTTCTTCTTCTTCTTCTTCTTCTTCTTCTACTACAACACATCTCATCATGACTAGATTTGTGCTATTTTTGGATTTTGTTATTTGATAACCAATTCTATTACCACTACAAAAATTTTCATCACTTTCTACAAATAATTCTGAATTTGTATTTTTTTCATTTGAACATTCATCACTTTTTGTTAAATTTTCATTTATATTTTTATAATTATTACGTTCATTATTACTACGCACTTCCACTAAATTTTTTGATGGGATATTTTCATCCTGTTTATTAATTAAATTTTGTGAATTATTTGAATTTTTTATATTAAAATTTTGATCTTGTTGTTGATGATGATGGTGTTCTTGTTTATTATGTTGTTCCTGATTAAACTGTTGCTGATGATTATTATCATCACTTATATGATAATAATTATTATTACCACTACCTTGACCACTACTATTATTCGTGCTTTGATTATTATTATTATTGTTCCGATTACGATTACGATTACGACCTTTTGCCATTATAATATCATAGAAAAATTCACGACTTTTATTAATCGGATTAAATTTTTTGTACCGATGATCTTTATTATTTAATTGTTTATCCTTTTTCTGTTGTTGTTGTTGTTGTTGTTGTTGTTGTGGTGGTGGTGGTGATTTTTGTTGTGGTTTTTGCTGGTCAACAGTTGATTGATCGATATCATAAATCGATCCTTTTGATGGGACATTCTTGTCGAATCGACACGATGTCTGATCAACAAATTCGTTTCGACTACTGCTACTTATTTGAGTAATAGTTTTTAATTTAGAGGATTTACATTTTTCTTGTTGATGATGATGATGGCATTCTTTCGTATTTAAAAATTTCGTTGTATTTTTACAACTACTATTTATACAAGGTGAAAAATATTTTTTCTGATTTTTTTGCTGGTGCTGCTGCTGTTGATCATCATTGTGAAAAACTTTATCATCAACATCATCACAACGATGATCATCAACAGATATAAAATTTAATGGTGATATTTTTTCTTCTTTTAAATTTAATACTACATTCTGTTTAGATGATGAATTTAATTTGCTGTTATTTGTAGTATTTTCGAATTTATTTAAATTTTCATGTTGTTGTTTTTGTTGTTGCTGTGGATCTTGAATTTTATTTATATCTTGCGATAATACGCATGTGCTTTTATTATAATTCTCATTTGAAAATGTTTTTAATGAAAAATTTTCTTCATTGTCATTTTTTGAATTTTTCGAAAAAATACCGGTATTATTGTTGTTGGGTGTGTTTTTGGATTTCGATCTTCGGAAAAATTTCAACATTTTTATTGTTTTTTTTTTTTTGTTCTTTTTTCTCAATGAATTGTGTTATTTGTTTGTTGTAAGTTATTAAAAAATAAATTAAACAAAAAATTTACATAGATACAAATTGTAAATTAATGAATTGTGTAATAATGTTGTGTGAAAAATTCAATGGAATCCTGTTTGTAGTATTTAAAGAAAAAAACAAAACACTAGAAAAAAAATTTTATGATAATATTTTTTTTTTAAATTTAATATCTTCTTTTTTTTTTACTTACAAATGATTTTTTTGAAATTATGCTAAATTCTTAAATTTTGACAAATCTTTTAAATTTCTATATTTTAGATTTCAATTAAATCGAACAGGATAATTGAAACTAAAACTTTTCAAATTTTCCTGAAGAAGAACAAAAAACGCTCATGCAAAAAAAAAAAAAAAAAAAGTAATAAATAAAAAAATTCTAAAATTCTAAGACAAATTTATTGTATCTTTCTAAATTTATTGCACAGTCCCAAAAAATTATGATACATATATGAATAAACTCAAAAAGTATGACTCATATAAGCTATACAGTGTTGTGTACCAGTGCCAATAATATGTCATCTACGTTATACATAATAGGTTTTTTTTCCTATATGAAAAGAATAATATTTTGTATAGAAAATTTATAGATTTAATTAAGATTGTAACTAATTTCTTTTTACTAATTTTATTATTTTAATTATTCCCCTTTGATGACAAACAAAGCGATAAAATTACTTCATTTTCAATTATGAAAATCATTTTTGTTTTTCTGCTGATCAATGAACTAATTTCAAGTTTGAAAAATTTTAAAATTTCATCGAATTTACTATTCGAAAAATAAGTTTTTAAGTTATTCCTTTTCTTAATGAAAACGATAGTTCATGGGATTTCATAAAACAGATCAAGTTCTAGGATATACTGCTGGAACACCTCTGCAAAGTTTCCACACATTTGCCACACATAATAGAAAAATAAACTTTTTCTTGTACATTTTAAAATCATAAAAATCAACAATGTTGAAGATTTACAATCAAGTATAATTATATACTTCTAATTGAAAAAAATAAAATAAAATAGCAAAAAATATATTCAAAAGATTCAGTTTAGAACAATGACGTTAATATGGGATTCTGCTTCATTTCATAATAATTTTCCTTCATTCCAATTTCCGATTTATATATGCATTATACATTAAAATTTTATTTTTATGCTGTTTAGTTTTAAATAAAATTGAAAATCAAATAAAAGATAATTTTTAGCAAACATAATTTTTATAATTAAAAATTGTAAAAAAGATTTATTGATTGTAATTAAAATTTTCTAGATAAAAAAGAAGAAATGTTTAAAAATTTCTGTACAATGTTAATATGAGGGAAATTTATAATTTCAAAAATTTTACATAAGTGGGTAGATGCACTTTTGATATTTTCAATTAAATAATTGAATTATAAATTAGACTATTTTTATTGTTTTTGAGAAGAAAAAAATAAGAAATTTTATAAATATGAGAAATTAGCATGTTTTTTTTTTTTTGTTTTGTTTTTCCAATTTTTAGTTTATTTATTGTGTAAATGTATCTGACTTTCTTATACAAACGAAATTATATCATTTTTTTTTTAATTTGGAAACAATGATTAAAAAGAATTTAATTTTTTTTCTTTAAAACTTTTAAGTTCAAGTTTAAAAATTCAAGTAACACAATACATCCATGTCATATGTATAAATAGTCAGTTTAAAATTTAAAAATATCGAAATATGTATGTTTCGGAAACAATTTCTTGACTTTTTTCTCGTCTAATAAATTTGACCCTTCCCTTTATTTTAATATATATTAAGTGATATTACCAAAATTGACATATTATCAAGTTCAAACAAATTACTTTAGAAAAATTCTCAAAAAAAAAAAAATTCAAATTACATCAAATTTTCTTACAAAAACAACAAAATCCTACAAATTACGATATTATAAAATTTAAACAAAAAATTATTATCTAATATCGAATTACTTCATAACAGATCCCCAAAACAGAAACAAATTAGCTACATATGTACTATACATACGAGTATATGCGCTTGTAATAAATGAAAAAAAAATTTTCCAGAGACATCATTTTAATTTACATTCATACAATTCATAATTATGTGAGTTAATTTTTCAAAATAAATAGGAATAAAAAAAAAATTCTGAAAAATTGCTTTTATTTTTTATTTATTTATTTTCTTAAAATTTGGTGTCAAGCAAAATCAAAGCAAAAGATTTTTTAGATAATTTTTATTCTTTTTAATTTACACAGCTGACCAAATTTTAAGATTTTTCAGAACAAAAACAACAACAAAATTTAAAAAAAAAAAATAACCTAAAACAAAAAATTTGTGACACTTGAAATCTATTTTTATCAACCACGCATTATTCGTTTTTAGAAAAAAAAAATATCGAATTGATTATCTGAATTATTTAAAAAAAATTTGTGTTTCTGTTAGCATTTAATTTTTTTTTTTTTTTCTAATTTTAAATTAATTTATTTTTATTTTTTATTTTGAAAAATAAAAAAAAAATATACCATTAAAATGTGAATGAATTTTCAATCTTTACTAAATTGATTTGCAATTTATGATTAGGCTTTTAATACAAAATATCAGATAAATTAGAAAGTTAAATTAAGCTTAATTGATTTTTGAAATTAATTCGATGAATTTATGAAAGAAAAAATATTCAATTAACTTTTCAAATTTTCAATCAGAAAAAATGCCCTAATTTACTTTAAATTGAATGAGTTATTCAAAAAAAAAAAAAAAACCAAAAAATTGAATGGTTCTAATTTTATCTTATTTTCATTTAGTCAAATTTTTTTTTTTTATCTTATAAAGGTCTTAAGTTAAATATTTTACGACTGACTGATTCTCAAGGATTTCAATATTTCAACACGTCAAAAATTAAAAAATTAAAACTTAAAAAATAATGAAAATTTAAAGAGAAGCAAAAACGTAATTAAAAAGAAAGATTTCTAAAAATATCTATCGTATTTTGTATTTAATATTTTTACCAAAAAAATAATATTTTCATTTTATAAATGAACACAAGAGTATGTATAATAATTTTAAATTACGTACGTGTGCTATATGAACATGTGTACTATACATACTTGAGACATATAAAAAATAGGAAGTCTAGTTGTACATACTTAAATTCTCATTATTGTGATTTCTTTTATTTTATTATGAATGTAAGTGCTCATTTGAACAAACTGTTTATAGCACACCTCTAAAGCAGGTATTCAATATACATAGAAATAAAAAAGATTTTTCTCAGTAATGCTTGCCAACTAGGCATTTATAATTATTGCAAATTTCATTTTAAATGTACATACATATATGTGTACGTATGTTGGACACAGGGCGTAATCATACTTGACATTTAATTTAATTTTATTCTGAATTCAGTGGAATTTTGCGAGAATAACCTGAGTCTTTTTCACTGAAATACCTCAAATTTAAGATAGAACTTTATTTCATTACCTGTGAGTCTTTCGTATAAAATTCAACGACCAAATTGTCTGGACAGAGCTTTCTTTATCAAAAAATTGGTTACCAGGGATGAGCATATACAAATTTTCCGTTTGTTAATTTTTTTTTTTCAATGTTTTTTTTTTAATTTCATATAAACAACATATTAGACACTCCCTGTATACATTTTTTTGTAAATTATCTACACATAGTCACAATTATATTCTAAGGTGGTAGCGTACACGTAGGTAAAAAAGACTTCCATGTTTTGACCCAAAAAATAATTCATATTGGACATGTTCATTGCATTTTATTTTGAATACGAAAAAATAGAATACTTTCCTAAAGTCTATTACTTTTATTTTGTGTAAAAAATTTAAGTGATGTAATTTAATTTAATAAAAAAAATAAATTTTAATTTAACTTATGCCCCATTTCAATTTCATTAGTCATTTGGTAAACTCGAGGGTGCTTGAATTTCAACTGCCTTATCTAGAATAAGGATGCGTATATGGGATTCTGACAAAATGAGAATAGAAGACAATGCGGACTTTTCTGTCTCAGGGGTTGAGAATGCGTACATCCTCCCCATCCTCAAACTCAACCTAACCAAAACTAAATCTAAAACAATTAAATTTCATATTTTGGCACAAACTTGATTTGAAAAGGAAATTGTTCAAAAGACAATTTTCATATGTACGCACACAAACTTAGTCCAACTGTCATTTAAATTTTATTACACAATTTTTTATTTAAATCAAAATTACCTAAATTATTTTAAAAATAAATAAAACATTTGACAATATGAACGGATTAACATTAAGAAAGACTTTCATTTTAAAAGTCATTCACCTTAAAAACCCAAGTACATTTTCAAAACTTTTTATTAAATTGAAAATAAACATAAAACATTTTTTATGATTTTAATTCAAAAAAATTAAAAAAATTTATCGTCTGATATTTTTAAAATAAAAAAAAATAAAAATAAAAACGAAATTTATGTTCTTAAATTAATGACATATTAAAATAACAGAGAACGTTTATTATTTCCATGGATCTCTTGAAAGCTTAAAGGCATAATCCGATTATAAATTGAAAAAAAAGAAAAAATTAAATAAATAAATTCAAGAGAAATTGCACTTTGTTTTTCCTCCGATTTTCATTGAATTTAAAATTTTACGCAAATTAATAAGAAAATATAATGTAAACAGAACAAAATAAATAAATAAATTTAACCTCAAAAATTTTAAAGTGTGGGATATTCTGCATATGCTGTGCAATAAATTTTAAATTTAAAATTAAAAATAAAAGTAAAAAATTCAAGTCAATATTTTCCAGAACATATTTTTTAAAATTCTCTTATTTATTTTAAATAAGAAAAAAATACTTTAATTAATATTTTAGAAATTTTTTTCTTCGAAATTTCACGTGTTCTTTTATTTATAAAAACAAAATTAAACAATAAATCCTTTAGATTAGTTAAATTCACACGTGCTCCTTGTAACGAAAGTATTCTCTTTTTTTTTTTTTTTTGTAACAAAGAGGACTCATTTAATTTAGCATAATTTCAAAAAAAAATGGTATTATAATTGCAATTGATTTATTAAAAATTAAAAAAACTTATTAAAAATTATTATGTCTTTTTACCTCTTGTTTTTTTTTCTTTTTTTTTTTCAATATTTATCTGTATTCAGCAACAAAACCGACATTTTTATTTTGGCTACGCAATTACTTTATGACCAAACAAAAATAAAACGATCAATTCAACACACTATTTTTGTCATTTCAATGGAAAAAATTGCGAACATTTTCTTTTTAAAATTCGTGAAAATTTAAAATCACGAAAAAATCACGTATTTAAAAACAGGAAAACAAGAAAAATTTTAAAAACCGAAAAATAAAATTAAATTAATTTTCTTCAAAATTTCACATGTTTTTTTTTTCTTTTTCTTTTTTTTGCGAAAGTTTTTATATCAAAAATCTTAAGAAGTGAAATCAATTAAAAAACAAAACGGAAGAAAAAATAAATTAAAATAACCAATAAGCAAACACTTTTAAAAAGAGCATCACCATTCAAACTATACCGATCGTTGACTTGAAATTAACTACATACATATTATGTGCTTTTACTTGTCAAAAGATCTTTATTCTTTCACATGCTAAAATTTATCTTATAGATTAGATATTTTATGTATATTTATTTTTTTTTTTTCATAATATATTTATAATAAAATCTAGATTCTTAGAAACATTTCCTTTTTATTTTAAAAAATTTTCTCTTTGTTTTGTTTACTTTCATTTTTTCATTATTTTATGTTTTGTTTTTTATTTATTTTGCAATTTTCACTGCGTTACTTTTAAAAAATCTTCATTTTCAATTTGAAATTTTATGCTTCTTAATTGAATTTTTATTTTGAAAAAATTTTAAGATTTATAATGTGCGAATAAAATTTTAATGCGAAAATTTATAATTTTGTTTACGGTCTTGTTGGACTGTTGGCTTTTTTTATACTTTTATTTTTTTTTTCTTTGTGAAAAAAAAATTAAATATAATTTTATTTTTTAATTCGCACTTTGAGTATCTTTTACTCCAAATTAAAAATATTTAAAAAAAAAAAAATTAAAACAACAAAAAATGAAATTTATTATTTTCAACTAAAAATTGTACTCTAGTATTCCAAACCGTGGCAATATTAAAACTGATGATGAATCTTTAAATCTGAAAATTTTGTGTCTTTTACTTGATTTAAAAAAAAAAAAAAGTAATTTCTTTATTTTTTGTTTTCGTTTCCTTAAATTTCTTAATTTTCTTTTTAATGAATATGTATATACATATATTGTAAACATGTAATTATACATCTCATTTTACTATTTGAATATTATCTTTATTTATTTTTTTTTTTTTTTTCATTTGATGTATTTCTGTTTCATCACATTTAGTTGAAGTTCCACAAAATAATAATGATGATGATGATCATCATCATCATATTCATTAATTCATCAAGTGTATCTTTTTAAAAATATATTTTGAATATAAAAAAAAAACAACAACTAAACAAAACAAAACAAGATGTGTAATTGTATCCATCTTTATGTGATTTTTTTTGTTTTTCTTCTTTTTCACTTTAAAACTTTTTAACTGCATGAATTGTTTAATTTATCTGTCCATTAGTTTATAGATTTTCACATCCTGAAAATAATCAAATGGTTCTAAAAACAAAAAATCCAAAAATTGTATTCTACAGAAATGTGAGTATGCACGTCATCCATGAATGTTTTGAAGAAAAATAAAATAAGAAAAAAAAAATTAAAAATAAACAACATGTGAAAATGATTTGTATTCTGGAAAATGAAAGAAAAAAAAAAGGTGAATTTGTACATGGAAAAAAAAAGATTTTTTTTTTTTAAATTTTATTTTTGTATTCATCATTTTAATGATGACAGGAGAATGTTTATCATTAATTATCTTTTGTTTTTATTTTTTTTTTGGAGTCTAATATTTTTATCTTAATGAAGTGTAAATGTCTTTTTAAATTTTCAATTCATATTCAATGAGAAAAAAATACATTTTTTTTTTTTGTAGGTGATATTTGATTGTACATCGTGCCTTCAAATATGTTATATCTTTAGAATGATGATGATGATGCAGTCAAAACCCATATCTTTAGTTTTCTTATTAAACAACGTTCTACAAACGTCACTAAAAGAAACATTATCAAGTGTGTAATTACATCATACTTGTTATTTTCATTAAGAAATAATCAAAAATCAAAGTGAATCATTTATCAATTTTGTTTGATTTTATGTTGCTTTTATTTAAAAGTTATTTTACGTCTGAAAATTACGTTAGTAAATTTCGTTTGCAAATATATATTTAAAAAAAAAAAAGATTTAAGCTAAGACATTTTTATTTTTCAAATATTGTTGACTTTAATCAACAAAATTCGAAAAATCAAAAATAAAATTCAATTGAATAAAAACAATGCTTTAAAGAATTAATAAAATAATTTAAAAAAAAATTAATTCCCTAAAAAATTGAATAAGGAAATAATTTTCTGCAACATGAAAAATTTTGTCTTGCTGGTCGAGCTATCTTCGAAAAACATTTCGCAAATTGAATATGGCTTGTATTTTACTTTCTGGCCAATTTTAGGTTGAAATTATTGTGTCAATTCTTCTGAAATTCGAAATGTGTCATAAAATAAACTTTTATTTCCAAATATTCTACGTACAAAATACCGTATAATTAACTTCTTGAAGACGTAATTTCTTAACAAATAATATAACACTCAAACATGATGAACCATAAGTAAATAAGAGGGGATAGATTGACGTCTTAACTACGATCAAAATAAGCAATCTTTTTTTTTTTAATTGTTAAAAAAACAAATGTGAAATTAACAATTTCGTCATAGAAATTTCAAAAGATTTTAGTGTAAAAAATGAATTTAATTAATTAAATATAAAAATATTAATCAGGATTTTATGTCTTTTAGCCTTTTAATCGGCCCAGCTAATTTACTTTCAATTAAATTTATAAAAACATGAGATGATTTAAAAAATAGATTTTCTAGAAGTATCCTAAATTTATAAGTAAATAAAAAAAAAAATTAAGTAAAATTAAGTTCGAAAAAATAACGAAAATAAATATTCGCATCGGATTAGAAGAAAATCTGGCAAATTTGCAAATTTTCAAAAAATCAAAAAATTCAAAATAGGTCGTTGTTTCATTTGAAATTTTATTTTCAAGTCTATAAATTCGTGTCCTACAAAATCCATTTAAGTAAAAAAAAAGTATTCTAAAATCAACATTATAAGTAATTTAAAAAAAAAAATAAAATTTTAACTATTTAATTTTAAATTATTTAATTATTTATTTACCAGTAATTAAAAAAATTATTTAATGCATCATCTTGCACTTGTAATGGATCATCAATTTTTAAATTTGGAAAATTTGTCAATGATGAACAACATTCTTCAGATTCTTCAGCAATTCCACTATCATCTTCAGTATCAGTTCCATCTTCATCATGAGGTTCATCATGATGATTAAGATGAAGATGATCTTTTGCTGTTTTAAAAATAAATTCTGCTGGCTTATTAAAAATGTCCATTTTATTATTTTTATAATTTTCCGTACATACAAATTGGTAATTTTAACTTAATTTTTTTTTTTAATCACTTTAAAAATTTATTTTCATAAAACAAGAATAAGAAAAAATTCTTTACATTATTCTTTCTTAGAAGTACTTCGCAACTGCTCATTTACGGAAACAATTATTTAAAAACACTTAAAAGATCATTTCCTTAAAAAAAAAAGCCCACTTTGAAGACAAAAAGAAAACACTTTTAACAGCTGACAAGAACCATCATGTAAAAAGGAAAATTTTTGACTAAAATGTTCATAATATTTTTTTCTTTATGTCACATATCAAAGAAAAGTAATCTCTTGCACTTACATATTTATTGCACTGCAATATGCACAAATAGCAAATAATAATAACTTATAACCAACAAAAAATAACTGCACATTCAAAACCCAAAACAAACAAAAAAATTAATATTTCACATTTGAGCCAAAATTTGATTAAAAAATAATATAATATATTTGGCGAAAGTTTTCCGTATAACAAAAAGGAATTAAAAATTCTTAAATAATAAAAAATTAAACAATTACAACGAACGGGTAATTAAGATAAGAGGAATGCGGATTTTATAATATGTTACCGGTATAATGATTACATTTAAAAATTTTATGTAAATATAAACGGTTCACTATTTACGTTTCAATAAACGTTCGTTGTACGGGTGAATGAATCACAGAAAAAAAATAAAACCACTGATGCAAAAAATATCAAATCAAAAAGCAGGTGACAAAAATTTTTGCATCGAAAATAATCTTATTTATTCGTTCAATATTCGTTTTGAAAATGGCTTTGAGGTAAGAGAAAATCAGCTGAAAATTTTCGTAATTATCTAATAAAGATCCCAAAGGATTTATTTTTGTGTTGCGGTAACAAAAAGGTGTTTCAAAAGTAAAAACTGCTAAGAAATTATTTTAATATAGATTTTCTCGGGGAAAAATGAAAATTCATCCAAAATTTGTATTTGAATTTTCAAATGAAAAAAAAAATTGACATTCAATCATTTTTGCTTTAATTGTTGTTAAATATTTTTACAACAAAATTATTCCCACTTTAACCCTTTTCCGAAAAATATAAAAACTTTTTTTTTCCCCATATTTTGTGCACCATGTAAATCTATTTTAAATAACATTTGCAATTTCAAAATATGTATATTCTGATTTGAATTTATTTTTTTCTCTTTTACACTTTGACAAATTCTTAAACATAATCTAAGATATTACATAAGTGTGCAACTTTTCATACAACTTACATCTATCTTTTCACTTTTAATTCTTTTATTGTTATTATTTTATCTCTTCTATTTTTATTTTTGTTGTTGTTGTTTTGTACGATACGATGACATTTTACGAATAATCTTATTTTAAATTTTGCTTTTATTTAATTATAAATACGCTAAGTGCTACACAAAAAGTATCTAAAAATAATACTCTTAGAATTTTAGTGCATACTTTATGTTTTGTACATTTTTAAATGCAAGGGCTTTTTAAAAAAAAAATAATTAAATGTTGTTCATTTTTTTTTTTGTCAAATTAAAATTTTCATTAACACTTTAGAAAAAAATTTAAAAAAAAAAACAAACTTTTTCTTTCAATCAAAGAAATATCCTAAAGAGAATTTTTAATCCCACTAAAGAAGATGATAGAGCATATAGATATTAGATACTATACAATAATCACTGTATAACAAAGTAGATAAGAATACAAGTACGCACAAAATTGAAAACTGTAATCAGGTGATAAAAAGTCAGTTTTTCAGGGGAGAAATTCTGAATGATGCTAAAGATCGTATTAACGCTCTGAAGGAGAAGAAAAATTGGATTATCAAAGTTCAGAAAAATAAGTTCGAAAATTTAAAATTTTCAAAAATTAAAAGAAAAATAAAACAAAAAAACAAATTAATTGAATAAAATTTATTTTTTATATTAAAATCCCATTAACTTTAAAATTTGGTACATTTTTAACTTTTCCACGGAATTCATTTACATCACAACAATACAAATATCCTTCTTTAATATTTTTTCTTTGTGATGAACTAATATGGAACCATTTAATTCTATCACAAATATCTTTGCATAAAATATTATTTGTAACATCAATTGTACTCAAATAAGGACTATTTAAACCAATCAAAGCTATTCCATTATTAGTTTTTGGATCATGTAAAATTTTCCAATACATTTTTGGTACAGAAATTTGTCCATTACCATTTAAATTTAATTCAACTTTTCTACCATGAATATTTGGGAGTACGTCATTACCCTGAAAAAAAAAAAAAAGAAAAATACATATTAAATGTTTAAGATAAAAATTCAACGACTATTTGTTGATTTTTTCTTTAATTTTCACCTTGAATTTATACATATTTGAAAATTAAAAAACAAACATTACTATTGAAATGTTGATTTTTTTTTTTTAAATACATAATTGTTTTAATATTATTAATGCACTTGAACAAACTTTAAACAAATGACAAACTGAATCTATTGAATTGATAAAGTAAATAAACGTATGCCTAATTGGATTCTGAAAATTACTTTGAATTTCATATGTCAATAAATATTCTTATATACACATATGTACGTTACTGTGTTTATATTTCAAACCAGTTTTTTATACCAATATTTTAGATTTTTCAAAATTGTTAAATGAATTATAATTTAAATTTAATCAATATTTCTAATAATAAAAGAATATCTACTCACAAAAGTTCCTGTATAAACATTTAAATCTTGACCATAATTTCCACTAAAATTCCTAACAATCATTTCAACATCTTTCCAATTATAACCATTAAAAGTTTGCCATTGTGGTGCAGCATTTCCAAACCAAAATGTATTCACTTGCTGTTAGAAAAAAATTTTAAAAAATTGAATAACTCTTCATTGCTTTAAATACATTTAAACTTACTTGTGCTCCATAAAAGAAATCTGCTTTTGCAACCATATGACCTCTAGCCAAAAAATAATCATCATTTTCATGAATATATTTTTGAGCAAGTTCTTTAGATTCTAATAAATAACCAATTGTGTCTATTTGTTTTTGTCTTCTATATAAGAGATCAACATTTAAATCTCTAAAAATCAGAAAAAAAATATTCAAAAAATCTATTTGACATTTCCAAAAAAAAAAAAAAAAAGCCTAATGAGTTTCAATTTTTTACCCATAAATATTTCCTGCTAACCAATTTGGTCGTGCAACATATCTTTGTCCATTTACAGCATCTTTTGTTAAAATGAATTTAGTATAAAGTGTATTCGAAAATTTTGTATCATGACAAAATTCGAATAATTTTACAAATCCTGTTGAAATTTTAAAACCAATTTCATATAAAGTATTTCCTGATAAACATGTACCAAATTTTCGTGAAGTTGATGAAGGCCACTACATTGAAAATAACAACAAAAAAAACAAAATAAATTTCTCAAAATTCAGCAAAAATTCAAAAAAAAAAAAAATTTATTTTTAAACTTACACGTCGACACAAAATATCTTTAGAATTGTATGTCCTTCCATTTGGAAATTCAAAATTTTTACCACCTTTACAAGTAATGTAAGCTTCGTTTCCACTAAAACCCTGAACAACAACAAAAATTAATTAAAACCTGTTTTGTTTTTTTTTTTTGTTTTTTTTTGAATTAAAATTTTAAACCTCAAAAGTGTTACTTGATCCTGAACATGATAATAAAATTTTTTGCCCTTTATCAATTTTAATATTACCATAAGAATCTGAAGGACGTAAAAAATCTGTACCATCAGAATTTAAAAATAATGGTGTTGATTTTGTAGAAATATCTTTATTTATATTTATATTACATTCTCCGTTATTATTGTCATACCAATGATGACTTTTTCTTCTAAAATCAATATCAATATTTAAATCATTAAAAATCTCTGCTGTAAAAACACACGTTAATGAATTTAAAAAAATTACTAAGTAAAAAAAGTAATTATTTAATTTATTCATTTTTTGTAGTTTTTTTTTTCTGTTATTTTTATTTTTCAATTTTTTGCACTGGAATACGAATTAATCAGAAACTAAAATAATTACTGAAACTTTACTATATTCAAACTCACTTTTTATATCAAAAATATAAAAAAAAAAAACTATCTAAAAAATAATGAAAGATAACGATAAGATTCAAATAAAAAATTAGATACTTAATATTTTTAATTTATGGTATTATCTATTAGAGTACCAGCAAAAGAATGATATAATTTATAAAGTATTATACATATATTGTTTCATATGATTGAACAAAATTGTAGAAAAAAAAGTTATTTCACGTGTTTTCATTTAAAAAAAAAAAGCTTCTCTTCTATTTATTGTACATATGTGTATCTACTTTGAGTAATAAACTGATAAGTACTGCTACATCTGTATCTTGTATCTTTTTATTTTTTCCAGATAAGGTTAATACAAAAAAAATCACACAGATAGCTTTTTCTTAAAGGTTAAAATTTCTTTTCTCTATAAATATGAGCACTTCAATGAATTTAATTAATTTCTTCAATTATCACGCATATATTATGCGAACGGTGGTATACCCTTGTCATTATCATCATAATGTTTATGCATCGTCACATCACATTCATAAAAATTCAATTCATTTACAAAAACAGTTATGTTAATTTCTAAAATCAAAAAAAAAAAAAAAAAAATTCTTGAGACGCTTCAAAATGATTCAAATGAGTAATTTGTTTTTTTAATTACATAATAAGAAATCCTTTTAATGTGGTGTTCCTACTTTAAATGTATCTTAAAAATTAATTTTTTTATTATTTTTTCTTCTCTTATTTTTCTTTCACGGCACTAAAGTTCTAAAAAGGTCCTTTACCTCTGAAAGAGTGTTCCTCTAGACTTCTCTGTTTTAGATTTTTTTTCTTCAAAGAATTTTAAAAAAGACCTTATATCTATAAACACCAAAAATAAATAGTTTTCTCACAAGGACCAAAATTTTGAAATATTTTCTAAGTAATTTAAAGCTTTTTTTTCCGTATATCCTTATATTTTGATCCTGCAAATTTATTTTAAATAACATTTGCAAATTCAAAATGCATATGTATTTTCCGATTTAGAAGTATATTTTTCTTTTTTACACTTCACTTTTTTTTTTTGTATTTAGTATTTTTTGTATTCTTGTACAACACAATGACATTCATATGAATAATTTTTTTGAGCTTCAATTTAATTATATTCGTAAGTACATTAAATACTGCACAAACTGTATCTAAAAATATACATTAAGAATTTAAGTTTTTACTTTATGTTTCGTAAATTTTTAAAAACAACGGTTTTTTTTAAGAAAAAAATTTGTATATTGTATAGAAAGTTTAAGAATAAATGTTTTTTCAAGAAATACTAAATTTCAAAATTTCAAAAATCTCAAAACTAAAACACATATTGTATAGTATGTCTAAAAAACTGTTTCTACACTTATTTCTTCATCGAAATGTTCAATAATTGAAGAACTGTACCAATGCATTCTCACTTTTCAAAATACTAGGTACAATTCGCTAGAATTTTCTGCTTACGACAATCTTTCTATATAATATCACAATGAAGTTAAGATTCGAATGATTGATTATATTGTATTAGTCGATTTTTTAATCAATTACACATTAAGATATCTCATTTGAATTTTAAATTTTTCATCTTTATACTTACTTACTTCAAAGATAATTTTTTTAAATAATAATAATAATTTTTACTAAATAATTACCAATTATGTAATATAAATTTTTAATAATTAATTACGTAAATTTAATAATTTTCAATTATATAACCTAAGATATTCTCAAATTATTCAATAACGTTCAATACACCCAAATGTATCTTCAACATTTATCTTTTTATTGTTTTTTCTTTAGAAATGAAAGTTTTCAGTGACAACTACAAAAAAAAACAACTAACAAAATTACATTAAGACAATAAAAAAAAAACCAATACAACCAAATAACATATTATTAAAAATTATTCTGTGTGAAACCGTTAAAGAAAGTAAATAAAAATTCTACAGAGAAAAAAAAAAACACACAAAAGTAAACAGTTATCAAAAATTGTATCTTTCATTCAACTGTATCTGATGATAACAGTAACTGGTTACCTATACTTTAATATAAATTTTTAATAGTTTTTTTTTTTTTTCTAATTAAAACAATATTTTTGTTAGAGCTTTGTTTTTCCAAAAATTAAAAAAATTCAGTTGTGAATGAAACATAATACAGAATGGTTCAAAATATTTTCTATTTTTTTCTATTATTTTTATAGTAATATTTTTAAAAATTAATAATTTGAATGCACGTGTTATAAATACTCAATATGAGCAATTAAATATTTGTAAGTTTTTTTTTTATATCATTTTTCGTTTATTTGTGAAATGTTGTGTACTTAATCTTTTTTTTTTTCATACCTTAAATTTCATTTAATAGTTTATATTAACGTGTTCAAGTTATTTAAGTAATTATTTAAGCTCATAGATTTTTTTTTTTCGAGATACAATAGTTGACTATAAAAAGAATTTATTTTTTTTTTTGTTTCAATATGAGTCATTAAATTTCATTGTAGAAGAATTTTTCAATACATTTTGAATTTTTATTAAAGTGAAAATTTACTTTTTTTATATACACTTAATATTTTGTAAAAGAAAAAAAACAATCTGTTTCAAAAATATTGTTTCATATGATTAAATAAGAATAATTTTGCAAATTGAAAGAAAAACTAAAACTTAATTAATTAAAATGAAAAAAAAAAGAAAACGAAGTCCGTCAATTAAAAGCAAATTTTCAAGATAACTTTCCAATCACTCAATCAACTAATAGAGTTCAAAACATATTTTCCTTCAATGATCTACTCAAATCTATCGAAGACCTTCACCAGTTTATTCCGCCAAACAGTCTGATTACTCGTCAACTCTTCCCAAGTTCCCAGTTACTAATGTTCAGTAGCTCACTTACATTTTTGCCTTGGTTTTGTTGCTAATTTACATATTGCTTACCTAGTCTTCAAACCTTACTTCGCACCCCTTTCTACTTCTATTGATTCAAGATAAATTTCATTTCTATGACCTACCTCATCATTCAGAAAAATAAATAAATATGTATTCATAAAATACCCTATTAAATATTACATTAGGTACATAGTTTCTAATATTTCTCATTTTCAGCTTCAACAGGATGCTCATTAGATATTAATGAAGATCTCGAAGAACCTCAACCACTCTTTATTATTCCTGGTACCGAAATATTTTGGAATCCACAACCAAATGGTATTATTTACATTCCACGTGGTGAAATAATTGAATTTTATTGTTCAGAATCATTTGATAGTCCACTACCGAATTATCAATTAATTAAAGCTGAATGTTTAACAGATGATATATTTTTAATAAAAAATGAAAGATATTATTTTTCTGAAATTTTTTGTATATCGCATGCATATAATGTGGCACGACGTACAACCGATGTATGTCATAATGATGCAACACTTGTTGAAATTGGTTTTGAATTATATGATGGTAGATTTCTTAAAACAATGGAAGTATGTCATGATGAAATTATTGAATCAACATTGTATGTTCATCATACATTGAATCCATCAAGTAATGAATATCAGACTGGTACTAAACGTGTACGTTTTAAAGAAGGTGATTTTTATGGTGATAAAGATGTTAATTATTTATATTCACAAGAAATACAAAAAGAAACAATCGGTTATTTATTAGATGGCAATCATGAAAAATATTTTGATGAAAGTAAATCAATTTTTTTGGCACGTGGTCATTTATCTGCAAAAGTTGATCATATTTATGGATCACAACAAAGATCAACATTTTATTTTATAAATGCTGCACCACAATGGCAAGTTTTTAATGCTGGTAATTGGTTACGTATTGAAGATGGTGTTCGGCAATATGTTGCTAAAAGAAAATTATATGTTGATTGTTATACTGGTACATGGGATATTATGAAACTACCAGATATTAGTGGTAATTTACAAGAATTATATTTATCATATGATGATAATAATAATTTACAAATACCAGTACCAAAATTTTACTATCGTGTTGTTATTGATCGTGCAACAAAATATGGTATTGTTTTAATTGGTGTTAATAGTCCGCATGTAACAATGGATGAAATTGAAAATGATCATATATTTTGTAATGATGTTAGTGATAAAATAAATTGGATTAAATGGAAAAAAGATGATATACGATTAGGATATTCATATGCATGTGATGTTAGAGAGTTTATAAAAATTGTAGATCATTTACCAAAACTAGAAATTAAAGGATTATTGATATGATTTTAATTCTTCTAAGTTTTATTTTTTAGTTATAAAAAGCTTGAAAGAAGTTAACCAGAAGTTTGAAAAAATGCCTTTCCCTCTCTTTTTCAGTTTTATAGAGAATAACGAAGAAGTTGACAAAATTCAATAGTGAAATTCGAATTTCAGAACTAAAAAGTAAATATGTACATAACCAAGAGTTTCTTAAAAGCTTTTACTAAAATGTTGTGGCGTTGTCCAGAACACCTACATATATTCCACTTCGCTTAATATATTATGGAGATATGTATTACGAATGAAATATTATTTACTCTAGTTTTCTGTATTATCTCTACAAAGTTGAGATTGAAATTCTCTTTTTTTTTAAATACTGATTTTTTTTCTATATACTGTGACTTCGGTTAGCTGAAGAAGAAAGTAGTCTTTGAGTAGGAAAGGAACTTCTTATGGATCTCTCTCTGTGATAAGTTGTTGTGAGCAACTTCAAATAAAGGTTTTTTCGAAACTTAAGAGGAAGCTTTTGTCAATAATTTCGAAAACTCAAAAGTAAAAAAATTTTAAATTAGTTTCGAAGAAATTGTTTTTAAAATATTTCAGAATTTTTTTCCATAAAGCTTGAAAATTGTTTTTTTTTAAATGATAACTTTAAATACAAAAACGAAAAACAAGATATAGCGTCGCCTAAATCGTGATCAGCAAATACAGAATTTGGTCAGTTCTAAGCAATTGTTTTATAATTCCCTCTACAAGTTAAATTTTCTTGTAAATTTTCAATGCAATTATTGAAAAAAATTTTTATTTTTTTTATTTTTTCCAATAAAATTAGATAATCAATTTTGTAGAAATGTACTTAAAGGTTTTGCAAAAGAAAAAAACAATCTAGATTTTCAAAATCGTACACCATGTTTTGTGGTATTGTTCTTTTCATCTTTTTTTTTAATTAAAAGCGTGACAATTAAAATAATTTATGAAGTGCCTCTGTCAACATTTTATGATAGCATTGTTTATAAAATTGAATATTTTGATATAGTAATCTTGTTTATTGTTGTTTCAAGGGATTTTTTATATTTTATTTATTTACATATCTGAACAATTATTTAAATTTGAGATTAAGTGTGAAAGTCAAGCACGTTCAATTTTATATCCAAACTCATGATTAGAAAAATTAATCATCAAGATATGTTTTATAAAATAAAATAAATTTAATTCGAGATAAAAAAATTGTTTATAACCTAATTTGAAAGCACATTTTGAAAACGTGACATTCATTCGAATTTCGAACATGAAATTTTCGAAATTTGGATATTTTCGATTGATAATTCATATTGATATGCCTCTTAATTTTTTTCTTTTATCGAAATAAAAAATTTTCTCTCCAAAAGACAAAAAATAAAAATTTAGGGATTTATCAATTAAATTATCGTTCGCTACAATTCAGAGTGATTGATAAAAATGTAGAAACCTCTTCTATAGAGTAGAGAGAGAGTCTTGTAGTATCCTGTCTCAAAAATAAATAGTACGTCTTTTGAGGCTAAGCCACTTCTAAGTCTCAAGATTTTTGTTTCTGAATTTTTTACCCGAATACCGGCAAAGCCAAAGTAGAGTTATGATTTTAGCAGTCTATATACATATGTATATATGTGGATATGTTCATCTGTTCCTTCATAACTCCTTAACTGCTGAACCATTTTCTACAAATGAAGTGTCATTAGATACGTCTTAACACTCTGCGTGTCATAGGATATATGACGTCTCACTAAATCGAATGTTTTTTTTTCGTAATCGGGTTTTAGTTTTTTTTAACTTTTTTAACTTTAATCTTGTATAACCTATCTTTTTTTGTTTATTCCGTTTTGAAAGGAAAAATAGAAAAGTACTTACAGGAAAGAAAAATATTCTGTTTGACCGTAGATAAATTATGAGATGAAGAATATTCGTCAGATGAAAGTGCATGCTACAATTCAAATTATAAAATAACCTTCAGTCCAAAGACGCTTAAAAACATTGGAATAATAGCGCCGTCTTGCGTTTACTTTTCATAGGTTGAAAATTTAAAAAAAAAAAATATAAGAACTTGAATAGAAAATTCATTTATTTTTCTTCTTTACTTTCTATTCTACTTTAAATTGCTTTGTTTAACATTTTTATAAGAAGTAATTAATTCTTTAAAATTGTCTATTTTTTTTTTTTTTCATTATTTTGTTCTCTTCTTTTTCAATTCACAATGCAAACTTCTTTACAAACTTTCATAATAATCATTTTTACAAATTTCATCTAAAACTAAAATTCGCTTTAAAAACTGTCACATAATTAAATTTTTTGTAAGTAGTTTAGTTTAGAATTGTTTTAAATTTTACAATTGACACTAACGTTCTCTTTTTCATTTTTATTTTTTAATATATTTTTTTTTTCATTTTAATTAATTATATATTAATATCACTACAATAATGGAATTTTCGAAAATGCAAAGATGTATCCATAATATAGAATTCAGTTTGATTATCTGTAATATTGAATTATGCACCGCATGGCTTCATCATTTCATTTTTGAAAACACCCATTATGTTTACTGATTGTATTTTTACTAGATAAAAAAATTTTCATTTTGCTAATATATTTTTTTTTTCTTTTTTCGTTTTTATTAAGAAAAAAATTAAAGGTACACTAAGTAAATTTTTCTTAATTCAAAAAATTGAATATATCAACACACAAAAAAAAACTAAATTTAATTAACTAAGTCTATTTATCATTTTTACTAATTCTTTATAAAGTATACAATTTCTACTACGTGGTTTACATATTTCTCTATGATCTAAATGAACTCCACATACTTCACCGATTCCAGGATCTGAAGGAGAAAAAAATAGTAAAATATTAAAATTTACTCAAACTTCTCAAACAGTTGATTTTCATTCAAAATAACAATTATATTTGTAAATTTAATTAAACAAACCTGCAGAATCAACTCCAACAATTCGTAAATAAAGCACTGACATTAATGTTAATGCCGTTTCAACAAAACTAAATACATCAATTTTTAAATTTCCACTTAGATATAAGGCAGCAAAACGTCTATGTAAATCTAACAATGTTGCGGAATCTAAAAAAGAACAAAATGTAAAGAATAAGAATCCTTTCACTTCAATAATTTTTGAAATTTTTTTAACTTACTTTTTTGTAATTCAATTAATTCAATTGATTGCCTTAAAAGTGGTAAATTAAAATCAGCTAACGGTGATCCACGATGTGGTACTGAATAAAAGAATACACCACGTGATGATCTCCATAATGGTGCTGCTGTTAAACGACCACTTTCCCATGCATCAACAATAATTTGTTTAATAAAAATTCCACCTTTCGAATGGCCAACCCAAATAATTGGATGTCCATAGCCAACACGTTTTTCAATTAATAATTCAGTCATTTCACGTGCACGTTCTGTTAATGATGTGCGATTATGTTTACGTAGCCATAATGGACGCCATAAATATGGATCTGTTGTATAATTTACTGCAATCACACGTACACCAGGACAATCTAATGGTAACCAATCACGTGGCCAGCATTTTGAATAGTTTTCGGAATCATTATTATCAGAATTTGATTTATTCTGTTTTTGTTTTTGTTGTTCTTGTTGTTGTTGTGATTCAGTAATTTTTATTGATTCATCATTTGAATTTTTTCTAGTTTTTGTTGATGATGTTAATGAACTTTCACTATGATATTCTTCCCTACGAAGTCGGAATGTTGGAAAACTATATTCCATGCCTTCATAATAATCAATAGATTCTGGTTGACCGCAATCAAAGGAAAAATGCCTAAAAAACAGAGAATTCAAATTAATTCTGCTCTTCCCAGAACTTCAATCTTTTGAAATTTTTCACTTACCTTGATCTCATTTGATTTTCTTGGTCCGATGAATCTGAATCATAAGACTCATATATTAAACCACATTCACTTTCTGTATATCTTGGACGTTTTTCTAAATGTGGTGGTATAAAAATTGATGATCGCGAATGCCTTGGTCTTTTTGGTGGCCGTAATGGTGGCTTTGGTGGCCTTTTAAAATTTTCTTTTCGACCTTCACTATTCCATAATCCTTGTTTCCATGTATTTGTTAATGATCCATGTAAACCATGTATAAATACAATATCAGCACGTATCGGTGTACCTGGTGGTGGTTCAGCTAATATATTAATCGTTACAGATTTCTCTGGTTCATCTGTCATGATATCAGTGGTGGCGAGAATTCGTTTTTCAGGTGAGGAAATAAATGATGATGGTGATCCTAATGATGGTGATGATAATGGTGATGATGATGGTGATGTGATACTTTTTGTTGTGGAGTATTTTTTTAATTTCATAATTTTTAAAATTGGATCGATGCGATGAACAACTGTAAAAAAAAAAAAATATATTTAAAATGTTTCTTTTTAATAATATAAAAAATCTTTGATTTTCCTCTTTCAGTTTACTGTTAATTACTGAAACTCGTTATTAAAATTTTTTAACTTCGATTTTTTTTCAAATTTCAATGAGTATGGTATTCAAAATTTACCTTGTACAGAAGACAAGCTTAATGAAATTGTATTTGCTGCATACGCTAACATATTTGTTAACATATGACGACTAGCTCCTAAATGTTTTAATATTTTAAGTAAACGTACACCACGTATTCCTCTCCATCCTCTGGCAACACCATTACAAAAAGGTAACACTAATCTAATGAGAACACCAAGAGCAATTCGCATTCTATTTCGTTGTGAACTGAAAAAATTCAAGAATACAAAAATTAATAAAAGCAACAACAACAAAATAATTAAATTATTTAAGAAAAAATTAATTAATTTAATTAAAAAACCCTAACAAAACAAATTAACTGTTAAAAATAAAAAACAAATCTTCGCATAAATAATTTACCCGATTATCACATTACGAAATATTTGTCGTCATTTATACACTAGACACCATCGAATTGCATACTGAAACCAATAAATTTTCAAATTTATGGTGAAAAGATACTTTTTTTTTTCTTTTACAATAAAAAAGTTCACGGTTCGTTGTCTTCATTGCAATAATGTTTTTCTTCATATTAATTGTTAATAAAATATGAAATTGCAATAAAAAAAAAAGACTTTTTGTCTCGTAAGATAGGAATTTTTCTATAAAAGATACAACTGCAAATTTTATAAGTAAGAAATAATATCTTTGTATCTTCCATAAAAAATAAAATACATATATATATAATACAATATACAGAAAGAATATGTTATTCTTAAAAAAGAACAATAATTGTCAATTGTCGCCAATTTAAAAATTTATTATGTATAAAGCAGAAATTCAATTGAAATCTATTAAGAAAAGAGAATCTTTTTATCATATGTGTTACGTGTTTGTATGAATGAATGAATTAAACGATGAAAATTTTAAGATTTTGTACTAAAAGAACTCAACGACAAAAAAAAAATTACTACGGATCTGGTAAGTACATGTGATGCATATAATTAGATTACCGCGATAAATTTATAAAATGTTTTATTTTTGCTTAGATACAATCAATTTTTTATATTTAATTTCTTTAATAATTCATTTTTTTTTTTCTTTAAAATTTATCTTACCTTTCTACTAATCTGCATTCCTGTTCTGTTATTTTCATATTATTTTCATTATTAATTAAATTTTTATATTCAATTAATGAATCACATGATGACATCTCAGCATCTGTTGTAGTCATCGTTGTTGTTTTTGTTGTTAAATCTTTGGCATCAATCAGATTTAAATTTGTATCTTTACTATCTAAATAATTTTTATTAATATTTATATTTGCATTGATTTCATCAATTCTATTATCACAGTATGTTACATCCATTGGCTCAATATTATTATTTTCTTTTTCATTTATTTTATTAACATTATTAAAATTATTATCCTTAATTGGAAAAATCATTACATTTGAAGATAAATTTATTTTATTATTATTATTTAATAATTTTAAATTTTCATTTGATATTATTTTCATTATTTAAGAAAATATATTATTTTTTTCATAAATTTAAGTAATATTTTAAGTTAATTTTTTCTCCAGTTTTCTTCTGTTACTTTATCCTGTTTTTTCTTTTTTTTGTACTTGTACTTGATATATGTATATTTTTTTACATAATTAAATAATAAAGTATGTATTTGTTTCAATCTGTAAAAAATATTTAAAAAAAAAAAAAGATTTATTTATTACTCAGAAAAATATTACTTAACCAAGAATCAAAAAAAAAAATTGATAAGTAAAATTTAACTTAATTTATTTTACATAAAAAAAAAATAAAATTATGAAAATAATGCCATCAAAGCTTCAATAAAAAAAAATTATCGTATATCTTAAAAAGTCCTCTAAAATATCGTCCTAAAAATTCAGTAGATCATTTTATTGTTTTTTTGTTCTAATATTTTTTTTCAAATTCCTGATTTTAGATGGAAATAATTACTTGCAGTATTGATTTATTTGAATTAACAGGGGGTGATAGGATGAAAAAATATCTTATACAAGAAGAAAAAAACAACATGAATCAAAATAAATAAACGTCATAAATTCTATACGATAAAAAGAATAAGAATGTCAGATTCTATAAAACAAATAGGCTTGTTCAAAAAATATTTCAAATATTGTATGTATAAAAAGTTCATATTTGATATTTCAAGAAAATTACTTTTTAATTTCTAAAAAAAAAAATTTCGATTTAAACAAGCCATAATATCACTGAATAATCATTTTGTCTTTTTTATTTTCATTCTCATTCACAATTCGAAAATAATTATTCGCCTCTTGACCTTGACTTTAAGCACAATTTACAATACTTTATTCAACATTCTTTTTCAATAATTTCTTCTTTGAATGCTATGCAAAACAAAAAAGAAATTCTTTTGTTTCATTTTTTTTAAACTGTTCATTTAAAACTTATCTTTTCAATCTGTAAACGTGCTACATATACTTTAAGAATACATATACTTAAATAACTATAATACTTCCTTATAAGTAGATATGTACTACATTCAGCGTATTTAAAAGTGATTGTTATAACTTCCAGCCCCTAAATTCATAGATTATACGAACAATTACTTAAATTACACCCTCTGCACCTGAAATTTTTATATTCTACGAGATATCTACATATATGTAGTATATCCTTTTATGCATACACATACACTTAGAAAAAAAATGTATTAGTTAAATTTTATCTCCCATTTTTGTCTAGAAAATTTCCATAAAAATATGAAAAAGAAAAGAACATCCTTAAAGGGATCTCATATACTTATGTAGTTTATTATCCTTTTATTTTTTTAATTACATAAATTTTTCAATTTTTAAAAGAAAAGAAAGAAAAAATAGGTAAAGTGAAATCTAATTACAAACAAAGCTCCATGAAAAGTTTTTTCAATAAAAATAGCATTTAAATAAGCTTGTAATTTTAATCCTTCGATAATTTGATTAATTAAACTTGAAAAGCAGACCTGTATTATGTATTATGTACATATATGGCACATGTATGTAATTAAAATATCATGATACATAATATCCGGCTTATTTTTCTAAATACAGTTTTTTTTTCACACTTGATATTATGTTCATGAATTTCCTCCTTATTTTCCACACGCAATCGAAAAAAAAATCAATAGAAAAAGTTATCGAATTTTTATTTCATAACAGTAAAAAAAAAAGGATTATTGCACTTTAAGAGTGTCGCAATCGTGTTTATGTATTTTTTTTAAAGTTCTTGGCTCTTTCATTTTCTATTTTTTTTATTTGTAATTACGTCAATTATGCTGTTATTTTTTTTTTTCTTTTTGTGAGTTTTCAATTATTTTTAGTTTAAAAAGGGAAATATTTCCTATTTTTCTTCAAACTAAAATAGGCCAATTAAATAAATAAAAAAAACAATCAGTGCCAAGACACCCAAGATGGCATGACATTGACCTACCTAACGTACATGCATTATGATTTTTATTTTTTTTATTTTTATAAAGCATAAAAAAACACAAACAAACAAACCATAACTTACCCCTTAAAATTATTATTATAAACAATTATATTTCCGTGATTTTCATTTATTTTTAAATTTTCATTGATTTTTTTTTTTTAATTTTTCCGTACTGCAGCACTAGTTAGAACTTTTTTTTAATATTTTAAATGCTACCGGTAAAACTATAGTTAAATAATTCAATTAATTTTTTTTCACAGATACGAGTATTTATAATTTTTAACGATGAATTATATTTTTTTTATATGAAAGGATAACTTTTTTAATTATTATATGTATTCCCAACTTTCAACAAAAATCTTGAATATTACTTTTCTTTTTTTAAGAACAAAAAATAAAATTTAACAGGAAGTGAAAACTCAACCGTTATATTTTTCACTAAAACAAAATATAAAGCTATCAGAATCTACTTAATATAGAAATGAGAAAATTAAATATTTTTTTTTTTTACTAAAATAAATTCTTTTGTCTTTTCTTTTGTATCTTTTTATGTTGCGTGTATTTAAACGACTGATTCTAATCAATGAATGCAATCTAAACTATACACAACAAGAAACTTAAATGCACTTTTTCATACATGTTGTTAGTCACATGTATGTGTAAGCTCACGTTGTTAGGCCAAAGCTTTTGTTCATTCAATTTCTTTTTTCTCTACATACATATTTTTAGATTTATAAAAAATCATATCGGTTTGTATATTATTTGAGAGGTGCGTTCATTGTGCATAGCATTTAAAAACTTGAATTCAGTTTTGTTTTATAAGATAATTTAATGGTTGCATATTGAATTCATTTTGGTAATTTTAAGGAATAGGAGATATATTGTAGAAAAATCTTCAACAACAAAAAAAAAAATGGGTAAAATAAACTTTATCAAGGACTTTTCAGACAGTGTAAAGGGTTAGTTTCTGATGACTGGATTGGATGCACCTCTTAAGTCGTTAAGATTTAATGAATTTTATTTTAGTAATTAAACAGATAATAAAAATAAATTCTAGCTTTATGATATTTAAATTGTAAATAACAGAAATTCTAATCAATAAAATTCTTTGAAATTTAAAAAAAAAATTTTTGAAAAAATTTTTCAATCATATATTGTTAAACGCACCCAAAAATAATAAAAGTTCTTCTAATTCATGCATCGGCGCATCGTTCATCTTAAAGCACATTATAAAAATTTCAAAATTTTTCTAGTTACAATTGCAAATCATCTGTGTCAAAAATGTGCAATGTTTATAAGTTTCAGAAAAAAAATAAAATACAAAAAATACCGCATATGTTTAGAAAACTTTTTTTTTTGTTTTTGTTATTAAAAAGTTTAGCTACAAAATGAGAAAGCTTTATAGTAGAAGAAAATTCAACAGTGGTCTACAAAAATAATAAATAATTAAAACATTAGGAATTTTCTGTTTTGTTTATGTACTACGAAAAAAACAATTTTAAAAATAAAAATATTTTTGCCAAAATTACGTAAACATAATATTTTTGTTTACAATTTAATACAATTTTCACAAATTTTCATACGTTTGAAAGAATTAACAATTTATTAATTTAATTTGTTTTTTTTAAAAAAAATTTCACAATTCCGTAATTGAAGAAAATGACATTGAATTTTTTCGTACAAGTTAAAATTATGTAATTAATAAATTTTTTAATTGATTTTTTGGGCTTGTAAAAAAATCATAAACGTTTAATTGAATAAAAAAGTTAATTAAAATAATTTTGTACCGTTTGTATTATCCTTTAAGGACTATTTGTTAAAATTTCAACATTCCCACGAAAATATTTCTACCCAATTTGATTTCATAACTGCCATAATATTATATAAAACGGAGTTACGTACATATTTAAAAAAAAAAAAAAAACACCTATACAATGCCACTAAGGACTTTCTCACATATCATTTATCGTGTGCCCATGCGATTATAAAATTAATCTATTAACTTTTGTTTTATGATGATTTGTGATTTATGTTTGTACCTGTGTCTATATGCGTTTTGTAAACATAATATTCAATGTCTATTTTATCATTTTACCCTTTTCTCAGTGTTGATTAACCATGGCTGATAAGTGATTACGTGAGCCATGTTAATTTATACAAAAACAAACACAATATAAAACTATATCAAATTACTTGTACCTATATAATCTAACTTGTACAAAACATTAAAAAAAAAAATTTAATAATAATAAAAAAAAATGAAACTCTTTATTTTTATCATGTGCAATCAAGTGCAAGTGACAATAATAAATTCCATTTTGAAAATTGAGATCAAATGAACAAAAATAAGTTAAACTTGATTTAAATTGATTATAATTTAAATTTATTACTTGTTAGCGTAGCATCAACAGAATTATTTATTATATTTCATATTTGTATATGCATCAATTTGATTTAACTTTAATTCAGAAGCCTTGTGTTAGAATAGTGTATACAGGCATGTAAATTCAAAATTTGAAATTTTTCTAATTTTTTGTGTTTTTCTTCAGAAAAAAAAAGGTATAAAAAATTAAATTCTACAAACATTTAATGGTTTAAAATTTCACAAATTAACAATATTCTAATTTATGTAAGAATATAAGAAAATAAATTTGAAAAAACAAAATAAAATAATCCCTTTACTCATGTGTAATGTTTATGATTTTGTTGCCAATTTGAAAAAAAAAATAAAACAATGGTCTTTATTATTTTCAAAACTTTTCAAATGAAAACATTATGCAAAAAAAAAAATACATATAAGTATTTAAATTTTCTTCAATTAGCTTTTATTTTTGAGACTAAATTTATTTTCAAAAATAACAAAATGCACGCGATTGTGTTTTTATTTTACAATTACAATTTTTTACATTTTTTTTTTCTTTCATCTTAATTTTAGTAAATTGCAGCATTTTATTGCAATTATCACAGAAACATTAAACGTAATTTGTATAGACGTAAGCATAATTTATTTGTTTGATAGGAAAAAAGCTATTATTTATTTATTTATTTTTTAACAATGAATAACAAATTATTCACCTATCATGAAAAAAATATGCACTTATAATTATTTTTGGTTCGATGCTATTAATGTGATTACACATTCTTTTAAAAACAAAACATAACAAATACAACCTTGACAAAATTGATGATCAACAACAAAATTATCTTTGAAATAACCATAATTCAAATTGATTAGATGCAAATTTTCCTATTTATAACAAATAAAAGTACTTTCAAGGTTGAAATAATATCTTTTTTTTTTTTTTGCTCAGTTATTTTTCGCAATTATGAAATGAATTCAAATGTTTAAATAGCAGAAAATTCAAAGTTTATACACCCCTTTCAGTAATTAAAAATGTTTGATAAGAGAAATTTAATGTTTTTTGTATGATAACAAAAAAAGAAAGTTGATGAGAAAAATTGATAAGTGAAAATACATATAGTTACATATAGTTGAAAAACTAATTGTATTTACGAAGAATTTACAACTGAAAAAAAAATAAAAGAAAAGAAAGTTTTAAACTCTTGAACTTTCTACTTGAAAATTTTATATAAATCCCATCAATAAAGTAATTAAAATTTTAAAATTTATTTCCAGATACTTGAATTAATAAAACATTTGAATTTTTTATTTATCTACGTAAATAAATTTTTTTTTCTAGCAATAAACATTTTGTAAATGAGTGCAAAAGTATCTAAATTTTAAAAAATCAGACATAAAATTTTGAACTAGTTTATAATTATTATTATTATTTTCAATTAAGTCTTATCTTAAATCAACAGCAATATTAGACTGAAATTTATTCAAGTGTTTGGATTATTTTTCTAGATAGAATCAGACAAATGTGTTCGTTTTCGTACTTTTTTGCAACTATTTCATCAAAAACAAACTATGTAGGTATATATTTATTCCTATTATTTTTTGTATGAAAATCAGGGCTGTCGTTTGACTCCAATCGAAGTATTTATATTCCGATTTTAATAAGCGTACTACTCCTTTTAGTTTTATAATCCTTTTTCCAAATCAAACCATGTTAAGTTTTGTGTTTTTTCTGCCACAAAAATCAATTTGCTAGTTTGTGGACAATAGATGCTTTGCAAAAACTATAAAGTATGATACATGTTTTTCCTAAATACTGTTTTTTGTTTCTTTGCTACTTTACTAAACTGTTTGTTCATAATGCCTTATGAGTGAATTTATATGAATTGAATTTATTGATTGGATAAGAATAATTTTTCATAATGAAAAGAGTTCTCATTTGTCTATAACGTACTTCTTTTTTCTGTGGTGTACTCTCTTTTTTATAGTTTTGTAATACTATCCCAACGAAAATATTCTTAAAAAATTTCTGCTCAGTCCAAGCTTTTTAAACACTTTTATGGTTCCTGTATTACGACATCCGATCGATAAGGGTTAAAATTAAATACTTTTAATTATGAGATTTAATTTTTGTCAGTCGTTAAATTTATTTGTCGTTTTAAAATTTATCAGTTAAATACTATCTACTCGTATATTGTAAAATTGAGCATTATTTTAAAAAGCTAAGCATAAAATTTATCTTTTTAAATTACAATAAAAATTGTTATCTGAAATGATAAAAAAATAAAACCTAAACAAAATTATGAGGTTAACAACTTTTTAACTCAATTAAAATGTATATTTAACAAAGAAAGAAATAACAACAATAATAACAAATACATATTGTAAATGTGTAAAAAAATATCTATAATTATTATATATTCAGCAAATATTTAGCATCACATTTTAATTCATTCATTAAATGCATGATTGTTACTAAACATACACATGCCTACACAAATTTTATTATTCATTCATACATACGTATGTATGTATGTACTTAGATTTGTAATTTTTGTTTGTAATAATTTGAAAAAATTCCATTTCTTTACATTTTCAATTTTTAAAACAAAATCCAGTTATCTTACAAGGTTGGAGAATAACATTACAAAAATATCTTGAAGAAAAAAAATCGTACATTTGAATAAAATAAAAAAAAAAAACAAAAAAAATGAAATAGTATCTTTTTTTTTACCACCTACATGTCTTACATTCCACAAAAAGTAATTACGTTTATCAAACAAGCACAAGTATTCTATAATACATATAAAAACTTTGCTACATGAAAAATATTCACTTTCCGAGAAACAAAAAATAAAAAATAAAAAAACAAGAATAAGTATTTATTGAATTTTACTTGAAAAAAAAAACTAATTATTTACGCAAATCGAAATTTTTTAATACTCAAAAGATTGTAT
Source organism: Bombylius discolor (assembly GCA_939192795.1). Lineage (NCBI taxonomy): Eukaryota > Metazoa > Arthropoda > Insecta > Diptera > Bombyliidae > Bombylius > Bombylius discolor. Next base: position 26,837,152 of record OW584241.1, on the reverse strand, counting down.
TCATGACTACGAGTTTTTGTAATTTTCACAAGCAAAATATTCCACAATTTTGAAATCAAAAAAAAAATCTGAAAGATTAAACAATTTGGATAAACAAGATAATTTGGTACTTAGAATTCAAACTTAGTTAACTAGTTCTGAAAAATCGCCATCACTTTTTCGCTTTACGTTGAAGCTTTTTTTGCTGGCAACTATTTTAAGACATTTCAAATTTGTTTTATGTATCATTTTGAAATTTGACAATTGTGTCAAAGTTTAATCCGAACTAACGGAACATTTTTGAAGGGGTAAAATACTGAAAGTTGTTATCCCAATTGCAGCTCATGAAAGTTTTTAAAAATTGATCGGTGGATCAACTTGAAAAAAAAATGTTTGAGCAAAGTTTCTGGAAATTTTAAAGACGAATTTTCGAAACAATTTTGAATACTTGGTTGTGAACACATAAGGTTTAGGATGTACAAAAAAAAAAAAAAAAAAATTAATAAATTGTAAACAAATAACACAATAAAAATAAATAATAGTAAACTAGATTGGACTTTAAACTGTTGATATCATTTTTTGTTCCTCTTGTTTCATAAAATGTGATAAAACAAGAAATTCTTCAATTTTGAATAGATAAGATTTGTGTACTACATTAAAGACATATTTCAAACCAATTGGATTTTTCGTTTAAATCTAGATCACACAGAAAACAACAAAAAAAAGTGTTTTTCTTATTTTATTTTCTATAAAAAAATCTTAAATCTACGCAATTTTCTTTCTTTCAGATAACATAGATTTTATCAATATTCGCTTGTGCGTGGAAAATTAATAATTTTTTTTTAAATCAATGCGGAAATCAATCTATAAAAAATTTGTACCATAAATCAATCGTCTGAAATTTGTATTAAAAAATTAACAAATATTTATACTCGTGCTTACAGAAATGAATATACATATACATACATATGTAAACATGTGTAATATATTAACATATGAGAGTAAGAAAATTCAATAAAAATTAAATTGCGGAAGGTCAAGATTTTCTTTGAGATTGTATGTTTTTCTTTTTTTTTTTACTTATTTTCTTATTTGTTTTTTTTTATTTGCTTAAATTTTTCCCCGTTTTATTTTTCTGTTGCTTGTCATTCACTTTCTTTGAACTTGATCTTCAATTGAATACTTGTTTTTAACTTTAGTATTTGTGAAGTTGTGATTATAGTGTCAATGTAGCTTTAAAATGTGACTTTAATGATAAGGAATTTCATTTTATTTTTTTTTTTTAATTTTGATAAAAGTCTTTTAAATTTTAAATGGCACAGAGTTCATTGATTTCAAGACATATGCTTTTAAAAAAATTATATAATAATGTTTCCATGAAAATAAGTAAAAAAAAGTTGGAAGAGAAAATAAAACATATAAATGAAAAAGATATGAAAGAAATCCTTTTTTACGTGTGAAATTAATTTGAAAGAAAAATAAGCTTTAAAAATTATGATAATCCACTCACTGTTACAGTTCTTATGTTGTTTGCCATGTAAATAAATAATCGAAATCTTTTTGGCAATTTCTTAGAGAAAATAAAAATTTCCCAAAAAGTATACATAAATCAAAAGATGACAATATGAATCTTTCTACATGCTAATTTCTTAGTGAACAACTTAAAAATAAAAAATTTGTCAACGTCTATGACCGTTGCCAAGAAAATCACTGAACTCTATAAAAAAAATATGACATATTTGCGCGTTTACAAAAAAAAAAAAAAGCAACACCAACAAATTTCAATCTTATCAACTAATCAGTTTTAATCATGTTGTTAAGAATAATTAAGTTAAAAATAGTAACAGATGTTAATAAAATCGAAAGAAAAAGATAACAAGGATCAAAAGTCAAAAAAGTTCTCATTTTAATTTTGTAACTTAAACAACATAAGGCTCACTGTCCAGCGTGTTCCTTTAAAATTATTCATTTATTCACAGTGTGAATTTCATAAGAAAAATAAAATGATTCTAAATTTAGCACAAATATTAAGTACAAATTCCAATCTTTTTAATATCGAATTATTTTTAATAAAAAAATTATTTCTATCTACTTTTTTTTTCTATTTTGACAAAAATTTTGCCTTTTTTTAATCGCTTCGAAACAAAAAACGACCAAAAATTCCGCAGTGATATAATTTGGCGCAAAGAAAATAATAATTTTTTAATAATAAACGTGGATTTATTTTTTTTTTTTTTAAATTTCGAAGGAAGTAGGAAATTTAAAATTTCCTTTAATTTTTTATTCTCAATACTTTAAAAAATTTTCCCATTTAAATTTATTTTCAGTCATAATCGTTAAGAAGGCTTCAATTTAAAACTGAGAAGAAGAAAATTATTTTTAAAGAGTGACTTGGCTTTTGTTTAGAAAAACCTAAAACTAAAAAAAGATCTGCATAAAAATGTATCTACAAAATTTTTCTAAACATACATAATTCATTTCTTTTTTTTTTTTAATTCAAAAATCTTCTCTTTTGAGCACTAAAAAAATGTATATTGTTTTTGCCAAATATATTTTTGATTTAAATTTAATTTTTTGATTTTTAATTTTGCAGTAAATTTTAAATAAATAAACAAAATTTACATTAATGAATACATTTAAAAAACCGAAATTCGTCAATCATAACAAATACATTTTTTTTTTTTTACAATACAATACAAATACAAATTAAATGCTACTACCTCTAAAATATAAAAACAAATCCCAACACGTTAGAAGTGCTCTCTTATTATAAATTTAAATAAAAATATTTAAAAAAATGCTTTAAACGGTGAAAATATTTAGTACTTAATTATTTTATTTTCACACCTGTTGAATAATTCATTAAAAACAACAACAAAAAGTATAGTATCATTTCCACATTTATCACTCAGAACAAAAAAAAATGTTATATGAAAAATTTATCCTTGTATAATACAGTTAGAAAAAATAAGAATTAAAAAAAGAAATTTTGAAAGTCCTCATGTTGTTAATATCAAAAGATCTCTGTAGCACGGTCATTTAAACATTTTTCTGGAAAAAAAAATTCGCTGCTAACTAATTTTGAGTATACAAATGATTAGTGATAAAGTGAACTTTTTATCCAATGAATCAAATAAAACGTATTCAAAAAAGATAAATATCTGTAAAAAAAGTGTCAAAAACATTTGTCAAAAATCTATGGAATGACTCTCAATAGAGAAAAAATTCAATTGTGCTGAACAGAAAATGAAAACATTCTAAAGAAATTGCAATTAATTTTAAATAGTTTTTTTGTTTACCTTCTTGTTTATGTTGAACATAAACATTTTTTAATTGTAATCCAAAGATACATTATTTTCTTATTGTAAAAAATAAACATGTTTTCTTTATGCAAAAAAAATATCTTATTATAGTCACGTCTATGAAACGTTTTTTCTTATTAATTAATTTTATTTCTCTCACTCGTAAATACTTTTTTTCTAAATATATTGTTTTACATTTACTTTTAAAACGTTACTTATATCTCTATATAACTACAAGTATCTTTTTTTTTTCTTTGTAAAAAAACTTTTTCTTTTATAAAACTTCCACTTTTCATACAGTCTTTATTTATTTATTTGTTTAATTTCTAGAGCAAATATCAATTTGAATTATTAATTAAAATTACATCTACAACATTATCAGTAACAGATAAGATACTATAGAAGTACTAGATTGTTTTATAACACAAATAAATTAACAATAACAATCACCAGTAGATATACATAGTTACTAACTGATATTGTAATTTTAAATCTTAAGAACTCTTATCGCACTAGATACTTCTAAATTAAGAATTTTTGTTTTTTTATTTCATTTTTTTTCTTTTGTAAAAAACAATGAATTATACATCAAATAAAAAAAACTAAAAAATTTCTAATTCAAATTCAAAAGTACATTTATGATTAATATTGTTATATACATGCGTTATTCACGTGAACTTCGTACTCTCTTATATTCTCTGAAAAATACACAAAGTAAAAAAAAATGTGTAATTACAAATTTTAATTCATTATTATTTAATTACTTTCTGTTTAAAAAAAATACATGAATAAACAATGAAAATATGTTGTATCCAAAAGGTAAAAAAAAAAGTATCTTATTTTCTGTTTAATTCACTATGTATCACTTTTTTTTTATATATATGGGTCGTTTCACGGAAAGTGGTCAATTTTATGTCCTTGTGCATTAATATAAGAAAAATTAAAATATTACGATGATTTTCAATTAAATACAATTGTTTAAATCTTTTACTTTTCGTTGAAATTTAATCTAGAATCGAATCTTTTTTTTTTAACGAAAAATTATCAACTTTACTGTCAGTTGGTCATTACCGTGGCTGTCGCCACGGTAACTTTTCAAACACGCATGCAAAATATCGTTATTTGTTTTAAATTAAAATGCCTCTAGAGTTTTCTATTCAAAGAATAATGTCTGCGGATCTCTTAAACCATGCCAAATTTCAAAATGGGTGCATAGATGAGTTTATCTTACGATCTGTTTCTCTGTCTTCATATTATGTTAACGCCTATACTTCTCTTAATTTTTTTTAAATTTCTAAGAGATTAGAACTCCGTGTAATAAGTACTCTTCATCATTATTTTAAAAAACATCATAGCTTCTAAATTAGTCTTTCTTGAACTGTTTAGTGGTAAGGTTGTGTTTTTTTGTGTAGTGTTTAGGTGAGGTTTCTGCAGTGTCACAAGTGTATCTGTCATTTCCATGGTAAGTTAATTTTTTTATAAAAAATATTAAAATATGTTCACTTGTTTCAATTCCACTTATAATTTAGTTGTCTCTACCAGAAAAAAAATTTTAAACTAAATTTTTCTATATTTTTTCTATCGTTTTGTTCGAAAAACTTTGAAATTGTCATTACCGTGGTGTCATTCCTTTGTGCATTCCATTAACACGGAAATGACTATTTTGACACGAGAATGACATTTTCTATATTTTCCAAGCGTATTATATAAATTAGTAAAAAATCACATGTTTTTTTTATAAATATTATTCTTAATATTAGATGGCATCAAAAAAAAAAACTCGGGAAGAAATACTTCAAAAAAAACGAGAAGCAGAAAGAAAGCGCCGACTAAAAATAAAACAAGACCCTGTACGTAATGAAGAACAAAAGAAGAAAGAACATGAAAGATATTTGAAAAAGAAAAGTCAGAAAAAGGTTTTGCCAATTAACGAAATGACAGACAGAAAGCAAAGAAAGCAAAGAAAAATTTGGAGGGAAACAAAAAGAAAGTCAAGAAATAAACAAAGGAAAGAACAAGAACTTGAAAGGAATTTGCGAGAAAACACTCCACCTGATAGTGATGAAGAGATGGCTCAACAAGAACCTCCAATTCCTCGAAGACAACCGTCTCAAGTTAAAAACAGGACTGAAGCTTTAAAAAGAATTCGTGCAAAACATAGAAAAAAACGATTTCTACTTTCAATAAAACAAAAAAAACAAATTGACGAGTTACGGTTAAAAGTAAAAATGTACCAAAAACGATATGAACGCCTCAAAAACAAAGAAAAATCTAATTTAGAAAAAAAAGTAGAAAATATAATAAAATCTGGTTCCGCTGAAATATCAAAAAATTTAATGAGAGGGGAAGTTTTAAAGGAACAATTGAAATATAATTATTTGAATTTGAATAGCGAAAAGATGAAACAATTATTTACCAACATGATTTGCGGAAAAATTTTAAAAAAATATAAATTATTATCAAGGTGCCACTCATTTTCAAACAGAAGACAAATTAAAAAGAATGAGTTGAATTATATTTCATCGAGAAAATCCAAAGCAAATAAAAACATTAAAAATAAAATTAAACTATTTTTAGAACAAGATGAACATTCTCGCATGTGTCCAGGGAAAAATGAATTTGTAAGAAAGGGTAACCAAGTTGAACAAAAAAGGTTTCTTAATGACAGTCTTAAAAATTTGCACCAAAAATTTAATTCAATGTATCCAGAATATAAATGTAGTTACACTCTGTTTTGGCAAAATTGTCCATTTTATATTAAACATATGAAAATACAAGATCGAGAAACATGCAAATGTATTATTCATGCAAATATGGAACATCTAATTTCAACACTTATAAGAAATAAAATTATAAATGAAAAAAACCCAAAGGAGGTAATAAATTCGGTCTGTTGTTCTTCATATAATACTCAATGTTTACTAAGATCTTGTTCTATTTGTAAAAATAAAACAATGCATATTGCTAACATTCCTGAAAAGGAAATAAATTATTTCAAGTGGATTAATGTAAAAGAAACAATATATTGCCAGAAAAGTAAAAAAGAAAAAGTAGTTAGCAAAATTACAAAGAAAGTCCTGTCAATTATGTTGAACGGTTTAGTAAATGAGTTCAATGAAATGTTACCAAAATTTTTGTGCCATGAAGGCAAAATATTGCACCAGTATATCGAAATGCGACAACTAAAAAACAACTTGAACGAAAACGAAGTTCTCATCCATATGGATTTCAGCGAAAACTATGCCATTAAATATGGAGAGGAAATCCAAAGCTTCCACTTTGGTGCATCTAGAAAACAAATCACCTTGCACACTGTTGTTGTTTATTCAAAGTCTAGTAATGGAATAAAACAAGATTGCTATTGTACAGTAAGTTCATCATTAGCACATAATGTACCTGCTATCTGGGCCCATCTTTTTCCAATTTTAGAAAGACTTCCAAAAAATATTACTACTCTACATTTTTTAAGCGACAGTCCTGCAACTCAATACAGGAATAAAATGATGTTTTATTTTTTAGCAAATGAGCTACAAAAGTATTACTCGGAACTTGTAAGATTCACTTGGAACTACTCTGAAACGGGCCATGGAAAAGGGGCACCAGATGGAATTGGGGGGACTTGTAAAAGAATTGCAGATCGCTTTGTAAGTTACGGCAATGACATTACAAACGTTTCAACATTAATGGAAGTCCTGCAGTCGAACTGCACAGGCATTAATTTTTTTCAAATTGATGATAATGATATCCAAAAAATTGCATCATCTTTACCTAAACATGTCCAACCCTTTAAAGGTACACTTGAAGTCCACCAAGTAGTTTCAGGAGTAACAATCTCAAATTTACATATGAGAAAATTAAGTTGCTTTCAATGCCAAAGTGAATGTTTACATTTTGATCTTGGATGTTTAGAATATGAGAATGAATTTCTTGAAGAAGAAGAAGTCATTAACATAATTCCAATTAATAGTCATGCTGAAAAATTAAAATACAATGATGTGTATTCATCTTCCTCATCATCAACTTCTTCATCTCCTGATTGTACACAGGATATTAAAAAAGGAACATTTGTTCTTGTGACTTTTCCAGGAACAAAAGGAAAGAAATATAGGTAAGAGTACTATACACTGTACTGTATTTACTTTCAAGAAAATTTAAAAGAAATTTTTCACTTCTATTCTAGGTATGTAAGTCTATGTCTTGAAGATCCTGAGATAGAGGAAAGAGAAGTTGAAATTAAAGTAGTATCTTTGAAAAGCATTAACACTAGTAAAACAAAATTCAAAATACTCGACGATGACGAATCTTATGTGAAATATACACAAATAACAAAAATATTAAGTGAACCATGTCTTACAATTGAAAACGGACAACAATTATATGAATTTAAAAAGAAAATTGACGTATATGAACTTTAAATAAAAGACTAATGTGAAGGTTGTGAATTTTTTATTCTTGAAGAATATTTTTTTTTTTTGTTTTTCATTAAAAAAATTAATTGAATTAAGAAATAAATTTGTTATGTTTTGTTATCTTTTTTAAGTTTTTTTTTATATTAAATAATAAATGAATTATAATAATTAAATTTATGTATTTTATTATTTCCTTGGCTTTACATTGTTCAATTCCGTCATTCCCGTGACAATAGTGTCATTTCTGTGTCAACTAAATCCTCAAAATCCTTAATAAATCCTGTAGAACATCATAAAAAACGTGTTCCTTTGTATAATAGACTTGAAATTTTATGAACAATTCTTTAAGCATTAAATAAAAACCAATATAGTAAATTTCATTTTTTAAAGATTTTCAACAGTTTTTGACCACTTTCCGTGAAACGACCCATATACTCATGAATTAATTTTAAAAAAAACAATTAGTAAATCGGAAATTTATATTTATGTACTTGCTTTTTAATTTTCAATTTTTAATTTTCTAAGCGCCAAAAAAAGTGTTACACCACAATAAAGAATCTTTTCGCGTATTAACAGTTTCACAACAAAATTCATATTGAAAAAAAAAAATTTAATGATGCTTGAAGCTTTTTAATATTACAAACAAAAACATGTATTTGAGCTTTTAGTTAATTAAATGTATGGAAAACTGGAAATTATATGTACCACAAGTCACATACTTAAATAAAATTTTCAATATACATACCTATTAAGCTCGCGTAATTATGAGGTCATGAAGAAATTTCTTGAAAAGCTTTATTTTAAATTAAAACGTCACTCATACAATAGATTAAAAATTTGATTTGTTAACTTTGAGAAATTTCAATATTTTTCATCTATTGCTTATTACCGCTTGTTCCCTTTGAATATCAGAAAGTAGTAGATGCTGAAAATGAGGTCAGGTAAAATATGTATATGAGTACGCTTTTGAAGCTAAGGAAAGGAATAATTTGTCTAAAAGACGTACTCTCAACTTGTTTTATGGTAAGTTTACACAATAGAAGACATTTGTTTTCATATACCAAATGGAAACATACTTTTTTTTAAATATTAAAAATAAAAATATTTTATACAGAAAAATTAGTGTCAAAATACTTTATTATAAAAAATAAAAAAATACATTAATTTTAAAATAGATATAACATTCATAAATAATATAAAATTTAAAAAAGTGAGAAAATAATTTAATAAATAAAAGACTATTAAGTATAAAATACTAAAAATAAAAAAAATTTCACACTTGTGATGGAAATTTAAATTTAAAGAAAAAAAAATTGAATATGGGTATGTTCAAAAAAGCAATAAAGCATTCATGATGTGAAAATTTAGCCCAATACCTTTCATACAATAAATTTTATGCATCATGATTACGTTTTGCTACATTTTTAAAAATACTTTATTTTTCAGTCAAAAAAAAAAAATATAGCGTTTTTTTTTTCAAACAAGAAATTTATGAAAATAATCTGGTACTGTACTTAATATTCTCCAATTAAATAATTTTGATACTGCTCTTCTTACATTATAATCATTTTGTTCATCAATTTCTTTTTCATTTGATTTTTGTTTTTGTTGTTGTTGTATTAATGCATCATCAATAACTTTTAATAATTTTGTATAAAGAAAAGATTGACGAAATATTGGTTTACTTAAACTTAAATGATCATCTTTTAATTTATAAAAATCACCATAATCAATATATGCTGAATTTTCATTAACAATTGTTAATGGAAATTTAAATGTTGTTAACATTGTTGGTTCTCCTTCAGCAATACTAACAATTTTTATATTTTTTAATGATGTACGAATTTCTTTCATAAAATCATCATGTAAATTTTTTAATTTTGGTGAATTTTCTTCTAATTCTTTAACTTCAATGGACGGTGAAAAAATATATTGTATATGCTGTTTCCATCTTGCAATTGGACTACCTTTATGTGGTGTACCAAGAAATATAATACCTTTAGAATTTTTAGCTAAATTTTGCATTTTTGGATCATTACTATGTAATGCTTTTGTAAGTATTAATTTACATAATAAACCACCCATTGAATGACCAACCCATACAACTGGATGACCATCACCAACTCCAGCCTCAACTAATTTCTTAAGTAATAATGTTGAACGATTTTCTAATGTACCTTGTCCTTTTTCACAAGGACATGCTTTTGCATAATGCACTGACCATTGTGTAACAGCTGATGTATAATCAATTCCAAGGACTCTGTATAAATTATATCAATGAAAAAAAAATTCTCTTCATAACGAGTAAAACGTTACCTTATATTTGGATGATCCTCTGGTAACCAATCCATTGGCCAGCAATTTGTGTACTCTTCAGCATCATCATTGTTTATCCATTCGTCGCTACAAAAACAAAATAAAATCATATAAATACTTGAAAGCACAAAACTTTAATTGAATTTAATTCTTACCCAGGAATACTGTATAAATCTTCTGATTCTGAACCATTAGACTTCAAAGGACAATCAGGAAAAACGACCTACAAAAATAACAAAAACGAATAAGAAATACTAAATAAAAAAGCATTAATTTTTAGACAATTATTATACTTACTTCCCAATCTGAATCTAATTCAGCACTTGTTTCTAAGGTTTCAACTAATTCTTTTGTAGCCAGATCACTAATACCAGACGATTTACTCTTTACCTTTCGCCTTTTATTTATAATTGGAGCCTCAGTTGAAGTAATTGATTCTTTAGACCAAAAAGAAAAGTAGAAAAAAGATTTGTTAAAATTTTTTATTTAAAAAAAAAGACGAAAATTTCAACTACACAAAGAAAAACACTATTTGATGAAATTTTTCATTAAAAAAAAATAATAATAAGCATTAAGAATTTCCAATCAAAACGTAATCTCATTTAAATTTAATGGAAATTTACTAAATTAAAATTTAATCGCAAAATATTTTCTAGCACGTTTGTTAGTTTGAAAGTAAAGGAGAAATATTTCAAATTTCCAATTTCATTTTAAATCTTTTTTTGTTTTAGCCCCAAAAAAAAAATAATAATTTTGAATTTTTTTTGTCTTGTTTTGCTTTTCCTTTTCTTTAGTCAAACATTCTAATGGCAAAGGATTTTTTTTTCACCACGCTAAAAACATTTTGAAAGCAAAAACGAAAAAACAAACATGAATTATGAAAAAATTAGATTACAGGATAAAACATAAAAAGTTTATTTTTTCTTCAATCTGAAACTTACCCTGAACCTGATTAAATTTAACCGAAGATTTATTATTATTTTTTAATTCGTATGCTTTTTTAAATATACCACGTTTTGTTTCACCAACTAAAAATACATCATCACTTTCGCTCGTATAAAATGCGTTCTTACCATAAAGACCTAATTCGTTCGATGATTCTCTATCCTTTTGTCTCCATGTATAAAATACACCACCTGAAAGTAGAAAAATAAAATTTTTAGTCATAAAAGCACAGTGCTGGTGAATGAGAAAAGAAAGAAAGTGTTAATGGATGACCTATTTGAACTTCTTTAGAATATAAGGAGAAAACACATATGTTAGGAGAGTGTTTCACAATTTGAGAGTTCTATATTTCTGAAATCAAGGACTTTGAATTACCTAATAGTCCATGAATGAAAATAATATCCAATTTTGGTTTTGTTCTTTGTCTTTGTCTTGGATAAAGTGCATAAATATTAGGTGGATATGTTGTTGGATAATTATCATCACGGTCTAAATTTGCTAAAACTTTCGATGAGATCACTTGTAATCGTAAATCTGGATGATTTTGCAATTGTGATAAAATTCCAACCCAACCTGAAAGTTGGAAATAATAAAAAAAAATTAATAAGAAAGAATCTAACATTTAAATTATAAAAATTAAAAATCCACGTACCAGTTACATAAAAATGATATTCCGAATCTTTAACCATTGCAATGTTTGATAAAACTTTGCAAATTGTTGCTAATGTTTCATTGTCTTTTGCAAAAAATTTATTTAGCTCTATAAGAGTTAATAAACCTCCTTGATCGAGTATCTAAAATAGAAACAAAATAACGTTTAACTTTTTTTTTTTTCATCAATCAATCAATAGAAATACTTACTTTCTGACAAACAATCTTATCTTCTGTGATATGATTTAAAAGTACAATGAATTCTTTAAGTAAATCGATATCCTTTGTTCTTACATTAAAATCAACTGGATGTAATTCATCAATATCGGAATCCTTAATTAATTAAAAAATTTAAATTAATTTGGTTTTCTTCTTTCAATAAAAAATTGTAATAATTAAGTTCGATACACACACACATCCGCCCCGATTCCGGTCACAAATCACATATAAACATGTGAAATCTGATCGGATGGATCAGAGCCGGATCGAATGTGTGTGTATGTACATGGTTTTTTTATTTTATTTTACCTTAATATGTGTTACATTTGTGTGAAAATCTCTTGATAACATATTTTCAATACACTTATTTGGCATTAAATTTTCTAACATTTGATATATTTCTTGTAATAGATATTTTGGATTTTTTATTACACCATATTTATGTACTGGTATAAACCAACGTTTATCACAATTTGATCTAGCTAATGATATTGCTGTTTTTGGATCACATATTTGTGCTAAATGACGAAAATCCCAATCTTTTAAATGATTTATTGATGCTAATTGTCTAATTGCTTTTAAACGATCATGTTTATCACCATTTTGTGCAATATTTAATAAACGCCATGCAATTGAATGTTTAAATGTTTTCCACCATTTACCAAGTGGATGAATTATAATATTAATCCAATTCTAAAAATTTTAAAATCAAAATAAATTTAAAAATTTTGAAAAAATAAAATAAAATAAAACACTTACCTTATCTTCTTCTTGTTTCAATTTCATTCTTCGCATTGATTCCCTATAAATATGATATTTAATATAAATATAATCTGGACGTTTTTTATCCACATCAAGGACACTTGTATCAACTAATCCTGAGAGTAATTTTTTTATTTTATGTCTTTCATAAAGTACAAGAGCACATCTGAAAATTTAATATTAAAAATCAAATATGTATATTAAATATTAACAAAAATCTTCCTAAATGTGACAATCTAATCTCTTAAACCTAAACAGGAAGGACTGTTGGGCTTTCGTATGGTAAATCACAGGGCAAAACAAATGCAACCACCATATTGCGGTCATGAAAGTGGTCAGAGATTCTACTACTACTACCTCTACAGGCCTTCTCTAAGATAAGGATGCGTGCGTGGGGTTCTGATGGAATAAGAATGGAAGACCCCTAAACAAGGTCCTCTCGTTTACTGGAAAAACGAGAAGTACCTAGGTACTAGAAACGAGGTACGAGATTAAATGGACTCTCCTGCAGTGATGTTGACTCCGATCGGAGTAATTTTACTCCGATTTTAATAACCGTACTCCCGTATTCCTCCTTTTAGATCGGTACTCCCTTTTTTATTTTTAATAAAGAACAAATAGGTTTTTTTTTTTTGCTTGCATTTTTCTTAGAAGAAATTCAGATCATATCATTTAACTTTTCAGAAAGAAAAAAGACTTTTTTTTTATTGTTAGGTTTGTTTTCATAACTTAAAATAGCTTTGTTTTTACAAAGTACTCCTTTTTTCTGTCGCGTACTCCCTTTTTTTATAGTTTTGTACTATTATTCAAAAAACCCAAACGACAGCACTGCTCTCTTGTATGAGTGGCAACATCATTCCCCCACCCACAAAACAAACCAATCAAATTCACACCCAAAAATAAAAAAATTAAAATAAAATAAAATAACTGAAAACAATTTACTGAAACAAACTTTTATAACACCCTATGAAATTTCAATAACAAAACTTGTTTTAAATCTATGCAACAGCTGTTTTTAAATTATCCATCGAATTTCCCAAACAAATTACGAAAGAGATAACCATATTATCTAAATATATTGCCGTCACATAAAATCATGTTTTTCAAACTGTTCTGTAGAAAAAACGAGATAACTAGTAAACACAACAATAATATGACCAAAAAATAATTTACAGACACTAATTATGAAAAATATCTAAATTTATAGAAAGAAATTGAATTAGGTACTTAAAAAAAGGTACCTTGGTAGGAACACTAAAATATTTTTAAAAAAATAAATTTAATACACTTACAGACTAGCTACACCAAAACCCCCTGCAATTCGTCTATATTTTTGTTGTTTTAAAACAGATTGCATTTTTCGCAAATATACATTTAAATAATCTTCCTGGTAATTTATTACCTTGAACAAGGCTTTTTTTACCTTAGATAAAGGCACAAATGTTTTTTTTTTTTCAAATTTTTTTTTTTCAACTAACACAATACACTCTTTTTTTTACTTAAAATTTAATTAAAAATTTTTATCACAGTTTAATTACACTTTTGTTTTTCTGTTTTTAATAAATAGTTTTTATTTTTTGCAGTATAGATTGCGATGCAAATTAATTATGTATAGTTTATTATAGTTTATTAGTCACTCAAAAATTGATCCGTTTTCAAGAAATGTACATTCGCTAATGAAGAAAATCAACTGATTGGAACAATAAAAATATCTGATGATTTGTAGTTGTATTGTATCGCACGATTTCGCGAACAAAAAGAAAATATATCTTTCTTATTTGATCGTATTTTTGACGTAATCAACAAGCTCCAATGCCAACTAAAAAACAACTATGCAAACGGTATTTATTTGCCACAAAAACAAAAAACAAAATTTAAAATAAAAACAAATACGAAATAGTTTATTATAGAAGAAAAATTATTTTAAGTTTGAACGTGTGTGTGTGTTGTTGTGAAATGTAAATTCACTTGTTTACAAAATTTAACGCAACAATGTTTGACTACAAAAATTTGTAAACAATAACAAATGAATTGAAATGCACTTCTGAGAAAAATGCACAAAAATAGATAGAAAATAGATTTGTTTACTATTAAACGAACCACACCCTCTGTTTATTATTTTTTATGACAACAAAAAATTTGTAAACAAATTCTATTTCTAATTTATTTTTGCGTATAAATTGCAACAGGAAATCGAAAGATATTGAGGTGTTACGTTACGGCTACGACGGCGTCTAAGAAATTTATTAAATTATCAATAATAAAAAAAAACATTTGTTGTGGTTGCAAACGATTTACAAAATTTTGTCCATTTCAAACAAGTTTTATGTTAGATTTTCAAATTATCATCATATGGTCTACGGATACGACTCATACGAGTCATAATAAAAACAAAATGTTTCCAGATTAAACCACAATTCCCTTTTGTGGGAAATTTTCTTATCTATAATTTCCCTGAATACAAATTTTACTTTTCTTAAAATAAATCATTTATTTCTGTTTATTCGTTGCCAAGTTTTCTATGAAACGAATTTCAATTGATAGAAAACCGTTAATCAGAAGCTATATTTATAAATATAAATATATTGATGTACAAACTTTTGAGTGTACATTTTTTGCATATGAAAAAGGAAATATTGGAACATTGTGATCGGTCTTTTATAAAATCAGTTAATTAAAATCTGTTGAATACATCAAGGCATCAGCATTGAAGTGTCATTTAAATTATCCTTCCAGGGTAATCAAACTTAAGTTGATCTTTGCACTCTAGGGGTAATTACTAATTACATTGAGTTACTTCAGAAGTTATATCTTAAAGTGATATCTCGAGGCTCAAGGAAATATGTGTAAATTTAACGCTTTTAACGGAATCTATTGACAATAATTTTTAAAAAAAGATTGAAGATTCATTATTCCCACTTCTCTTCTCTATTTCTAAACCTATTTTTAAATATTTTTCTTTCCAAGATATTTTGGAAATAAAAATACAAATTTAATGTTCTTAATTTTTTTTTATTTAAATAAAATCATTTAAGCAGATCTTCCAGCGCCTACTTTTTTACTTGTTAGTGGTTTTTGAGAACGCAATACTGCTGATGCTCTACGAAGTGCAGCCTGGAAATAAAGAAAAAAGTAAAATTAAATGAATGTTCCAAAAATAGAAACAAAATAATTTTAGCATTTTTATCTCAGATAATTGTTTAATCATTAGGAGTTCATCGATCTTGGTGATAAAAAAAAGTATTTCATCATGAAAGAAAGCAATATTTAACTAAAAATTAAAAAAAAAAAGACTTTTATTTACCTGTTTCAAATCTGTACGATATTTATTTGCTGTTATTAAATTCTTCAATTTTTTCAATGATCGTCTTGGACCAGCCTTCATTGTAACACGGACAGTATTTTTGGCTGGGCGATTCTAAAAAAGAATTTAAAAAAAATTAAATAAGTTTTATTCTAATTATATTTCTTTCTCAATTTACCTGATATTTCCGTTTCTTCATGACAACGGTGAAACCTTTCTTATCAGCCGGTACAATACCTATTGTCTTCTGATGTACAAGTCCACTGTATCTGTATGAACTCACATTTGTTAAATTATTGGGCTCCTACAATAAAATGTAACTGTAAAAATATATTGCTGTAATAAGGAATATGATTCAAAAGAGGAAAAAAAATAAAATAAAATTCTTCAGTAGTAGCAAATAATTGTATTTTTTTAAATCATGATTGATCAATATTTGTGTTTTCATCATTTAAGTATAAAAAGCTAATGCATAACACATTAATATCTTAAATCTTTGGAACATGAGATAGGAATTGTTGAATATTTCAACATAACTATGGATCACAGTTTACTAAATATTGAGGTTATCTTTGAACGAAAACACCCACACTTATAGTTCCCTCTACTCTCTACTATTACGTTATTAAACTAAAAATCAATAAAATATTTTTGATACTTACTGTACTAAAAGGTTTCTTGATATCCCTTTTTTTTAAGAGATTAGCATGATGATTACGAATAATCAACCAATTTAAATGTGAAGACGTCGACATTTTTTTCCTGAAAAATAAAAAATGTTCTTTTAAATTGTTGGAAATTAAATATAAATCAATTTTTTTTATATTGTTTTATGAATTATCTTCAGTCTTGGGTGATGAATTATAGTCTTCAAGAACTCTTCTGCTTATTGAATTCATCATGGATAATTCAAGTAAAATTAATTAAGAAACACGTGCATTCTTTAAAATACTTTTTCATAAAAAAACTTGATAGTTACCAACAAATTTGAAATAAATTTATTATTCTCGAATTTTAGACACAAAAAAGATTTTGAAAAACATTTTTAATTTTGAAAAAATGCACATTTTTCAATAAAAATTAAAAAAGAAAAATCTACACTCACCTTACTTCAAGAACGTCACGACGAAAAAGAAGGCTATTTCAAGATGGCTGTAGCATCATCATGTCGACTACGACATTACCATATTTATTTTTTTCTACCTTTCGAATTGAAAACTGGCGATATATAGTATAACCTGCAGGGCTGTCGTTTAAGTCTGATCGGTGTATTTGTACTTCGAATTTAATACCAGTACTCCCGTACCGTAGTTTCAGTTTACTAGCTGTTTTGGTGTCAAAGTATCATATGAAATCGAAGCTTGTGGGTTATTAAGTGAATTTTTAATTTGTATTTTATATTTCTTCTTGATTTGTTTCGTAGTGAAATTTGTTCAAGTATGTAATTTATTTTTTAACATGTTTTTTGGGCATTTAAATTCAGGCTATTTTCAAGAACATAAGTGATCTGAGAAAAAATGAAGTGATTACACACACACAGCTATGTAGACTGGTTTTTTCGAAAAAGGATGTCGTATTTGAAAAATAATTTTATCATTTAAGAGTATAGATGGCACCACAATTTAGTTGTCTTTTCCTCCTGAAAAGAACAAAGTAATTTATAAAAAATGACATATGGAAGCGACGACATTTTGTTTTGATTTTTAATTGTTTTTTTCCACGGTGTTTTTTTTTTTTCTATAAAAATCGAGTGTTCTTGATGTAAAATTCTGTTTTTTTATTTGGATGAAGTATTAAAAAAAATAATAAAAAACAAGTTATAATTGATTATTTTGAAGTTGCTCAATGAAAAAAGCAAATTATTTTTGAATTTATTTCAATAAAAGAAGAAAAAAAGTGTAAAAATTGTATAATTTTTGTCAACAATTTTCAGTATTTTGTGTAATTTTCGCTAAATTCACGTTAATAATTTTTAATAAAGTAAAAAACAAAAAAATACAAGAAAAAAGGTAATTAATTTCAATAATTTTCATAATTTAAAATTTAAAATAGAAAAAAGGGAAAAATATCTATAAAAAATTATTAAAGTCTGAGATTATATAAAATTCTGTGAAATATTACGATTACGAAATATGGAAGATAGTATGTTTCTTCTGATAGATATATTTTTTGGATTGAGAAAATGCAATGTGATTCCAATTTCCAAAGACGATGTTTTTAGTAATTCTTTATATTGTTTTTTTTTTCTTTCGTTTTAGGCATTTAAGTTATTTATTTTTTCTAAATTTATTCGCATAGTCACAAAAGAAAAGAAGAAGTAAGACTACATATGTAGTCAGTTGTTCTTTTTAAACCAATTAGAATCAATGTGGAATATACCATGTAGATTTCATATTTAATATTTGTTTGTAGGAATATTAGTCAAAAATTATTGTTGACCTGTTAGATAATTCTTGTTTTTCTGTTGGGTACAAGTGATGGATGGGTTTTGAAGTACTTGGGGCTCTGTTTGTTGAATATAAACAATAGCTTATTTAAGTGAGTTTATTTGAAAATGAACATTTAGATGTTGCCGATTACGAAATTTTGTTTACCTTGGTTCTTTAAAATCTCGGATCATCTGAAACATTCCCCTTTAGTTTCGATAATCAAAAAATATTTCTGGGAAAATACATTTTGGGGAGATGATAGTGCATCTTGGAAAATGTCAGATATTCATCAATTGATGATATTCAGCAGTTCAAAGTTTTGAGCTGAATTTCATTAATTGACGATCATTTGACGTTTTCGAAGATGCAAATATTTTTGATAGACTAAGATGCCAGAAAAGATGTCGATTCCAAGTCCTTTAATTCAAAGATATGTACTTCTTAAATTTCTATTATTAATTCCTTACATTTTCGGAATTTGAATCGAACTCAAAAAAGTAATTAAATTGCATATTCTTCACATTCTTCCACTTAAAATTTTTTCTCAACAATTTTTTTCTTTTCATTTCCCTAATTTTCTTTTTATTTATAATTTTTTATCATTATTCAGCAAAAGAACTAAGTGAAAAGTAGAAAAAAAAATATGTAAAATTATTCATCATACATATTAAAAATAATTTTCTAGAATCTCACATGATACTTTTTTCTTCATAAATGAAATAAGAATTTCTAATTTTTCCATTTATTCATTCATTCTTCCGTTCATTCATAAGTGGAATATTCTAATTTAAAAAAAAAAATTCTCATAATTTTTTATACAATTAATTTCTTAATATTGTGAATTTACATTTAAAGTGTAAATTGCATGAGTTTGTTAATTCTTTATAAATTTTTTTTTTCTTTCATAACATGTAATTGTATACATACATGTATTGTAGTAGGTACGTTGGTGTTATATTCATGAAAACTTAATTTTATATCTTCTTAAATTACTGTTCATTCATAAAGTTGACAATAAAAATAAAAAAAATTAAGATTGTAGCATGTACTTGAAACATTCACATACAAGTGAATAGGGTGGTCACAAAAGTTATAAAAGAAAAACATCCTACTAATTTCTTTGTTGGTTGGTTTACATGGTGATTTTCGAATACTTCCAAAAATCCAAGTAGTTCTAAGTGTGCCGTTTTGATACTACAATAACATTTGACTTGGAATATTTTAGGTAGGATACTTATAGCCGGTCTTGTTTCGTTTAGGAATTGCATCATATCCTCACATTGTCCGGTATCTTATCCTAGCCAGCGCTGGACAGTTACAGATATAGTGAATGAGATCTTCTCTTTCAAATTTCTTCGTTACTGAATTCTTAATAAAAATAAAACAGTGGATGCAATTCAGTCACCCTCTATTCCTTTGAGTTATTTATTATTCATTTTTACATCATTGATAACGATATTTTTTTTCTTCTTTTTTTACAGCTACTACATAGTACATACTACTATCATTTATCATTTTTTAAACACGCGGTGTTGTTGAACTTATTTTGCAAATTCTTATAATTTTATTATCTTTATTACTTTTCTTTTTCCTTTTTATTAAAATGTTCTAAAGAAATTCATCATGTAATAAAATTTCAACAAAGTATATATTTTTTTTATTATCATTATGTTGTTCCTTTTGATTAAAAAATACATATTTTATGGGTGTTACATTGTAACACACAATACAATAAAATAATGTTATCATATTTCATAATGAAATTTTTGTTGTTGATTAAATAGTTTATTTTAACTCTCGAATATACATTTTGCACGTAGTATGACTTTGATTCTTAATTCAAGTATGAATTTTTTGGGATGGATCTCTTGAAAATCTTGAAACATCATTTTTTTAGAAGGAATTTTGTTGAAGAAACACAAAAATTTAAGAAAATTTGTAAATTAAAATTCACATTCTAAGGAATTATTTGATAGTTTTCTCTATCAGAGTGCTCAGCTAGAATTCAATTTCTATGCAAAATATGTTTGCTTACAATTTGTGTGACGTTTATGTATTGGATCGTCCAATAAGTAATGCGGTTTTTTTACAAGGAGTTTGAAAGTCAAGAAAATATATTTCTTTAAAATTTTTAATCGATAATATATTTTCCTCCATTTTCTACAACATTTTTACATCTTTCCTCCAATTTTTGTATTTCACTTGCATAAAAACTTTTTTGCTTTGACTGGAAAAAAGTTATCAAACTCGTCTCTGACTTCGTCTGTTGAAGATAGCACCTTCCTGTCTAGATGGTTCTGCAGACTTCGAAATAGGTGGTAATCTGATGGCGTTATATCTGGGGAATATGGAGGGTGAGGCATGATTTCCCAACCAAAGTCCTCCAGTTTTTGGAGGGTTTTTCTTTCAGTATGTGGTCTGGCGTTATCCTGATGAAAGAAGATTCCACGTCTATTAACAAGAGCTGGACGTTTTTCTTCCAGGGCTTTAAAAGTTTTTTTAGGTGATGGATGATGGAATGGGTAGATCAGAGCCTCTCCCCTAATTCCTACGTTCGGATTTTGCTCAACTTTTGACCAAAGTAAGTTTTCATTAAACTCAACTGGCCTCCTAGATCGTGGTTCATCTGTGAGGCTAAAATTCCCCAACCGAAATTTTTGGAACTATCTTTGCACCTGAGTTTCGCTTATGGTGATCTCACCATACATATCACAAATGTTTTTAGCCACTCTTGTTGCGTTGTTGCCTTTTTTAAATTCGTAGAGCATAGTATGCCGAATATGCTCTTTGGTCACTTCCATTTTAACTCTGTAAAATTTATTTCTCTAACTCACACTAGACACTTGAAAAATTAGAATAAGAATGAGGATATATAGTCTGAATTTTAAGAGTTGAGGTTTTTTCGCGCATGTTTTACATGGCTTTGTGATCTTTTTTGTGTAGATATACGAAAGAAGAAACGTGTTACAACAACAAAAACGCAAGTGTGTAAGTATCTTTTTTTCTGCGCATGTTTTTCTAGTATAATACGAAACCTCAACTTTTAAAATTTATAGATATTGGCGGAAAAACCCTATCAAATAGTTAATTGTACCTGAACATGACTTTATGGAAAAACCCGCATTACTTATGGGATGACCTGATATGTGTAAAGTAGGTCTTTAAATTTTACATAAAATCATGTTAATAAATCATGTTTTTTTTTTCACTCAAATTACATATTTCATTTTATTTTTCCTTCATTATTCTTTAATTTAAATATTTATTACATTATTACATTTTATATGTTATGTATTACACACATAATATTCCATTAAAATAGATTTTTGTTTATAAATATAAAATTAATTGAAATCATAAAAATGTCATGACCTTTTATTCTTCTATCTTTTATCTTTTTTTTTTTTTTTTGCTTTACATTTAAAAAAGATTGTTTAATTTTTGATTATTAAATTGATGAAAGAAAATAAATATCAATAAAATGTAATGATGACGATAATGAATGATAATAAAAAAAATTATGATGTATGTGAAGACAAAAAAGAAAAAAGTTGTGATTGGAAAACAATAACCGGAAAAGACTTTTATCACATATTTCCTGAGTTTGATAGTTTCCCTATATGATAATTTACAATAGAAAAAAAAAAAGAATTACTTAAATATCATTAGAATTACATTTAAATATGGTGTGGAAAAAATTATTAATTTTTGAAAATGATGCGTTAATAATGAAGTAATAAAATAAATTTTCAAATTCTAAGAAAAAAATCGATTTTATTTCAGTTTTTTATTATCTTTTTTTTTCGATTTCGGTTTCATTTAGCTACACTTTTTTTTTTTTACAGTGGGTTATCATTTTTCTCATGTCATCCGGTTGCTATTATATACTACAGAAATTGTTTCTAGGGTTCCTTTTAAAAAAAAAATAAAAAATTAATAATGTAATCGATATATTGTGAAAACTTTTGATAAGCTTATCAAGTTTCTGTAATTGTTAATTGTTGTCTGGTTATAAGTGACTTGAAATTAATTATTTTTTATTTAGATTAGGTCATGATAAGTTCACACGATACTAAAAAAATGATGTCTGGAGACCAGAAGGTCTTATGTAAACACTCAAGATACATAAAAATATGTAAGAGGCCGAAAGTCTACATGGTCACTAGATATCATTTATTTGAAAAACCAAAGTCTATTGTCGTGTAAATTTACCATTAGACCTTTAAAAATCTTTTGTTCCGCCCATGCTTCTTATAAATTTAGGATTTTGATTAATCCTAAAGTACTACTAGAAAGTGCGCTCCATATTTCTTCAGATTTGAGAAAGCGTTGATCCTCGGTATACTCTGACACTCATAACTTTTAGAATTTTTTTGTAAATTTTTTATTAACCAAATTTACAATTCATACTTGTTTAAAGTGTACTCCAATTTAATAAGACTCACTTATATTTTCCTCTGAAAATAAAAAACTACTTTTTTTTTTTAAATTTTTTTTCTTATGAAAATAAACTTCAGAATTTATAAGAAAATTTCAAAATCAAAAAAAAAAAATCAATTTTTATTATGCTCTATATAGTTTCGACCTCAATTGAAAATTTCTAATAATTTTTTTGAATTAAAGCCAATTTTATAAAATGATTTTATTAAGTTAAATTTCTTAGAATATTGTACCGTACATTATATATATTAAATAAAATCACACAATATAAATAATATATTTACATAGCTATATACTTATATCATACCTTTTTGTCATATATGTAAATACAATAGATTTTCCTATAATACATCTTGTTTATACACAAAACACATAATGTATGTGTGTGTGTTTGTATTTATTATATTTTATATAAAAGTTTTTCTTGGAAAAACTAATTAGGTTATATTCAAATTAAAGCAAATAAAACCTATTGTGCAATAGGTGTATATATATAAGTAGGTATATATGAATTACCTTAAAAGTTATGTATGTATGTATATGGGGAGGTATCTTTACAAGTTCTGCTTATTGCTTATGTACATATATTTAACATACTATATATTATATTTATATAGTTACTATATATTCAGCTTTTCATCTTTAATTCATATTTATTTATTTCAAGTATAAATATTTCAAAATCATCAAATTAGATTTTCAATTGAAATTAAAAAAAGAAAAAAAAAACATAACTGCCTTTTGTGATATGTTAGCATTATGTAATTCAAATTCAATATAAAAATAATCTAGCATCATTATTTTTAATTTTAATTTTATTGTGAAAATTGTAATTCTAAAAAAAAAAACTTAAAAAAAATAAGAGATTATTTTTCAATTTATTATGCAATTAATAATTAAAATATTCTCTCTAAATTTACCCGGATGTTGAAAAATTCCAACAAATATTTAAAAAGAAAGAAAAGAAGAAGAAGAAAAAAAAAATAGCACAATTCATAAATTTGTGAAAATTAATAAATGATAAATAACATAATTATTGTTATGGGGTTAAGAGAAGGAAAGAAACAAAATAACTGGAAAAAATTTATATTAGTTGTTTTGTATGTATGATTCTTAATAAATTTGTTAACAAATAATATTAATTCGAATTTAATAAATTTAACCCGTCACATTATAGATAATTATTCTCAGTTAACTTTCAAATCCTTACTCAAATTAAATCACACGCTGCTCACTGCTCGGTGTTTAGATTAATTTAAGTTGTTTTCTTGCTTGTAATTTTAAAATTTTTCAAGTTAATTTTTTATATTTTAAATTCGACTAGATATAACTTTCCCATATGTACTTAATACCTTGTTGACATGTTAAAGATACATGTGATTCAAGATCTTACAGGGTTAAAATTAATTCAAAATTAATTGGTTTTTTTTATATTTTTTTTATTAAACAAACTTTATATTACATTTCAATTTAGTTTAATTTTCTTTGTAATTATTTTCATGGAAGCTTGAAATTTGTATTTTATGATGTAAAAAATAAACGTTGAATAATTGCAGTACAGGAATTATTATTATTATTTTTTTTTAAAAAAAAAAAAAAATAAAAATTAATTAAATTTCGTTAACAAATAAATTTTTGAAATATTTAAATATTACAAGAATTAAGTTGAAACACAAAATATTTATTAAATTTAAAATTATTTTTATTTGGTATATTGCAATAAATTATTATGCATTCACATTTTTTTTAAAATTTTTTATTTGCATATTTATTATTTCAATTCTGTTGACAGTTCATTTTAATTTTTGTTATTTATCAAAGTTATGTAATTTAATTTAACGTCAAAAACATTCCAATTTTATTTTTCAAAAAGAGAATTTTTCAATTGAATTTTCGTTAACGTAGGGAATTGCTTAATAGGATTTAAAAAGTTATTATGGTACTAATATTTTCTTGTAGTTGGTTTATGGACTAGCTTATGGTCTTTAAGCAGAGCCACAAAACTACTTTAGTACCGAGCACTTATACCCAACTCAAGTGAATTGGTACTCATTCAAAGCTGAGTTTTATTGGAATACCCTGTGTAGATTATTACAAAATTTATTAATGTAAATTTTCGTTAAAAAAAAACTATTCAATTTTATTGATTTAATTATACTTTATGAAAAATATTTTAATTTAAGTCATACAATAAATGAACAAAAATTTTAATGTAAAAATTAATACCTACTGGTCCTGTGATGGAAAAAATTTAATGGGACGACTCACTAAAAAATGAACAACAGATTTATTTATTTATTTATTTTTTATTTTTTTTTTCATTAAAAATAAGAATTTTCTTTTTCGAGAATTTTAAATTTATTTTCAACGTTTTATAGATAAATTTATGTGGGTGAAAAATAACATGGCTTTAATGTTCTTGTCGGAAATCGATTATATAATTTCGTTATACTTTTTCGTATTAATTTTTTCTAGGAATTCAGGTATTTTATCTGTAAAAATTTTCCTGATAAAATTGAAAACAAAAAAAAAGTTTTTCCTTGTTGATGAGGAAGTTGACAACTTTTAAATATTACAAAACTTAAATCCATTCATTAAAAATAAAAAATAAAAAATTTTACTGCGACCTTTTAATCGACATGACATTTGAACTTACAATCTGTCCATAAATGATTAACCTTTACTCCTACATCAAATGATTTTTGTGTATAGGCCATTTTAGATTCATGATTTTTTAAAATATAATTTCTTGTTATATGTTGTGTGTTTTAAATTTTTTCTAAAGAAAACATCTTTTTTTTTTTTACATTTCATAAACTTCATAATAAATCTTCGCATAAAAATTGATTGAAACTATTTTCTCACATTTTCAGGTATTCAAAATATAAAAAAAAAAATTACGATATTTATTCGAAAAAAAAAACAACTTTTTTTTTTGTAAATCAAAAAGAAAAATTCTGAATAAATTTGCTAATTTTAAGAATTCACTACCTCCAAAGAAAATAAAATATTCCAAGAAGGAATTTAAAAAAAAAAAGAAAGTAAATAAAAAGGGGTAAAATACTTATTTAACAAAAAAAAAGCAATACATAAACTGGACTTTAGGCTGCGTCTATTAAATTTAAGAAAAATTAAAATCGTTTTTTTTTTTTTTTTTTTTTTTTTTGCTATAAAAGTAGAATATCAATATTAAATCTACTACTTTATATTTTAAGTTTTGTATAAAATTAAGAAATATAACAGAAAAGCAAACATAATAAAAAAAAATCATCATGAATCCTGCCAATGAAATCGATCCAGTTGTTAGAAATTGTATAAAACTTTTACATTCAAATCATCCAGAATCAACAGCAAGACTACGAATGGCTTTAGATGAAATAATAAAACAAAAATATGGTCCAAGTAAAATGTTGATAAATACATTTGGTAAAAGATTTTTAAATGAAGATATAAGTGCACCAGTGCCAAATATAAAACGACAAAAATCTAATGATTCAAGTTCATCAAGTTGTGGTGGTGGTCGTAATGAATCATCTCCGATGCCTCAAGAATCATTACAAGTAACAAAAATTAGTGGAAATGATGATAATAATAGTGGAAGTGGTAGTGGTGGAGGAGGTGTATCAATATCAATTAATTTAACTGATGTGTCTGGAGAAGAAGAGAATTTAACAAAAGATTTTGGTGATTTAGCTTGCGTTGTATGCGGTGCTATGGTTGTTACTGCAGGAAATCGATTAATTGAATGCACCGAATGTCATTCACTTTATCATCAGGAATGTCATAAACCAGGCATTTCAGATACTGATGCTAATGAACAAGAATTCTCTTGGTGTTGCAGTAATTGCAAAACAAAGCTAGCGGCATTTTCTGCTACTGATTCTACTAGTAGTGTTACAACTAACAGCAATCCAAGTGATGGTAATGGTATTGGCATTAATGTTAGTGGTAGTAAAGTTACAATTGCTACGTCATCATCAAGTAATATTGAAATAATACAACAAGTACAGTCATCATTAGCGGCAACAACAACAACCACAACAAAATCAACATCTTCACATTCATCATCATCGTCATCATCATCATCTTCTTCATCATCTTCACATCATCATAAACATGGTAGTGGTGGTGAACATTCAAGCTCAAAAAGTCGTTCAGGTACATCAAAAAGTAGTAAACATGATGTTTTAAGTTCTTCTGGTCATGCTTCATCATCCTCATCATCATCAAAAAGTAACAATACTTTGACTGGAAATTCTTCATCACCGTCTTATACAAGTGGTGGTGGTGGAGAATCATTATCATCATCAACAATAACGTCTGGTAATTCATCTTCAAAAACAAGTGGAAATAAAGTGTCAATGATTACACCGGTTACACCTAATATAAATATTGTAAGTGCGGATAAAAGAATTGAAAATATGAAGAAGAAAGCAGTTAAACAACAAGAATCTAAAAGAAAACATAAATAAATAGAAAAAAAAACACATGTAAACAAGAAATATGTGAAGAAAAAAAAAAACGAAAAACACACATACAGAGATAAGAAAAAAAAAGTTGTAAAATTCTTAATAGGAGGTAGTACCACAAATGTTTGATTTTTTTTTCTAGAGAATTAAATGATGAACATTTTTCAATGTAGTTACTTGTATCTTCTTATGATAAATATTGAAGAAAATATGAAGAAAAAAAGAACGATTTTTTTTTCAGTGGAATTTATTTTCCTGTTTTTATTTTTTTTTTACAATTTTTGTTTTCCTTTTGAAGCATTTTCTGAAAAGCAATTTATTTGTTGTTGTATTTTATTATTTACGTCATTCTATATCTTCATGAATTGAGCAAATATCTTTTAGTCTAGAAAATATCTGAATGTTTCATGAACAATGTACATACATATGTACCCCACACGATTGCTTTTGGGTGCGATTTGTTAAAGGTTACTTAATTCACTGAGGAATTTTCATAAATTCAAAGATTTGCTAAATTTCTTTTTTTTTTCACATGGAGCCCTTTCAAATGAATGTAAAAAAACATTCTGGAAATTTTTTTTTTGTATGCTACAAATCTAAATAATTTATCCCTTTAAAAGGATTATACACATAAAATTCATCAGTATTTGAAAACAAACATTTTCCAGGAGAATTTCTTTAAAAAAAAAATTGAAAATATCGAATGTATTTGTTTGTGAAATGTAAAACTAGTCGATTTCCATTTCAATGGAGTAGAAATTTTTCTTTTTATAAAATAAAATTTGTGTTCTTTATACTTTTTTCACTTTTCGGAAAATATTTTCTCAAATTTCAATTATAATGGTCTTTTTTACTTTTTTTTTAGATTAACTTTTTTTTTCTAATTTCCTCTTTTTATTCAAAGTAAAAGTACTTTCATTTTTTTCTTAATATATTCCTTTTATTCTTCTTGAAATATGCTTTTCATCCAAAAAAATTTTCTTAGAACAATTTTTAATTTTCTTTTCCTTTTTTTTTTTTTCAACTCTTATATCTCGGGCTATATTGCACCGATTTGAGTCAAATAAAATGCAATAGGTCAGAAAACAGTCCAAGAATTCAAATGCACTCTTTTTTTGAGGGTCATGGTACGAAATTTTTAGGGCCCAATATAAGGGAAAAAAAAGTTTTTTTTCGAAAAATGACTTGTTTTGTATTTTACCCTATAACTTTTGCCCTAGTAAACGGATCTTCACCGTTTAAAGTTCACATAAAACTAGAGGCTTCAAAGAATATCCTGGCCAAATTTCAGCTTCCTAGTCCTACAGGAACATACTTTTATAAGGAGTCAAAATATGTAACATTTTGATACTTAAAATTGATTGGCGTGACTTTTTTATTTAGCACCCTGTAAATCGCGCCCTGTTACAGGGATCTTTTTGGTACCAAAGAGAGTTTTGTAGAAAATGACGAGACTAACACTGTGCAGAAATTTCAAGTCAATCGGACCACAGGGTCCCGAGATATTTAACTTTGAAAACCGATTTTTGACGAAAACGGTCCAGAATTGATAGGAGTGTTAAATTGTTCTAGTTTGTTTGTATTTTCCCCCTCAATTTATTTATTTTTCACTTTTGAGAGATTATATTTTTACTACTTTCAAACAAATTTTTAAACTATGGACGACAATGATGTAGCACCAATAAAGCAAGATTTTGAATGTATCTTGTAGTTTTTTCTGTATGATGCACTTTTAATTAGCCTCTTTTGTTTAATTTTTTATTTTGTTCTCCCACATTATTATAAAGTTTTTAAAGAATTGTAGAAAATAATTAATTCAAAGGAAAATATTATTTTATTTCTTATTAGAAAAAGATTTGTCTTCGTTCAGTAAAAGAACAAATATTAAAAATTTTTGTTTGTCACGTATCGACTTTTGTAAGTATTACAAAAGTTTATAGTTAACTTTTCTTGTGAAATGAATTTTCTTTATTGAAATGAACACTAAAAGTACATGAATTCAGTAGAATTTAAAATTAATCTACATATAAAGTAAATTTGATTGCATTTATTTATTCTCAATTTAGAATGTTTTGATACTTGAGTGTTTGCTTGGAGTGAGTTTGTTTAATAGTAGAAATTTCATTATTTGATTCTATTAAATTTGTTTAATTAGAAATTTTGCTTTTGTACGGCTGTAACCTTTAAATGCAAGACCTGTTCTGCCGAATATTTATATAAAACCTTTTTTAAATTCTTGAAATTCTGATAGAATATTCTTCGAATTGTCATTCTTTTTTTAATTACCTTTCACATTTTCACAAATTTGCCATAAGTTCTGTTCCTTGAAACAGGAGCACTATATTACTTTTATTAGCCAGGTAAGGAAGAAATCAAGCAACCAAAAAATTTAAATTAAATGTCTGCATTGGCAAGGATGAAGTGGGGTGTAAATGAAAATAGGATTCTAGTTATAGTTTTACATAAGCGGAACATAGCGTCAAGTGAAAATTTTAACTTAACGCTTAACGGAGATCCTTGGGTTTTTTAACAAGACTCTACCTGCTTATGAACTACAAAACTATAAAACTGTGGCTGAGAGGAAATGTTCCCGAGTTTATTGCATCGGATAATCCTGATTTAAACCCTGTGGGCTACAAATTTTGGAAGGGTCTAGAAGAGAAGGACCGCTATAAATCCCATCGAAATAATAAAAACCTAGAGGTAGAGTTAGTAAAAGCAGTAGATTCAATACCCATTAAGGTCATGCGCACTGTGATCGATAAGTGGTCAGGACGTCTAAAAAATACGGAGCAGAAGGCCAAAGGAGGGTTATGATTTTAGCAGTCTATGTATGTGGGTATGTTCATCTGTTCCCTCATAACTTTTTAACAACTGAACCGATTTCTACAAATGAGGTGTTGTTATATTAACCTTAGCACTCGGCGTATCGTAGCGTATTTGATGTCTCATTAAATCCAATATGGCGGGTTTTATAAGTTAATTTCAGACCCCGAAAAAAATAAAATGAAGATAAACATATTGTATTTGGTATCAAAAGAAAGGTCTTGATGGGCACATTCCAAAAATATAATAAAAATTAAAAAAATTAAAACCTGACTCGAAATAAAAATAAAAATTACTCCAATTTTAGTAGTCTGCATATGTTGTATGTGTTTATCTGTTTCTTCATAAATCCTTAACTACTGCACCGATTTTTTTAAAAATAATACAAAAAAACCCTATAAAAACTGTCTACAAAGTGTCTGTCTATGTTTCAATATTTGTGTTTTTCTTGAAATTGAATTCCTATATTTTTTAAAAAATTTATCTTGTCGTTTTCAATGGTTTCAGAAGTTGTGATTTCGGTTTATCGTTAT
This sequence comes from Bombylius discolor, assembly GCA_939192795.1. NCBI lineage: Eukaryota > Metazoa > Arthropoda > Insecta > Diptera > Bombyliidae > Bombylius > Bombylius discolor. The sequence goes on along the minus strand of OW584241.1, from coordinate 26,806,568 downwards.
TTTATTGGCATAAATGTGTCCAAGCAAAATATTAAAAAAATACACCAACAATGAAGCAAAATTTAACATCGACTGTGTGTCGTATTTTTATTAAAATGAATTTAATTTTGTTTTTCTCTTTAAAATTTAATTTAATATTATTTTTTATCTTTTTTTCTCTAAAACATATTAAAAATATTTGCATAGATATTTGATAAAATTTATCTTGAAAAATCCCAAGAAATATTTTAATTCATTTTATGTACGTTGACGATGATGATGATGTTAACATTTTTATCATAACACAAATGAAAGTTAATTTTCTAGTTAAATATGAAAATTTTCTTGCTTTAATGACAAAAAAAAAAACTTTTTCTCTTTAAATTTTTGAATAATAAAATTTCGATATCAAGCGTAATCATCGTCTTATTTTGATTGATGATCCTCGTAATTATTTTGTTACGAAAAATTTAAAAAAAAAAAAATTTTGAAGAGAAGAAGAAAAAAAAACGTCGAAAAAAGTGTTAATGATTTCATCATAATGTGTTCATTTAATTATTTTCTCATAAACAAATTTTTACACATGATCCATTGTGTATTTCACGTTACAACACATAAGGTACACTACACCGTCTTGTGTATATATGTAATATGTAAATTCGTGACCTAACGACACAACAAAAAGAAAACAAAAAAATTAAAAATTTTCCAAAAAAAAAAAAGATTCAACTGTTGAATAAAGATTTATTTTGACACAAGATAAATTAAATGAAAAAAAAACTTTTACAAGAAAAACTGTTTTTTTGTTTTTCTGTTTGGTTTTTCTTCAAGCTTATAACACATTTTTGTTGTTGTTTTTGTTTTGATTCCCATAATTCTCATTCGTGTGAACCTAAAAAAAAAGTATAATTTTCTTATTTGAAAAATGAAAAAGAATAAAAAAAGAAATGACAAAAAGATACATTTACTGAAGATTATCATTAAAATGCATTATAATGTGCGCCATATCTTCTCTCATATGGTGTATTAGTGTCATTATAATCATAATCATCAGCACCGATACCATGTGGCACCACACCGATATAGACTTTCGCTTTTTCATTATATATTCACTTTTTTTTTTTTTATTAAATTCAAAATTAAACATAATTTCACCATTCAGGTGTGAGAGCACGAATATATCAATGTAGTTTTTTTCTTTCGTATAGATATAATTTGTGTCTACCTTTTATCGGTTGGATATATATATTAAATTTACTTTTTTATATCACGCCAAGTGCCATATCATTATTGTCTGGTAAATCGTCATATTGTATCACCTGTAGAGAGAGTACTATCAGTTAGCAGCTGTGTTTTTTTGAAAAAAAAAAAAAAAAAATCAACAAAAAATATTTTTTTCTTGGTATTTATATTACCTGTCATTTTTATTTTTCTTTATTTCTATTTTTTAAATTAACAAAATTTAAATACACGTGATAAATACTTTGTGTTCAATTTCCTTTAACAAAAAAAAAAAATGTGTTTTTTTAATTTCACATTTTTTTTAATGTTCTTTTTTTTATTGTTTGAATTTTTTTTTTTTTTTTTTTTAATTGAGTTAGATTAAAAGTTTAATACTCTTTCAGACTTATTGAAAAAAAAAAAAAAAACACAAAACCCTTGAGAAAATGATCTCATTATAAAAATATTGCTTGGTAATCATAACGCAGATAGCTACGTATTGACAAATATCACCTATGTAGCTATAAAAAAAAAGTGAATAAATAAAAGATGAAAAAAAAATTAAGTATGTATATGAGTTTTTGAATTATTTATTGATGAACAATCTGTGAATTTGATTGTATTTTTATTAATATTTCTCAAAAAAAAAAAAAAAAAAAAAAATTAATCAATTGCCTTATTCATAGTAGGTCAAAACATTTTTTTTTTTTGGGCTTTATAGGTAAAAAAAAAAAAATATTAATCGAAGGGCTTGTGTGACAAGTTTCATAATATATGACTTTTTTTTATTGTTAACATGAAAAAAGCTTCTTTTTCTTCAAAGATACATACTGATCTATCGTTTGTTTAGACTTTTAGAGTATCTTTTTATGTAAACATTGGGTAGGGCTTTAATGTGTACATGCAAATGTTATTGAACTTTTTTTTTTTTATAAATATTTAAAATGCATAATAATTCTTTGTTGATACATTCGAAAATTTTAAGTGTAAATAATCTTCGTGGGAACGTGTGATGATAGAAATATAGAATTTATGAACACAATTATAAAGGTAATCATAAATTGTTTTCTGGTTTTTGATTTTTGTAGAACATTTTCAAATTTATAAGCTAGTTTTTTTTTTCCTCGTGAAAATAATTTTTTTAAAATTTATTATTTTTTTTTTTTCGTAGTTTAATAATAATTTTCGGAATATATTCCAATTTTTGTAAATTGAATAAAATTTTGAACTAAAATACCTTTAACCCTAGGATTGACTAATCCACTTTGTTCAATTTTGAGCAGTGCATATACAAATTTAATGTATACTATACATTCTGTATAGAAATTTTGAATTTTATTGGGGTATACAAGTAGGAGGAATTGGTGAAGCTCAAACACCCTTTGCACACTTGGTAGTTAAACCGGTTATTGTTTCGCTGGGAGTAACAAAAGGGTATAATTTTTTCCAACTTGGTATAGTAAGAAATCATCCAAAATAATTTCAGCTTCACGGTTGTAATACACTCATACTCTCGTTACAACTGGTCGTGCCACCTTCAGATGTAGTTTGAGCAGTTGTAAAAACAGGTTTTATAACCGGTTTGCGTCGTTGTAACAACAACCTAATGTGTTCATGCTCAAAGGGATCATGTTTAAATTAAGGTTCAAAGTCCAAATTGTAGAAGGTTTGAGTTACTCTTCATCAATGATTAGGTGGTAACTAAGAACAGCAAGCGACATGGCATTCGGTAGCTCAATGGTTTGAGCATTACCCCGTAAAGGTAAAGGTCCGTGGTTCGATTCCCGGCCGAGTAGAATGTCGTTTTTCATGTTTTCCAGCTACTTCAAAATGTAACATTTGTATACGATCAAGAAATCCTAGGGTTAACCTTATTAACGCTACGGGCCAATGTATTGTATTAGCATAAACTAATCTATAGATTTATCACTTTGAATAAAATTTTTCATATATATGAACCAATTTTAAAAAGAACCTATATTAGAGTACCTATGGTAACAGCCTATTTCGTTTAAAAACCAAATTGGCCCGATTTCAGTAAATAATGTAATGGGGAAATAATTTTTTAAGATTTTGTTTTATTATTTTTATTATTAACAAAATATTTTTTTTTTTGTTTTTTTATTAACACACATTGGTAAACGAAATGCAGACATTTAGGCCATAAATATATGTAATTATGTATTGAAATTAAAATTTTATGTTGTTATGAATCTTTTAATTTTGTTTCTTTTTTTTTTTAGTTTTTATTTTTTATTATTTTGCATTACAAATAAATCATCCTACTGTTCATACACTTTACATATTATGTCTGCATCATGTACAGGCATATTATATCGTCTGAAAACAAATTTAATCAGACAATGAACTTACTTTACAACATCTTGTTTTTTCTTTTTTACAACATTATCATCATTATTTATCGTTTATCCAATTTTAGAGTAGAATTTATTTTTTTTTTCTTTCAACCGGTTTATCTTGTCTTGGCTTTTGATTATAATGATGATGATGTTGATTATTATTAAATATCGTTCCCTTTCATTTATTTTTTATTCCATCATTAATAATTCTATACTACCTGTAATATAATTTTTGCATATGAGTATCTTTTTTATTTTCCATTTTTAATACCCATTGGCTAAATTAATGTTATCATCACCCATTTTATTTCTTGAATTTTTTATTCATAAGATAAAAAATATATTGTAAATTCACATTATGTATCAAGAACCATTTAGCATACTCAGAAATAAATTAAGAAAAAAAAAAAAGAGAAAAAAAAAATTCATTCAATACAAAAATTACGTTCAAAATAGCAATAACCATGCAATGGTATAATTAAGAACTGACAGGATATACGATTTTTTTCTCATTCTTGCAACAAAATAGAACATATTTAAATTAAAAGTTTTATGATTATGTACTTTATATTTGACATATGAAGATTTACAATTATATTGATCCTTTTTTAAACCAGTTTTAAGAATTTGTATCTTACGATAGGTACTTATTTTATATTATTCTCAGATACTAGAATTATTAGTAAAATGAAATTTAAAAGAAAAAATGTAAATCTTCCTGTATTTTAAAGATTTCTATGCAAAGTTTTAAAAGATTTCTAGATTTCTAGATTAGGTCTATTTATTCACTAATTTTGTTTATTAATTATTAATTATATATTAATTTGTAATTTGTTTTATTTATTAATTTATTGGATTTAAAGATTAATTGGTTGTTGTTGAATTTATCCTTCACGGATTTGAACATATTTGAAAGTGTTTGCAGCTATTGAATAAATTTGTTGATGATAGTCGAATTTTTGTTCACGTCAATCACTGTTTGCACATTAGATGGTCAATGAGCTTGTACACAGGTGGTTGTAACATGTTTTAAAACCTGTTTTTACAACTGCTCAAATTACATCTGAAGGGGGCACGACCAGTTGTAACGAGAATGTGAATGTATTACAACCATGAAGCTAAAATTATTTTGGATGATTCTTATTATACAATGTTGGAAAAAAATTATACCATTATTGTTACAACCAGCGCAAAATAATCGGTTTAACCATCTAATGTGCACATAGTGAATTCTCGCCATCCAGATTTTTGTTATTGTTTTTGGTAAGAAAATTCGGAATTAATTTAGTGATGGAATTGTTAAAACTTCTCACTATACAGGTCCGTATACCATGAAGTCTGTTCTCTAGAAATTTTTTTTTATTTGAAATTTCAATATAAAGTGAATATTTTTCATTGTATCCGAAACTAACGCTAAATAATTTAAATTTTTTTTAAAAAAAGCCCACACAAGAATATTTAAAAATCTAATTACAATTGAAATGATTATTCTCAAAATAGAAAACATGTGTGCATTTATGATTGAATTAATTCACAATAATGGCAATGTTTTCGAATTGTATAATTTTTTAATTACAATAATGATTAGATTTTTTTTTTAAATTACTTCTTTTTTTTTCAAATCGGAAATTTGAAATTTCTATATGAAGTCTTATCTCTACGACGTTATCATCATCATATGACTAAGATGACCTGTATTATGTATCCACATATTATGCAACATTATAGGTACATTATTGTTTAAAGCGAAAAAATTGTACCTAAATCTGATTCTAATAATTCCATATTAATTACATATCATAATTTTTAAGTTGATTGTTTTTTTTACCTTCTTTTCCTCAAGATTTTCAAAATTCGCTATGTTAACTGAAAAAAAAAACACAATTTTCTAATTATAAGATCCAATATAAGATTCAAATTTATTCTTTCATGCGGCTCCAAATTATTTACCCCCCTAATCTTTTTTTCTTTCGATTATTATTAATCTGGTTTATTTTATCATAAAATAAACAGTGAACTCAAGTAACGTTAAAGACCCTTTCTTTGACGCATTCTTACTCATGTGTGTGTTTTTTTTTTTTAAATTTAGTTTATAAAGAGTAAAAAAAGGACTTTGAAAACACGTTCAAACATGTTTAAACATGAACGTTTATTATAAATCTTGTTTAGAAAAATGCTCCACATTTTTATTTTGCGCGATTGTTATCACACATCAATACTTAGATACATATGTATATATATACATACATATGTGTATCTGCGAATCTAAAATTGTGTATCTGTAACTTTTCTATTGAAATTTTTATTATTTTTTTTTTTAAAAGACGAGAAGAATTTATTATAATCATAAGTCACTCGGAAATAATAAATAAAAAATATGATATACCATACATATTTATGTTTTCCCATATGTGTGTGATTAAGATCCGATCCAAGTAGATTTTATTGTTTTAATGTATATTTTTCTTCGAATGTTATTCAAATGAGACATCATATGCATCACATTTTTTATTGATTAGTAATGAATAATATAAGAATGAGATCATTTTTTAAATCTTATTTCAAAGTCATAAGATTTATAATTAAGTTTTTATAATAAGATCGTTTTTGTTTTTTTATTTTTTGCTTTGAATCTCAAAAATTATTTTTGAATTTTAAACGAAATTAATTTAAGTCATGATTATGTAGATGATTGATAAACGAAAAATAGGTTATATACCTATGTAGATGCAGTAGTAAAAAATTACCTATCTTTTTAATTCGTAATATAGTCAAGTACCGAATTAAAAAAATGAAGTATGTATGTATGTACATATATGAAAATTATCAGATTGATTAGACTAATAACAGGATAAATGTGTGTGATATCCTATTTTTATCATGTGAATATGTGATAAATGGTAGCTGGATCAACTAAAAGTGGAGATTTCAAGCAGTATCCTATTAAAAAAAAGTAATTTTACATTGGCTTGACTAATGTTTTCTAAAACAGTTTTTTTTTTTTTTTTTTTTTTATAAATACAATAGATTTTTAACTTTTAAGAATTTTTCCGTACCTCTTTTGCATGCTCGTGCTTCGTTTTATGAGAGAAAAACAACTTTTTTTTTTCTTGGAAAATATATTTAAAAAATTTTAAAAACACCTAACACAATATTAAAAAACAAAAAAAACAATTGATTTTTCAAATTAAATTTGAAATTTTTTCTAACACACAAAAAATAAAACAGTTTTTATAAAAAATAAAATGGAATAAATTTCAATTTTTTTCTTAATAAAAATTTCTTTGAAAAAATTTTTAACACCATTTTGTTTTGTTGTTGTTATTTTCCAAATTAAATTTACAAAGAATCTTATTTTCAAAGAAGAAAACAAAGAATATAGAGAGAGTGGAACAAAAAGTGTAATAATGAAAATATAATAGAATATCTTTACATTTTCTGGATACTAAGAAGTGTAAATACAATTAAACATTTTTTTCTTCTTCTTTCATTTATTATCATTTTTCTTCTTAAATTGCACCTGCTGGCGATATAGGTATGATATTTGTACAAAAACAAATTTTTCTTATGAATTTTATCATGGAAAGATATATTAAGTACATTTTTTTTTTTAACAAATACAAAAATTGTTTACATACTTTATTATGAACAAGTTGGTTGTGTGGGTTATATATTTGTCATACACATACATACACACAAAGTACACATTTTGTACATCGACAATATAAAGTTTATTGCATTGCAAATAATTTCTATTTTTCTATTTAATTTTTTTTTTTTTTTTAATTTTTATTGTGTTAGGTGTTTTTGTCGCTATATAAGTCTCCTGTTAAGTGACTAATTGAGTTCATGTCGTGCTATAGTAACAATTTTAATATATAATTCTGATAAATATGGCGACATGATAAGATTTGAAGGCGTTTTAATTGGAATTATTTTTTGCCACGTGGTTGAAAATTGATATAGATAGGTATATATACCTACATAGATAGTTGCTAAAAAATTTCTTATATCCTACATCTGGGCACACCTTGAACGAGTGAGACATTTTGTATGATTCGTTCGAACCACCTTCACTGTGTTCGAGTTTTTTAAAGGGTTTTTATTATTGAATTTTGGGTGTCCTGTGTCCAGAACAAATGAAGCATACACTTAAACTTAAGCCTCTTTTTGTTTGATGAACGCTCATCGATAAAAAAGGGGAAATTAAAAATCATGAAAAAATAATAAAGATCTTGGTTGTTTGTACTGCTTTGGCTTTTAATCCTCCAAACACAAGCGAAGTTATTGATTTATCTGGGATGGCAGCACGTAAGTTGTTTTAATCGACTTGTTAATAGCTAAATTGATTATTTATTCAGTGTTTGCTGATTCGATTGAAACAACTTACATGCTGCCACCCCTGGGGCGTAATAAAATATAAAATCGTGAGATACAGGGTTAAAAGTATTTTCACTGAATTTTTCTTGTCTTCTTTAATCGTACCGAATGTCATTTGATATTGACAACTTTTTCAAGGTCTTGTTCTACGTTAAATTCATTATCACCAGGTTAATTTGATTTGAAAAACTTCCAGAAATATTTTAGAAAAATAAAATTTTATAATTTTTTCGTCAAATGAACGCGGGAATTCCCTTGAATCTTCGTCATCACAATTTCTTTTTGCTTTTATTATCATGATTTTTTTCTTCTTTTTTAAATTTCACATATTTATATAAACCAACATGTATGTATGTTGTCAATTTCAATAGAATTAGTATGTATACAATTTTTCCCCTTTTTCAAAATTTGTTAGTTTTAGACATTATCAAGACGTTATCTTTGCTTATCAAAGAAATAATAGTACGACTGATAATTTTTAAACAACAATTTTTTTTTTTTAAATAAATAAACATTACGAAATTATACTTGGAAATTGATTACATTATTTTAATTTTTGTCATATTGTTATCTGTAGTCTTGTTTTTTTTTTTTAAGAAATAATTTCACTTTTTGCGGAAAAAAGCATGTGAAATGAATTATCATTGTTAGATTTAGATCATTTATTCGTAATATTCAATTATTGTTAAAATGATGTCAGATTTGATGTGAATTACTTTTTATCGCGAATTAAAAAAAAAAAATGAAATAAAAGATAAATAATTACGTTATACAAAATTAAGGTAATTAGATATGTGTTTTAACTTTTTTTCTCAAATAATTTTCGAGGATTTCCATAATCAAAATTGTGCTCACATTTGAAGATATATAAAATTAAGAATATTTTGAAGTGATCATTTAATTGCAAATTCGATATGTTCGTTTTAAAACATCGATAATTTCTAATTATAAAACGAAGACATGTAAATTGAAAAAATTATCCTATATTTTGTAACTTTTTAACCTATCATTGGTTTCACCACCACAGCAACCGTTACAAATTCGATTATAATGTATAAATTACTATTTTTTTCTTTTTAAATATAATTTGAATCCCAATCTACCTACTACAGGAAGTTTATTAAACGTAATCAATAACAAACACCTTTCATGTGTTTATCATGAAAAATTTGAAATTCAACACGTGTATAATTTTTATATACATATGCATGTTCTATACTAACCACAAAATGCTACTTGAATTCCGCTTACATGTTTTTTTTTTAAATTTTTTTTTATAATGAACCGGAAAAGAATATTTTTTTTCCAGAAATTAATTGCGCTTTTTTTCTTGATAATAACAAATTAAAATTATAATTCGGTGTTTCTGATATCAATTCAAATGAATTTTTTGGGTTTTTTCTCAATTTCAAAAAATAACAATTTTTCTAGAATTGAAAAAAATTAGTACGATACCAGTAACGAACCAGGAGGTCATTGACGAGCCCCATATAGCTTGTCTTTTTTTTTGTATTTCACAGAAATTGCTTTCCTTTTGTTACTTTTTTGCACCTGTAGGTGTCTCTTGGAAAAAAAAATTAATTAGAAAATTTAATTTCTTTTTTTGATAATCTGTAGAAAATTTACAATTGGTTTCTGCATGAATTCGAGAATTGATGAACAGTTTTTTTTTTAATTCAAGGAAAAAAAAAATTATTTTATTTCGTTCTTGAAGTACATATGATACTTCACATCTCAAGAAACATTTTATATTGAATGGATGAATATGATTTAATTTTATTCAAAGAAAAAGCCCTATATTCTTCGTTTTCTTTAGAAATATAAAATCCTTAAGAAAATGTTGATTTATTATTTTTATTTTTGCCTTGTGTACTCAAAAGTTCTACATCAGTAATAATATTTTTTTCTTCTTATTTGTACTTAAATTGTGATATCTTATAGCAATCAAGCAATTTAGTAATTGTATTCAAGTTAAATATATTTTATTTTCAACAAGGGTGCTTAATAATAATCAAGATGATGATGATAATAGTGTGCAATACAAATAAAGGGTGTTTGTTTCACGTTCAATTGGATAAGTTTTTTTTCTTGTAATATTTTATTCAGGGGCCTATCAACACAATAGAAGTTTTTCAAGACCATATATGTATGTATTATTATTTGACGACATCTTAAGGAAAATCTTGGTTTTATTTCTTTTCGGAGAAGATGACATTAAAGAGAGTTAACTTGAGTTTCTTAACGATCAAGTTTATTGATTGTTTTAATGTAATATAAATACAGAGTTCACAAATTAAATGATTTCAAGACCACTTTTTCCTGCCGTTCCAAGATGATATCTGTCCTTCAACTGTCTCATTTTGAGAAAAAAAAAATTATCAGTTTTTTGTAAAACACCCTTTATTTGAAATATGTGATTATAAAATATTTATTACTATATTTATAAAAGTGATATTAAAGAGGAACTATATACATTTATATTGTAAGTCTAAACTTAAAAGATTCTAAATTTTTCAGATGTCAGAAAATTAAACATAAAGACGTCGCAAAATATAGTATATCTTTTATTATGTTGAAGAGAAAAAAAAATACAAACTTTAATTTTAAAACATCAGTCAATCTTGTTGAACAACAAGAAATTGTCTTTAAACATTTCAGTTTTTCCTTTTCAAGTTGAAAATTGATGATGTCTACTTAAATTTTATTGTGTGTGCGTAACTATGTATATATACATACATATGTATATTTACGAGTATCTTTATAAAGTATCTAAAATAAAAGATTTATTATCATCAACTTAAGTACGATTTTATTGATGACGAGATAATTGTTAATTGGCTCATATAATTTTATTTTTTGCAGTAATTCTATTCTTGTTGTACATTGTTGTATAATTTTTGTTTAGCGCAATCAAGAAAAATTACTCATATTAAAAAATACTTCGAATAGTGTAAGATACTATATGAGTGTGTATGTATGTATGTTATTTTAAATCTGATTATTATTGTTTTCGAGATTATAAAATTATTGGTTTCTTCTTAATTTAATTATTTTAATGTGAAAATTTCTAATTAATTTAAAGATATTTAGAACGTGTGGTGGTGGCTGTATGAGTTTAGGTGATGTTTTGATTTGTTTCGAATGATAACAATTTTGTTTTTTTTTTTTAAATTCTATTGATTTATCGGATTGGTCCATTTTGATTGTGTAATACAGACTGTTTGTTTTTTGAAACATTAAATTAAAAATTCATAAAAAACACCTTTTTTGAAACAATGTTCAATAAAGAAATAGCAACTAAAAAAACCAACCTTAAAATGTTGAACGAACATAATTACGACACAAGATTCAAAGCAATATTTGCTTGCATTGTTGCTATCTTCCTCTAGAAAACGAAGCTATAGGCCAATTTTTTGCATATTAAGCAGTTTTGCGAATATTTTTTAAACAATCTTATATTAATATAGGTACAGAAATCAATCTAAAAATGAGAATGAGAAAAAAAAATGACTTACTGGTAATTTATTTTTCAACCGTTTTCATGTTGTTTTCCAATAATAAAAGTTTAAATACTTTTGAACACTAGAAACAAGAAAATCTTCTGTTTTTTGAAAACATTTATTGTTATTTTGATAATAAAAAATTATTCGAAAAACATAATTTCCTTTTACAAGATCTGATGATCTTTCATTTTGAAAAAAAAAAAAAAAATACTTTAGCCATAAAATTGTTTTAAAAAGACGAAGATTTACTGCTTTTTTAAAATAACGATTCAATAAAAATAACTATTTAATTATTTTTTCAAAAGAACTCACTCAATCCCTATATTGATTTTTTTTTTTTTTTTTATTTTTTTTTTATTTAAAATGAATAATATTATTTTAAAAGGAAATTGGATATTGAAAAAATTCATTAAAATCTCTTCACAGTCAACTTAAAAAAAAAGGAAATACATGTAAACAAATAGTATAGTCAAGGGTCTTAAGATCCTCCTCTACTTCTTATTGGCATAAGCCGATTTACAAATAATTTGGTGTGAAGAAAAACTGAACTGATTTGAATTATTGAATTTCTTGTTTTTTTTTTTTTTATTGTTCATTGACAGAATACAGAATTTAGTGAACATTTCTTCAGTTCTTTTGTAAAAAAATAATCTTTAATTCTACGTAAAGTAAAGAAAAATAAAAATGGGAAGAAAATTGTTGAAAAATTGTCTTTAAATTTAATTTGAATTGGTATTTTTGAATTATACTCTTTTAAAAAAAAAATTCAGTGGAATTTCAAAATTTAAATTGTGATGAGATTAAAATGAAAAGGAAAAAAACAAGTGCCAAAGAGAAATTGAATGAATATTAAAGAAAGCTGTAACTAATCACTTTGCCCTTTCACATTCACAATTTTAAGAAAAAAGTCCTCTCAAAAAAGATATTAGATATGTTGCTTACATTTATAATAGAACGTATTTCAAAACAAAATACAAAAAAATTATATACGTACTAAAATAAATAAACAAGTTAATTAACTCCACTTCCTTCTTTTGGATTATAAGTATGTATCAAATTTTTTACACAATTTTTCAACCCTATCATAATTCATTTATTGTTCAGGTCTTTTTTGTGGCTTCTATTATAATAATACGTACAACAGTTTATCAATAAATAAAGGATATTCTTTAAAACAATATTTTATTTTTTTGTTTGTATTTAAATATTGAGGAGGATAATTTTAATTAATTATTAACCATGAATATTGAATATTTGTGATTGCTACTGAATAATTCGATAGCTAACTGAAATAGTCTTTTAAACTTAAACGCCAGGATTGTGACTTTAAAAATTTAAAATATACATGGATGTTTTTTTTTCTTCTTTCTTTCGGTTTGGTTCGATATCCTTCATTGAAGGAAAGAAAAAGATATTTGAGAACTTTGTTTGGTATCAAATTTTCGCGCCTATTTTTTTTTTCCTGTTTCTGATTATTATGATAGCACCAACAATGTACATATGTATGTATGTATGTAATGTATGTACGTAGTCTGAGAACATTAAATGTAACATATATTTTCACATTCTAGTGTGAATTTAGTGTTGTTTCTTCACGTTTTATTTTTATAAACTTTTTTAAGGGGTTCTTTTGTTTTTGTTTTATCAAATAATTAATGATGAGTTATGAGTTGTAAACAAAAATAAAAAATGATAGGGGGTGAAACGTTTTATTTTGTTTTGTGGAAAAAATTGTTGACTTTTGTGGATTTGAAACATCATTTATTTTTTTCAAAAATGATTAATCTCATTTTTTTTGTTTTTGCTTGTTTACCTCACGAAAATTTATTGCTCTTTAAGTTAACTTGGGATTTACAACTCCCCAAACTCCTTTAGTTCCGAAATTTCAAATTGCTACTTTTATGAGAATATATTTTTTTTTTTAAACCTACACAAAATTTCCGAATTCATGCGTTATGCTCTTTTTCTTCGGAATAAATGTGAGAACTAAAATGTATCTGTCTTAAAAGTCATTTGGTTTATTTTATTCCTTTCTTCTGCAAAAGATTTAACATTCGTTGAGATGAAATCAAGTGTAAAGGAATTCAAAAAAAAAAAAAAAAAAAAACAATTTCTTTATCAACGAGCAAAGAGGTTTAAATCGTACGTGGGCTATTTTTGCAAAAAAATAAAATAAAATAAAAACAATAACAACCCAAATCTCTATAGATGTCAAATTAATTTTGACAAATGATTTTATTTACAAAATATTTGATGGCATAGTCAGATTAGATTTGTGAAAAAAAAAAAGAAAGAAAGAAGAAAAAATGAAAATGGTGTATACCTATATAATCTTAAAGCGGAAATACAAATTTAGATATAAAACACGTAGAAAACAAAGTTCACTTATAAGAAGTATCTTTAATAAGTATCGATAAGTATATTTTACAATAAAAACGTTTACGTAGATCATTTCTTTCATTTCCGTTAAAAATATTAATTGAATTCTATAAATGTACTTCATATACGTTAAGAGAATTAATAATTTTCATAATACATATCCCATTTTGCATGTTTGTATCTTAGAATATATAATTTATCTAATAAAACAAAAATATTCATCGTATAATAATAAAAGAATAGGTGAATAATATTGATGATGAATAATTGATAATATGGTGATGAATAATATACATATAATACATAATAACAAAAAAGCCTACAGAAATAGTAATGTAGAAATCATCCGTATTATGTTGAATGATATCACATTTAAAGAAGTGAGCTATTGTAAAGAATGTGTTTGTTTATTGTGCTTTTTTTTCAATTATTATGAGTTATGTATCTAAACACTCTATAGATACTTTGAATATCTTTTTATGTTGTGCTGTCTTCAAATGGATTTGCATTTTCTAATTTCCATAAGTCTTTTTTTTTATATAAAAATAACAACCTGTACTAACGCATTTACGTGACAAATGTTTATATGACATTGCAGTTAATAAAAATCATACAGTAACAATCTCTGCTACTGCTGCCATATGTCAAAATACTAAAATTGAAAGAATTTAATGTAAATTTATATTTTTCTATTTTTGAAATTTTTTTTTTAAGATAAAAGAAAAGTGCCACTTTATTGTATACGACTGTTAATAAATTTTTCAACAAATAGTTTTTTTTTTGTATTGGTTTATTGAAAACATATTTTATCTCTTTTTTTTTTCTTTTGTTTAATTTTTTTAATATCAAAATTTCTGCATCAGCATCACTGATGACACATACATGATATATGTAGACCCTCTTGAGTTTTCAAAAAAAAAAAAGAATATTATTTTTATATTTAATTTTTTTCCAAGAACATCAATTGATTGATTGTCTAATCCTGGAATAAAGATACATTTTATTTAATTTTTTTTAAGAAACAGCTACTTCTTCAAACTACATATAACATAATAACCCAATACAAATTCAATGTATGAAATGTTTGTATGTAGACTCTACCTACCTTCGACACTCCTGTATTCCTTTGTTTTTCATCAATTATTCCGAAATCAGGTCTTTCCTTCTTAGAAGTAAATGGTCATTTCTTCTTGGATCTTCTTCATCTCTTTTGATGCGGCTAACACAACTTACTTGATGATGTATATAATATATTATATATATAACAAGCATCCGTTCGCTCTATGATACATGTCTGTATATATGTACATATGTACATATCTGTATATAAAAACTAACACATTGAAAAATAACAGCGCATCTTTTACACTACAAAAATTCTGCTCCTTTTCATTTATTCATTCGTTCGTCGACCTCTTAATCATGAATATTGAATTTTTTTTTTTTTTTGTTAATTCTGTTTCATGAGATCTGTTGAAAGAGTATAACTAACGCATTTGTCTCAAATTTTTAACAATATTCTCAAGGGACTTATACTATTCAATTACATTAAAACTCCACAGGAATTCCTTATTTTATGTACAAATTGGAATTATTTTTTGTTCGTAAAATTGACAAAAGATACTTTGTATTTCATTATTCGTTTTCAACATATACTATACATGAGTCCCTTTGTTGTTAACAATTTTTGCTACTACTTAAATTTTCTTGAAAGTCCTTGAAAGATATTTTTTCTTATTATTACTTTTTTTATCTATAAATACTAAAAACTGTTATTGTTCCTAATTAGATACTTCGTTTTAAATCAATTGTGTAATTTTTAGAATAACAAAATCCTTACCACGTTCCAAAAAATCAACATAAAAGAAGAAAAAAATATGATTTATTTGTTAAGTACTTCATTTAAAATTTCCAAAAATTTATTTATCAACGGAAATAAAAATAAAATAAAATTATAAATTCTCATTTCGAAAATGAAAACAATTAAAAAAAAATCTTAAATTCATAACTCAAGGTTCTTGAAAATTAATAATGAGAAAATTAAAAAAGAACAAAGAAAAAATGTATAATATCTTTTTTATCTTTATTGAAATTAAGTCATCATATCTTCATATAAAGGATCCAATTACACTGTAAGAACATTTTAAGATTTCCACGAATTTATTATTATTTTTTTGTTTTTTGATTCTGTTGTGTGTTTAGCTGTGTTGGTAGAAAAACAAGAGAAAAAAAAATTGATTTTTCGTGTGTTTCTACGAATTTATTAAAATTACATTAAAAATAATTTTTTTAAAAAACAACAACATTTTTTTTAATTTTATTTTTTGAAATAGAATTAAAAATAGAAAATAAGATTATTTCTAGATTAAAATTTCTGGAAATAAGAGAGAAATAAAAAATAGAAAAAAATTATACTTTGAAATTTAATGCAAATTTTTTTTTTTGTTTTTTTTTTGTTTTCGTTCTTCTTCTGTACTTCAAAACAAACTCAATCTAAATAAATGATACTCACAAAATTTTATTTTAAAAACAATTAATTTCTTTTGAAAAATAAATCCTATTGTATCTTTTTGTATATATTTGTAGGTACTTTGTGTTTTTTCTCTTTTAAGAATAAAATTAGTAATTTAAGAAATGTAAGCGAATATCTAATACCTCTTTTTCGTAAAACAAAGACATTTTCCATTAATAAAATAAAATTAATGTGAAATATCAAAATTTCTTCGAAATGATAAATTGTTTAGAAATATAGAAAAGAGGAAGAAGAAGAAGAAAAGAAAAGAAAGAAAAAAAATAAATTGATAATTGCATGTTAAAGAGCTATCAAAAAATATTTTTATTAAAAAACAAACAAAAAAAACAAAAATCTAATTTAATCTTTATTAAAACTTTTTTTCTTCGAAAAACAAGAAAATATTAATTTACAAATTTTCTTGTAAAGATTTTTGCGTCATTTATTTTTTTTTTTATTTCTGTGAAATTTCGTTCATGTAATTTAAAACATTTTATTTTTCTCTTGTTTGTACTCGTATATCCTTAGGGATTGGCATGTTTAAGAAAATTGAGCGAAAATTACAGTTTTCAAAACATTCAATTTAATATAAATATTCCTAATAATACGACTACTTTAAATGAGAAAATAAAAACATTATTGAGAAAAATAACGAAGAATAAAGAAAAACAAAAAACTATTATAAAATCAAAATGAAATATGAAACAAACAAAAAAAAACAAAAAACAAAAAACTCACGACGTTAACGGCAATTGACCTCATTTCTTTTGTAGTATTTGGGGAAAAAACAAAATAAATCCAGGTAAAAGAAATACCTGGAATCATCATTATAAAATACATTTTATTCCCCTTTTTCATTTTTATCATTGTTTTTTTTTTTTATATTCGTTTTGCGAATTAAAAAGTTTTTTTTTTTTAATAAGATTTTTGCAGACATGTATTTCATGATTTAAAAAAGATTGGAGTTTAGAAAACCTTAATTTGGTGTTGTAGAAGAAGGTTCTTCATATTTTTATTTATTGTATTTTTTTTATATTCTACGTTTTTTCTGTTTTTTTCATTTCTTGTTATTTTGAGAAGTATAATTTTATGATATGATTTCGATCAATTTGCTGCTTATAGGTGAATCAATTGAAAAAGTTTACCAAAGTATTTTTCAACAAAAGTATGGTTTATATAGATTTATGAAATCCAAAAAAAAAAAAAAAAAAAAACGTAAAAATTTAATAAAACAGAAAGATAAATTTCCATTTCATTACTTTTTTAGTTGTTTTTTTGTTTGTTTAAAGCAATTTTATTTTCTGCGAAACTTAAATATTGAATTTTTCTTAGATAAAAAGGTTTTCTTTAAAAACTTTTTATTTTTTATTAAAAAAACATTTTCTAGAAAATTTTTTAATAATTATAAATTTTTTTTTTTTTTTTCATTTCAGTTTAGCTTTAAAGAAGAATCTCATTTACGAATAAATAAAAACGAAAATATTATAATATCGACTTGGAAAATTGTGCAATTGAACTTTGAAAAATTGAAGAAAAAGATACAAATAAGAATAATAATAAAAAAAAAGGTTATTAAAATTCTATATAAAATGGGTATCATCAGAATGAAGAAAGTGATAAAGGTAAGTTGATAAAACATAAATTGGGTTTACTGACCATTATACTACCGAGAAATTAAAAGTTAACATCTTATTTAAAAAAAATATGGCAAATTTTGAAACAACTTTGAATTTTAAAATTTAACTTTTCACTATTGAAAGTATAGTTAATCAGGTATATTATAGTCCTTAAAAAGTAACCACATCACACATGCTCAGTTATTTAAATTAGAAACGATATTGAAAGATAACATTGAACATGTCAAGAATTTCAACAACATTACTTATTTGAAAAATTATTTATTTATGAGATTGAATGAATTTAAATAAAATTTTGAAAATTAAATAGAAATAATTTTCACATATTTAAAGGAGAATATTCTAACTTAAAAATTCAAGCATTCACATTTTTAACATGTTTGTTCTTAAAAATTAATAATATGTATGTACATATACAGGGTGTTTCACTGTTCGTGTGCCAAACTGAACAGGGTGGTAGATCTCGATGAGAAATGAAAAAAATCGTATGCGAGGAGTGGGTATATTCTCAATGGTTATAAAGTTATTTAAGGTCAAAGAAAATTTTTTTAGAAGAGTAACCAGTTCCACTTTTCGCTACATATTTCAGCGCTCGAACAATGCAGAGATCAAAATAGAAATTATTTCTAAAGAGAAGCTTTAGACTAAATATAGTCCTGAAAAGGAGTTTTTGTAGTCTTGATTGTTTCCCAAAATGCCTTCTACAAAGTGTAGAAGGACAATAAGTGGAGATAATCGACCTTGAAAATAATAATGACGATTTTTTTTCAAAATTTTTGACTTTGAATTACAATAACTTCTAAACTATTTAACATACAACTTCACAAACCCTCCTCCCCCTCCTATACGATTATTTTCATTTCTCATCGTGATCTATCACCCTGTTCAGTTCACTGTGAAACACCCTGTATAGTATACTCTTGTGTCTATTACAAAAATATCTATTTTTTTTTTTTTTTTTTTTGGAAAAAAAAAGTACATAATTTGTTTTTAGAATTTAACATGCTAAATGAACATTAAACTTATTCATATGGAAAAAACAAAATTACGTTTATTTAATAGACATTAGACATGTTATTTATTTAATTACAATTTACTAAGAATTTTTAATGAAAACCAAAAAATTTTTAAATTTAAATTTTTTCACATAGCTACGTAAACAACAACAATTACTATACAGGTAATGATAATAATTAGAAAATTAAATTTTATTATAAATCAATAATACGTGAGTACTTTTGAAAATTTCCTCTGTTGAAAAACATTTGAACTCTTACGTCGTATAGTATTTCGAATTGATAATAATTGTTTAATTCGTCAATTAAATCATGTGTTTTGCATGACTAAATATAATTTAAAATTAGATAGTTCAAATTTTATTTCTATTGCTGTGTTTTTTTTTTTTCTCCAAAGTTATTACGTTATTATTTGTAAGTGTTGTATGACTACAATACTACAAATAATTTTTTTTATTAATTTTCTGATTTACTAAGAAATTTCGGTCATTATCTTAATTGCTTCTGGTAAAAAATTTTCAAATTTCAAAAAGAATTTCTTAGAATTTGCTTTTTTTTTTTTTCAAGTCATATCATCATCACAAAAGATATTGATTTTTGTTGATAAAATAATAGTGTTGTATAATTATTGCTTTTGTTGTTTTTGGATTAAAATGAAAACGGACCCCATCAGAGAGTAGAAACACGTACATTATAACGTACAATATACATACGACATATGTATGTACATATATATTGTTTTTAAATATACATACAGTGGTTTAAAAAAGTATTCTGATTAGATTCATTAGGTTACTAAATCATAGTAATGCAATTTTGTTTCTAAATATTCTCAGATATGTTCGATAGGATTTAGATTCTTTGTTTGCTATGATATTTGAACAGTTACACAGCTTACGTATGCGTACTCGTCAAAAAAACAAAGACTGTTCAAATAATTTTTTCAACCACTGTTTTTATTTACATACAAAAATCTACCAGATGGTTTCATGATAATAACAACTTATGTTTTTTTATGATTTTTTCTTTTTAATTTAATAATTTAAACTAACATTTGTATTCAGATTTCAGAACGTTCACTTATAAAAATTACTACGCAATTTTATTAAAATCCCTCCCTCATTATTATCTAACGACGAAAAATAAAGTTATCTAATTTAAGTAAACAGTTAATCGTTGTATTTTTCTTTAAATTTCCTAGAAATTTAATTCTTATTTTGAATATCTAGGTACTAATTGTGAAAAACAAAAATACGTAAGTTTACTTAATTTTTATGAAATTTATGTATTCTGTTTTATTGATGTTTAATTTACTTGGAAGTGTTTTCTTCTATTATTTTTTTTAATACTGTTTTTTTTAATACTGTTTCATTAGTTTCATGAATAAAAACATGTTTTATTTCATCATCGTTTTATTTTTTAATTGCTGTCTTTTTTTTTCTAATTATTATCAAAAAAATGTTAAATTGCGTTTCATTTTTTTTTTTAACGAAACAAACTAGA
This sequence comes from Bombylius discolor, assembly GCA_939192795.1. Lineage (NCBI taxonomy): Eukaryota > Metazoa > Arthropoda > Insecta > Diptera > Bombyliidae > Bombylius > Bombylius discolor. Next base: position 26,786,078 of record OW584241.1, on the reverse strand, counting down.
AAAACTCATGTTTCAGTTTGTTTTTTTCCTTTGTTTTTGCTACTGAAATTGATGACATCGTTGTATAGTAAATATCATTTTTCTCCTACAAAACCCCTTTCCTCTCGTGATTGTTATGATTATAAAAATATTTGTGAATTTAATCATTTTAATGAATATTGATAAAAAATATCGACGTATAACATTCAACAAAAATGAACATGTGTAAATTGTAATTATCACTTGTTACTTTGACAATATTTTTGGCTAAAGCAGTTCAGAGAAAAAAACGAAATTTGGAAATTCAAGAAGAATCAAATTATACATTTTATATCTCGAAAAGAGTTTTAGTTTTGCTACTCTTACATACACAATTCAATGTCTTGAAATATGAATTTTGTTTTTGAAAAAAATTAATAAATAAATTCTAAATTTTCCGTTGCTATACTTCTTTGAGAACATAAATATATAGAGACTGTACGGGAAAAATTAATACATTCGATAAAAGCAAAATACCGGAATTCTTAAATAGAACGTTGACGGATGCATTTTAAAAACATTTTATTTTGCAAAAAACCGGACGTAAATAAAAAATTACAAAAAAACTTAAGACATGTTTTCACATGATTTCAAACAGAAATAAAAATTAATAATTTGTCGTCATAGACTTTTTTAGAACGATTTCAACTGAATTTCATCATAATTTTTGAAGATAATTTGTTTTTTCTCCATTATCTAAATTAAGAAATTTTTCTTACTGAATAACAGAACTAATGAAAAGACGTGATAATTTTGTTATTTGAATATCTGCTTAAAAATAAAATCTTATTTGTAATAAATAATAAATAAAAAGTCATTCATTTTTTTATAACAAAAAAAAATTTTTTTTCGTTTTGTTTTGTTGATTAAAAGTAATGTGGCTATAATCTAATCAACAAAACAACAATACAATTTATAAAAATTGTATAGAATGTGTGTATCTATCATACAAATATGTAATGAATATGTATGTTGCTTGGTTTTTTGTTGTTGTATTTCTTTCACATTATTTTCTTTTACAAAGAATTTATTCATTCATAAATTTAATTTGATACTATTTGTCACATTAAGTGAAAAACGTAATAAATAACCTCATTTCTTTTATTTGGTTTTTTATTTTTTTTATTTTCATTTTTTTTTTTTCAGTTCAATTCAAAGTACATACTTAAATCTATTTAATTATTCTGATTAATGAAAAAAAAAAAAGAAAAAAACGAATATGTTTTTTTATTTTATTTTGAAATTTATTTTCAATATGTGATTTTCTTGGAAAAGTCATTTACGTTGACGATTTGTTGTTAATTTAATCATTTTTTTATACATATAATATATTTTATAAAGCATACAAATAAGCAATATTGTTTATTGCATATGGTGAATGCACATATATTTTGTTTTTTTTTTTTTTTTCAATTTTTATTTAGTTTTTTGTTCCTTTCAATGTGAAAGGGTGATCCGGAAAGAGATATATTAACTAGTTTTATATTTGTACATATTTTATTCACATATATATCTACACAGATATGTATATATCAACATACGTATATATATTTTTTTTCACTTGTTGTATGGTAATTGTGTAAAATTGTAAATATAATAATCCAGGAAATTGAGTTGAGGTTGTGGGTTACATACATACATATGTATTTCAACCTTGATAAATAGAGAGATGATGATGTATGAATGCGGCTATGGATATATACATTTTTTCAATTTATATCGTCGTAGGTAATGCATTTTCGGATAATAAAAATTTTATACTTCGATGACATGCAAATTCATAATCTAGCTGTAGGTAATTATGATTTTGTATGTAAAAAAATGATTGTTTTGCAAAAATTCTGAGAAAGTTTTAATGATTTTTCGTGATATTTTATAGTTGGAAAATTTGTTAATGTAGAAGTAATTTTTTAATTTGAAAATATCATGAAAATAATTATATTAATTTTAATTTATAATAAAATTTTAATTAAAATTAATTTCCTAAATAAAGGTTTTATCAATTACGTTTCGATCCTCATTTTTTCGTTCTAATCAAATTTTTTTCAATTTATTTTCATTTACCCTGTACACATTTTTTTATTGTTGAGCATTTTCAAGATATTTCATTAATAGATGTCATATTTTTTTAAAGATATTGATAATCTTTACGTTTTTTTTTATTTTCTTTCGTTTTTTTTTTTTCTTCATTATTTAAATTCATAGTCATATCGATTTAGCATAAAAATAAGATTTACTCATTCGAGACAAAAATTGAGTGGCTACCATAATACCTGATTTGAATATTAATCAATTTATTTTTCTTTTGTTCTCTTCAAATGATAAATTTTCTTCTTAAATCAAAACAATAGGAGGATTATGCTTGTTATTTCAAAATTTATTATTTCAAAATTAAAATTGTAAAAAGAAAATATATAAACGTTTGTTTTCAAGAAAAAAAAAAATTTTTTTCCAAAAATCTTTTTCAAATTCGCTTTTTTGTTGAACAATTTTTATCGAATTGATATTTAAAAATTTTTAATGTTTCAAAATTAGTTGATGTGTCTTCTTAATGTATAATTTAATTATATAAACTGTGATCAATACATATTTTAATAATTAGATTTATCAATAAATTTACAAAGATAGTTGTATCTGTGCTATCAATAATTGAAGATAATTATTACATACAGTGATACAGAAAAGTATTTTCCTTGTATTATATTTGTGAAAATTCTTATCTTGTAATTAACTAGGTCTTGAGGAAGCGTTATACAATATAGGTAAAATAATAAAAGTTGAGGTTTCGTATTATACTAGAAAAACATGCGCAGAAAACAAGATACTTACACACATTACGTTTTTGTTGTTTTAACACGTTTCTTCTTTCGTATATCTACACAAAAAATATCACTACGCCATGTAAACCATACGCGAAAAAGCTTCAACTTTTATTATTTTACGTATATATATACATATGTACCAATATTTTTACTATAAAAAATAAATAAATTTTTTTTAAAAAATAATATTCCACAAAAAGTTAAATTTTTAAATTTATCTAAAACATTTATTAGATTCTGAGTATTTTTTTGAACAACTGTATTGAAAAAAAAAAAACGTACAGTTAATTTGATTATTTTCAAAATAATAGGATTTATGAAGAACTAAAATTCAATACTGTAAATTGAACATTAAACATAACGCCTAATTATATTTTCAAAATATCATTTATTTAATTTCCCAAGAGCTTATACTTATAATAAAATCCACAGAAGCATTGATAATCATACATGAATATAAGTATGTATCTTTCTTGATCGTCATTGTTTATTAAAATTTTATTACCTTAAAAAGCATATAAACTATTTGTATGTATTTTTTATCTTTTCCGTACTTTCTAAATAAAAACTATTCTCTTCAAAAAGTATTCGTGTTAAAAAGTAAACGGTATATGTACTATACTGAATAATCCCATTAAGAAGATTAAATTTAAAAAATAAATCTGAATAGCTTGAAAAAAAAAAAAATTTTTAAAACAATTCCTTTCATTCATATTAATGATGCGACAGCAGATTTGTGTCAAGCATCAAAAATATTTCTGATCAAGTAATGGTGTAATCCATTCATTATTCGGAAATTATTTTTGGAGATTTAATGTAAGTAAGCATTTATTATTACAGCCCGAGATATAAGAGTTCAAAGTTGAAAAGTCACATATCCTTCCATATAAAAATTTAAAAAAAAATAATTCGATATTTTTGAATTAGAATTAGAATGAGGATCAGGGTAAGAATGAAGGAGGGCCCCATATAAGGGAAAAAAAGTTTTTTGTCGAAAAATTACTTATTTTGTATTTTACTATTAGACCCTTTAAGGAATATCCTAGCCAAATTTCAGCTCCCTAGTCCCACGGGAACATACTTTTATAAGGAGTCAAAAAATGTAACATTTTGATACTTAAAATTGATTGACGTATGTAAAATTTAAAATTAAATTAAATATAATTCCAATTCTGCAGTGTATCGTAACCTGTGATGACATTTAAAAAAAAGTGTACATAAATGTGTTTTGAGATTGGTAGACTATAGCTAAAACAAATAAATTTAAAATAAATCAACTTTTTTTGTACCTACGTACATATTTCATTCACATTTAGAGATACTTTTATAAAAGAAAAAAAAACCGAAAGTAATAATAGATAGAAAACTAACTCCATTGAAGTTTTAACAGGATGACCAACACTTTTATATACATCGTGTAATCATTATCTATATATGTAGGTATTAATTCCACATACTCGTCCTGTAACTCAAATTAAAAATTATAAATTATGACATTTCAAGAAAAAAAAAAAATGAAAAGAAAAACCATGTTTACAATTGTAATTGATCATATATTAATAAAGACAGTTTAAGTTATAAAAATTGAATGTAATCGATGTATCAAGAAAAAAAATGTATCTGCTCACTACAGCATTCATCTTTTGTTTAGTGAGATATTTTTATTCTAAAAAAATCGATACTCATACTGCAGTAGACAGAGGTAATTCATATTTTATTGGAAATGAATGCCATTGAATAATATTGGTTTCGTTTTTTATCTTCATTTTTTTTTCTCTTTATAAAATTTCTTTTATTATTTCAAATATAAATTAATGTGTTGTAAACAAAATCTGCAGAAAAAGAGACTGCATTTTATGGAATTAAACTTTTTTTAAAAATTTAAAATCCATATGAAATAAAAAGAGACAATTTGTATTTAGTACATAAATCGAAAATATGAAATGTATTGACTAACTAGTTGGGTGGCATGGCATAGAGTGTGTCAAGCCACTTCATGATATTTTATAAAGCAAAAAAAAAAACCAATAAATATTTATCATATTATAAAATTGTGACATGCTCTAATACAATTCAACGAAATTCACTTTATAAATAATATAAGAATTTACGATAAAAAAATATCTCTCTTTAGGGGAGCACATGTGCTTTTTTGTGCTTTTACGTATGAATTCATATCTTTACTGTTTTTATGTACTAAAAAAATATATAGATATGTATATTATATATAGTATATTTATATAGATACATACATATACATACATATACGGTATGCCGGCAGAAAATGTATCTGTATAAATTTAAATAATTGAACTAAAAATACATACAATTAAGATACATTTGTATATACATACATATATTTTATCCAAAACCTCCGAGAGAGAATAGATACTATACAAACAAGCCCTGAAGTAATACAACTTTACTCACACAAATGTAAAGCCAAAGTATCAACTATTTTCATGTGATTATATGCGAAAAATAAGGGCGGTCAGTGGTCGAAATCCGCCTAAGTTCACTCAGCTTTGAATGAGTACTAAATTCATTTGAGTTGGATATGTGGTCGGTACTGAAGTAGTTTGGTGGCTCTGTTTACTGAACATAAGCAAGTCTACAAAACCAATTACAAAAAATAATATCAGTATCTGCCAGCCCTGTCATACAAATAAATTTGTTCTCTACCAACGAATTTAGTGGTTCGCATTCCACTTTAAATTGTAGGTGCATGTACGTATATGATAGAAAAATTGTCAAAGAAACCTCAAGTACTACTTAAGGCGCTTTGTTCCCTCGAGAAATTTTTTTTTTTTCGTGCCTACTATTCCAACTCAAATGAATTGGTTCTCATTCAAAGCTTAGTGAACTTAGGCGGATTCGATCTCGAAACAGTCGAAACCTTCAGCATCAGAAACCAGCTCTCCCTCGAGGAATAGTAGGCACGAAAAAAAAATTCCAAAAATGCAAATTTTACTTTAAAAAATAATTTTGGAGAAAAATATGATGAAAATAGTCTTTTTTTTAAAGAAATGGTAATAGTTATTTATATTTGTTTTCGTGTGTTTAAGAAATAAAAAAATTTTTATCCAAAATTAATTTTTTAAAGTAATATTCGCATTTTGCGCAAATAATCGCATACATAAAAGTAGTTTGACTACTTTTGACATGTGTGAGTAAAGTTGTCTTACTTCAGAGTTTGTATAGTATTTCTATCTCGGAGGTTTTGATTTTATCACACGAAATGATATATGTATGTACAAAACTTATTTTAGTTTTTTGTATTTATTACTTTTACTGGTTAAAATCAAAAAAAAAAAAAAAAACTAAAAGATACAAAACGTAAATCGATGAAGTCATTATTTTATATTTGAAAAAGAAAAAGATACATACCAAGAAAGTTTAATGCAAAAATCGAAAAAGATATTGGGGTTTTTTTCTTCTTATACATCATATTTTGTTGTTGTCCATTTAAGATTGCTTTGCCAGGGTCAAAAATCGTATATTGTCATTTTTCTTCGTAAACTACCAAAGAGAAATTAATAAGGAAAATATACAGAGAAAAAAAAAACACTTGTAGGTACCTATCTATATAATAATAAAAAGATACCCTGAAATTTAGTGATGTAAGCATTCATTATCAAAAAATTACACAGTAATTGAAAAGCCACTTCATATATAAAAAAAAACATGTTACGTAGAAAAAGAGGATGAAAAAAAAATTAATAAGATTTCATCAGAATTTTTTTTTTTTTTAAATGAAAAATTCAATAATTAAAAGCATAAAATAAATAAGTAGGTACTTCGTGTATAAAGATTTAAAATGCTACGAGAATTTAGTATAGAACCCGACCGAATGGAATAACGATTATTTCTATGAATTTTTCATTTTTAATCTATACAGCACTTAAAGGTACTTTAAAAAAAATTTAACAGTAATTAATATTTCTGTTTTCTATTGAATTGGATATATTCATTCATTTATTTTTACAATAATTTTTCTTTCCAATGAAATTGCTGCTAAGAGAAAAAATAATTAAAATAAAAAAACTAAATTAAAAAAAAAAAAAGAAGAAATAAACAATTTACCTGTAATATCGCTCAAATTTAGTTCACAACACTAAAATTTGTACATACATACATATGTATAGCTATATACACAATTTTAAAATGAAATTTCATTCAAAAAATTTCGTAGAATTTTACTCTTGTTTAATACCCTCGATACTTATAGATACATATATACATACGTCTGTATAGCTATAATAATTATATATACGTACATAATATAATATGTATACATATAACGTGTCATATATATAAACGTTGAATATTTTTAACATCTGCTTGCTTTCTATAATATTTTTATGATGTTCAAATACATATTCATTTGTTTTATGTGTGATTAGAGTATCCCAGCGGCTAAAGGAGCGCTGAAACATCGCTGTTTCAGCGCTTCTTTTGATGCAGTAAGCGCTTCCTCTTTGTATCCTTCTTCATTTCTTTTTTATCATTGGATGTCCGCAGAAAGAAGCGCTTCTATTTTGCTGCCATAGAAGCGCTTCAGAAGCGCTTCAGATGGAAGCGTTTTAGAAGCACTTCACATTTGTATAAGCTTTTAAAGCTTTTATGGAATTTATATGATATTTTAAGTAAAGTGGTTTTTATTATTTTCGAAATCAATATTGATTTTTCAACTTATAATATAAGTTAATAAATTTTTAATCTTTAATTAACTTTTAATAGTTCATTTTTTTAACTTTATTAAAAATTCATTAAAGATTAAAAATTTATTAATTTATATTAGACTTTGAAAAATCAATTGAAGTTGGTTTAGGTTGTGCAAAAAATCGTTTTCAAAAAAAAAATACTAAGTTATTTTAATGAACTAATCACTTCACACAAAAGAATGAGACTATTTCGTAATAGCTTAGCGTCTACGTAATAAAAAAATTCATATGTAATTGTGTATTTAGTGTACAAATTATAAGTGCTTCAAAAGAGCTCCTAAAAACTATGACGAATTTTAGGCCGGTGGGATCTTTTACTACACACACATGTACATATGTATCATAAGAAAAAAGTTTATCTTTACATTTTTATTAAAAATATAGAAGAGATTTTTCACAAATAAAAACACTCAACTCAAGTCTTTTCAAGAATTTCTTTGTATGTATTAAGGGTGATTCTACTCTATCTACTATTTCCACGTGTGCGCCTTTGAAAAGTAACACAAAATGTTAGTTGAAAATATACAATACTTCCTCCATTACTTATAGATTTTGAATTACTTTATCGATTACTTTTGGGAGACTTTGTAAGAAGAGCTATTGATATGACATGGCATGATGAAATAATGAAAGACCTTGAATTTTACTCTTTCTCCGAAAATAAAAATATTAACCTAAAACACTGGATTAACACACCGATCGATGTTAAGAAATTTTTGTAGACCTTTTCGGCCCTTCAAAAAAGTATGTTCCCAGAGGAGTAGGAATTTAAAATTTAGCCAGAATATTCTCTGAAGGGATCTCTACCAAAAAATCCGTCAACTAGGACAAAAGTTATAGGGTAAAATGCACAAAAGCGACCCTCCTTCTCATTGCGATTAAATTAAAGTGGTTTCTGATCTAGTCCTTTTTATTAGAGTTAAATCGGTACAGAAGAGACCGAGATAAAAAAGTCTAAAATTGACAAGTCCCAATGAGGCCTTTATAACTACACTATCCTTCGCAGTTTGAGGATATTTCTTTCCAGTCTTCTATTTTTTTAAGCCTTCTTAAATACTATATTCTACGATTTGTTTTTTGTTAATGAACCATTATGTAGAAATAATCCTTTACTTCATTTTTTCAACGCAGGCGCATATATGTAGATTGAGAAGAGGAAAGAGAAGAACTGAGTTTTTTCTTTTCCTCCTAGAGCCTACGATGGTTGCATGAAAACACCCTATAATATGTTCATCCTAAATCCTAAGATTGTGTTTTTTAGTGATTATCTTTCGGTGATGATGAAGTAAACTAATTTTTAAAAACTACTTGACAAAAACGCATTTAATTTCAAAATGTAAAAAGTAATTGATATACATTTTATGAAATTGCTTCTACACAGTCTACTTATTCATACTTCGAGAATCGAGACTATTTTTTTTCTCTCTTTGAATTCTCTTTAATAACTTCAAATACAATAACAGCAGATGGGCACATAGATAGAGAATAGAGATACTGAATTTGTTGTAAATAATCAAAAAATTCACTCGAAATTATTAAACGTAATGAATTCTGATGTATTTTTACTTATAGCTATTATACATATATATATATGTATATACATTTTTGTACTAATCGCACTTTGTCAAATTCTTCGAATTTTGCCTACTCAAAAACACCATTACCATACGTTCGACAATCGACAGTATCTAAATAAAAATGTATCTGAGTGTTTTCTCATTAAATTTTATATAATATACAGCATTACATACAGCCACGTAAATTGAAACAAATACATTCTTAAAGTATCTACATGAATATATGTACATATGTATTGAATGTATATCGATCGACACATTTAATTCAACAAAATTGAAAATTCATGTTAAGAAAAAATTATGTATAGCACAGCACAGAGCACAGTTTGATTAAAAAATATTTTCTCAGAGTTTTCATTTAGTCTAACGACAGCTTTGTAACGGGACAGAAGTTTAGAATATTTCTTTTATAGAAAATATAATATTCACGGGATATTTCATTTTATAATTATTATTTTTTTGTATTTTTTATTTTTTTTTTAAAACCAAAGAAAATTTTGTTGAGTAATCCAGAAATTATAAAAAGTCGAAAACAATGGAAATTTTTTAATTTTTTTTTTTGTGTTAGAAAATTAATTTAAAAAAAAAAGTTATCTCTTGTGAAGTCAAGTGGAATATTTTGTTTCCAATTTTTAATTTTCTAAAAAAATTAAATTAATATATTGTAAGATTTAAATGAAATTTTTGTGAAAAAAATAAAAATAAATAAAAAAGTAAAAAAAAACAACAGAATTGTTTTTTTTTTTTTTTGCACAAAACTAACTTTAAGCAATAAAGTGAAAGTTTCATGTTACATTTTCACATTCACACACATTTTATCTAATGTGAATCATCTTTTTGTAAAACAAAAACAAAAGAGATTTTCAAAGAAAATATTTCTAAGTATCTTTAATTACTTGATTATTCACTTTGTGTAAATGTATATAATACATATGTGAAATATTTATTTAAAAATATTAAAAATCGTAAATATTTCTTAGAAAAATAAAAATAAATCTGAAGTAAAAAAAAATATATTTCAAATGGTGATGTATTTTATATTTTATTAGAAAAACAAAATTCATAAAAATTACCTATTTTTAATGATTATATATGTAATAATAAAATTCACATTAAAAATAACAACAATCGAATAAAAATACACAATTGAATAACATTTTTGACGAGTTATTGTAATTATTTTACTTTTTTATTTGAAATTTTATTTATACATGTTTCGTGCGTGTACAAAGTAAAAGTGAAAAAAAAAAATGTGACTATTTTATTGCATCGATCGCGTAATAAATACAATTTTTTAAAAATATCCATAAAATTTTAAAACCAAAGTTACATAAAAAAATTCACCTTACATTTCACTTGAAATTATGTACTAAAATTTAAAAAAAAAAAAAAACAAATCTTTCTAGTAATTCAGATTATGAAAAAAAAGTTCCTTCAATTATTAAAAAATAATTAAGAGTAATAAAACGTAAATAATTTTACTTACAACATTTTTCAAATAACAACATCAAAAATTACAAGTAAGTTACTTCTAATTAAAAATATTTACTTAATTATACATGAAAAATTTCGATTTAATAAATTTTCTATTTCAGAATAATTTATTAAAATTAATTAAATATTCAAATTATTTGAAACATAAAATTGAAAATAAACACAAAATAATTATGATTTGTAAATGAGTTCCTTCCTTTTTTGACTAATTAATAGTGTACATATTTGTATTGTACAATTTAGAAAGTGTAGATACAGTTAATTACTGACAATAATTTCAATTACTAGGAATTATGTATTTGATTTGAAGTAAAATTTCAAATTAGAATATTGTAAAAGGATTTATAAAGAAGGGGAGTTCTATCAAATAAGGTTATGTTAGTTTATTTTTAAGGACCTTTGAAATGTGATTTTTGTGCGCAGATTTGTTTTAGAAAATTGATGGAACCCTTATACTGGATTTTGAAAATCTATTAGAAAGCTTTTAATGTATATTATAATTTTTGAAATGATTTTAAATTTTTCATTGAAATTGAGTGTCACTGACCTTTAAAATTTTGAAATTTCTGTTGGTAACATACTTATTAAGTTTTTTTTTGAATTTTGCAACTCACAATTCCTATGAGATGTAGGTGTTTTAAACAGCAACATATACTATAGTAATATTGTTGAACCCAAGTAGAATTTAGTATATTTACTTTATATAATGATTGATCAGGTGGAAAATGATGTAATAATATTTTCCATAAATATGATGCAATTTTATCTGATTTGATTTGTAATTGTAATACTATAAAATCTCTTTTCTCAACAAACAAATAATAAAAAATAGAATTCTAGCAAAATAGATTATGGTTAAATTACATATTACGTAAAATAAGTACAACAACAAAAAAACAAAAAAGAAGTTGTTATGGTTACACGAAAAATCTATAATAAAGAGTTTACCATGGTGAAATTATATCCAATTATAAAATTAAATATAGAAACGAGTTAAATCACATCCCACCTATAAATTCAATTCAATAGAAATTTTTCCATTTTTATATAAAATAAAAAATATTATAATAATAACTGTTGAACAGACACGTAGACGACAACAGACTTTTTTTTCATACATTTTTTTTTAAATATTCAGTTCTTTATACATAATTTGATTTCCTGACAAAAATATACATACATACTTTCAAAAAGATTTTTATTCTACAGAAATTCTTTTTGCATATAATTTTGATTTTCTTAGAAATAAAATATTGGATTTTTTTTCCATGTGAAAAAAGTTCATTTTTTTTTCGTGATTTTTGATAAAAATAAATTTTTTGGTAATAAATTGTTTTTTTTTTTTTTTGTTTAGTCAAAATATCAGTTTTCTTGAAATTATATTTTTATACATTTTCTTTGATGAATATTTAAAATTCTAATTTTACATAGAAAAATTGAAATAATTCATTGTCTAACTGTATCTTCTGCAATTTAGGTATTTTTTTTTTAAATTTCAATCAACACGTTAATTTTTATTTCAAAATTTCAAAACAAAGTGAAAAAACTTGCATGAAATTTTATCACTACATTTCTTGTGAAACTAAACGAATTTCAATCTTATTGAATTGTTTCTTTTTTTTTCTCCCTCTCAATCAAAAGCTTGTTAAAAAGAATTTTAAAAAAAAAAATATGTTCACTTAATTTATTTACTGAACTTTATTTTCAAAAACAAACGAATTCAATTAAAATTTGCATAAGACAGGATATCAAATTTTTACAAAGAAAAAAAAAAAAAGGAAATAAATAAATCAATGACCCAATTTGATCACGTTGTTGATGGAACAAAAAAAAACATGAATCGATAAATTATCCTTTCTCACTTATATTGTTATTATCATGTTCTCTCTTAAGCTTGACAGAATAATTAAATTACATATACAAAATGGAATATTGATTTTTATTCAACACAATTTTCCTCATTCAATTTATTTCATAAATTTAGGTTTTAGTTAACGAATAATACAAATTTTTTTTTCTTACACTTTGTTTGTGCAATAAAACATTTGATTTCATTTTTATTTTCTACAACAGTGAGTCGTATCGTAATTGTTTATCCTGTTACCATGCAATATCAATAGCAGCGTTTATTAAAAAATAAAAAAAAAAAGCTGTTCACATAATGCTTGACCTAATTTTTCTATGTATGTACATAATATTGTAATTTATTTTTTAATTCTTTAGTTTTTATTTTTTATTTTTTTCTTCTTTTAAATCCTTGAATGTTTTTCCACGCAAGGGTTTTTATTTTATTTTGATTTGTTTTTGTATAGGATCTTGACCCAAAAACACTAAAGTGAAAATAAAACATTCTATCTACATTTTGTAAAAATTTTTATGAAATGGCATTTCGAGAAAAAATGTTTCTCTAATTTTTAAATGTAACCTCTTGCCTTATTTTTATTCATTACTCGATATAATGGTGAGTAATTGACAATTTAAGTGACATGGTTAAAAAAAAAATTGTTTTTTTTTTCAAGCTCATAATGAGAAATAAAAAGAAAATAATGTATTTCAAAAACATTCCAAAAGTAAAATGATCATTGAGATTTATTTAAGTTTAGAAGTATTGGCTGATTTGTGCATGCATAATTTATTACACAACGAAAAAAATTTTTTGGAATTAAGTTAAAAGGAAAAATCATATTATACTGGATTCAAACTTATAGGGGGAGAAAAACAACAACAAGTAAATTTATTCAAAGGAAAAAAAAAATATTCTGAATCTGTTTTTTATGCCCTTCTTTTATATTTGAAATAATTAGTCTTTAGAATCAGTTATAGTAGGCGCTCTATTTTTTATCTGAATCAAGGCTTAACATTATTTGGTGTAAAATCACTTCTTCAAAGGGGCAACAGTTCATATCTAGACAAGGCCCATTCAAGCGTACCGTAAATTTCTTAGAATCCACTGTTCGTTGGAAATTGTATGGTTTTTTTAATAGACCCCTTAGAATACAATTTTTAAAAAAATTTTATTCAAAGAACAAAAATCAAAAGAAAATTTTACTTGAATTTTCGTAATAAGAATAAAGTGACGACAGAAAAAAAGAAAATTTAATAATAATAATATATGACATAGAGGCGACATTTTTATTTTTTTTTTTATTTTGTTTTTTTTTTTTAGATTTTACTCATAAATACATAGGTAAATATATTTTTTCTTAAATTAGCGCCAGTCTAAACATATTTAAATCATTTTTTGTGACAAATACATACATATGTATGTATCTCTTTTGCGTATACGATATATATATTTAAAAAATTAGTACGTTATATGTACAATATCTTTCATTGTACGTAATGTCTAGCCGGAGTTATATATTTTTTGTTTTTATACATTTTTAAATATAATGCTGATGATACTGATGATGTTAATGATGAAAAACAGACAAAAATTGTCAAATCCAAAAGAAAATACATATTTAAAAAAATGGGAAAAAATTAGAAAATGATTTTGTTACGTTTAACAAAATTTTCAGATTCATTAGAAATTTAAATGTTTGAAAGTTTTTGTTTTTCCTGTTAAAAGTTTTTGATTTTAGAAGTTTATAAAATTATTTTGTTGCTGTTCTATTATTCTGTAGTAAAAAGTTGAAAAATTTTGAGATATTTTTTTTAGTCCTTAAGTAGCTCAAAGTTCAAGGTTTTTAAATTTTTTGTTGCTTTTAAAATTTTTCTCAGTACCTATTTTTTAATCTTTCAAGTTAAAAAATTCTTCACGAGCTACGCAAAAATTTTTAGAGCTATAATATTTTGTTTAGCAAATCAAAATGAATTAAAAAGTGCGAAGGAGGATTTCTTCTTCCTTTATCTTCTAATTTTGTCAATTCATCAGTAATTTTTCCAACAAAGTAATATAAAAGAGCATATTGTACAAAAGTTGGAATATTTTTATATGTATGTGTCATATTTGTGTGTACATATGTCATATTTTTGTTGACAATTTTAAAATCATTAAATTATGAAAACTCCTACACAATTTCTAAGAAACTAAAAATGAAAATTCAATTGAAAAATTTAAAAAAAATGTGAAAATTGAATCTTACTTTTTTAATTCTTTTGAATTTCTCTCAATTTTGACGTCAAATAAAATTAATTTTCATTGATGTTCCGGTTTTATCAAATTAGTTGCGTTATATTTTATAATTAACAGCTACTGAAAAAGTTGTTCACAAGATTTTTATTTTCCAGGAATTAATGAAAATTTTTTTTTAAGTCAAATTCAAGCTTAATTTTTCAAAAGTTTAATTGACGTTGGTGTTCGTGCTAGTTTACAAAAAAAAAATAAATAAATAAATAAAAAAAATCGAGGCCAGAAATTTTAGAATTTTGAAGCAAAGTTTTATCTTTAAAGTTATTAAAAGGAAATTCAATTATGAGAAAGTTTTTCAAATGAAAAAATTAAAAACGAAAAAACAAAGTAATAAATTAGCAAACTATCTAATTATCATAGCACAATTCACAGTGTGTTGTGCAATTTAACAAACGTTTTTTTTTTTTTCTTGTTATTAAAATTTAAGTTTAATTACAGTTAGAAATTAAAATTTTATATTAGAAAAACAAAACAACAATTAAAAAAATAATTATTTATTTTGAATAATTTCAATGCTGTAATTTAAATGTAATTTCGTGTTTCCTAGAAGTATAATTTTTTTCTACTTCAAGTTTTCTGTTATGAAGGTACTTGAAAAATATTTCTACGTAAATAAGGAAAAAAAAAATAATAAAATAAAAACATCCGCACTAAAAAAAAATAGCAAGTTACTCGTTGTAAATAACAATGTACATATGTAGTTAATTGAAGAAATCCAAATCAACTATAGAATGAACCCATTGGTTCTACGGAATCATTCTTTTTTCCAAGTTTTTGCTCAAAATGCGTAGGACTAAGTATCTTTTGTTCTAGAGAATAACCGCAAGCCATAGTTTTTTTTCTGGTTTGAAAAAAGTTACTACCTTTTTTTTATTTAATTGAACATTGTTTTAATTCGTTAATTAAGTTACCATGAAACATGAAAAATGTATGTATTTATGTGTGAATACGAGTACATCGAAAATTTTGTGTAATTATATTATATGTGTCCGATATACATACATATGTATGTATACATATAAATAAATTAGGGCCAATTTTTCTTGTCGTTAAGGTCGCATCGATGATTTTGGTTTATAATTAGAAAACATTGAAAAATCAAATAGTATAGTATAGATAAATAGATATTTGTGCATATGTAGATATGTAGACATACAGAAAAGAAAAAATCTATAAATTTAAACGAAGTATGGTACATCTGTGATTTTTAAGAAAGAAAAAAAAATTTTTCAACATGTTACATATTTGCCTAGTTGTCTCTCTCTCCCTTGCTTGTAGATTTAAAAATAAATTTGTTGTTTTTCAAATTATATTCTATCTCCTTATAAATTTTTTTAAAATTTTTTATAATAATTTTAATTTAAAAAGCAAGGAAAAATAAACAACAAATTTATTTTTGGATAGTTTTCGATTAAAATAATTTTCATTTACCCAAAGATTAAAATAAACACCTTCTGTGTCACATTGAATATTAGTCATCCAAAAAAGTAAAAACACACAGAAGGATGAAAAAAAAAAAAATCAAAATAATCCTTGTAATCTAATAGCTAGTACGTTGATCTAAAAATTCATTCCATAGAATTCCAGGGAATAATAAGGAAAAACCAAATTACAAAAGCAGGTACCTATACACCCATTTCAAATTCTTTTCTTATTTTCTGGATTTTTTTTTTCATTTTCCTTCTTCCTCACCTCACATGAGTATCTTTTTTTTTTTTTTTTGTAAGTATTATCCGCGCGTCAAATACCTTTGTTATTATTATTATACCACCAATTCCTGATAATCTGTCAAGATCTTCATTATATTCTTTTATATTTTTTTGTTTCTTCTTACTTTGTTATGCTTTGCTTGTGCCGTGACAATTCCAAAAAATCGTATGTTGTTTTTTTTTTTTTTTTCAATAAAACTTTGGCTGTCTATGAGTTATTTTTTAAAGAAAAATTTTTATATAAATTTAAGAAAAAAAGATGCAGATACTTTGTATTAATTTAACTAGATTTTATGTATCTCATTTATTTGAAAAACTCTCAAGAGAGTTTGTTTTTAAAGATTTTTTTTTTCTTCTGAAATTAACAATTACTCAAGAGCACTTGCTTTGTTTTATTTTTTCTTCTTTTTTCTTGCACTAAAAAGCTAGAAAAAAAAAAGTTTCATTATAACCTAACTTAACCTCTTTTATATGCAATCTTTTAAATAATAAAAACTTTTAGTTTATGCATTTTAAAATTTTTTGTTCATTTTTTTTTCTTGTCTTTTCCAAGTATTTTGAATAAAATTTAAAAATATAAAAAAAAAAGGTTTGCTAGCGCTAGGCTATGTGTACCACCAAGTTTCTGGTATTTTTTTTATTTCGTCGTCGTCTTCTTTTCATTCATAAAATTCGCAGAATTTGATCATTCTTCGAATTGTGAACGGGTTTATTTTGTTTTTGTGTGAAGATGTTGAAAGTTAGTTGGACTTGGACGAGGATGATGATGATGATGCTATCTTTTAGTTTTTATGCCGCTTTTGTTACTTGGTAATATTTTTTATACTGTTTTCTTTTATTTCTTAAGGCTATTGCTACATAAGCACAGATTGTTTTGTGAATATTGTTGGTTTAAAGTATAAAAGTGTACTTTTTTATTAAAATGTATCTCAAGACACTTGAGAAAACAATTACTTTCACAATATATTTGATGATCTTTTTTCTAATAACACAAAAAATCAAGAAATAAATTGAATTTAATTTTCTTTTCATAGTATGTATGAACAACTTTTTCGACATTTTGTTCTTGATTATTGAAAAATTAAAAATAAAATTAGAATTACTTGTTCATAAGAAAATTATATTATTTTTATCACAAAATAAAAAAAAAAAATAAATAAAAAAAATTATGTAGATCATATTTTAAATCGCTTAGCACTTTTTAAAAATCTGCTTTATTCTTTTATATCTACTATAAAAACGATTTTTTGAATCATGTGTCACGATTTATGATCTAAAAAAATATATACATATGTATGTATGTATATATAAAATAAAAAACGTGTGGTGCGTGCATTTCTCTTGCTGTCTGCCAATAGTCAAAAAAAATAATAAATAAATAAATAAACAAAATAAAAAAAGCACATTCAAGGGGAAGGAAATTTTCTGTGGAAATATTAAATTTTCTTGGAAATTCATGATTTTCCCAATAACTATAATAATTTTCGAAAGTTAATGAATGAATGGCAGGAAAGCATAATAAAAGAAGAATAAGAAAAAAAAAGATGTGGTGTTATAACATTAATTTTAGCTATTAAAAGTAACTTTCTGATAAAACTTTTTTTTTTTTTTTTTTTAAATGTGTAATAGGTTTTTTGTGTATTGAAATTATTTATTATTTATTTCATATAGTACACGTACACGTTTTTATGTATGTATTTAAGTCGTGTGGTTGTGGCAATAGGCCATAGAAATTATAATTTTATTTGCAGATTAGTATTAAAATAGTAAAAGTATATTTCTTTCTTATTTCAGTTTTAGTCTTTTTTTGTTTTTTTTTTTTTTTCATTTTTTTTTCTTTTATTTTTAATGAAAATTCCATTTAATGATGAAAGGAAGTTGAAATGATTACAAATGTTTTTTTTTTCATGTTAAAATGAAAATCAATAAAAAATATGAAATTATTTTCTGAGAATTTCTATTTTTTTTTGTTTTTTTGTTTCGTTTTCCAAGAATTTAGCGGTTTTTCGAGATTGTAATAGTTTTGTGCTTTGTCTTTGAATTCTGAAATCGATAAGTGTTTTGTTTGATTAGAGAAAAATTTTTTTTTTATTTTTAACTGATTAATGACATTGATTAACAATTTTCATGGAATTCTATTTTGGTAAAGTTTGTGGCGTCTTTTTTATTTAATGTTTGGCAGCTTTTAGGGTGCCTAATCATTAATGACAATGTATTGGCACATGAAGATTCGTTCTTGTCTCCGCAACACTTCCCAGATTCTGAATGGCATGAAAAGTACTAGTGAATTATTATCATTCCAAGTAAAACCTGAAGGAAAAAAAGAAACAAATTTTATACCTTAAACACTAATTATGATTTGCAAACTTCCTTTTCAATGTTCACGGTGTACACCTACACATTATCTTTTTTTAAAGCTTACAGAAACTGTGTCATTATTGTTTAAAGTCTTTTTCAACTCAAAAATTCCTTAATTATTTCGCAGTAAGTTGTAAATAATGATTTTATACTCCGTTAATTTATTTTTTTCCTTTAGAAAATTGAAATTGAAATAATATTTTAATGTATTTCATGCTTATTAATGGTTCAATTAATTTTTTTTTTTCGTCATAACCACAGAATTCAAAGAAAATAATAATGATTGATAATTGTGGGTTGAATGTGCAATTATTTTTCAATAATTTCTTTTTTTTTTCTTCGTTGTGTGTTCGTGTGTTTGCGATTAAAATATCTCATGTGATATTTAAACTATATAATGCACCAATCAATTTTTCAAATCAACGCAATAAAATAAACAAAATTGATTGTAAAAAAAAAAAATAAAGCTATGTATAAAAAGAGAAGTCTATGTCACCCACTCATTTACTGTTAGTCAGTAGGCTTTTAGTATGTATACTTTCAGATACACATTATGTAGTGCAATCAGGAGGTCTTAAAATTTCACAATATTAATCTATATTGTCAATACTGTAATTATTATTTGATTTATAGAAATTGTTTTATGTATAACGTATAGGTGCTCCAAATAAAATAATTGTGTGGAAGTAACTTGAAAACGCCTTAATAAAATAATTTTCAAAAATTTTATTCATTTCTCTTTTGCTGTTGGCGGTAATATTTCCCGGTATTTTGAAGAAAGAAAAAAAAATGAAAAAATGTAAGTGAATTGGATAATTCATTTAAATTTAAACAATTTTTCTTTTTAATAATCTGCTACCGCAATGAATCATAGGATATTGTACATATTTGAAATATGAGACACTTCACTAAATAGTAAACATGATTTTTGTTGAAAATAAAAAAGTATCTTAAATGGAATTTTTTCCTCTGTGCATTATTGTGATCATTTTTTGTTTTGTTTGTATTATCAAAGCTTCTCGATGGTTACATAGAAGGAAATTGAAAAATTGCATGACTCATAAAAACTTGTCATCAGCTTTTAGCATCATCATAGTCAGAATTCATAAACCATACAATAAAAATGAAGGCGTTATTATTTAAACGAACGTAAGCAGAAAAAAAAAATTGAATTTATTGTAGAGAGAATTTTAATTCATTAATTTATTAAAATGCAAGCAAGAAAATATGTAACTAAAATTTATTATATATCAGGTCATCGATCTAAAAATGTAAAAAAAAATAAAATAAAATGCTGGATACACACATGATATACCAAAAACAAAATAAATGACAATGACACAGTATTAAATTAATTTTTCTATATGATAAGGGTTAGTTCAAATGTGCCAATAATGCATTCTTATTTAAGGTCAAAGATCTTCCTTTAAATAAATTACTCTTTTGAGTATTTCAGTGACAACACAATACAACATAGAAAGGAATTTAATTACAAAATTTCATCAAGAAAGAATTTCAGTTTGATAAATGACATTTGGGTTCACAATTTTAAGAAACCGACATATACCTACATAGGATACCAAGTCAATAGATGATTATCTTATGAGATGATATATCATCTACGTGTGAATACATATAACTATGTACATATGTATAATTACAAATTTTAATTGTTCATACTTGGAGTCTTATTGTTAATCTGTGCAATAGAAAAATTCTGTAAAAGATTCCTTTCTGGAGCACTCTAAATTTGTAAAATAACACCTTCGTAATAAAAGCAATATATTTTACAAAATTCTTAATTTTTGTGATTTTATGACTTCCGAGAAATTTCTTATATTAGGCTCCATAACAAAAAGATATTACTCGTGTTTAAAATTCACGAAGCAGTAATCTACCTATACTTGACTTTCCATTTTCATTTTTTTTTAAAGCTGTTTCAAAAGAATCTTAAATTCATTTTAATTTTTTCTTAACAAATATTTTTATTCGTTAGAAATTTCTTAGAATAATTCAGCAAGTATATCTTTGAAATAATAACATCACTTAATTAAAACCAAATAGAACCAAACATATTCTTTAGAAATAAAAAAATAAAAATATTTGATATTAAATAAATAATATTTGTACAGTGTTGTGGTGCCACAATGGAATTATACATACTCATAACTTATTTTTTTCAATTTTTTTTTATTTTCGTGTAAATTCAAATAAAATTGATTGTCATTTCAGTTTTGTTTCTAAGCGTATTACATATGTATCTGTGAAAAAAATAATCTTCAAAATAACTTTGTCTGTTTTTTTCATAGAAATTTCATAACAATTCGTCTAGATTTTCTTTAAGTATTCTACCATTTTATATTTTAATTTGAAAATTTGCACATAATTACTTGGCAACTCACAATACAAATTCTATTTAATTTAAAATTAATTTAATATTGTGAATTCAACGTAAATAAAATACTTTTGTTAGCAATTATTATATGAGGATTCATTTTTCCTAGTAAAAACCAAAATAATAGATAATACCAAATACACAAAACCGACAAAAACAAGATATTTCACAAGAATTTCTCTCTATGATTATTGTGTTATGGTATAGTATTGTTAATCTATCTAACTTATACACTTTCGTATTTAAATAAAAGGAGAAAAAATATAAATTTTTTAGATTTTAAATATCAACCGCCTAGTTTATACATATATAAACAAGGATAAAAACTGATATACTTTTATGATATTTTTCTCATTTTTATATTCCTGGAATTTAATTTTAAATAACAGTTCTTTTCCATTTATCTTTATTTTTTTAAATGTTTTTTCATGTTTTTTATTCTTAATTTTGATTTGTTTACACAGAAATCAAAAATGTTTGAAAAACATAAAATGTCGATATGAATTACAAAGAAAATACAAGGGGAAAAAAAATCTATCTATTTTTGTAATCTTTTTTGAATTTCTTATTTAAATTTTCAGTTGCAAAAAAGAAAATCTACATTTTCTCTATAACGCAATTTTTAAAAAGGGAAATATGTTGGTTTCTTAGTCAATTCACAAAAACAACGCAATATTGTTTTGTTAAAAATATAATGAAATTATGAGTGTATTGTAGCATTTTCTCATATTTTATTTTTTTTCTTGTAATTTTAAATTAAGATTCTGTGTAATTTTTTTGTTTATGATAAATCCTTTTTTTTTTTTTTTGTGAAAAAATTCTATAACAAAATAAAATCTGTTAAGAGTAGGAGATATAGTCCAATGAATAAAACAACCACAAAAGGATTAATAAAATTTCTTAAGAAAATGATGCTTACGCAAACAAAATGTCATACTGACCTACATACATAATATGTACATATTTTTGTTCAAATTGTTTATCTTGTGTTGATGAAAAATTTTTTTTTGTCTCCTTAAAAGATACTTAGTCTTTAATTTTTCTTCTTTTTTTTTTTTTTGTTTTACGTTGTCTGAAAAGTTTACATACGTATTTTCATCATTGAAATTACACAACAACAACAAAAATAACATATTGAAATTGACGTATTGTAAATGTTATACATACATATTTTCCTTTTATTCTTTATTTATTGTCTCGAATTTCTAATAAAACTTTTCTCTATACACAATTACTTATGTTAAGTCTTACGATAAATGACTTACCAATTACTATAAAAATAACAGTATTGTACCCACGCGTGTGTAATTTTTTCCTTTAATATTGTATATTTCAGTATCATTGTGATAATGCCCAAAATAAAAATAAAAAACATAATAATAAAGTTTTATACATACATGAGAGAGTAGAAAAAGTAATAATAAAATCAATATTTGAATTATTTTCACGTATCAATGAAACTGCCTTCAAAATACTTGTAAACCAAAAATTTTGGAAATGTTCTTGTATTGTACTTCAGTATATACTTTTTTTTGCCAGTGAAAAATATAACAAGAATTTCTACTATACTTGGTTTATAAATCGAAGTTAGTATTGTGCTTATGGAGGCAGTACCCGGTTAGTTTCTGATAACTGAAAATATAAATGTTTTTGATAAATTATAAATTGAAATTGAGATCTGATCCCTCCCATAAGAGACAGATGTATACTAACGCAATGTAAAAGATTATAGAAAAGTATGCATATGTTGCCTATACTGACTTCGATTTATAAACTGATTATACGTGATAGCAACCTAACCTATTCTTATTTTTATTATCCTTCTAGGAAATAATCAACAAAAATTCTCTTAAATTAATTCATCATCCTTTCTCATAAAAATATTTGTACATATTCTTATTGTGTTGATAAGATTTAATAAAAAAAATAAATAAAGAACACTTGTGTTGAAATTATTTATAAATTTTTTTTTAAGATTGAAATTTATTTAATACCAAATACCAACACACCATTATTATCTATAAATGATGCAAAATATAAATTACAACACTGGCGTCATGATTCTCTAACGTGTTTATTTTGAATTACATATATGAGATTATTCAAATAATTTGATTTCACTGAAATCTTTATTAAAATCTTAGGATTTCCAAGAACATAAAATTTTAATAAGATTCTAAAGAAATCATTTTTTCAAATTATCGCAATATGTTCAGTGTTCAATTGAACAAGAATTCTAGTAACTAGAAATTTTTCGCCTCTAAGAAGATATGAGACACATGTTGAACACCACGTTATTTAAATTAAAAAATAAATTAACTTTGTATAAATTTAACACGTTGAATCTCAAAATTTCAAGGATAACGTAAATAAGTTAATTTTCTGCAGTGAAAATTTATTATCCTTTTTCAATTTTTAATTTGTGAGCCGAGTCATATAACAATCTAATTTTTTCACTTTCCTGTTTTTTTGTTGTTGTGAAAGTATATTTTTTTAGTACAGCCCTTCCTTTTCAAACGAGATTTTTATCGAATAATCTCTATATAAAAATGTCATTATTTTCATTCGAAATTCAATTTTCAATATTTCATCAAAATTATGAAGTTTATTTTCTAAGAAAAATTCTTACATAGAGAAGATATGTCATATTCTGATGATGTTGATGACGATATTTATCATTATGTTATTTTGTTATTGTATTAATGATATTTTGCTATTTTCTTATTTAAGATAAAGAAAAATAAATAAGAAAAAGGAAGAAGAAATTGTTAAACAAATTATCATCATGCTTTGAGAAAATTCTTAGTAAATTAATTTATTTTTTCTTTCAAAAATTCAATTCCAATGTAATTTTTTGTGTTAAGTTACTATGAATGTGTGGGTCGATGTAAAATTATATATTTATAAAAAAGAAATACTAATAAAAAAAGAAGATATTCTTTAATTAATTGACTTTGGCAATGTCATAATTCATGAAAAAAAAAAAAAAAAAGTTCAGGATAATAATGATGACGAAGATGAAGGATTTAATTTAAGAACTAATACAAAAATTTATTAAATAATAAAAATAATAAAAAGAAATTTATGGAATTGTGATTATTTTTCCAGAAGCGTTTTTTTTTTTTTTTCTTTTTTTTTTAATGATCATTTCATAAAAGTTTATTTTATATGACTGATGATGATATTTATGTATGTAAATATGATATTTGTATATTTAATACAGAAAAATGTAAATGAGGGTATTATATTCAAAATTAATTGGGAAAGATGGTGTATTAATAATATGTACATATAGATATGTATATCTAAAATAATTTTTTTTTTTCTCTTCCATTTTATAATTTCTAGAAATTGTACAGTATTTTTTTTTTCTGTTTTTTTCAATTAATACCTAGAAAGTATATTATATATCATACATTCAGGATTCACAAATGAAAATAAGAATAATACATGCGGATTGTGTGTATTCAAGGGATTAAGAACAACATAAATGTTTATTTAAAAATAAGAAGCATCTGTCGTTTATTATTATTGTGTATGTAAATTCAATGGAAAAACGTAATTGCATATGGTATTTTTATCCTTAAAAAAAAAAAGTCTTTTTGTAACCTACAACATTTTGTAGAGTAATAAATATGTAGTTAAAATTTAAATTCAGCTTATATAGGGAAAAAAAATAATAATGAAGAGATTTTGAATACATGATAGAAGGAAGGATAATATTTTTTTTTTTAAAAAAAAAGGTAGTCTAGTCGTATGATTGACAAATGAAAGAACATTATAATTGACATCTAAAGATACTCTGCATGTAAAATAATATATAGATTATCGTTATTATCAATAATACCGAAGGTCATGGATCGTTTCTATGTTATTATTGTAATTTGATAGTGAGATTTTCGGAATTATCAGAAGGACCACCGGTCACATCAATGTTATGCATACGAGACAAGTATTCGTTGAATTGTTTTTCAAATACAAAAAAAAAGGAATTGAATTTCATTTTTAATACTTGAAATTATTTAGAATTGAATTTATGTCAAATTAATGAGGCAATATTCGTAGTTTTTTTTGTAAAATAACGGAATCATGATTTCTGAGGGAGAAAAAAAAGATTAATTGTAACAAATCGTTGTAGATTTAAATTTATAAACAATTTTTTTGCAGTCTTTTTGTGAAGTCTAAACTAAGTATAGTCTGAATTTTAAAAGTTGAGGTTTCGTATTATACTAGAAAAACATGCGCAGAAAAAAAGATACTTACACACATGCGTTTTTGTTGTTGTAACACGTTTCTTTTTTCGTATATCTACACAAAAAAGATCACTACAACATGTAAAACATGCGCAAAAAAAACCTCAACTTTTAAAATTCAGACTATACGTATTGTATTCCTAAGATAGCAATAACTTATTCCTTTTTTTTGTTATTTTACGTGAAAAATTAATTAAAAAACACCATTTCATTTATAACCAGCGATAAATAAATTATGATAAATGATTACTTTTTTTTTATAATTTATAAGGTAAACGATTAGAAACAATTGAAAGTATTATCTTTAAAAAAAAACTAATAAATATGCAACGCAATTGATATACAACCGTGTATTCGACAGAGATGCTAACTCATTACATTTTTGTGATTTTTTAATAATTGATTTCATAGTTTTTTAAGTAATTAACTCATAAATTTTTTATTTATCTTTAATTTCAATTAAATTGTAAATTTTATTTATTTTATTTCTTCTTTCTATTTTTTCAGATTTTCATCACAAAGATCATTGAATTGAACATTGTGAAATGAATCTATAGACGGACTGTGTTTGAGCATAAATTCGACAGAAAAAAAAATTTAAGCAGAGAAATAATTTTTAAAGAAAAAAAAAACACATACATTTTTTTCCGGTATTTACTTGAAATTCTTAATGTATTCGTTATATGTGTGGTGCAAGAAATTCAAATAAATTCAAAAGAAAAAGACATTTACATTTTTTAAAAAAAATTCTTTTTCTTTTTATTTTTGTTTTATTCTAATGGGGCACCGTTTTAGTAAATCAGTTTCATCGATTAATCATCAACAACAGCGATCTTCATCAACAAAATCACCATCAACATTGTCACATCACAATTCTCGAAGTGAAATAAACGATAATTCTACATTATCGAATCAAGAGAATCTCAGTAATCAAATATCAACGTTTTCATCATCAGTACAACAACAACAATCATCAACAACAATTTCTTCTGGACAAAATCTTCGTTTAGAAAGTGCAACATTAACAGTACCAGCACAGGTTGTTGCATCTGGTTCTGTTGTTGCTGGTAGTATTCCAAGGCGTTTCATAATTAAAATTCAATTAACCAAAATGGAACCGGGTGATTCAAATGATGATTCAACAACTTTATCAACAACATTAGCTGTTGATTCTAATAGTAGTAATGATGATTCTAATTCAATAATAGCAACAACAACAACTGCTGCTGCTACAGCAACAGTAATTGAAAATGTTGATAATAATTTAAATATAACAAATCCAGTTTTAAATTTAACATTTACAAAAAATATTCCATGTGATGGATCAGGACCATCATCATCAACAATTACTTCAGAACAACATCAAATTGTTATTGAAAATGGCAATGAAACATTTCAATTGAATAATTTAAATGCAAATACAACATCAGCAACAATCAATAGCAATTTTGTTGATAATTTTGCATTATCTTCTCCATCATCATCATCATCATCATCTCCGTCATCATCTCAGATAGTAGCAACAACATCAAATGCACAATTATTTATGGATACTGAAGGAAATAATAATTTTGCAGGACAATTAAATAATCTCAATTTACCAACAAAAGCTGGTGGTATTACACATAGCAATATAATTATCAATAATAGTACACATAATCATAATTCTAACGGTAGTAATAATAATTTTAGTCAAAATTCAATAAATTGTAATAGCGGTAATGATTTTAGTAATTTAAATAATGATCGAAATAGTCCAATACCAACAACAAGTTCAAACAGTATTTGTAATAATGAAAATGAAGAATGTAATGCTGGTGAGGGTGGCAGTGGTTTAACAATGTGTAATGCTGGTAAAGATGATAAAAAAGCACATTGCTGTCAAAGTAGAAAGAAACCATCATCATCGACATCATCAGCATATCCCACAAAATGGCGATGTTGTAAATGCAGTTGTCGTGATTCCACAGTAAAACTGTCGAATACAAATTCTATGGTAACCGCTAGTACCAGTAATAAAAACTCCACAGAAAAATCTTCATCCTCATCAACAAAACCAAGTTGGGTATCAAAATTACATCGTGTTCCTGAAATAAAACAAAGAAGCACTCTTATTCCACATTCCTTTATACAAGCATTAGCTTCTTCATCCAACCCTTTGATACAACCTCCAGCAGGCACTTTCAGCTTCCTCAGATATCAACAACAGCAGCAACAGCATCAACAACAACAGCGACAATCTATTCCACTGTCAGTTGCCCAAGTTGCAATTCCATCTACGTCTTCTCAACAACAACAGCAACAATCTATTCCATTATCAGTTGCCCAAATTGCAATTCCATCTACGTCTTCTCAGCAACAATCTATTCCATTGTCAGTTGCCCAAGTTGCAATTCCATCTACGTCTCAGCAACAACAACCACCACAAAATCGAAATGCTTCAATTTCAGTTCCTCGATCTGATCATTTAACAATGTGGGAACCAGTTAATCCTCTAACACCATTCATTGAACACCATCACCATCATCATCATCATCATCATATTCAAGCTTTAGCACAATGTGCTGGTGGTCCACATAATTTATTTGTTGTCTCTGTAAATCCTCATCCTACACCATCAACATCATCAGCTGCTGCTGCACAACAACAAAATAATTTATCATCAGGTTCAGGTTCAGGCGTATCACCAATGGAAATAGAACCCGCATTAGCAAATGTTTTATCACCACAAACTCCTTGGCATCATATTATGTGTGGACCGTCAAATTTCGGAACAGTAGTGCATTCGCAGGTAAATTTAGTGAAAGTGTAAAAAAAAAGTGGTATATTTATGGTCCATTTTTGGTTTTTTTTTTTTGTCTCATTTTAGGTCGATTATATTCACTGTCTAGTTCCTGATTTAGAAAAAATTACAAATTCAAGCTTTTATTGGGGTAAAATGGATCGTTATGAGGCTGAAAGATTACTTGAAGGTAAACCAGAAGGTACATTTTTATTACGTGATTCAGCACAAGAAGAATATCTATTCTCAGTAACATTCAGAAAATATGGAAGATCATTACATGCCAGAATTGAACAATTCAATCATAAATTCAGGTAAAAAAAATTTTTTTTAGAAAATCTCAGCAAGGTGTAATTTTTTCTTTTTCTTTTTTCAAAAAAAAAAAAAACAGTTTTGATGGTCATGATCCTGGTGTATTTACTGCAAATACTGTAACTGGTTTACTTGAACATTATAAGGATCCATCATGTGTTATGTTCTTTGAACCAATGTTAACCATTCCATTACATCGTAATTTTACATTTTCATTACAACAATTATGTCGTGCAACAATTGTTAGTCATGTTACATATGATGGTATTAATGAATTACTTTTACCAAACAGTTTAAAATCATATCTTAAAGAATACCATTATAAATTACGTGTACGTGTTAAACCATTTGATGAACCATTTTATACATGTTCCTAGTGTCATAGATTAAGAAAGAATCGAAATGATAAAAAAAATAAATCAACAATAAAACGTGGAGGAGGAGGGAATGGTAGTAAAGTAGCTGCTGGTAGACGATCATTTTGTGGTAGTGGTTTTGGTCGTCATCGAAAAATGGACTCTAAAATTAAAAAAGAAACGACATCATCATCATCATCTTCATCATTAACATTATCATCGTCATCATCATTATCATTTTGGGAATTATTAGAAAAAAAAATTAATAATGATAATCATAATTTAATGACAACTTTGAACAATGAATTATTAACACGACGTTTTCTTAATTTTGATGGCTTAAATAATAAAGGAACATTTAAAACAACAACAATTACTACTACAACAACTACAACAACAACAGCAACAATGACACCATCATCAATAACAATAAAAGCGTCATCAAAAAATAAAAAACCAATTGTAACATCATTTGGTGTTGCTTTCTACAAAATGCTATCAATTATTTGCAATAAAAAGTAGAAGTAATTCTTTTTGAAAATTAAAGATCTCATACGGTTTCCCCTCAGTTCCGATCAGGTTCAGGAATTTCTAAATGTTTTTATGTGACTTGAATGTAATCTATTCACTCACACATACGGCCCGGTCCCAGTCACAAATCACATACAAATATGGTCGGCGGAGGGGAACCGTATCGGTACCGAATCAAATGTGGGGTGTGGATCGACCTTGAAGCTGAAAGAAGTGGAGATGATGATGATGAGTTGAGATTGATGTTCAAAAAATGCTTCTTTTTTTATGATTTTTTATTTAAAGGGTCCTTATCATAAAAAAAAACAACAAAAAAATGCAATCAATCTCCCAGTGAATTTATAGTTTTAGTGTAAAATTAGTTTATAGAAAGAAGAAAAAAAAAATGTAAACATTTTTGTTTCCATGTTTCTTCTTTAATTTTTTTTTTTTGTTTAAAAATTAATTTTTTATTTAATTAAATTAAGGATTCGTAATTTTATTGTGTTTTAAAAAAAATTCAAAAAGAAAAATTTAATGTTTTTTTTTTCTTTTTCTTTTTCAATTGTAAATTATTTATTTTTGTTTTCTTGCTTTCAAGAAAAAAAATAAATAAAGAAATTTATTGTATTTGTTTCTTGTTAATGTCCTTTGTGAAAGAAAAACAAAGAAAAAATAAGGAAAAATTGTTTTATTCCTTTCAACAGGAAAAAAAAAAAGTATAAAATAAACTTTTTGTCATATAATAAAAAAAAAAAAAAAGTAGAATAACAAAAATTTAAAAAGAAAACTTTACATACCTATATCAAAAAATGTATTTAATAAACTTGAATTAGTGAAGAATAAAAAACAAAAACAATTTTAAAAACACGTACTTCTTAGCAAGTTTTTATTCTTTTATTCATTTTGTTTTAATTTGTATGTATGATAGAAAAACAGTTTAAAAAACTCGAAGTAACTTGTATGTAGTCTTTGGCTCGACTTGATCTGTAGCGCCTTCGGAAACGGAATGCAGAAAGCAAAGATAGAAACACATAAATTCGTCTGAATTTGCGCATTTCCAAAAACGTCAATTGATAATTCAGCTTTAAAATTTGAATTGGTAAATTTCATCAATTGACGATCATCTGAAGTTTTCGAAGATGCATTTTCTTTGTGGTTGAATTTAAATTTAGCTTTAAAAATTCAATCAAAAGTTGAAACAAAGTTTCATGCTTTTTAACTCTCTGGAATATTCCACAATTTTCAAAAAATAAGACAATTTTTAATGTCTTGTTCGTTTCTTTTTCAAGTACAAGCACTGAAACATCCAAGGAAAAAAAACAGGGTTGAAAGCATAAAACTTTATTAGAGAACATGAAAAAGTATGACATTTCCGTGAAAAAATGTTAAATTAAAAAAAAAAGTCTTGTTAAATGATTTTTTTTTATTATATGACTTTAAACAAGAAATATTTGTTTTATTTTTGTTATTGAAAATATTTACTTTCTAATAATTTATTTAAATAATTTTCTTTTTTCAAAATTGATTTATTTTAATATTTGGCAGTGCCAAATAAAAATTATAAATTTGTTTTTTCTTTCAAATAAAAATACAATTACATATACATACATATATAAATTGTATTATAATATGTAATTAAAAATATAATTATTATAATTATAATTAATTAGATAATTAAAATGTATTTTAAAATTTATTTATTAAATTATAGTAAAATGAACAGAAAATAAGCAATTTTCAAAATATAATTTAAAAATAATTATACAAGGGTAAAATTATAAACAAATAAAAAATAAATAAAGAAATAAACAAAAACATAATCGTTAGATCAAAAGTTGAATTTTTTTAAATTAATTTTTCTTTCATTTCATAAAATAATGAAATATCTTGTAATCTTAGCCTTGAAAAGTAACAGTATTCACGAAGCTACTGACAGAATGACAAGTGTCCAGTAATTAAGGATTAATTCCTTGATACGTTCTCTACATGCCTTTTTCTTATTTTATTTTTTGTTATTGATGAGTCATGACGTGGAGATATCCTTTTACTGCACTTAGGGCAGCACAGAGCTGGCGCATGAAAATAGAAGAAATTTGATGGGTTGGTTAACAGGGAAAAGAAAGGCAACTTTGATGGATGTCCGATTTGAACTTCTTTAAATTATAAGAGGGGAAAAATACATATGATTCAAATGTTCCGCAATTTGAGTTATTAATAAAAGATTGACCATATTCTATCGTATGGAGGCTGGCTTTACATGGAATTCATATTTTTTTTTTACATTTAAACTTTAAAACTTTATGTTGTTAATTCAATTTAAATGATTTTTTGAGACTGTTCAGAAAAAAATGGATATTTTTAGAATGGCTACAATATTAGGTTCTTCAAAACTGTAACAGTGTGAGATAGTATTGGTTACCAGTAAAAACACTTAGAAGTTATTTTTAAAAAAATGGTAAAATACTTGAGACCAGGGGCGGAATTATGTATTTCGATACTCGATGATCGTTGATTCGAAAGTTGAAAACGATATCGTTCGTTCGAAAGTAAATTTTGGTATTATGTAATACGATACATCGAATTTCGTCTTGTTTTCGAATTACGAGCTGTCAAAATAAGAAATTTAAATGTTTGCTTTCAAATAAATAAAATTCTAAACTTGAAGTTTCATTTATATTTTAAATTTGTAAATGTTTGTGTTTTGTAAATAGTTCTGGTCCTCACTGACAATATACATGGATGTAATAATATACGACAATATGCTTGAAGAATTAGAGTAAAAATAAAAGACTATAGTACATATATTCTTTTTTAATTGATTTAATACAAAAACAAAAAAAACGTAGTTCATATTTTTTCCCATCTATTCAATAAAAATTTACAATAACTTAGCTTGTTAAATTGGACCTTTAAATAATATTTTAGTAAAATAAATAAAAATATTTTATTTATTTTAAAAAATTACCAACGTACCTACACTTTTTAAAACAAATTATCACCTAGTCGGCATTAATTCGATACAAAAAGTACTGTCGAGCTACTATGATCGAGCACTCGATATCGAATACACGAATAATCGAGTTTCATAATCACAATTTGAGTGTCGAAGTTAAATTTTGCTCGATATCATAGTACATAATTCCGCCTCAGTAGATAAACTAGATAATAAGATATTTTAAATGCAATTCATATAGAATATATTAGTATTTGTTTATAATGACACAACATATTTCATTCGTTTCGATCGACTTGTGCAATTTGTACCTAGTGCTTCCAAAGAAAGTGATACCGTTCAACTAGAAGCGTTGAGGTAGGACAGGAAAAAAAAAGTGTAGTAGCTAAGAAAATAAGAACGACATTCGATCAGATCGGTAATCGACCCACGGACCTTTGCCTTTCCGGGGCAATGCTCTTACCAATAGGCTGTCCTTAGTTACTACTTTTAATCATTGATGAAGAATACTCAAATCTCCTACAAAATATACAAATATGAAAATTAAGGAATAAGGAATACAATAAAACAAGGTTTATAACAGTAAATTTGTATTGTTTTTTATTGAGGAAAAAAATATGTATTGAAAGAAAAAAAAATTAAACAATCTATATAATTACACTTATAATGAATGAATAATAAAACTACATGAAATATCTTGAAATTCATATTTACCAGTATATGCCAACTATTCTAATGTTGTAGCAGTTTAAATGTTTCTATTAAGAATTGCTTTTCATAATTTCATTTATTCTTTTCACCCTATTTAATAGTAGTTTACTTAATTTAATTAATAATTAAATAGACCAAAAGTATTTAATTTTATTTTTTATTTTTTACTTTATGTGTTTATTTTTTTAATACATGATTTTTTTTAATAACGACTTTTACTTCTTGAATGTGATCGCCGCCTTGATGAATGACGACTACGACTTCGACTTCGAGTACGTGAACGAGATTTATGACTTGAAGATTTTTTATGTTTAGGACGTTCACGATCACGTTCACGTTCTGAACTACGACGACGTTCACGATCACGTTCTCGACTTTTAGAACGATGTACACGTGATCTACGATCTAATTCACGACCACCAACATAATAACGTGATTTACTTCTATCTTCATCACGATCGCGATAATTACCAGTTTTACGTAATTCAACTTTACGTGGACCCGCCGTTTTTTCTAATTCTGTTAATTTTTCACGTATTTCCATAAAACCAAGATGTAATTTACCACCGAAATGATCAGCTAAACGTATATCATTATCATGTATTCCTAAATATGCTGAACATACTTCACAAACACGTAATTTTTGTTGCTGATATGTTGAAGCTGGCATCGATGAACGATATTCATGTTCAGCTTTTATTTTTCTTGCTCTTAATTCATCAATTTCTGTCATTAATTTCATACTTTCTTCAACTTGACCAGCTTCACCTAATGCTTCAGCTTTAGCTAGTTTCTTACCAATTTCCTCGGCTAGAGCATGGACGGCATTTGCTTTTTCAGCAACCTCAGCTGTTAATTCTTCTTGGGTTTCAGCTAAACGTTTTTTTGCTGCTTCTGTCCGTCGATCACAATCGGCAATAAATGCTTGTAAATGTTCCATTGCCTAAAAAATACAAAAACAAAACAAAAATTACTTTGTTTTAGTTTTTCTTGACACAAATATGTAAATCTCAATTCTGAACTTACCTCAATGTCATAATAGTAATCTTTCGATTTCGAGGCATTCTCATAGTCAGCACGTAAAGCAAGATCATGAATTTTTGGGCATTCTCCTAGATCCATGCGCTGTTAATTGGATATAATACATTGTAAGAATACGAAAAAAAAAAAAGAGAAAATATAAAAAATACTTCAAATTTTTAGCTTTTTCTTTTATAACAAGAAAAGCTGTTTTTTTTTTAAGGAAAAAAAATTAATTCTAATTTTAATTTTTACTTAAAATATAATTAAAAAATATAATAATAATAAATAATTGTATTTTTTATATTTACCAAAATATTTGGATGTGTTCATTTTCTTTATACATACAGACTTTAAATAAATTTATATGAAAAAATATATAATTTTTGCATAAAAAAAAAACAATAATTAAATAATTAGTATTCCAGAAACCTGAAAAAATGTTCTTTTAGAAATACATTACATTGTTTTATTTGGTTTATTTTCTCTTTTTTTTCAAATCAAAAATTCCTTACAATTATGTTAATTATTCAAAAATGAAAATAACAACAACAAACAAACAACATAAGGACATTTAAACATACACTCAGTAAACACACAATAATTAAAAATTCAGAAAAAATAAAATCAATCTACAAAAATGTTTTTTTACTGTGATTCATCTGCATACCCAACTTCTCAGAAATTTGAAAAGTCATAAGCAATAGCTTCCACAGTGACAGTAAGTTCTGATTTTGCTAAATTTTAATACAATGAAATACTTTTTGGTCTCATTTTTAAAAATTTGAAAATGAAAACTTTAACCTTCCTAAAATGAGGATTATTCGACAGATTCAATAAAAAATCAAAATAAATTTGAATCTTCATATTACGTGATTTGACCGTTATTTTGAAAATTGAGAGTGAAAATCAAGTATCAAACTTATATTTTTCATTTTAAAAAGGATAATTCTTGTTGTGGAAAATTTTCTAGAGAGTCTTACAACAATCTAAATAAAAAATAGAAAAGTAAAATCTAAATAAAATTGATTAAACTTTCATATTCAATTTATTTTCCTCTAATCGATAAATGATTACTTTCTTATTTATAAACAAGAATCGATATAAACCATAAATTGAGGAAAAAAACTACGACAAAGTGCATTGAAATGTAAACAGAACGTAAATTGAAAAAAAAAAATAAATAAATAAATAAAGGAAAATAAAAAAGTGTTTGTGACATTATCGATTTCTCAGAAATTACCCGGAAAATATTGAGGTTATTTTCTTTCTCTGTAATCAAACGTTTGTTTTTTTATTTCATGTATTTTTTGCTTTCGATTAAAAAAAAAAGAAAAGAAAGTTCAAGGTTCAAAAATATTAAATTTAATTAATTCAAAAGACACGAGACACATTTAAAATAATAATCAAATCGTTAAATGATTATTTAGAACAATGGAATTTCATAATTTCCCAAACAGATTTATTATTGTCTACTGAATTGTGACAATTTCATTTCTGATGTAACATTGTGATTCAATGATAAATATGAATTTTTAATGAGCAGATTAGATTTGTTCTTACTTATCAATAAACTATGAATATAGGAATTATCAATTTGCAATGTCATTCAAATACCGATAATCGCATTTTAAAGTTTTATTAATTAGAATTTTCTTCACCTTTAAATTCTGTGGCCACATCAACAAATCGTTTAAGTCTGAATATGTACTTTTGAGAAAAATTTATTTAAATGTTCGATTTCCAAAGTAAAGAAGAACCAACATGACCTAAGCTGTTATGTTTTTGATCCATAACATTTGAAAAAGATAAGATACAACAACCCAATTTTGACAGAATAACGAACAAAGTACTACGAACTTCTAGATGGTATCAGCTAAATTTTTGCTTATGTCGACTTAAGCTGTTTGTAGATGTGACCACAGAATTATCCTTTCACAAAATTTATCAGTTGTTGTCAATTGTAGTACCTAATTAACGTATTTATTTACATGAGCCTAAATTGGTATGCCTCTTCTCCATAATATAAATCACTCGTGTCCAATCAAAAATATTTTCATGATTTGATGAATTCAATGTGACACATGAAAAAAATTAAAGAAATCAAATAGGCTAATTGTTCTGAATGCAAAATTGAAGAAAAAAAAATGTAAATTTTTACAGAAAATACTTATTGACGCTATATTGTCTAGAATATAAAAATTTAAAAATTTAATTTAAACCCACATATGTACATAAACCTTCCGAGGAGGCCAAAATCCATCCAGGATTGTAGTGCCACAAAAGAATAAGAAGAATAAGAAGACATATATGTATGTATTGTTCACTTGTAAAATTTGATTATTTGAGAATGAAAATCAATAAAAAAATTTTAAATTTTGTTTTTTAGGTCACCTCCCAAATGTGAACAAAACAATTTTACATCACATTTTTTAATATAAATTTTTAAAATGAACATTTTTACAAAGGCAAACAGAAAATCAGAAATATTAAAACAACACATATCTACCTTTATCTCAAAGTTGTGTAAAAATTTTTTGGTAAAATATTTTACTCTCTAAATTTATGCCGTTTTTTTTTAATTTCAAAAAACATAATAATAATTTA
Source organism: Bombylius discolor (assembly GCA_939192795.1). Taxonomy (NCBI): domain Eukaryota; kingdom Metazoa; phylum Arthropoda; class Insecta; order Diptera; family Bombyliidae; genus Bombylius; species Bombylius discolor. Next base: position 26,749,339 of record OW584241.1, on the reverse strand, counting down.
ATCTTTTCAATTGAATTTCATAAACTCAAATATTTGTTCATAGAAAATTTTTTTCAAAATATTGGATATTTTCTCAGAAACTGTAATATTGTAAATGATTACAAAGAAGAGAAGAAAAAAAAGTGTGTAATATATACCACATGTACATACATACATATAAATAATTTTTTTTTAAAATGTTATTTGTCTGAAGGTTATTTCTTAATGTAATTATAAAGTAAATCATGTCAAACACACACACACACACAGGAAAACAAATTTAGAAGAATTAATTACTTATTAATTTAATATAAGAAATTACCTTGAAACCATTTTCATTCTAACAGTTTGAAAAAAAAATAATAATAATAATAATAATAAATTTAAATAAAATGAAAATAAAACAAAAATTTTTGGAGCTAATTAAAAATTTATTACAATAATGGGAAAGTAAATGATGTGAGATACGTGTAAATTATTAATTCTATAATTATCACGAGATTTTGTACTTTAAATATTTTTACATTTTAAGGTATTGTATATCAAAAATAGAAAAAGAGATTTATTAATTTTTAAAAATATACAAATTTAGCAGATTTATTCTAAAAATGGATCACAAATAATTCAAGTGTTCTTTTTTTTAAAAAATAAATTCAGAAAATACTTTTCAAAAAAAAAAATCAATTTTGCAGTAGAAATAAATAACGAATGACGCGCACAGAGATTCTAAAAAAGGATTACCATTTTCCGAAAGGTATAGTTAAGTTTTATTTGTTTTTCTATCTTTTTTAAAGAAATTTATTTTTCAGAATAGTAAATGCATAAGACAGGTCTATTTGGAACAAATTTTGAAAAGTTAAGAATTTTTTTTTGAAAATCAATACTGGAAAATTTTCATATTTCTTTGAGTTACGTTTACTGAAAATTTGTAAAGCCTAGTATGCTGCTTGGTATAAAATTTATCCACTCAAAAATTACAATTTACGTGGATGAATTTAGCTCTTTTTAGAAATTTATGTAGACTAGTGTAGAGTTTATATTGTGTAACGAACTTAAGTTTAATTTTTTATATTAAAAAAAAAACACTTTATAAAGTAGAAAATGCATCAAATTGCTACACCCATTATTTTCTATCGAATTATTAATGTCTTCAATAATTATGTATCTTTAAATTTGAATTTTCAATTAAAATTTTAAATAATCAAACTTTCAAGTAATTGTTTTTAACTGAAAAAGTACTGATTTTGTTTTTATCTACCTACATATATAACTTGCTAAAAATTACATTTAATTCTGTTAATTAACAATTCAATAATCAATTACATTTTCAGTTGTAAAATTTTTTTATGGCAGGGTTATTCAACATTTTTTTTCTCTGAAATTTGTTCTTGAACTTAAAAAAAATTTAAACAATTGATAATTTATGAAAACCAAAAAAAAAAAAAAAAAAAAATCGTAATTTTAAGCAATTACTTCAAATGGGGGAGGGTGGGCAGTATAGTTTATTAAACTTTAAAAGGACGTGAGTATTTAATTAAAAAGAATAAAGAAATTCAGTTTAATAAGATTAAATTGAAAAAATTAAAATACATTAAAGATAAAAATATAAATCAAAAGTATTTATTGGGTGAGAAGAAGCTTATAAGAAACAGGAAAAATGAAACAATTTCAGGTCAAGCATTTCAAAAATGAAATACAAAAGAACAATGACTCCGAAATAAATCCGAATGCATGTATTGCATTTGCGCATACATATTATTATAAAATGAATGTTTATTGTTGCCAATTTGGCTATCATGGCTGCCAAGGACGATAACCGCCAAAGGGAACAAAATTCATGCCTGAAGTCGTAGAAGTGTTTGTTTAATTATACCTTATACTATACACATTACTGTTAAAAGATAGTATGTATAGGTATATAGGTATAGTATGTATATGTATTTTTGTGCCAATGTGAAAATCGCATAAAAATTGAACATTATATTATAAAAATGTGGCAAAACATACATTTGGAAATGTAATCACGTATGTTTAATATGTTTTTTTTTTTTTTTTTAATGAGAATTGTTTCATAGTTCCCATCGTGATTTGTCATAGAAAGTTTATAAACTTTTATTATTTATGTTTTTCATTTTTATTTTTTTGTTGCTAACAAAATAACTGATTTTATTTTTTGAATTTTTAAAGCTCTTTTAGCAACTTTAATTTTTATTACTGAAATTTACGACAGTTTTTTGGCTCAAAGAACTGAAAATTAATAAAAGGTTTCGGGTTTATTACGATAATAGATTTTTTCAAAACAGATACTAGTATTTGATGAGCGTATTTCTGTAGTGCGAAAAGCCTATTTCACAAATTAACTTAAATCACTTTGTAACTATGCAAGGAAAAATGAAACTTATTGATGATATTAAAATAAGAATAAACCTTCCTTTTTTAAAAAATTCTTGAAAACTCAGTTCATATTGAAGGTGTGTCATGTAGAAACTTGCAAATATTTTTTTAAAATTTTATTTTTATCCTTGTGAGTAATATAAACAAACATATGTATGTACCTACATATGTATATCGAAGTCGTCAAAACATACTTTTAATTTACGTGCTTACCGGTTTTCAACAGAAAAAAAAAACATTTGTTTATTTTATTGGAATAAAAAAAATCCAATTCAATAAAAAAAAATATAAAATTGACGTCATCAATATAAAACGCTTACGTAGATTCAATGGAATGAATTATTTCACAACAAATTCGTTAATTGGATTCTTTGAAAAATTCATCGTTGGTTATTGTTTTTATTTTTTTGATGTACCTATGAGATGATATTGATAGAAGTATACATACATACATAATATATGCACATTATATAAGTATAAGACAATTTTAATTTTCATCACTTATGGGAAATGAAAAATGATTTTTGTTTGGTCTTATACAGGTAGATACATATTTTGAGACTTAGATTCTAGACTACATACTACACAGGTATGTATTGTACATATTATACGGTATACAGGAATAAAATAATTATCATGAAAAGTTAAAAAATCAGAAACCCTATAAAAGAAATAAAAAGTTTATGTTGCTTTTGCTGAAGAGAATAAGAGACATGAGCACTGAGCAGTTGCCTCTGCCTGCCATTTATATTTCAGTAATTCAGCTAGAAAATACACGTATTCGATTAACATTACATGTGTTATGTGTATGATTTTGCATTAGTAATGGCGTTGCCAGTTTATTATAACAATTTTTTATTGAATTTCGAAAAATGAAATTCAAAATCTGCGTTTTTTTTCATTTTGTTCATTTTTAAAATTAATCAGTATTTTTACACGATTCTTCTTAATGACCGTATTCTTGATATTTTTGGCAAGGGGAGTAGTGCGGTTTCATCATCTTTTTTCGCTTTTTTAACCAAACTGATTTCTATTTAACGAGGTGAAGATACTAAACAAATATACAAGACTGTCAAAAAAACTATTTTGCCGCATTTAAAATTCAAATACATTGAAAAATTTGTATATGAACAATCACCCTTTGCACATTTGGTGGTTAAACCGGTTATTGTTGCGCTGGTTGTAACATAATGGTATAATTTTTTCCAACTTGGTATAGTAAGAATCATCCAAAATAATTTTAGCTTCACGGGTGTAATACACTCACACTCTCGTTACAACTGGTCGTGCCACCTTCAGATGTAGTTTGAGCAGTTGTAAAAACAGGTTTTATAACCGGTTTGCGTCGTAACAACAACAATGAATTGAGAAGAAAGAAAGAAGAATGGTATAACAGTAAAAATTTCAAGAATACGGTCGTGGGGAAGAGTCGTGTAAAAATATTCAATCAACATTGCTACCATCCACTTTCCGTAGTCCACAAATCAAAAAAATTGAAACGCTTTTCTGTAAATTACTCGAATAATCATAAATCATTGTACAAATTCCTTTTACTATAAATTTCGAAATTTTTAAATTTTTAAATTTCATTAAATTTTTACTCGATTTTCCTGAAATCAAAAATATATTTCCGTTACATCAGACAATACTTTTCGGAAAAGCATGACAGCATTTTTTTTTTAAATTTATATGGTTGACTCTCTTGAATAAAATTTCATTTATCTGCTCTAACATACACGAGTATGCTTGTATTTTACATTCAATTCGAAGAATTTTGAATTATAATTTCTCTATGTTTTTGTTATGTTTATGTATCTATTTTTTTTTTTATTTAATATTTGTTAGTGTTACGCTGTTGTGAAGCTCTTTTAATGGCTCCACATAGTCGAACTTGAATCGAAATATAGGTACATTTTTTTATAACTGCTAGTTCATTCGTATTAAAATTTTCAGTTATTTAGTTTACTACGTCGTGTTAAATTGTTGAGTTGTTGAGAAATCAGAGAAAACATTTGAAAAGCTTGTTTTATTTCAATATTTAAAAAACCACGAACTAAGAAAAAACATTAATTGCTTATCGAATCATAATACATAATTTAATAAAAAATAGTTTATTACGAAAAGAGAAAAAAAAAACTAATTTTTTTTTTTTTTTACTTTCAAAAAAAGTTAACTTTACTGTGCTGTATTGCAAAAATTATGTTTTAATTGTTTTGCTTTATATTCAGGTAAAATTTTAGTTTTTTGTTTCTATAGAAATATGAAATACCAACATATGACAAAAAAATACAATCTAAAAATAAAATCAAATGGTTTATTTTAAAAATAAAAAAAATAAAACAAATAAATTAAACATAAAAAACGGACAAAAAATTTGTCTGTTTTTTATTTAATTTTTTGAGATTTTTTTTTCTCAGTTGAATAATTTAAAATATATATTTTTGTAAATTCGAATATTTATTGTTACTGTGTGCTTTTAATTTTGTGCCAATGCCAAAAACAAAAGAGAAAAAAAAAATGTTGAAAGTGAAGAATAGTTGACATGCGATATTTTAAAGAAGAAAAAAACTACGTTTTGAAAATACAAAGAAAATGTTACTTATTATAATAAATTAAGGAAGAAATTGCTGACTGCAACAGCTTTGCAGTAATTTTTATTATGTACATACTCACACATGATGGATTAATGATGACGTAAAAAAAATTCATAATTATTTTAATTTTTGTTTTTTTAAATTACCCGGAAAAATTATGAATAATTTTTAGTTTGATATAAAAAATTTTAATTTTACATAAAAGGTAACATTTTTTCTTTAAAAAAAAAATCATCTTAAATCTCAAAGCTCATTAAAGCTCAGTTCAGACGGGAATTGTGAAATAACTATTATTTTCTTACTATTTTATTTCTTTGTATTTTTTGTTTATATAACAAAAAGGAATAAAGTGGAATATAATTAAAAACAAGTTTTTTTGTTCATGTTTAAAAAAAAAAAATAAAATAAAAATAAGTTATATACGAAACATGATGAACATGTTCAACACATATAGTTTATTCACAAATATAAACATGATGCTGTTAATCTTCTTCCCACTATTTTTTTTTCTCTTATCATTAATATTCCAATATTTCAATAATTTTCTTAATTTGTGAATGTATCAACGACTTTTTTTTTTGCTAAATTTTAGTCATTTTTTTTTTAATTTCATATTTAACACGTTCAGATAAGATGACAGCTAAGGTCAAAAACTTGTGATTTTTAAAAAAAATTTTTTCATTTGTTTTGAAACATGCGAAATTTATAAATAATAATCAATGTTTGGAATATTTGACAATAAAAAATATATCAAATGGTTAAATAAATATTTTTGAATATGCCATTTCTGTTTCTAAGATTTTTTCAGAAAAATTAACTTAACTGACTAAATGTATCTTATTAGTCAATACCACAATAAAATCGAATTTCTATGACTTTATTATATGACACAAGAAAATTAAAACCAATATTAAAAAGAAAGAAAGAAAAAAAAACATTGAATAATTGCTCGCTTCAGCGCTTATATGGCAGTAGCTTTATTTTTTTATTTATTATAATTAAAATTACAATTTTCTTTCTCTTTTTTTCCTTCTCTCAATTTTTTATATAATTAATCACGATTTTTTGCACATTTATTTAAAAAAAATGTTATTAATCACTTTTTTTTGTTCTAGCAAATGTTAGAATTTCACCCATATCCTTTTATAAAAATGTACATACATATGTATGTATTTTCATGTGACCGATAAAAAACATGAAAATGTAGGTATTTTCTTCTTTTTTTTTTGTCTATGTACAATGTTTTTTACATATTTTTCACATGTTATCTATTAAAAAATTAGTTTATTTTTCACTATGACTAGAATACGATGCTATATTTTGGTTCTAAAAGCATTAATAAATAGATATATACCTATATATATATGATGATGATGATGATATCAGTTATATTGCCACATATACATATGTATCTAACATATGAGGAAAATCGATAAAATACTTAAGCTTATCACCCCACGCTCAATGGTACCGACAACGTCGAACGTCAATGTGAACGACAAAATTAGAAATAGATCTAATTGAACGACAACGTCAGAATGGATGTTGCCATTGAACGAGAACAATGGTAGTTTCATTGAATTTAATTGAACGTGTCGGTGATGTTCGACGTTGTCGGTACCATTGAGCGTGGGGTGTATGTGTTAATGTTATATGGACACGACTCATTTTACATTTTGCTGCTACACAACAATAGAAATAAAAAATGCTCTAAAATCAATAATTCTAAGTAATATTAGAACGGCATGAAGAATTAAATTATAGTATTTTATTTTTGTAATATGTTATGACCATATCCAAGCCTATGTACTACGTGTATATATAGAAACTCAAAACATGTTTAATTTAAATAAGAGTTTAGAAGGAAAAGAGGCGAAAGAAAAATAAATGGAAAATAAATTAATATTAAATTAAAGTAGTAACTTTATATTATGGTTGCTATGTTTTTGTGACCATTTGTCCATTCAATTTATATTATGGAATTTAAGTTGAACTAAAAATTAGTTATTGTTAATTTTTGGAAATATTTTGTCAATTTGGTAGTAGTTAAGCTACTTTAAAATTTACTATTTTTATCAAAAAATTACATATTAAGAATCAAATTTAATAATTTTATAAATTAAAGTAAACACTTTGTTTTTCAACAGAAAATACATATGTATGTAGTATGTATTGTTATTGAACACGAACATAAAATATTTTTAATAAATAATAATATAAAATATTAAAAGAACTCAAACAAATAAAAATTTATTGGAAAACACGACTGACTCATGCGTGTAATCATGATCATACATATACATACATATGTATATTATCACCGTCATCATAACATACTCTACAATAAAAGACACCTTCTTTAAGCTGTGTAACAAAAACTAAATTATGAAAATATATAGTATTTATTCAAGTGTTAATTAAGAATTTAACGTTCAAAGCGTTTGTGTCATAAATTAAATAGAATAAAACAAAAAAATTCCCAACACGTTTATAAAAAGTAAATCTTCTTTAAAAAAATTAATTTTTTATTGAAACGAAATCTTTATAGATTCTTGATTTTCCAGTTCTTGTAAAAAATAAAATTGTTATTGAGAAGAAAAAAAAAACATTCGACTTGGCACGTAATTAAGCACACAGTGATAATCTACAAAGAAAAAAAAATCCTTAATACTATAAAACAAATTAATATTTAATTTTTTTATCTAAAACAGCCAATTTACAACTATGGAATTCAAATTCTCATACATCATTGTTATGTGCTTACTTCTAACAATAGCACATTTCAATGAAGGAAAACGGACATTAAGTGGTCGAAGTCGGACTAGTAGCAGTAGTAATCGAGGTTCAACAAGAAGGACTCAAACTCCACATTATTCACCTCCTCCTGCAAGTAAACCAACATTCAGCCATCCATCAAATTCAGAACATGTAAAATTAACATACGGTGGAGTTAATTCACAGCCAAAACCAAGTATATCACAAACTTCAACGCAAAATAAACCACCAATTGGTTGGAATGTACCAAATCAACAAACAGCAGTTAATAAACCACCATTAAATGCTGGACCTCCACCAGCTTATTCACCTCATAATGTTGCTGGGGGAGCTAAAACAAATATTAATGAACCACCACCAGCTTATAAGCCAAATTATGCTGCACCACCAGGTTATCCAGGAAATAATCAACAACCTGCAAGCTATCCTAGACAGACATATAATACTGCTTCTGGAGCAGGATACCCACATACAGCTGGAGCTGCAGCCGTAGGAGCAGCAGGAGCTCGTCATAACACAGGCTACAGACCTCATAATAGTACTGGTGGATTTGGTGGAGGACCTATCTATACTCAAACTGTAAGACCTTTAGCAGCTGGAGCTGGATCATACCATCCAGCAGGATCAGTACAACCAGGTTTCTACCCCCATCAAACTGGTTTCTCTCAAAGCCACCCTCCACCACCACCAGCCGGCTTTCCTTCAGGGGTACAACCCGTATATCATCCTTCATCAGGAGGAGGAGGTTTTGCTTATCCCCAACAGGCAACACCAGTATTTGCAGGTAGTGGAGTTCAACCAGGATTCTATCCAGCTGGAACATTCCCAGCCAAAAGTTCATCAGGACCTGGTTTTGGTATGTTTTTATTTTACGCTTTCTCTTAAATTAAATTTTTTCATAATATGAATTTTCTTTATACAGGTACTGGTCTGCTTGCTGGAGCAGTTGGTGGAGCTGTACTCGGACATGTATTGACACCAAGTCATACTCACCATGTCGTTTCTGGAGGAACTTCACATGCACCTGCTGACAATCAAGATAGAGTTATTATCATCAATAATAATCCTGGACAACCTGCTACCGTTACAAATGCTGCTGGACAGCCAGCTAATGGAGTAACTGTCGTTCAAAATGGACCACCAGCAACCAATACTGGAACAATAGGAGTCGCACCAGAAGCACCAGTCCCCTTAGCTCCATTCACTTCACAACAAGCTCAACCTAATTATGCAAGTCAGCCTAATTTTGCAAGTCAACCTAATTTTGCAAGTCAACCCTCATCAGGAGTAACAAATCCAGCAACCGGAGCTGCATCAGGAACAAATCCAAATGAAATTGTTCCACTTGCACCATTCGGTAATAGTAACACAAATGTACAGCCTAATGGTCAATCTAATGTTAACGGAACAGATCAACCACAATATGCCACATATTGTGTTCCAGTTATGGTTAATGTCACAGATCCAAATAATACTGCAAATGTAACTCAAGTTGAACAAGTTTATTGTTATAATGTTTTGGTACCTCCACCAGAACAACAAATGGCTCCTGTTACAAATTCATCACAATTACAACAACAACCAGATTTAATGCAAATGCCTGGAAATTATAATCCTCCTACAAACGATATAACATCCTATCCTACACAAAAAACATCAACAGCTAGCCTTGCAGCAAATTCAAATATAAAAAGTGGATCTAAAGGCATTCATCTTGGATCAAAATCAATCATTGATACAATTCTAATGACAGTAATTGCATTTTCAGCTGCTTATTGTATGCATTAAAAAAAAAAACATTAAGTTAAAGAAAAAACAAAAAAAAATTTTGAAAATTTTAAACTAGTCCATAGTTTTTATTACTGTCTTTTAGCTGTTTTGTATTATTTTTTTTTTAATTGTTTTTAATTAAAATTTGCAAAAATTATAAAATAAAATTTTGTTTTAATCAAAAAAAAGAAGGATGAAAGCATTTATTTACTAAAAATAAAAAAAAGAGGATCAAAGTGAAATGAAGAAACAGCATGATGAATTAGGGAAAAAAAAATTAACATGAACATACACACAATCATAATTAAATTTTTTTAACAAAAAAAATTCTATACAACTATAATATGCCTTCAATTTTATGCAATTATATTTAAAATTAATTATTGAGATATTGAATAATGCCAAAATGACAATTATTTACTAAAAAAAAAAAAACATTTTTATGAAATTCAATTACACAAATTCTTGTGTAAAATATTTGATATAAAAATTTGATGTACCAAAAAAAAATGAATTTTTTGATGGTTGTCTCTAATTTAATATTTTTCAAAAAATTTTGTTTTTGTTTTTTAAATTGAGCTGTGACGACTAAACGTATATTTCACTCTCGTTTTTAAGTTTTTGACAAATTTTCTATTAATTTTTTAATAAATTTTTTGTGATAATTTAAAAAGAAAAAAAAAAAGATACCAGATTTATATAATTATTGTAGTTCTTTAGAAATTAGAAATAATATTGTATGTTGATTTATTTCAAAACATATATTTTGAAGGATAATTTAGAACAAAAGTTTAAAAAAAGTAAATGAAGCGTCCATTGTAAGTAATTAATAGATAATAGGCATAGAAATTTAAGGGATATTTTCCACTATTAAAAAATTCTGATGCATTTAACATAATTGAATTTTATCAAAAATCATTTTTTTCTAAATTGTGAATTCTGTCGGTATGAAAACTTGTTATTTTAAAGATCATACAGTGAAATTCTCAACAAGAATAAAAATTCTTGTTTCAAAAAATAAAATCACTTTTGTTAATTACATCTTCATTTACAGTTACAATGGAAATGTTAATTGTATACAAAACAAAAAAGAAAATATTATGAAATCTTTTGAATATATATATACGAGTATAAAAAATAATTCTAATGTGCTTTAACTATGCTGTCAAAGAAGAAAAAATAAAAAAGAAAAAAAATTGTAATAGAAATTAATTATTTGAAAAAACAAAAGTTTTTGATACACATTGTGTATTAACTGTGTAATTTATCTTTTGATTGATATATTTAACAATAAATGTTTATCTGATCAGATAAAAAATCATATAAACAAATTTATTTTAATTTTCTTTATTGTTTTTTTTTTCAACTCTCTATTTTGTAGACACTAAAAAATTAATAAGGGAAAACTCATTGAACAAAATTTTGGATAACTAGAAATTTTGTAAAAACATCAATAAAAGAAAAAAGATTGATAGAAAAATATGGAATAAACGTGAAAGTCTAATCTAATCTACATCATGAGTTACGTGGTAACAAAAAAAAATAATTTTTCCAACAAAACCACTTGTTTAAAAGATTTAGAAAAAAAATGCAAGTAATATTCTATAAACATATATCGAAGAAGAAAAAACAGTTTAAATATTTTTATTTTCCTTCCGTAAACTTCAAAACAAACACAAAAGCTTAAAATCGCTTAAACAATATTGACTGGGTCTTAATCTTTCGTCCTCATGAACCTTAAACAGCTTAAAATCGTAAATAAAAAACTTTCGTACAACTTTCTTTTTCTATTTGAAAAAAAAAATCTAACAAAATTTACTTTGTGCAAACTTACAAGATATTCAATGAAAACATAACGATAGATACAAGTTGTAAAACTTTATCATCAGAAATATATTTAGTTATCGGCTAGCTACCTATTTAACACTCCGTACTATTTTAAATTTTACACCCGCGAATCAATTTTAAGTACCAAAATGTTACATTTTTTGATTCCTTATAAAAGTATGCTCCCGTGGGACTAGGAAGGTAAAATTTGGCCAGAATATTCCGGTGGAAATCCGTTCACCAGGGCAAAAGTTATATGGTAAAATATTTTCGAAAAAAAAAAACTTTTTTTCCCCTTATATGGGGCCCTCCTTATTTTGTACCATGACCCTCAAAAAAAAAAAAAAAGTGTATTTTAATTCTTGGACTATTTTCTGACCTATTGTATTTTATTTGACTCAAATCGGTGCAATACAGCCCGAGCTATAAGAGTTCAAAGTTGGCAAGTCACAATTTAATTTTTATACTCATTTTTGTCACAATTTTATTACTCATATTCGTGTCTTTTACAAAATTTATGTTATCATTCAATTTACCTACTACGAATTATAAAAAAAAATTTTTTATTTATTGATTCAAGTGTGTTCTACGTTTAAAAATAAAATCATCATCTTTTCGCTTTCGTTATTTTCTTAAATATTTTTTCCACATAAACATATCTCATGAAAGTAAAAATTTCCTGAATAGAATATTCTAGTTATCATTTTTTTTTTGTCTTCTTCATTTAAAAAACGTAATACAAAAATTATTATTATTTTTTTCAATTTAAAAAACATCCGAAGTATAAAGTAATTTAATCTGATTTAATAGAACAAATATCACTTACATTAGATAATATATTATTCTGGGAATTTTATAGTTACAGGTCAAGACAGGAAATATTTAGAAAAAAAAAAAACAATAAATAATCTAAAAAAAGTCTAATTTATATGAATGAAGTGAAATTATAAGAAAAATTAAGCGATAAGACAATCAGAGCTATAAACATTCATCAACTGGCGCAAAAATACTATCTAGAAACTAATAATATTTTTCTTGTATGATAATCTTTGATCTCATTTATTCTGAATTTTTTCTTTTAAACGTAAATTGCAAGTGTCGTAAATAAATTTCAAAGATTAAGAAAAAGATACTCTTAATGCATGAAAAATGAAAATATGTACTTAAATTATACCCGGAAAAATGCATACATTTAAGATTTGTTTTTATGTTAGATTCACCAAAATTTTTACAATAAAATCATGCTTTTGTTTATTATTGTAAAATTCTAACAACATTCTAAATAAGAAAACGTAAGTATCTCACAATCAATTTGAATATCTCGTGTTTAGTATTCAAGAGTAAATGAAAAAACAATTAATATGAAGTAGTATGAAGATGAATACAAAAAATATTCAAAGAAGTTTTAAAATTGATTGAAAAACTATTTTGCGAAATACATATATGTATATCCTACAAAGTATATTAGTCTATCATTAAATTTTCATTTTTAAAAGTCATCTTAATGCACTTTAATAGCAAAACAAACAAAATTGAAATATTTAATTTAAATATAAAAAAAAACTACCAAATATAGCATCAAAAAATTACAAAAGAAAAATTTATGTTACAATAATTTTGTAAATTAAGAAAATCCTTACAACTCAAATAATTCTTACGAACATTATTATCCCTATTCTTTTATAAAAAATGAGGAAAAATTATTAAAAAAGATTCTATTTGAACATTTTGCATAATTGCAAATTCTATTAAAAAAAATTTTTTTATTGTTATGCTTACGATGCAATGACTGCATGAGTGCCCTAAATACTTTCAATTACACATTTCTTTTTATATTTTTCTTATATTAAAACATTAAAACAACAGACTGCAGTAAATTGTTTCTAAACTATTTTTTCTGGTCTTCTCGTTCTTACTTTTCAATTAGAAATACAATTCATCAGTACTTTTTGTATACAATTTCAGTTACATATTTTATTTGTTAGTCGGTTTAGATTTTATTTTTTAGAAAATCCAACAATAATCAAGTATATTTTAGATTTAATGATTTAGAGATACATAGTTTTAATTTCTTTAAAAAGAGAAATTTAAAAAAAAGAAAATATTAACCGTGGCAGTTTTTCGAGATACCATTTAAAAAGTATTGAAAATAAAACAGTCTAAAAAATAAAGATTTATATCAAATAAAGTCACCGAGCACTTGAAATTACCAACTTTGCAGAAAATTTAATTTGTAAGTTAGTTTAGTCAAAAGTAAATAAATTGAAATGAAGAATTAACATAAAACGGATGAAAAAATTTTAAAATTGTTTCTTATTCGAAGACATTAGAAAATTTTTTTAGAGTAGCACTAAAATCCAATTCTTAATCAAATAATCAAGTTTTAAGTAATTTATCCTTCAAACTAATATTAAAAAATTCAAGGTCATATGTATTTATTTTGTAATATGAGGCCCCAAATTTTCTAATATTTGTGAATGTCTATTATATACTTTAAAAAATCAAATTACATTCATTACATTATTAAATTTTTTTGTTTTGTTTCAAGTGAATAATGATTGTGTTTGTTTTTCATATATTTATCACACAACATGACATACATAATGCAATTTCACACAATGATTACACATTCAAAAAACAAATAATTTTGTTTTAAATTTGATATTCTACTTTTTCGGTCAGAGATGATAAAATTTTTTTTTTTTCTTCATCTTAATCAAAAAATATCTATAATACATATAAGTTTAAGTACTTCTCAGAAGAGCCCTTACAAATCTAATAAAAATTTATTTATTTTCTTATACGAAATTATTTTAATACATACCAAAAATTCGAAGATAAAATTGCAGTATACGCTTCCCGTATTACTAGCAAATGACCCCAAATATAAATTTTCTCATTTTATTTTTCACATACATATGTATGTATACAAAAATTGTATACACTGATTGTTTTTTTATTTTGTTTTTCACTAAACAAAGAAATTTTTGAATTATATTTTGGAAGGAAAATATTTATTTGAATAATTTATTTAAAAAAAAAAAAAACCCAGGCAAGGTGTTTTTTGCTTCTCGGCATTAAAAAAAAAAACATTTTTTTTTTCTAAATTTTCACAAATTTTAATTTGATTTTTATAATTTTTTTTTTAAATTTCAGAAGTGAATACGTACCAAAATCGCACTTTGAAGTTGTTAATGTAGATTGATACATGTTTTTTTTTTACAGTTGGGTCAAAATTAACTGTCTGTGTTGATTAATCATTTATTTATATGTTACAAAAAAAAAAATTAATTACAGAAAGATATTCGAAAAAAACTATATAAAAGTTAAGAAATAAATTGTAATTTCGAAATGAAACTTATTTAAAGGGAAATTATTTTTAATTTTCAAAATTAATCAACACAGACAAAACACTTACCCGAATTATTGTTAACCACAACTTCACGTAGACTTTTTTATTTTAATTTCATAAAGAAAACCGTAAAAGAAAAAAAAGAATAATTGATTTGTAAGTAAATTATTAAAATCTTAACTCGCGTTTTAATTCATAAATTTCATAATAATTTTATTTTAAATGTAAATTCTTCTTTTCTAAACATACTTTTTACATAAAAAATCTTTGAACGTATCTTTTCTTTTATGTTTTTGTAAATCTTATCCTCATCTTATATCCAGATGGTAAATTAACAGTTTTTCAAAAAATTTATAAAAAAACATTAATATTGAATTTTACAAATAGAATGGCATAAGATAAGGATTAGGATAAAACACATTTATTTACTGTGAGAGTTCAAAAGCTAGAGTTCAATTTGATTTTATTATTCAAAAAATGAATTTCGAGTTAACTATGTAAACATTTTAAATATACCAAACTTGACAAACAAATTAGCCAAAACAACTGAAAATTAAAAATCTAACAACATTAGCTTTCAAACCCTTTAATAAATATTCATAATGAAGTTTAATCGCTTTATAGATCATCCCAACTACATTAATTTTGCCAAAAATGTATCATTTTTTAATTTACATGCACTGCTTTAGTGTATTTTTACTTGAAATGATCTATTAGCTGACAATATACATTTTTCACATTCAAAGACTTTTCCTTTTCAAATTTGAATTTCTCCTACTTTACAAAAAAAAAAAAAAAAAGATAAGAAAACATAAAGTTAATTTCGCAAAATAATTTTTTTTTTAATTTTTGTGTATATATATTTTTTTAACGATTATCAGCTAATCTTTTACATTGAATTTTTTTTTAATAGAAAATTATTATTTGATGGTAATACGTACGTAAATCAGGTCTCCATTTTTTTGTTGACTACAATGCAAAATTTACTTACAATTTTTTTCGATAGATTGGTAACGGATTCAAGAAGCTAGGTAGTAGGTTCTGACGATTTTGTTTTTTTTAGAATTTAATGATTAAGGCCCTTATTTCAACACAGCTGGGGGTTACTGTATACTGTGCTATATTTGCTATATATATACAACAACAATTACAAAATATAAGTATAATTATTTAAATCTTTTTTTGAAGACGATTCATTCAGTGATTTTTTAATAAGGAAGAGAGAAAAATTACAAAATTATAAAATAATAGAAATAATAAAAAAAAAAAACAAAAAAATAAAAAAAAATAGTACAGATTTAAAGAAAATAATAAAATTTTAATTAAAAAAAGAAAACTGTTTTAAATTTTGAGTTAAAATGAATTTTAATGCAAAATTCAAAACAGCTCTTAAAATAAACTAAAAATAAAATAATAAAAATAATGATAGAAAGAAAATTAAGTTTTTTATTGATTTATAAAACGCCTAAAACACTCACGATTTTCTCTTTATTTTTAAACTCTACAAATTCCCTGACTTATCAGTCATCACAGCACCCTGTTTGTATATCATCTGCCTGTAGAATTACATATTTCGTCATATATATTTATATATATATATATATATGTATGTATATATATTTTTTACAGATCATTCTTTGTTTTATCATAAGTTTTTTTGTTTACTATTCAAAAAGTTTTTTTGTACTCAATTTCAAATGAACATTTATGAATTATTAGTAACAATATTTTATAATGGTTTCTGAAAAGTACATCGAGAATAAAACAAAAAAAAGTTGTTGATGATTTTACACCTTTGTTTTGTTTTCTTTTTCTTTTTTTGTAAAATATGAACCTAATTATGTGTTTTCTATTTTCAAAACTTTTTGTAATTGATATATTTAATATTATATTTTTTAAGTAACCCACCGGTGTTTAATTTTTATCAAAATTAATATAGAAATAATTTTCACTTACCGTAGAAGCAAGTATTTCATGTGGACAACATCCTAGTAGAAAACTCTTACAAACTTTTGAATCAGAAAATTTTGTAGTATGACGTGCTGCTTCACCTAAAAAAATAAAGAAAATTCCAAATTTATTATTTGAAAAAATATTTAGGCATTTATATAGGAATTATTGAAAATATTTAATTTCAAACATGATTAAAGATTAAATGAATTCTTCAAAGTCTAAGATTTTGTTTATTTCAGACAATTTTCATTTTACGTTAAGGATACGATAAATAAGTAAGTAAACAATTGGTTAAATATTAGGCATTTTCGCGACTTTCGTTTGTTTAGGTTTTTGTTTTTACAATTTCAATTAATCCTCTGAAACTTTAGATAACATAAAGAAAATGATTCTCATGAAATACAGTAACAGTGTTACATAATATCCATAAAGAATTAAAACAAAATTATATCAGTCCTAATATTGTTTTTCAATAGCAACCAGAAGTGCTAAGTAGTTTTATCATAATTGAAAAATATCATATTCAGCACATTCATAAATTGAATTCAAGTGTCTACGTAACCAAATTTGGAGCACGACCTAATCTCTTTTTCTTAAACATTTTATTTCTCAATCAAATTATGCTGATTTTGTAAAAATTCATTAATAATTAGGAAAATTATCTAAATTATTAAAAATTACCATTTCTAGCAGTTCCCATGAGTTGATCGAGCATAGCCCGCATTTGATCAGTTGCCGTCATCTTGTTTGCTCGATCCTCAATTAAAGTGTTTTTCTATTCAATGTATTTCTAATTTTTTTTATTATAAAATATTATAAAATTAAACAGCCACAAAATGCTATTGAAAATACTTTTTTTATAACTTTCTAATTTTATTCAAATTATTGCAAAGAAAATGAAGTTCAAATTGAAAATCAGCAACTTCGAGCTGTCATTAAAAATGGCGTCTTCTGACTTCTGTTCTCAGTATTTTTTATTTCAATAAGAAAGGAATTTACGAGTATGTTCAGAAAAGTAAAACTGGGTGGTTAATGGTTTTGGAAATGTAACATAACACTATTAGCTGTGTTCCATTTGTATTAAGTATCTGATAATTCTTAGTTTCTCAGTGAGATGTACGTTCTATTTGCGAGTTTGGATTCTATTCGTCGACAGATGTCAGGTTTATTAAACTGAGAATGAATTAAGCCAAATGAGAAAATAAATTTTTTCTCAGTTGACTCACATAAGGTAAGGTTATGTAGAAAAAGAAAACTAAAATTATGAAATCAGCTCATATCATATAGACATAGTATAGTAAGAAACTGATTATGATATCAGAATATGTAAAACCTTTAATTAATTTGAGACGTTCCATTTGTCATATATTTTCTCACTTAAAGAAGAAGAAGACAAACTGAGACCAAATATGGCTGAACTGAGAATTATTTTAGCGTTATCTTTTTTTATTGGTATAGCTATATCATATAAATTGAAGTTTTGGGTTATGACGTGATTTTGTAATTTGTATTTTGTATTTCTTCTTGATTTGTTTCGTAATGTTGGATTTTTTCAGTTAAATTTGTTCAAGTATGTATTTAATTCAATTTTTTAATATGTTTTTTGAACACTTAAAGTAAGTCTATTTTGAAGAAGAAGACTAATGACCTGCGCAAAACTGAAGTGATCACATATCACTACTTCTGTTCCAATAAAACACAGTCATTCTGAACTGTCAAAATTTGAATTTTTTAACCAAATAGCATATGAGCACAGTCCTTTACAATCCTTTATACTTTTTATACTTCTCTTATTTTTACTATTTTTGAACACGTCCATATTCGAGCTCTTTTATTTGACAGCTTTTTTTTATTCTTTTACTTTTTTTTTTGACGTTCGTATTTTTATTACGTCTGAAAGATTTGTGTTTGGTATTTGTTATTTTCGAAGTGCACATATTTTGGAAAATTCATGTAGAAAAAAAACAGTTTCAGCATTTCAATGGATGACCTTGAATCAAATACTGTTATTGAAAATCCACCAGCTGTGATATCTCCAAACAACAAGATTTCAACACGCCCTCCTAATATAAAGGAACGGTTGAATTTGCATGTAAAACGTCGCCTACAAGAAACAGTGCCCGATTTACCACAACAACATGATATTCAAACATCTTCAATTCCAACTAATCATCCTCATAATAGACAACCGCCACTGAATACTACCACCACAACTGGAAGTCATCGGCGTAACATAGCAGTTCATCATGGACGAGGTGGAAAACGTTCAAAGAATAAGCATATTTCAAATGCAAATGCTCCATTGAATTCTTCAGCGGGTGACGATGAATGCAGCCGTGATGGAGGCAATTCCTCTAGTTGTAATGATACTCATCACCATAAAGAAAAGGATACTGGACCAGATCTTTTGACAATGATTTTGAATGAAAAGAAACTTTCTCTAATTAGAAGTCCTGAAATTACTAGTTTTTTAGAAAGTATAGTTGGAACATTAAGAAAGTAAATAACATAATTTAAAAGTTTGTGAATAAAATTGCCTAAGGAGATGAATTTAGTAATAAAATAAGTTTTTTAGATTTTCGTGAGATTTGGTGATAGGTTTTTGGTTGTTGTCCTAACTGAAATTCTTCTTCTTCCTGATAAGCAAAATTTTTTGACATTTTCTTTTGCGTAATATTTTCACCATGTGTTTTCAAAGTACCTTCCTTTTTCCGATCAAGTAAAGTGCACCCTTTTGTCATCAGACCATCTTCATATTTCTGAGTCTGACTACTAGCCAACGTAATACTCGACTAAAAATTATTTAATTTAACAAATTAAGTGAATGAAAATTTGTGATTGAATAATTTGATTTAATTGTTGATATTTATTGAAAATCAGTTGTAATTTACTTTAAAAGTTTCTGTTAATAAACGGAAGTGTAAACTACATTCATAATTGTAACGTGCTCTTATAGCCAAATACAATTAGGTGGAGGACTACCATCACCAGTTCTTTTAGAAAAATCGATTGTCGCAGCATAAAAATTTAGAGTGCATCGCGATTTTAATTAATAACGAATTTCTAAAATTAAATAAAGTGAATTTTTGTTTATTGAGGACCAAGTTTTGAGTTTCGAGATAAAAATTCAATTATACTAGATTCTATCTAATCATCAATTTTATTTTCTTTTTGAGCAAACGAAGGACTATCAACATCTTACATTTTTTTTATTCGTTCATCATCGTTTATTTTTGCTTTTTCTTTATATTTTCAATATTCCCATTTTAAAAGTGCAAAAAACAATATAACGTGTAATTCTGATTTTACGAGTTTTTTTTTCTTCTGTTTTTGGTTTTTTTGTGTAAAATGAAAGTACACTTTATGCTGCAAGCAAGTAAATAATATGTTAAGTAGTTCAGTTCGTGCTTTGATTTCATCCAGCTCAGCATCATCATCAATAGCGGTCGCAGCATCTCAAGCAGCTATGAAGTATATTTTAGTAACTGGTGGTGTTATAAGTGGTGTTGGTAAAGGTGTAATAGCTAGTTCATTTGGTACATTATTAAAATCATGTGGAATTGAAGTAACATCAATTAAAATTGATCCATATATTAATATTGATGCTGGAACATTTTCACCATATGAACATGGTTAGTATTTTTTTTTTATTCAATTAAAAAAAATTTTTTATTTTTCATTTTTTTTATTTAAAAAGAATTTTATAAATGGTTTATGACGGAGTTTGATTAAATTTGAGGCGCAATTAATTGAAATATTTTTATTTAAAAATATTTTTGTAGCTATAATCTAATTTTAATTTAAAAAACAAATTCTAATGTAGGTATGTAATGTTAATTGTATACATAATAGCCTGTCTTGAAATTTTGGCGCATTTTGAGGTTAATAACTAATGAGGTTTAATAACGTGGGTCGTGGATGAAAATTGAGATAGATAGATACAAAAGTGTATAGTTACTTCAATTACAGATACTTTTTAATATAAGAACATGCATTGTATGTATTTAATTGTATTTATGTTGCTTGTTTACATACATACATTAATTAAATAATTTTTACAATCGTTTTATGACAGAAATGAATTAATTGTATGAAATCGATTACGTCGGGACCTCCCACGAATATAACCGCCTCAAAGTATTAAATTATTACATAAGTTATTAGCTGGTGCTTATACAATATTTACAAACTTAAATCTGAATACTTGGTGACAATAAAAATTTTCTACTTTCCTTTTCTTTAAAATGTATCTTTTCTACTATTGGCTATCTATTTTTTCTTTTCTTTTTTATATAGAGTAAAATAAAAATAGAAATAGGTACCTATAGTATGTAGAGGCATGTACTATTTGTATTATGATCATCTTAATTGTTGTAGACTCCTACTTTTCTTCAAATTATTTAAATACATATCATTGACATTGATATTTTACTTTAAAATATGAGGAAACAGTTGGTAAATTCTACTGAGAGCAATAACCTATTCTATTTTGTAATGAAATTTAATAAAGGGTGATGATAATTTTATAGCGATTTGAATTAGAATTTCGAATATAGTTGATAGAAATTTCATTATATTGAAAATTTTCCAACTTTTTGTAAAGTATTATTATCTAATTCGGGCTATAGCCAATAAACTCAGTGTATCGTCGTCGATTGACCTCTGTAGAAGCTGTAGAGATAAAGAAGTAGAGCTAGTAGTACATTTACTCTGCGAATGTCCAGCTTTAAAAGAAGAGAACGAAGGCTTCCTGTTTGGGAGCAAGGTTCTTTGATGGTTTGGACAACGTAATTTGATAGTCTGAGATAAAACTAAAAGACCTGAACAAATTTATTAAGAAATCAGGATAGTCCTCAGGAGGATAAGTCATGTTTTTTCCCACTGACATACATAGTTAACGCGAATTTTTCAGACCATCTTTCTTTCATAAAATTTTTCTTGTGATTAAAAGTGGGAAGAAAATAGATAATAACATTTAAAACAGATCGGTTTTTTTTCCATTAAATAATAATCAGGTTTTTTCTTTTTTGATTTTTAAATAAAAAATCTTATCAGAGCCGGTCACGCTAGTTTCAACTCTTATCTGAATTGTAGCTTCTTTATTTATTTTTTGTCTTTTTTTTTTCTTGAAACAAACGTTAAAATTATTTTAAATAAAAAATGAAATAGAAAAAATACACATACTCATTTTAATTATTTAATTAGATCATAAACTATGATCTTATTAACGAATGTTCATGGTGATAAGTTGAACGTGATAAAATAGGAAATTAGAAAAATAAAGGAAAACGTAATTAAAAGCACATTGTAAGTTTACATTGGTAGTAAAATTATTTAGAAGTATTCAATTTAATTTGTACCGTTAATTTTTTTCCTTTTTATTTGAATAATTTCTATATATTTTTTTTAATGCTAATCATCAGTAAAAGCTTGATTGTATCTTGTGAATTTTTTCTTTGGTTTTTAATTATTTTTTTTAATATGTATTTTATAAAATTATTTATTTTATTTAGAAAGAGTTAATATCTTGTATGTTGGCTTGGTTTATCATATAAAATAGTTTCTATTACACACACACACAAGTAAATCAATTGAAGATTGTCTTTTTTTGTTTTTTAATTTATTTCTAATGATTTCAATAAGCAATATCTGGTATTTGTGGGTTAATAAAGGTTATAAACTAAGAGAATTTTCTTAATAAAATTGTAAATAGGTCGAGAAATTTGAATTTTAAACTAAAATGTAACATAGAAATTGAAAAATGTATCTTACAAGATTTTCACATTTTTTAAAATTTTGTTCTTTCTTTGCAGGTGAAGTATACGTTTTAGATGATGGCGGTGAAGTTGATTTAGATTTAGGAAATTATGAACGTTTCCTTGACATCACTCTTCATAGGGATAATAACATTACAACAGGAAAAATATATAAATTAGTTATAGAGAGAGAAAGACAAGGAGAATATTTAGGAAAAACAGTTCAGGGTAAATTTTTAAAAAAAATATACATATAACTCATTCTTCAATCTGATTGTTTTCTCTTTTTATTTTTTGTTCTGTAGTTGTTCCACATATTACAGATGCCATACAAGAATGGGTTGAACGTGTTGCTCAATCGCCAGTACATGAATCAAATCGTCCACAAGTATGTGTTGTTGAACTTGGTGGAACAATTGGTGATATTGAAGGAATGCCATTTGTTGAAGCATTTCGTCAATTTCAATTTCGAGTTAAACGTGAAAATTTTTGTGTAGCTCATGTATCATTAGTACCAACACCACGTGCAACAGGCGAACCAAAAACAAAACCAACACAAAGTTCAGTACGTGAATTACGTGGTTTAGGTTTAAGTCCAGATTTAATTGTATGCCGTTCAGAAAAACCAATAGGACAAGAAGTTAAAGATAAAATTAGTAATTTTTGTCATGTTGCACCAGAACAAGTAATATGCATTCATGATTTGAGTTCAATTTATCATGTACCACTATTAATGGAATCACATGGCTTAATTGAATATTTAAATGAACGTTTACAATTGAATATTATGCCAGGAAAAAGAGAAAAGTAAGTGTTCTGGCTTTTTTTTTTTTTTTTTGCAAATAATTATTTTAATAATTCTACTTTCTTTTTTTTTTTAGATGTTTACAAAAGTGGAAAGATCTTGCACGACGAGTAGATACACTCCATAAAGAAGTCACAATTGCTTTAGTAGGAAAGTATACAAAATTAGAGGATTCATATGCTTCAGTATCAAAAGCACTTCAGCATGCATCCATAGCAGTTGGTTATAAACTTGATTTAAAATATATTGAAGCATGTCATTTAGAACAGCAAACACGTGAAGAAACACCATCTGTTTATCATAAAGCATGGCAAATTTTATGTAATGCTGATGGTGTTATTGTACCTGGTGGCTTTGGTTCACGTGGTATTGAGGGAAAAATTTCAGCATGTAATTGGTGTCGTGAAAAGAATAAACCACTTTTAGGAATATGTTTAGGGTTGCAGGCAGCTGTTATTGAATTTGCTAGAAATGTTTTAAATTTAAAAGATGCTAATACAACAGAAATTGATCCAAATACATTAAATCCATTAGTTATTGATATGCCAGAACATCATCCTGGTCAAATGGGTGGTACAATGAGATTAGGTAAACGCACAACTGTATTTTCTGATGAACGTAGTATTATAAAACAATTATATGGTAATCAAAAACAAATTGATGAAAGGCATAGACATCGTTATGAAGTTAATCCAAAATATGTAACACAAATGGAAGAAAAAGGTTTAAAATTTGTCGGTTATGACTCAAAAAAGACACGTATGGAAATAATTGAATTAAAAGGACATCCATATTATGTTGGTACACAATATCATCCAGAATATTTATCACGTCCATTAAAACCATCACCACCATTTCTGGGTTTAATATTAGCATCAGTAGGTAAATTAAATAGTTATATACAACGAGGTTGCCGTTTATCACCAAGAAATTTATCAGATGTTAGTTCTGATGAAGAAGAAACTTTAATGAAAAGTTTAAGTATAAATTCAAAATATCGAAATTTAGTTGTTAATGGAACAAATGGAATCGATGATACATTAACTGTTACAAATGGACACAGTACTGAGGAAGATGCTAGTAATTAGAAATAAAGGTGCATATAAATGTATGTCAGTATATTGTAATTTTGCAAGATGTGTTGAGTATCCTATTGGAACATTGAACACATTTCGTATAAAATGAAAATCATTCAATTTTTTTCCAACTTTCCATGTCTTCTTTTTTATTTTTTATTTTTTTTTTTTGACTTCTACTTTTATGATGATTTTATTTCGAATAAACTTTTATTTTCTTATATATTTTGTTTTAAAATGCTGTAAATCACTTTTTTGTGAAGTAAAATAAATTTAAATAATTACAAAACAAAATTGTTTCGAATGAGCATGAACACATTAGGTTGTTGTTACAACGACGCAAACCAGTTATAAAACCTGTTTTTACAACTGCTCAAACTACATCTGAAGGTGGCACGAACAGTTGTAACGAGAGTATGAGTGCATTACAACCGTGAAGCTAAAATTATTTTGGATGATTTCTTACTATACCAAGTTGGAAAAAATTATACCATTATATTACAACCAGTGCAACAAAAACCGGTTTAACCATCCAATGTGCAAAGGGTGAATGAGAGGATTCGTAGAATTAAACGCTTGTATTTTCCATTAATGATTAAAACTTAAAAGTCATAAGGATGAGTCATGAGACCAGAAAACATGCAGCGAAGATAGGTAGTTCATTAGGAGAAATATATATTTTCAACTCTTTATTTTTCTCAAAAATCTTAAATTCAGCTTGTTTTCGTGATGGAATTTTGATAATTTGGAATCTACTTTGGAAAGCATTCAAGTATATTATTTTGAGATACAGCTTTTCAAAGTTTGCGAAAAATAACCTCATTTTGTACTTTTTGAAAACCATGAAGCTATGCGACATGCACATGCATCATGCATTTTGTTAAATTACGAAGATGACGTTGGTCACCACTCACCACACCAATCCACGACTTATGCCGTAAACACAATTGAGTCAATTTTCGCTGTCAATGGCGTTGACGGATTCGCATATTAAAAACAATTAACGTGACAAGCAAATCGAGATAAAATTTATTTTATTCAATTTAATATTATTGTGTAGATGTAATTTGTTCGTTTTGTTTATATTCTACGCAAAAATAAAGAATTGTGAAAAAGTTGAAAAAATAGAGTTCATTTAAAAATACAAAAAAAACACTATCTGTCAAAGAAAGGCGATAATGTTAAAATTAAAAATTAAGTCTATCTTGAGGCGGAAAACCAAATGGCGGATTCAGGCATCAAGCATCAAGACTCATGATGCTGACTTCAAGACTCATGATACCAAGCAAGACCAAATGCTGACTTCAGCTTCAAAAGTGCTACCAACACTATAATTAGCTATCAGAAATGTCACTTTGTTAATTTGTTACATCTAAATAAATAAAAGTTTTTACACAGTTCGATAAATAACAAAACGTAAATAAATTCGATCTTTCAATCCGTGTCTATACGGTTATATTTATTTCGATTTGAACCTACATGGAGATTTCAGAGGATTCAGTCCGAATTAAATTAAGATTCAATCCGTCATGTATACGTAGTAAATTGTCAACTTTCATATTTTTCATTATAATGTTGTCAACAATGTAGCATCAGACTCAAAATTTTAAAATTTTAAAACATCGGACTCAGACTCATTTGAGTTTTGATACCTGATGCTCTTATTTGGTGCAGTTACATGTATTTCCATATGCTAAAATTGATTTTGACATTTCAGATTTTGATGCTTGATGCCTGAGTCCGCCATTTGGTTTTGCGCCTGACGATGGCGAAAAAATTGCTTTCCTCAATTTGCCATGATTGTGTTGTTATGAACAGAATGCGACGATAAATTCGCTTTTTCTTTTCATTGTTTATTGACAATTATCATACATAAATAATTAATAATCATATTTTTAGCTAAAAACAAAGTTATAAAATGTATTCATTAATTATTTGTAAACATATGTTATATACTTACCATCTTTGTTTAACTTTTTTCCTATTTCTACCCATATTTTTGTCTTTTTTAATTACATTTCTATAATATTTTTCTACCATATTATACAAAAATCACCGCTATTAAAAATCACAAAAGCACAAAACCTTCACAAACTGAATTTTTTTCAAAAAAATTACTTGTCAAAATGAATTTAATCTTCTTCTTTTATGACGAACGACGACCAAACTAAAAATGTTTTAATTTGTTCACTGAGCGAAAAATTCGTCGTTCGTCGAATTGAGTGCAACTTCATACAACTACGTTTATTTTAAACTAATCAGCTGTAGATACTAGTTAACTAACAATGAGATTCAGAATGACAAATTCGAACCTTATAGACATAATGTAGTAATTAATTAATTATTATATGATGGCAGATAAGACAATGTAAATCATTATAAATTTCTGTGTTCTGATGTTGTTTTTTGACATTTGTTAAGCGGGAAATTCAGTCAATATTCAATAGTTCAAAAAGCATCAAAAGTAAACATTGGTACTAAACAGATAAAAATATAAGCAAATGTAATTTTAATTGTGGTTTATGAAATTCTAAAAACAAGGTCTCAATGCAAATAATTCTACTTAACTAAAGAAGATAAAGGATGACTCCATTACATACTAGACAGGCTTTGTCTGAAATTCCAGAGAGATTACAGCAATTAAGAGTGGGTGAAATTCCAACAGTAGCTGATTTTGCTGATGAACCAATTGCTGCAAATATTTTAAATCCAACAATTATTGGAGGCCTAAATAATTCATTAAATTCGTCATCTTTAATACAATCGCCAGATGAAGTAGTTATTCGTCAGCGCGGAAGGCGTCGCATCTCATTAACATGGTCTCCTGATAAGTCATCAAACCGATATTTACAACGAACTCCAACGAAAGGAAATTGCTCTTCAATGGTATTGAGAAGTTCTCCAAGAAAAAGATTAATGTTAAATGAGTCCATCAACTCTCCTAGAAAAAGCGATATTTCGTGGAAAAGTGATATTGACAGTGACAAAAGTGGTGATGCTGAATATTCATCACCAGCGGTCAAACGTATGAAATTTGAAGAAACACCAATTGCTCAGAATAATAGAACTACCGCATTACCAATTATTCTTAAAGGATTAAGTCAAAGCCAATTAATTGAAATAATAACAAATATAATTAGAATTGAACCGTATCTAGAAAAAAAGATACGCAATGAAATTCCATTACCTGATTTAAGGTATAATTAATTGAATTTATCAAAAACAACAAAAAACAAACTAGTTATTTAATTTTTAAATCTTTATTTTTAGCTCTTTCGAGGACCAATTGATTAAGACTAAAAAGAATATATATAAAAGTCTTCCTTCTTCTCGTTTATCAGAAAAAACAGATAGTACAGCATATTCTCGGGCAGCTATACATGTATCTGAATTCAAGAGAAATATTCTAAATCACAGTCGCATTTTAAGTGAATCAAAACATTGGGATGCTTTAATTGATTACATAAATATTGCTTGGCGTTATGTTCGTGCTACACCAATCTGGGACAATCATTCTCATAATGCTGTACGTCGACAATGTTTTAAAATTTTATCATCTCAATGTATAACAGCTCTTCGTAATGGAGGAATTTATTTGGGACAAGAAAGACTTAATATGTTATTGAAAAGTATAAAAGACATGTCAAAAGATTATGAAGATATTAAATCATGTATCGCAACTATTGACCAACTTTTAAATAAATTTTGAAAAGAAAAGTAAATTAAGTTTCTAAAGTACGAAATTATACAAATGGATTTTGAAATAATATACATATGTGTTTTATTTTAATATATTTGTAGTTAGACTTATTATGTATATTCCATTTTATCATGCTGAGAATAAGAAGATATTCTTAAATCTTGCTTCATTAAATGAGAAAAGGAAATAAGTATGTATATTTTCTTTTTGTCTTTAAAATTTTAAAAAAAAAGATACAATAATTATAGGAATGTATGTACGTACAAACAAAGTGATTTACCTATGCTATAAAATAGTTTAATTTTAAATTTGTAACACTAAGCCTGAAGCTGATATATTATCACCGGCACCTGCTGTAACTTTTGCTGCTCTACATACTAATACAGGAGCTAAACATATTTCATACTCGATAGTATGATTTGATGATAAAAATTTCATTGATTCATTCCAACATGAAATTGGTGATAGAGGATTTAAATTGATCCGTTTAGGAGCCTGATTTCTTGCTAAGAAATTTTTATCAATTGATGTTGAAAAACTATCATCTAAAATTAGAATTGCTGATTCAGGATTTATCTAAAAACCAAAAACAAAATATTTAAACGTATGATGAAAAATTATTTGATTATTGAACTTACAATTTCACTTTGACAAACATGTCTATGGGCAGTTAGTGATGCTTTTGCTACAGCATTTTTTATATAATTCCATTGAGAATCTTTTACAGATAAAATAGCTTGATATGCTAATGTATGAACATGAATCCTTGTTAACATTCTTTTTGTTGATGTTTCACTTTCGAAATAATTACGATTTATTAATTTAAAAAGTGTTCTCATTTGATCTAAAGCAATTGCTACTCTTGGATTTGAATCTGATGCAAATTTTATTGTATCATATTCTAAAAACTGTTGCAAATTATCTAGTTCTTGTTCATTCATACCAATTGAATCTACATGAGGAAATATATGATTTTTCAACAATTTTAAAAGATCAAGTTCAACAAAACTGGCCATTTCGAAATGTATTAATGTTGATGCAGGCTGTGATAATATTTGTTTTTGAATCTTTTTTAAACGTGTTTCTCGAACACCTTCATTAATATGAAAAATGAAAAACAATCTCAAAAAACAAATTTCCTTTCAATATAGATAATAAAAATATTTAAAATACCTTCTAAAAATTTATAACTATCCATCATTTGTAATCCACTAATAACTAATAAACGTGGTTTAAAATTTTCTAGAGATTTATCAAAATATTCTAAAGAACTAACTTGAGGATTGTATTTATCGTTGTGTAAAATATAACGATTTGCTCGTGGAGCTGTAAATGGGCCCCATTTTTCTCCAGTTTTGTACTCTAATATTAAATGTACATCATCATCATCACCTAAATCACCAGAAATTTTTATACCAGACGGTAATAATTCCTTTAATCTGTAATTTATTTAATTAATACAAATTTTTTTTTAATTCTTCAAATTATTGTAGAATAAATTGTAAAAATACTTCGTTGACATACGCGCTGCCAGTAGAACATCTGCACCTTCTTTAAAAAATCTAGTTGCCATCATAGCTGCATTACCACCCAATGACCAAATAATTGAACTTTTATGATTTTCTTCAATTGTACTAAGTAACTTTTTAAATAATTTTTCATCAGAAATAAATCTCCTAAAATTGAATAATATTTTTTAGACAAAATCTATTTTTTTCTTTTTCTGAAAGTAAGAAATAAATTACTCTGCTGCTGCTCCATTTCTAAAATAATATGAAAAACTTTGTATAAATTCGTTTTCATTTGAAATATCATCAACAGTATAATTTTCATGTATTGTTAATGCAATTTCAGAAAAGTTTAAAAAGTCCGTGGCTTTAATGATAAGATCTACGCAACTTCCATATCCTACAGCTATTTTCGGCTTTATCATTGAATGATTTACATTTTCAAGTGCTAATAGCCCAGTAAGTATTGTTGTTAACTTGTTTAGATGTTTAAGTGATAGAAATGCTCTGTAGATAATTGAAAAGAGTGCCGCAAATACCGAACAAGTTGTCATGATAGACATATATTTTATTATGGACATGTTTTTACAACAAATATTTGTTTAGTTAATAAATATGTATTTAAAAAAATGTAACAAATAAAAACATGTAACACTGTATTAAAATTATATAAAACTGCAGTTTAAAAACATAAAAACATTAATACAAATGAAAATGAACTACTTCACAAAATTGTGTTAACTTGACACTGTTGAATTGTTGAATTTTTGACCACTAAAGCATTTTTATTTTTATAAATCAAAGTTAGTATTCAGTAATCAGTAT
This sequence comes from Bombylius discolor, assembly GCA_939192795.1. Taxonomy (NCBI): domain Eukaryota; kingdom Metazoa; phylum Arthropoda; class Insecta; order Diptera; family Bombyliidae; genus Bombylius; species Bombylius discolor. Next base: position 26,719,025 of record OW584241.1, on the reverse strand, counting down.
TGCGGTTATGGAGGCAATAGCCGATGACCGATGTGTTTTTGATAACTTTCTTTACATAATAATTGTTTGTAGGAAATTCTAAGAAATATGTATGTATATCTCTGTCAACCCTAAAAAATTTACTTTTTAACACATGTTAAAAGGATGTTCCAAATTGTGCAAAAATAATTTTAAATCAGTCTATTCTCAGATTATTCAAATAAGCTAGTGTAGTGTACATACAAAACATATAAGTACAATATTATAGAGCAATTGAAGTTTTCTATTGTTATTTTTGATTTAATTAATTAAATACATTTATTTTTAAGTTTAGAAGAAAAATAAGTGCATTTTGTTCTACCTTAAGGAGTTTTGGAAATGAACATATTCTATAAAATTTTCCAAAATTACCCGTTTTTTTGTAAAATCGAAAAAGAAAAAAATTTTAATCTGGCAGCCCTTGGTAATACATATTTGATTTAAAAATTTCACTCGATTGAAATTGAAATCTGATCACCCCACACACGAGACAGATTTATACAAACAATCTGTGAAAGAATATAGAAAATCTGTACTGACTTCGATTTATAAAAATAATACAGTTAACTGCTAAGTGGTATGGTAGATGGTATTGAGTTTGAGTATTATATTATTTAAATTAACTTTTATATTAAATATGTATCTACTTATTCTTGTTTTATATTTTTAATGTAAGAAAAAAGTTATCACAGTTAAGGAATTTTGTTTTTTCGTCTTTTTCTTAATTTTAAAAAGTTAAACTTAAAGAAAACGAAAAGAAGAATAAATTACTTGTTAAAAGTTAGAACTTAAGAAATAACATCTTCTAGTTCTCAACGGTTGCACGAGCATGGAGCATCACTATTGGTGTGAGGTGTTTCTTATTAAAGGAAAAGGACAGTTCACAGGAGTCATTCCGCGTTCTTGAACCACAGAAGAGTAGAACGGTTAGGCAGAGGTTGGATTGGGGAATAGCAGAAGTCTTTTTGAGAACTATAAGTGATGCCGTTCCAGTACATTTTAGCTATTTAACAAAATCTTTTTACAATTTATAATCTATTTTATTAAACAATACTTATCAATTACTCTTAAGAAAACTAGACAAATTTATGAATAGTTATAATTAAAATTACAATCATTAGATAATAAAATATTCATAATATATTATGCAAAAAGAGAACACAAACTTATGCAAATTTAAAAATATATATAATACCAATTAAATAAATGTATGAAAAATTAAATATAAGCATATATAAGTAATGCATAATTATTGTATGCTTAAAATATCATAAATAAAATTGAGTAATTATAATGAAATGTACAATGACATTCACATTGTCAAACGTATCAAATAAGTCGACTTCAGTGACTAGGATACGTTAGGAGAAGAGAACATATAGTAGTAATCTCATGAAGAAATAATGCTGAACGTTCCAGAATGCAAGCCCGGAAGATTTAAGACGAAATGGACGACGTTGAAATCAATCTAAAGAAAATTAAGATATCAAACTGGAGAAATAAGACACTGGATAAATCTAGATGGAATCAGATCTAAGAGTAAAGCCAGGGCCCACATCAGGTTGTAGAACTACTGCTAATGATGATGAATTATACATAAATGTTTATTTTTGTTTCACCTTTTTGAAAATTATTCAAATTTCTACACGAACCAGCTAAATAAAAAGCAGTTTATTAACATTCATCATTTTCTTCATTTTCACATTCGTTAGCCCATTTTTCAACATCCTTTAAAGCTGGAAGACGAAAACGCCATTCATCTCGCATGTATTTAAAAACATTTTCACCCAATTGCAATAGTTCTACAGATAATTGTTTTTCATCTGATTTCCATTCTCTATCTGGTCCACCAAACATTTCCATTCGAACCAATGTAGCTAAAGATGCTCCAAAATATTTTTTTACATTATTGAACAGCTCAACTTTAGTTAATGGTGATGCATTAATAGTTACAGTGAGATTTGAAGTACTAGTAGCTTCTGCTTGAGACTTGCAATTTTCTTTCAATTTAACACTATTTTTGTTTTTTTCTTCAGCAAGTTGTGCTTGTAAATCATTAATTTTTTTCTCTAACTGAGTAATTGTTATTCGTAATTGATTATTTTCATTATCGTCATTTTGTTGTTCTGTGCCAACATGATTAACACTTTCATTTACATTTTCATCATCATTTTCTCCATTTGCAAGATATTTTTCTTCTAGTAAACTATTAGCATTGTTAATTTGATTTTCTGAATGTAAATCTGCATTCTTAGATTCTTCAATAATTTCTTCGTTGTAATTATTTTGACTATTAGAATCTGTAATACGAAGTGCTTCTTCATTATATGTATCACAATCTCCAAAGACAATACTTAAATTGGAACTGTCTTTTTCAAAAATATCCATACTTTCGTCTCCACATATTAAAATACTTTTGTTGCTTTTACTTTGAGGCAAACACGAATTCAATATTTTAGGTGTAATTTTTTTAATTTTTGCAGGTACTGGTGCATTATTTAAACCAAAACATACTCCATTAGAATTTTGTGTAGGATTTTCTAAAATTTTATATTCTATAGATTCAAAATATCGTTTTTGTTTAGAAATTTTACTAAATTCAGCAGGAGGTATCAAATGAGATTTACTTGGTGGTGGAATAACTTTTATTTGAGGATTATTGGACTCTTCAAAATCTAAACAACAATCCTTACTCAATCGAACAATTGTTGGTACAGCAGAATGTACAAGTCTATCTTTTTTGTAATTCATAAAACAATCGTCTTTGAAATGAGTTTCACAAATTACTTTATTCCTTGCTTTGGACATTGGCAGGCTAAGAATTGATTCTGTATCAGCGTATTCAATCCATTTTAAACATCTTTCACGATCTTTTAGAGGATAGTGAAAAAAGTGCATTCCTGGTGAATTGGCTGTACTATTTGTACAGTCTCGAAATGAACATCTGCATCCACCCATATCGAATTCTAGCTTTGTTGATTCAATCTCGAAAAAATATTCTATTTTTTGTTATTGTTAAGCACTTCTACATAAAAAAATTACGGAACAAACTTTTCTTACAAATAAACTGCTTTCACAAATTGACAGTGACAATTGAGTGACAAATGACAGTGACAACTGACAAGTGACAACTAAAAATAGGAAATTTTCAAGGATGTTTGTAGGGAAATAATATAAAAGTGCTGCCAAATAATTATCATGCAAGAGAAAATTTGATGAAAAGTTTATCTGAAAATTATTTATTTATTTACTGATTTCAAATCAGGGGCGGAACTATGTACGTCGAAACTCGATGAACGTTTGTTCGAAAGTTGAAAACGATATCGTTCAGTCAAAAGTAAATGTTGATATTATGGAATACGATACATCGAATTTCGTTTTTGTTTTCGAAGCAAAAGCTGTTAAAATTACAAATTTAAATGTTTTCTTACAAATAAATAAAATTCCAATTAGATTAGATAAGTTAGGGTAACGTAGAATTCTCGTTCTAATATTTTGTTAAATTCAGCGGGCCACGCTATTATTATTGCGAAGATTCCTTCAGAAAGAAAAAAAATAAGTCAAGAGAAACGTTGAAAAACTCGCCCGCATTTTTTATCCAAAAAAAAGTCTGACAGTTTCCTTTTTTCCAGAAAATTGTTCTACTATGGAAATACTTGTTATTCAAAACTTTCGAAGTCGAAATGTCAATTGTCAAATAATGTCAAAAATTTTCATAAAACCAGTTCACGTTTAGATTCTGCTTTCTGTTTTATGTATTTCAAACATTGTTTTTGTTGTTAAATAGACAAGAATAGAAAATAAAAAACATTAAGAAGAATTTTTATTTATTTTAAAACATAGCTAATAATTTAGCAAAACTATGCCACTTGAAAATAGAGCTTCAATAATCAAGCCATCAAAGAGGAATTCTCGTTTAGCAAGTTTAGCTGAAGACTTTGTTCCTCCAGATGATGCACCATTTAGAATTCGTTTACATTTATTGTTTTCACAAATTGAGAAAGAATTTGAACTACTTTATATAGAAAATTTGAATCGTGAGTTTTGTAAATAATATTTATAAAAAGATTTTAAGAACTTTAAAGTATTTTAGTGCATGAAAAACTTGATGCACTTGGAGGAGGATCTGGAGCAAGAGATAGCATTTTACTAAGTGAAAGATCAAGTTTTCAAGATGCTGAAATTGATAGTGCAGCCCAAAAGAGTTTGAAATCAAAATTAATGGCATCTGGTGGTAAAGTTAAAGCTAGCCATAAATTAAGAGCCCAAACTAGTCGTATAGTCTCGAGTTTTAAGGCTCAGTCAGTAGTATGTTCACTTGTTCGAGACTTTTGTGGTCATAAAGATGGAGTGTGGCAAGTCTCGACCAAAACAGGACAGCCTATAATTGGTACTGCATCAGCAGATCATACTGCATGTATTTGGGAAAGTGAAAGTGGTCGATGCTTGCTGCAGTACCAGGGGCATACTGGCTCAGTCAACTCGATTAAATTCCATCAAAACAAGGACCTTGTATTGACTGGTAGTGGTGATGCTTCGGCTCATATTTGGCAAGCGGCAGTAAATTGGGATATTTCGGTTAGGTAAATTACAATTTTAAATATCAAATATTTAAAAATATTAAAAATAAAAAATATATAATGCCTTATATAGAAAAGGTCATTCATCGGAAGAGGAATTAGATGATAGTGATGAGCAAGTAGAGGAGAGAGAAAGATTAGATGTATTACGTACACCACTCTGTGAATTTTCTGGTCCAGGGGGTCATTCTTCAGTTGTAGTTGCAGCAGATTGGTTACCTAATGGCGATCAAATAATTACTGGAAGTTGGGATAGAACAGCAATACTTTGGGATGTTGAGACGAAAGAACCATTACAGCCTTTAACTGGGCATGATCATGAACTGACTCATGTATCAGCACATGGAACTCAACGTTTGGTTGTAACAGCCTCCAGAGACTCTACATTTAGGTTATGGGATTTTAGAGATGCTATACCAGCAGTATCCGTTTTTCAGGGCCATACAGAGTATATTTAATTTATAATTTTAAAATTGGTTTTCATAAAAAATTTTTTTAAGGAGCGTTACTTCGACAGTTTTCACACGAGATGACAAAGTTGTTTCCGGATCTGATGACAGGACAGTTAAAGTGTGGGAATTACGTAACATGAGATCAGCATTAACTACTATAAGAACAGATTCTGCTGTTAATCGATTAGCTGTTTCGGCGACAGGAGTAATTGCGATTCCGCATGATAATCGGCAAATTCGTCTATTTGACTTAAATGGCCAACGTATTGCAAGATTACCAAGAACTTCTAGACAGGTATTAGCTAAATTAAATTTAAATTTAAAATAATCAAGAGCCACATCTAATAAATAGAACAATTTTAGGGTCATCGTCGTATGGTATCATCTGCTGCTTGGTGTGATGATGCCTCTACAAGTTGTAATCTTTTTTCATGTGGTTTTGATAGAAGAGTACTTGGTTGGACAATTAGTTTGTCAAAGGATAATTAATATAAAATTAAAACCTACAAGATAAACAATGGTCTTAGGAAATAAATGGGATTTTGCTACTTTAATTTTTGGCATCAAATTCAAAACTCCTATCATTTACATTTATATGCCCGTCCTATAAATTTATCGTATTGCAGAAACAATTCACGCATTTTTTTTTTATAAATGCTATGTGTACCAGTATGAGAAGGCCTAAAATATTAAAAACTAATTCTTACCTGACAAAGTGTAAGTTCACCACATTTTACACTTCTAAGAGTTTTTAATCTTATGCCAAGAATTATAATTGTTTTTTGTGTTTGTTTTTTTCTTTTTGGATAATTAAATTAATTTATGTATTGTTACCACTTTATAGTGATTAGATTAAAGCTTTTAGTCTCACATAATTCTTTTTTTTTTCTTAGTTTTATTATTATAATTTTGAGTTTATCGTATAAAGACTGTTATTGCAATATTTAAAAGGATAAAAAAAACTATTTTTTAAGTTTAATATATAAAAGACCACCCAGAATAAAAACTTCAAGTAGAATTATTGAAATTAAAGTTAATTTGTTGTATATTACATTTCTTCGAATAGCCCTCAAAATTAACCGCGACTTTGATAAATCGTCATCAACATCTCCAAGTCTTCGTTGGCTCCTTAACAGTGATTCTCTTTGTTGTCCCAATTCGGATAACACCTAATAAGTAGAAAGTTGTTCCTTGTTAATGTCTGTTATGCTTTTACTAGACAAATTGTTTTTGAATTTCGATGTTCTTATTATTATTATTAATAAATCTACCTCAGTTCCAATTTGTTCAGTTTCTATAGCAATTTGATTCGACCTGGATATGCTAGCCGAAGTTCGTTCTAATATATTTCGACTTCCTAGAACTGACTGTCGATTTTCATCACTGTACTGAAAATTATCCATATTATAAAATGTTTTTATTAAATGCAGAAAAAGCCTTTTCAATTTTTTTTCTCAATTAAAATTGAGATCAGTTTAGCCTACTGTCATAGCAGATTGAAATGTCTATATTCTACGGCTGTGTTCAAAAAGCATGAGTTTCAATACATTTAGCAACATCAGTGCTTATCAACGCCTTTTTGTTTAATAACTGGAAAAGCTAGAAAATATCTTGAACATTTAAAACTGATTCTTTATTTTTAAAGAATTGATAAAATACATAATGGAATTTAAAAAAATTAAAATAATCACTAAAATTTGATGAAATTTCATAAAGAAAGAAGAAAATATTTGACAACCCATAAGATGTGACAGTTTTTCGTTCAAAACTTTTTGAAGCGTGTCATTGAAAAAGAAGCCATCTTACAAAACGGTAAACTATTTACATTTAATCAATTCTCTGAACACACCATCTCGGTCTCTGTGGCCATTTGTAAATTATATATTATTTGACAAAACACATTAAATATAATTAACAAAAGGAATTTTGCAAGTTTTATGATTTAAATAAAGTATAATATTAAACAAAAATGGCACGTCGTGGAGGACAAAATGAAGATTTATCAAATGTTGAATTTGAAACAAGTGAAGATGTTGAAGTTATTCCGACATTCAACTCAATGAATCTTCGTGAAGAACTCTTGAGAGGAATATACGCATACGGTAATACATTTTTAATTATTTTACAAAATATATTTTGTACTTTATTAATTGTAGCCAGCTTGTCGATCTTATATTTTTGTTAATAAGAAAATTTCAAATTTAATGTTAATATGAATTTACTTTTGAAGGTTTTGAAAAGCCATCAGCAATTCAACAGCGAAGTATTTTACCAATTGTCAAAGGACGTGATGTTATTGCTCAGGCACAATCAGGTACTGGAAAAACAGCAACATTCTCTATTTCAATTTTACAATCATTGGACACAACATTACGTGAAACACAAGTTTTATGTTTATCACCAACACGTGAATTAGCTGTTCAAATTCAAAAAGTTATATTAGCTTTGGGTGATTTCATGAATGTACAATGTCATGTTTGTATTGGAGGAACAAATTTAGGTGAAGATATCAGAAAACTTGATTATGGTCAACATATTGTGAGTGGTACTCCAGGTCGAGTTTTTGATATGATAAAAAGAAGAGTATTAAGAACAAGGTAAGTTAGTTATTCATATTTTGATTAATTTATAAAATAATTAAATTATTTTTTAGATCAATTAAAATGTTGGTTTTGGACGAGGCTGATGAAATGTTGAATAAAGGTTTCAAAGAGCAAATATATGATGTTTACAGATATCTACCACCAGCAACACAAGTTGTCCTAATTTCAGCTACATTACCACATGAAATCCTCGAAATGACATCAAAATTTATGACAGATCCAATCCGCATTCTTGTTAAACGGTACTTAAAGAAAATTTAAAAATATTTTCTTATCTAAAATTCATAATTATATATTTTTTTAAATTTTTTGTTTCAATTTTAGTGATGAATTGACACTTGAAGGAATAAAACAATTCTTTGTTGCAGTTGAACGAGAAGAATGGAAATTTGATACACTTTGTGATTTATATGACACACTAACTATAACACAAGCTGTTATATTTTGCAATACAAAAAGAAAAGTTGATTGGTTAACGGAAAAAATGAGAGAAGCAAATTTCACTGTAAGTTCAATGCATGGTGATATGCCACAAAAAGAACGTGATGAAATTATGAAAGAATTTCGATCTGGACAAAGTCGTGTATTAATAACAACAGATGTATGGGCACGAGGTATTGATGTACAGCAAGTATCATTGGTTATTAATTATGATTTACCAAATAATCGTGAATTGTACATTCATCGTATCGGTAGATCAGGTCGTTTTGGACGTAAAGGTGTTGCTATTAATTTCGTTAAATCAGATGATATCAGAATTTTAAGAGATATTGAACAATATTATTCAACACAAATAGATGAAATGCCAATGAATGTTGCAGATTTAATTTAAGAGTTGTAATAAAAAAAGAATAAATCTAATTGTGGATAACACTTGTTATTTTGAATATAAAGTTGTTATGTACATACTTTTATTAACTAACAAAAAAGTACATAGTGACAAATTCTGGATTTTTTCTTAACATTGGAAAATTTAAAATACTTTTTTAAAAATTAGATTTATAATCAATAATGAAATAATTTTATGATTTTCACATGAATAAACCTCCTTTCAATTTTAATTGTTATTTAAACTGAAATTTTATTGCAAAGAATGGGCATTTACTAATAATTTTTATTCAAACTCCATTGGTTTCTGAAAACTTGCGTTAACATTTCAACAGAGTAATACTATTATCTAGCTCTAATTTGAGTTTTAACTTTCTAAATCATAATTATAACGGAAATTAAGAGAATGAGACGACACAAATAACTTTATATTCTAAATAATGTAAAGAAAAAATTGTGTGCTTATAAATGCATAACAAATTTTATTTTCATGAAAACTATTTTTTTTTTTTTTCAATTATTTCTGGAAAATAATGAAAAAAAAATATTACCCCTTTGCATTTCCCACGTTTCCAAACAGGAATAAAACTTACAAATGCTAGTTTTTGAACACATTAAAATAAAAAATAATTTACTGATTTTTGTTCAGCATTTTACATATTCACGAGTTAGCTGTCTTAAACACTGTAAATTATCCTTATTTTTAAAACCAACTTAGATGCAAAAGGATAATACTTTAGATTAAAAAAGTAATAAAACCAAATTTTATTTAACGTGACCACTTTCCTTTAATTTGGCAATGAGTGTATCAACGTCTGGCACAACTGCACCAGCTTGTCGTGTTGGTGGATCTTCAACTGATACAATTTCAATTCTTGGTGTAATATCAACTTGTAAATCTTTTGGAGTGAACTTCTTAATTGGCTTTTTCTTAGCCTTCATTATATTTGGCAATGTTGCATAACGTGGAGTATTTAAACGAAGATCAGCACTCAGAACAGCTGGTACTTTACATTTTATCGTTTCTAATCCACCATCAATTTCTCGAGTTATTGTTAATTGATCACCATTTTTTTCAACTTTTGAACAGAATGTACCTTGTGGCCAATCTAATATTGCAGCAGTCATTTGTGCTGTCTGATTACAATCATCATCAATTGCTTGTTTACCAAGTATGACTAAATCAGCTTTTTCATCTTGCGCTAATTTTGCTAAAATTTTTGATACATGGACTGGTTGTAATAAATCATAATCTTTTCCACTAACTTCTATATGAACACCACGATCTACACCCATAGCTAATGCTGTTCTAATTACTTCTTGTGATTGTGTTGGTCCAATTGATACAGCAATTATTTCTGATACTAATTTTTTTTCCTTCATTTTAACAGCTTCTTCAACAGCTATTTCATCGAATGGATTCATTGCATGCTTAACACCATCCGTAACAACACCTGTTTTATCAGGTTTAACACGAATCTAAATAAAAATAATTATTTTCTAAAATCCTTTGAATGAAATTTGTAACTTGGAAGAAAATACATACTTTCACAGCATAATCGATAACTCGTTTTACTCCTACAAGTGCTCTGGCCATTTTATTTCTTTTTTTTTTCAAATTCTATCAAATGGAAATAAATTAGAGAATAAAATAAAATCTAGCAAAACGACTTAAAATTTAGATTTTTCTTTCTAGGTATGGTACAAAGGTTGAAATTGGACCTCGGTAATCTCTGTATTTGATATTCACATAGTACATACACTTACACACACTCATGAAGTAATTACAAAGTAAATTTAGTAAGCTGTGTTTTATTAGAAGTGCGATAAGTGATCACCAGTTTCAATAAGCTCACTTATCTTCTTCTTGAGAATAGCCTCACTTGAAGTGTTTAAAAAACCATGTTAAAAAATTAAATTACATACTTGAACAAATTTCACTTCAAAAATCCAACATTACGAAACAATTCAAGAAGAAATATAAAATACAAATTACAAAATCAGGTAATAACTTCAAACTTCAATTCCATGTTACTTTTCCATCCAAAACAGCTGCTAAACTGATATTAAGGAAGAGAAAATAAAAGGAAATGAAATATTTCGTAGCGACCTCTATTGTCGAACAGAGAAAATGAGTGCCAAAAAAACACGCTTATCAAGTGAGGAAGGGAGAAGTCTAAGAATTCTCACTTCCTCAGTTCCAATAAAACACAGCTAAAGCAGCAGTATAGTATAGTAGCAGTGTGCAGTAACATAAACAACGGCGGCAGCGGCAGCAGCAGCAGCAATAAGAAAAGACCACAAGAAAAAACGGGATCAATTTCTAAGACGATTCCACCTAGTAGACCTATTTTCCCATCATAATCGAAAAAAATAATTTTTAATTACGTAGGTACATACTTTTTTTCTCTTTACAGCTTTAATTTATATTAAACAATAAAAATTCAATTGACCAAAAATATATACAGTATATATGTATAAAAGAAAATACATGTAAAAGATAAATGAAAGATTATGAGATATTCCGCCAATTCACTAGTTATCTTGATCTGTAGAATTATTCAATCCATAAAGTTTATTCTGTAAAAGATTTGATTAAAAATAAAGATTAAAATTTTAAAATCGAATATAAAATTTTTAATTTATGAGAGATACCTACCTTTATTTTTTCCATTGTGAAAATTTTAAAAGTATCACAATATTCTAAATTAAATTTTGAATCATAAACAACCATAAATGGTTCATCATTTGTAATGTAACCATGATTGTACGAATAATTTATACTAAAATTTATCATTTCAATTGATTCTTCTGTCCATTGTGTTGAATGTGATGTATAAAACACTAAAGAAATAACATTTTTTCGTATTGAATTCATTCGTGCTATTTCATAATCTTTAAAAATTGATATAATCGGTACAGGTATATGATATTGTGATATAAATTCAGTTGTTTTACCTGTTCTACTAACAACAATAATACATGTTGTTTTTTCAAAAAGTATTGTTGTAACTAAATGCCGTAAAAATATTTGTTCAATACCTTTATTTTTTCGTAAATATGAATTACAACAAAATTTTAATGTATCATCATTTAAATTTGAATAAATTTGTTTAATTTTTGATTTTATTTGAAAACAATCATAATTTAATTTTTTTAATTTATCTTGTGATATCATTAAACAATCTGGATAAATAAAATATTCTGATAATGAATTAATTACATTATTTTCTATAAAAATTTCATTATTTTTTTTAATTTTAATAATATCAGAACGTATTAAAATTTTTTGATTCCACCAACATGATCTAATTATATAATTTCGTAATGATTTACGTTTTTCATTACAATCATCTATTAAATATATTCCAGAGAATTCATGTAAAATTTTATCAATATCATTTTTTATTAAATTTTGACTTGTATTAATTTTAGCTAAAAGTTTTATTTCACGTTTATTTATCATTATCCAACGTGCAAATGCACAAATACCTGATTTTAATGAACATGGACAAATTATAAAATCACAATTTTGTTCAATTGCAAATGTTGCATCGGATTTTTCTGCTTCTGTTATATCAATTGAAATATATGCATATTCTGGAGGTAATTTAACATACATTTTAGACAATAAAAATCCTTCTTGAATTATACTACAAAGTAATTTATTATGATTATGAATACGGCATATTTTTAATTGAATTTCTGTTCCAATTTTTATTACATCATTTGGTTTTAAATATTTAATATAATCTCCAAAATTAATATAAATTATTTTATTGTCTGATTGATAACTGTATTTACGTTTTGATGTTAAAATTAATGTGCTATCTTTATCAAGAAATATTCCTTTAGGATGATTTTTTGTTAATCCTGTTTTTAATTGACGTCCATTAATTTCAGCAGCAATTCCAATAATTGTTGAATAAATATCACGTTTTTTCACCATAATTTTATTTGCTTTTTTAATTGTTTCTAAAGTTTGTTGATGAATATCATTTGTACCATATTTAAGATTTATATGAAATAATTTAATACCGTTTTCTGTTATTTAAAAGTAAGTAATTTGATTGATAATTCATAATATGAAACCACAAAAATCTTACTTACCTATTATTTTAACAATTTCTTTATAATTTTTAAATCCAAATTCAAGTTTCACCATTAATTTTGGCAAACATTGATATCTTCTATAGAATGCTATACTTTCCATTTCAATATTTTTCGAAATATACCATGGAGTTTCTGATTTTGAAAAATTTTCAATACATCTCTTTTTTAATTTTTGCTCTTTCTTTTTATTTTCTTTTATATCTTCAAAAGTTGAATTATTTTTGATATTTTCTCTAACAGTCCATTTCTCAAATATTTCTTTTTTTCCTTTAATATAAGTTTCACATTCTAGTATCTTAAATTTTTCTAATTCAGAGGTAGTATTTTGAAACGGAGTAAAAAAAATATTTTTGAAATCATATTTTGGTTCAAAAAATTTACAATCCAATTTAGGAAGATCAGTCAATAAATCTACAAAACAATTTGGTTTATCAAGAACTTTTGTTGATACAGTTGAAATTGTCGAAGAAAACATCTTAAGATTTAACTGTATTTGTTTTTGTAGAGAGTGTCGTGTGACGTCTGGTTGACTGGGCTGGGATATATTTTTTTAAAAATTGTTATGACAGTTCAGTCGTCAGTCAGACAGTCAACTACTTAAAGTCTGCGATTTTCAAAGTCAAGACACTTAAAGCCAGTAGCTACTTTTCAAGTAAAAGTATCATAATTCATAACATAACCTAGGTCCCGAATGTGCATTGTGTATGTTTATTGTGTGTAAACCTATTTTTATTTAAAATAATTTAATAATGACATCGAATGATAATAATGGGGAGTATTCCTACACTCAAAGAAACGAATTCACATCAGAAATCTATAAAGTGGAAATTAGAAATTTAGGGATATTTGGTATTGGGGTAAGTAGAGCATGGCTTTGGCCAATCATTTCTAAGCGAATTAGTAAAATTTATCAATGATGAATAAATAGTAAATACCAACAATTCTAGGAGTTCAAGAAATTATTAAGGAAGAACTTTTCTCTAGACGCAAGCAAAATCAAATCACCAAAAAGACGTGATTTTGCCTACGTTTGCTTCCGTACTCAGGCTGATGTGGATAAAGCAATTTTATTATTGAATGGATATGTATGGAAAGGAAAAGCCCTTAAAGTTACTGTAAGTATTGTGAAATCCTTATTTTTGTTTTTGTATGTAAATTAGGCAGTAAATAAACAATGAAATAAATTTTACTTCAATAGACCGCAAAAGCTATTGCAGATCCTTTAGTAAAACGAAGACGTGAACAGCAAGGAAATACAGATGAACCAAAAAAACGTAAAACATCTTTAGAGGCTACATGTCCGTTAGCAACAATACCATATGATGAACAATTAAAACAGAAAAAATCTGAAATGGAAGATGTCTTAAAGACTTTAGGAAAAGAAATTTTAAAAGTAAATTCATCATGTAAAAAGTATTTTTATAAAAATCAAGAAAATGAAAATTGTAATGAAACATTTTTACCATGTAAATTTTTGGGCATAAGACCATCACCAAAAATTAATGGATATCGAAATAAATCAGAATTTGCCATTGGTAAAAATTCTGATGGTGAAATAGTTGTTGGTTTTCGTTTAGGCAGTTATGCTGATGGATCAACTGAAGTTGGTTCTATAGATAATTTACCACATGTACCAGAAAATGTTAAGGAAGTTGCAAAAATTTTCGAAAAATATGTAAAACAATCCAAATTTTGTGTATTCAATCCAGAAAATAATTCTGGTCATTTTCGTCAATTGAGTGTTAGATCATCAGAAATTAATTCAAATGAAATTATGATAATTATCGGAATTTATTCACAAAATTTAAATGAATTCGAATTACCTGAACTAAAACAAGAAATAAAAAAATTTTATGAAAATTTTGATAAAAATGAAAAAACAAATCCAGAACAATGTATAAGTTTATATTATCAAGATCTAAAACGTAAAGAAGTTGGACAACAATATAATGCAGTTGAACATTTATATGGTAAAACACATATCTATGATTTTATACATGGATTAAAATTTCGTATTAGTCCATTGGCATTTTTTCAAATCAATACATCAGGTGCTGAAGTACTTTATAAAGAAGCAATTGAATTAGCCAATATTAAACCTCATACAATTGTATTAGATATTTGTTGTGGCACTGGAACGATTGGTTTATGTTTTGCAAAATATTGTAAAAAAGTTATAGCTGTTGATATAGTTGAGGATGCAATTAAAGATGCTGAGTTTAATGCAAATGAAAATAATATAAAAAATGTAAAATTTTATACTGGCAATGCAGATAATCATATTCAATCAATGATCAAAGAAGCTACTTATAATTATGCAACAGAAGAAGAGTGTGATTTAGTTGCTATTGTAGATCCTCCAAGAGCTGGATTACGTAAGTTGATATTTTTTTCTTCTAAAGAACAGGTTTTTTTTTTAAAATATAACCGTTTTTCTTCTTTTTTTTAGATAACAAATCAATTCTAGCAATAAGAAATTCAAACCTAAATCGTCTGGTGTATATATCATGTAATCCAAAAAGTGCACAACGAAACTGGATTGATTTAACACGACCAGAATCAAAAACCTACAAAGGATCACCATTCTTACCTAAAATGGCCGTAGCAGTTGATATGTTTCCTCATACTACACATACTGAGTTAGTAGTTTTATTTGAAAGGCAAAAGGATAATGAGAATAATACAAATGATGAAACTAATCCACCTAAAGATGTTGTTAACGAAAAAAAAGAAGAATGTGAAGTTCTTACAAATTAAAAATGTTACACTTGATTGATAATTTTTATTCTTTGGATCCATTTTATTGAACGTGTAAAGGAAGGTTAAAAATTTGAAATTGTAAAATTTTTAAAAACAGTCAAATTAAAAATTTTTTTTCCAGAATTATAACAATTTTGTAATATTTTCATTTAATATATTTATATTTAGCAATTTTAAATTTTATGTAAACAATTTCACATAATAATACGAAAAAAGAAATACCAATACCATAAGCGAACATTTTCAAAGCATAACGACACTCCGTTAGACTTACGGACACAAAACCTGCAACTTTATTTTCACATGTAGGTTTTTGTGGAAACCAACGTAATTCTTCACGTTTTATTAGACCAACTTCACGCTGCCATCGTAATCTATAATCACAATGAATAAAAATTATTTTAAAATTTTTCTTATAGTATAAAACGATTTATTTCTCTCTTTTAAACCTTTGTCTAAAAATTTCCCCATAAGGAAAATTATTTCTCGTTGGTATAGCTGTCATTGGAATCGTGAATGGTTCTAACTCTTTTAAACCACACTTTTCATGTTCATCGAATGTATCACTTATTATTTGATATCCAGTTTGTGCTTCGATTTGATAGGCAAAAAGTTTTTTTCGTACCATTTCCATACCAATGTGTGGCCGCATATACACTTTTTCACCTTTTGGTTGAATTTTTTTCTCATAGAAATTTTTAACAATAGGATTTACAGATTCCTAAACAAAAAATTCATTTAGTTCTATTTTTTTTCTTCTTAAAATAAATTTATTTACTTTGAAGTAAACTTTATTGTAAACTGTATCTTGTACTCCAACATCTAATGGTGAATTAGTTAAATCTCCTAGAGAATGTATAGCTTCACTTGGACTTTGTAATAATGCAACAATATTTGCCGAAAAAAATATATATAAAAAAAGAGTAGTTACAAATGTTGTGAACATTTTAATGCGTGCAGATATTGCAATTAAGGATAATGTTGAATCTTGTTGACATAGAGCACCCCAAGAAAATAAAAAACAATCAGAAAAATTAAAATTTTCAGTTGTATTGAATGGATTATAAATTTGTATTGTCATTATAAGAGTGATGATGATTAAAATCATGAAAATTGTATACCAAACTTCTTTAGAAAATGGTAATGCAAAAATATTTGTAACAGCAGATAATGGTGGTTGTCGAAACATTGTACATGCTCTCATATGATACGTTTCTCCAACAAATTGTATAGTTTTTATACGATCAAGACGCATAAATAATGCATTAGCACAAAAATCCAATTCATTACGTTGCAAATAACCAACCATACCATCAAATGAACCATCTGATTTACGCCATCCATAATTATCCATTTGACGCAAATCAAAGCTGAAATACATACATGTATATACATAAATATTATAAAAATAAGAAATTTTGAATTTTTTTTTACTTGAAATTCATATCATTTTTCAGAATACTTGTAACGGGATAATTAGCTTTAGCTATTGTATCAATATGTCTCATTTTCATATCATCAATTGTTGTAAATACATCAGGGTATGCGATAACCAATCCACACTTCAAATAAATTCCTTCCAAATTTTTCCTATTTCTCATCAATATTTTAAATTCTCTTTCACATTTATTTAAATAATTAACTGATTTAATATTTTCACAAACTGTAGCCACTTTTAACGGTTTATTTTTAGCAATATTATAAACAGTTTTAATTTTAAGTACATTTTTTCCCGATTTTGATATAATAAAAATTTCAAAATTACTTTGTGGAATAATAAAAATATTTTCAAATATATTTTCAATATTATCTAATGTATTCGAAATAAGTAACCAGAAATTATTTACACTAAAAAAATTATTTATTTCACCTTGTCTCAATATATTTTTAGTTGTATTTAAACATTGGGTATCAAGAATAATACCAGTTTTGTAATTTTTATTTAAATTAAAATTATTTAAATCTTTATTTTTTAGAATTTTTACGTACAAACCATTTTTGTAAAATTCTTTTGAAAATTCTTTTTGTAATATGATATTGGTATTACTTTTACAAATAAAATATGTAATCATTGAAACATTTTTTATGCGAAAAAATTCAATAATTAATTTAATTGGTAATTGAAATAATTTTTGTGATATTTCATCAATATCTTTTGTTATAGTTAATCCCAGAAAATATGTAATGAAAATGAATAAAAATAGTTTAGACATGTTTTTTTTTTTTCGAATAAATCTTAATAAAAACTGTTAACCGTTTAAAAAAATATATGTATATTGAACTTCTTCTTTAAGATTTATGATTTGAAATAAAACAAGAATGCACATTCACAATTTCTAAAAAAATTGTATTCATTAATTTTTATTTTGTAATTTAATTGAAAATTATTGCAGAATACAACCGTTTATTAAAATTAGGATAATTTGCGAAAGCCTTCAAGTTCAGTATTAGAATAAATAATAAGATATGAAATTCATGTTAGTAGATATAGCATATAGGTATGTAATTACAATAAATTAGTAATAATATATACATATGTATGTAGGTATTCCATTATTTATTCACAATAATTGTATTTAAAACGTACCTAAAGGAATAAAAATTGTCTTGTCTATTTCATGAATCTTTTACAAAATTACATGAAAATTATGGGTAAATTGTATTATAAAAATTATCTTGTAAAAATAAAACATATTTTCTGTATGTAAAGAATTACTGAATATTTTATAGATGTTTCGGATTTTATAGTACACTCACAAATATATGTACATACATACATAAATTCCATCATAGTAGGCTTTATTTCATATAAAATCTTTACTTTAAAAAGGAAACTGAAGAATTGATTTTCATTTTGCATTAAATAGAATTTATTTTTTAATTATTTATTCTTTAAAGTAAACTATAATGTTATGTTCTAGTAAAGATTCGGATGCAGGCAATGCCAATTGGAGTATCTCTGAAAGTTTATTATCAAATAGATTACAGATTAATCAACAAAATTTTCCTGAAGAAAAATCAAGCTCAACCACCTTAATTAGTACTGATACAATTATTAGTACACAAAAATTAAAAATCAAAAGTTTAAAAACTGTTTCATCTGATTCCATTCTTCATAAGAAGAACATTTTTTTTGAAGAATTAATTCAATCAATTAATGATTCTTATCAAGCAAATTATGATAACGATTATAGTACAGATGAAAAAGATATTCCTTATTTTCTAGATGAAGATTTAAATTTAAATCGAATTAAATTGAATATTGATATTGAAAAATTAGCTTCACCATTTCATACAAAATATTCAAAAATTTATAATAGTTTAGTATTTGAAGTATCAGTAGACGACACCCCTTATAATTTATTATCAAAATTAATATGTAAGTTAAAAAATGAGAAAATTATAAGTTTATACATATCTTAGAAGTGTATAGATAATAATTGATTTTGTTCTTTTCCTTAGTTTATGGGTCTATTATGATTTTGATTGATTTCTCCCGAAATTCTTTTGATATCAACAAACAAATAATGACTGGAATAACAAGACGAGAAAGTTTTACATGGAATTTAGAAACTAATTCTTCAGCTGTTGTTTTTATTCCAATTATTAGTTATCAAGAACCCAGAGTTGGTTATTTTAAAAATAATATTCAATATTTAGAGTTGAAAATTTGGCAAAAAATAATCCTTACTGCAGATCGTCAGTGGATAAATAAAGGAAATGAAAGAGTAATATTTGTTAATATTCGTAATATTATAAAATTTTTTGAGGAAGGTGATAAAATTCGAATAAATGATGTAATTTTTCGTGTTATTAAATCAATAAATATATCGTTAGTATGTCATATTTCTCGAGCAGGTTGTATTCATCCGAATTCTTCTGTACATGTTCCTTATGTAATTGATGATGAGATATCGTACGAACAACAAGAAGATTTAGATTTATGCATTGAGTATGATATTCAACTGATTGCAGTTCATTCTTTCAAATGTTCAGAATATTACGAAAAACTACGTAAAAAAATTATTGATCTAGGAAAGCCTGAAATGCGTATTTTTTCAATTGTCCATACAAACAATTTAGAAAATAATAATGAATATATAGATTGGATAGCAAAAACTTATGATGGTATCATACTTTACGTCGATCATGAAGATCATTCAAAACTTAATAGTTTAACTCAATATCTTCTCAAGCAATGTCATCAAAAAAAGAAATCAATCATAATGGGAAATTATTTTCCACCGAATTATTCAAAATCAGAATTTCATATACACAAAGATGATATTATGACATACTTTTATTATCCAGATCATTATTTATGTAAATTATCGCGTAAATCTGTATTTCAAGCAATAATTTATAAGAAAATACTTGAAGATCGTGACAAATATTTGCCCATATGTATGGAAACCGTTATAAATCATATACCATTCGTTGATTATTCAACAACAGGAAGTGATTCATTTGCTAGAGCTTTAGTACGAACTGCTTATGATATAAATGCAAGTGCAATTTTACTTTTTTCGAAAAGTGGACGAATGGCTATAAAGATTTCACATTTTCGTCCAAAATGTCCAATTATAATATTAACAAGTAATCAAAATTTAGGACAATATGAAAAAACATTTCATAATTTACGAATTGCATTATATCATGAAGAATTTCCAGATAGTAAAGAAAGAACAATTAAAATAATGCGAATATTTGTATTTGGTATGTCATTTGGAATTATAAAAAATATAATACAAGATTTAGATACTGTATTGTTTGTATTTCGGCGTGAACCAAATTATGCATATCCAAATAAAATAATTGCACACAAAGTGTATAAAGAACGTATATTGAGATTAATTAAAAAGAGTTGAAATTTCATTAAAAAAATACATATTCATATTTTCGATATTTATTTATTTTCTGTGATTTTTAGTAATTTGTAAAATTCTTGGATGGTAAAGATTTAGTTGCTTTGCTGCTCTGATTCTCTGGGAGAAAACGAAAAAAAAGGGTTTGGGAATGGAACAAATTGAAATAATAATAAACAACTTACCACAGTCCACCGTTGGCACAAAAGACCAACTGCTTTTACTTTGTTTGTAGTAGTAGCGAAGCACCTCAAATGCAGATGATCTTCAACCTATTACTGCATTGAAAAGTATTCAGTCAAATCACTTTCATTTCGCGCGCATTTTCTACTTCTACACAAACACACACAAACAGAGTAGCATATATGTATGTTAATTTTAATAATAAGTTAGTAATAATTTATATCACAAATTAAAATTCACAATTTATTAAAAGCCAAAAGAATTTTTAATGCGAATTATTCAAAATAACTGCATAAATATTTAATTCTGTCCATTCTTGTACTCTTGTAACGAAAAAAAGTGCAATACGATGGAGCGACCAAAATCGCGAAGGATCCAAAAGAGAAGAAGGAGCACAAAGAAAAAAAAATACAAAATCAAAATAAAAGAAATGGTAAACATTACACAAAATTATTTTTAATTTTTTTTATTTATATTCATAAAAATGTAATCAAGCAAAAGAAAATGTTATGAGTGTTATTTGAAATTTACGTACGATTAAAAGGAAATTTTTTTAAGTGATTATTAAAAAAAATTTTGACAATTACTCTACTACTTTTTTTTATAAAAACAAAATTATAAAAGTTGACAAAATTAAGCGGGACGGATTGACAATTCAAACTTCAAAGTTCAAGTTGAGAAAAATTCATTAGTTTGTGAAAAAAAAAATTAAACTGAAAAATCAAAGTTTATCTCTTATACATATATCAAGGTGTGACACTGTTGTATCTCCTTATTTTTTTGCGACCTTGGTCCCGTTAAAAGATAAAAAAATTTGAATGACGACAACATTTGATTTGAAAACTGAAACAATGTTACAAAATTACAAAAAAAAACATTTTTTAAAGTTTGTGTTTAACACTATTTTTCTATTTTTTAATACTTTTTCAATATTTTTGAATCTATGTATTTTAAGTATGTACATATCTTCAAATATATTTATTCACAGAAATTTACTTTTCTAAATATGTACATAATTTTTTAACAATTTTAATAAAAAAATTTAGATCATCTTATACTTTTCTAGTTCACAAGATAAGTACATATTGTAGCAACTGAAAAACATGAAAAAGACATTCGACTCGGTCGGGAATCGAACCACGGACCTTTACCTTTCCGGGGTAATGCTCAAACCATTGAGATACAGAATGCCATGTCGCTTGCTGTTCTCAGTTACTACCTAATCATTGATGAAGAATAACCCAAACCTCCTACTATATGAAACTCATTTCGTATCGCTTTTAAAAACACGTTGAAAAAAATGTAAACAAACTAGTTTTTATTTGGTGTGTGATTGTGTGAATGTATTTGTGTCATTTCATTTTTAAATTTTCTTATATTTTATATGGTATAATGGCGATCTGACTCATGCATTCGTATCGCCTTTAAAAATACATTATGAGAAAATCTCATGTACAGTCACGTATTATTATTTTTTATTTTTATGACGTATGTTGAGTTTACTCTCTCTTACTAATAGATTTGTTTTTGTTAATGTAGTTGCTAGAAACTGTATATGTGTTTGTAAAATGAAGTGTCACAACTTGATATATAGATAAACTTTGTTAAAAATCAACTAACCAATGTATAATACTTTCTAATAAGGAGAGGGAAATAGGAATAGTATATAAGTGCTGACTGCTAACTGCTGATATGATATGTGAAAACAAGACTAGACCGAAACTGTACCTACATAATTCACATATTTTCTTAATTGTTTTGTTTCTGTTTTGCTTTCGTTTTAAACATTTAAACATTTTTTGTTAATTATTTTTGTAATTTTGTCAAATGTATCAATTGCATTTAACTTCAAACTAAATCTGAAATTTGTGTTTAAAGTATTTTGTGATCGTTAAAAAAGAAAATTTTCTAAATGAGTGCCAGTAATTTGAGCAATTATTCTTCTATTCAAGATAAAATTATGATGACTCCAATAACAATGAAATTAATGGCATTATCAATAAATACTGCCAAGAGAGCGGGTACAATAATTAGAGATATTATGAAAACAGGAAATTTGGGAATTATTGATAAAGTAAGATTAATATTTTTTTTATATAATTAATGTCGAATTTTTATTACTTTAACTGAAATTACTGAAATTGAAGAAAAGTAACTCATTAAAAGGTCGAAATCAGCTTGATTCAAAAATATTCATAGTGATACATAGCGTCCGTGAGAAATACAATAGAAATGTGACTAGGAAGTATTAGAACAAAAACTTACAAACATTTCTTATCATTTAAAATATTTTTTTATATATATAAAAATACTGATTAAATTAGTAAATAATTTTATACAAAAAAATAAAAATTATCATCGTCAGTTTTTCAACAATAAAGATACTATGCAAAAGGTTAATAGTAAGTACATAGTAATTAAAAGAGTTACTCGTAATTAAAAATTATTCAGTGTATGCAAGTCATTAAAGATCAAGAATTTAGAAAAAATTGACTATTAAAATATTTAGCAAAATTATTGTAACGGTTGATTAACCTTTGGGTCATGAATGAGTTGTTTCAATATCAATAGAATATTTTTCTATACATGTAGAATTTTTCAACAAAAGATTCATTGTTATTAAAATTACAAAAAGTTTTAACCTTTCTGATCTGTAAAAACAATTATAATAACAATAAATTTGAGAAATTTCACAATTTACAAAGTAAAAAAAAAAAATTTTTTGAATAATGTATGAGTATGACTTTTTTTGTTTACAGGGACATAATGATCCTCAAACTGAAGCTGATAGATCTGTTCAGAAATGTATAATAGCATCAATTAGTAAAGAATTTCCGAAAATTAAAATTATTGGAGAAGAAGGGGGTTTGAATAATTCGAACATTCCAAATGAATGGTTAGAAAATGATTTTGATTCAACATTTTTAAATAGTCAATCATGTCCTGATAATTTGGTAAATGTTCAAGAAGAGGATATTGTTGTATGGGTTGATCCATTGGATGGTACAACTGAATATACACAAGGCTTTTTAGATCGTGTAACTGTTCTTATTGGTATTGCTGTTGAAAATTCAGCAATTGGTGGTATTATACATCAACCATATTATAAAAATTCAAATGGTGATTTAGGACGTACAATATGGGGATTAAAAGGTTTAGGTATTGGTGGAGGATTTGAACAAAAAGAACCACCACAAAATGAATTTATTATAACAACTACTAGAACGCATTCTAGCCAAGAGGTACAAAATGCATTAAATGCATTACATCCAACAAAAGTATTACGTGTTGGTGGAGCTGGTTTTAAAGTATTACAATTGTTAGATGGTATTGCACATGCATATGTTTTTGCTAGTCCAGGTTGTAAAAAATGGGATACATGTGCACCAGAAGCTGTTTTAGAGGCATACGGTGGTACTTTAACAGATATAATAGGACGTCATTATGAATATCATAAAACTGTAGATTTTCAAAATAAATCTGGTGTACTTGCTACAAACAAAGGTATTTCACATCAATCGATTGTTGATAAAATTCCAGATGATATTAAAAATACTCTACGAAATTAACTTGAAGTGAAATATGTTAGTTATTATTGTTATTTACTTAAAAGTAATAACTGTTGTTATTGTAAATAAATTCTAGTTTATTTAAAAAATAAAATTTTATTAAAACTTTTACTGACAAACATGAAACAGATTCTCGTTCTCCTGAAAAATTTTACATTTATTTTTATTTTTTCTATTCGAATTGAAACAAAAAATAACATTGGAGTAAAAAATCAACTATAATTCAGAAAATATATAAAATTGTTTTCAATTGAAAACATTTTACAGATTTTTATTTAAAAAAAAAAAGGTTTATTCGAAAATATTATGAAAAATACAATAAAAAAGTTTATTTAATCTATGAAATGAATTTTAGAAATACATTATTAATTAGTAAGAGACGCATTCGATAAGTTCGAAACATTTAAAAATTTATTTTTTCGAACTTTTGATATTTTACATGAATTAACGTTTGCAGCAAATCTTAATGATTTAACAGATTCAACAAAACAATCTTGAAATGGTGCAACATTAATAAACATTAAAGTTTTTGAATTACCACCAAGACTTGGCATTAATAAATGTGTTAATTTTGAATTTCTATATGGAATATGATCTTGTTTTTGAAGTAATGCCAAAATAACATTTGTTAATTCACTTAATGAACGATTTATATTTTTTGTTTCATTCATTCGAATACTGGTCTTTGGACTTTCTGATCCAGCTAAATCAACTAAATTTATCATACCAACTGATATTTCACTTTTATCATAGTGTTCACCATATAATTCTATTCTTGTAACAGCATGTGATCTTGATGATCTTTCATTAGCGGCTGTTGCTGCTGTGGCACGATTCATTTTTGCAATATTAATTAATTCATGTAATTGATTTATAGATTCAACTTCAATTTCTGTTATATTCGATACATAAATATCATTTGAATTATTTTTTGTCATACGTATTTCCATTAATTTTTGTTCATCACTTAATAAATCATATAAATTTTCATTATAAATTTCCAAAAATGATGCTTTTATCTTATATTCCCAACCTAATCTTTTGTAATTTTTAATTGAATCAAAAATAAGATTAACAGTTCTTGGAATAACACCAACATTATCTTCAACACCATCCATTGTGAATGTTTTACCACTACCAGTTTGACCATATGCAAATATACAAATATTATAGCCATCGAGTGCTGATTGTATTAATGGTGAAACCATTTCAAAAACATCTTCTTGTGTTGATTTTGGATGAAATACGTGATCAAAACTGAATGCATGCGATGTATTACTTTTGCCTCCTTTGTTAATTCCTGTTATAGATGATGATGAATTGTATCCTTCTAAACTGGAAATTTCTAATGATGTTTCATCAAGATAATTCCATCCACATAATAAACGATCTTCCTCACTTTGAAGTGGTGGACGTACACGGCAAAATACTCTTATATTACCTCGTAAATCAAGTACAACGTTATGTAATTCTTTACGTTCAATATTTGCATTAAATAATTGCTCTTTACATTCGTTCATTTCTGTCGATAGAATTTCATTTTCTTTTTCAAGAATTGAATTTCTTTCACTTAATTCTTTCAATTTTTCTAATGCTGTGGTTTGTTCTGCAGTTATTTTCTAAAAAAAAAAAAAATGATTTAACAGATTATACTACTACTACATATGAGAGAATTTTTTTTTAAATTAAACACTCACCTCATATTTTTGTTTTAAATCAGTTAGCTTTTCTTCCGTTTTTGCTAAATATTGCCTCAAAGATTCAATTTTCTTTGACTGTGAACTATTTTGACTTTGTAAACACTCTAGCTGTGTATTTGTATTTTTTAGATCCTGTTTAGCTTGAATTAATTCAGCTTGAGTTTCTTCATATTGTTCCAAATGTACAAGTTGTTCTTTGGCCTCATCATATTTCTCTTTTAAGGTTTTATGTCTTTCTTGTAGATCAAGAAATCTTGCTTTGTAATCATAAGCAGGTATTTTCTTTTTCATATTAGCTTTTGCTTCAGTGTTATTTGCATTATTTGTTACTGTTGACGATGCTGTTTTTAAATTTAAATTTTTATTCTGGATATTATTCGTTGTTGATTTTGGTAAAGGATTTGTAAATTTTGCTGTTTTACTTGGTATTGGTGCCAATGTTGGTTGTGTACGTTTAAAATTTGTTCTTGTAAATGTTTCACGTAATTCGCATGCTGATTTGCTTCGACGTAATTTCATTCTTGAATTAATTTGTGGAAATTCTGGTGATTTTGAACCTGAAAATGATAAAGAAAAATAAGTTTTCTAAAAATGAAAGTAATAGAAAAATAAATTATTACAGCACAAGATCTTTGTATATTTTTTTAAAATTTCGACGATAAAAACAAATTACCATGAGCAATAGAAAAATCTCGGCTTAGTGGGACGACTCTGTTTTGAATACCAGGGCGTGATCCAAATGTTGGTGGCTTCAATCTATCAGAAGGAATTATATTAGCAGGTTTTAATGCTACACCTAATGGTTTTCTTGAACTAATAGGCTTGGGTAACCCAGTGGGTTTTGATGATGAACTCATTTCTCTTCAATTATTTGTAATTAATTGATGTGAAAATACTTTTAAAATCAACTTAGTATTTGACAAATATAAGAAAACTTAAAAACGTTAAGCACAAAAATATATTTTTAAATAAAACACACCAATAACTAACAATGAAACACTCCTATCGTCTTTAAGACGTTTTCAATTGAATGTCAACGGATTTCTGTTTTTTTTCACTTTTGATTTTGGATCAGGCTTACATAATAAAAATAATAAAAACCCTCAATTTATTAAATGCTGCCAATATAAAAATGAATAAAAAAATAATAGTAGAGAAAACAGTGTTGTCGCATTCTGGGGACATGTAGTCCACCTTTTACTCCGTTTCTAAACCTGCCATGAATTATGGCAAGACATAATTTATGTCTTGCGATAAATTTTTAAACCTGTGCTTATCATAGCAAGACATTCATTGTCGTGGTTTGAGTATATATGTACCGAGTAATAAATAGCAACCCGACTTCAATTCAGCTTCAATTCGTTTTATTTGTTGTGGTTTTTAATATACATATGTATTGCCATAGATGTCTTGCTATGAAAATGCAACAACAACAATAAACATTTATCAGACATAATTTATGTCTTGCCATAACTCATGGCAGATTTAGACATTAAGTTAAGTATTCCAACAAATATCAACAAACAGTCTGCTTGAACATTCAAATCTCAGCCATTAACCAGCCCTCGGTGGACGGTGATTCACATAGTGCTCCTGATCAATTTCCACACATGAATTGCTCAAATAGCAATGTTTTTTCCTTATTTCTCTAAAGGTGAGGTTTTTGACCCAGGAGATCAGTCAACAATACCGGAGTCCGGATCGCGAAATTGATAACGAACTGCAGCAACAACATTTGACAATAGCTAAATCGGACTCTGAACATTCTAAGTCACCGGTCCCATTTTATGACATTTTTGTATTACATTTCTCTTATATTTCTAAAATTGGTCAACCAACAGATGATGGATGTTACACAACGATTAACAATTCAAAGTGGTGAAGGAAATTGTAAGTCTCCTTTTTTCCAATTTAAAGCAATTTAAAGTACAAAAATAAAATTTCAAAATTCAGCTTAAATTTATTTTGAAATAAATGCATAAAAGAAATGTATGAGAAAAGAAGAGAAAACAATAAAATATTAACTAAATTTACACATATCAATAATAAATTTCTATGCCTGAAAGGACATTCTTAACTAACGTTCATAATTTTCAGTAAAATAAACAATTGTTTTTTTTTTCTTTTAACATATTAGTGAATTAAGGATATATTACAAGAATAAATTTTTTAAATAATTAATCACAATAGTTCAATTTTTTTTCCAATAAAAATAAAATTTTCTCAAAAGATAAATTCATTCATGCTTTAAAATTTTTCTTTTTTTCTTATATAAATTTTTGTACTTCTTGTAATTATTTAACATATTCGTTGCAATTCTGTTTATTTTTTATTTTTTTCACATTTGTTCTTAGCAAAATAAAACATTTTATAAAATTTTATCGTGATCGAAAACATTGATTTTTTTCTTTCTAAATTTTCAAATTACATGCTACACAATCATACATTCTCCAACATGATGTTATATGAAAATCCTTTTAATGCAAAATGCTTCCATGCAAAATAGAGATTCTTCTTAGTTCAATCATTATTTTAAAAAATGTTAAATTTATCAATCTACAAGATTTCAAGTTAAATTTCCAAAGAGATATGTTAAAAAAATTTTAAATTCCTAAAAAAAAACGGAATGTAAACGAGAAAAACCAATGGTTTCGTTCAAGATCTTTTTTAAAATATTTTACTTTGCAAAAACTCTCCTTATTTTGTTAATAGTTAATATACATACTTGCGTATAATGTGTGAGATGATGCAAACTTAATTATTTTTTAAAAAATAACGATAAAGTGTATTTGATTTTCCTGTTGTGGTGTTAGATGTTATACTATTTGTACTATTTGCTTCTACAGCTAATGAATTTTGCCAAGATGAAATTAGTTCATTTTGCATTTCAACAGGTAATTCTTTAAATACATTTGGATCAACTCCAGACGGGCATAAAATATTTCCTAAATTATTTGTTGCGGTTGTTGATGACGATGATGATGATGGTGAAGATGACGATGTTTGTTGTTGTTTTTCATTCTCTATAATCATAGGAACAGAAGCATCAGCATGAGCATTATTTTTGTGATCGGATTCGTTATTTGTTCCAATTTGATTATGATGATGACGATGATGATTGTGATCTTTTGTGAATTTACGTGGTGGATCTTGATGATGATGATGATGATGATGATGATCATTAAGGTGAATTATATTGACATTATGAGAATCATTTTTAATTATATTATTACTAGTTTTATTTACAATGTTATCTTTTTCACCTTCACGTGAATTAAGACGTAAATCAGCAACACGTAATTTACTTGGTGATGCAATATCATTATAATCATTTGATGTATCAATACAACGTCTTTTTGCAATAAATAATCCCAAACGAGTCTTTTTTGGTGATGGTTCAATTTCAAAATCTGCAATGTCTGATGATGTATCAGTTGTTGTTGAATCAATATTCATTGGCTTTACCAATATTGATGATGATGACGATGATGATGATGTTGAAGAAGCTTCAATATTACGTTTTTGAAAAAAACTACCATCAACTGAATTAGAAATTCCTGTTGAATGTGAATTTATTGATCTTATAATAAAATCTTCACTTCTTAAATTTGTTATGGACTGAACTTCTAAATCAGTTTTTTTAATTAAAAAATTTGCAATAGATGATGAACCTTGTTTTCTGTCTTGAAATTTTGAAAATGCCAAACCTAACAATGTTATATTGAACGGTTTATTTAATTCAACACATCTTTCAAATAATTTCATAATAGTTTTTAATAATTTTTCTTCAGCGCCATCAGATAAAATTATTTGATTTTGATACATTTTAAATAATGATGATGATATATTTGCTTGTTTTGTTTCACGATGACTAGTCTTTTTATTTGCATCATATTTTCGTATTGTAACTTTTATTGTAATTGGTATTCTATCACCTTCAGAAACTTGATTAATTAAACGCATTAAAAGTAAACGAAATCTTTCTTCAACATCTTTACGTAGTGACATCGGACGGCATGAATCTTCAATACCAATTGATTTTGGTTTACCAGTTCTTTGAACTGGAGTTAAATCATATCCATATGATAATTCTTTTAATTTTAATGCTTGTTCATGACCAAATTTTTTTTTTAATAAATTTATATCGTAATTTTGTAAATCTTGTACTGTTTTAATTCCGATTTCATTTAATTGTAATTCAGTCTTAATACCAATTCCCGTAATTTTTTTAACACAACCTAATTCACGCATAAATTCTTCGGCAGCTCTTGGTAATAATAATGTCTGATTATTGGGTTTATTTACATTACCAACCAATTTTGCTAATAATTTATTATGAGCAATACCAGCACAACATGTTATTTTTAAATTTTCATATAATTCTTCTCGAATACTTTTAGCTATATGTGTTGCAATTGTTAAACGTCTTAAACATCCACATTCACAATAATATAATGATTCATCTGATTGATAAATACATCCTTCAATTTTTTCATACTCATAATTAACGTTATATTCATTTACACGTTGATTTACAATTTCACTAACATCTAAAAAACTTTCATCTAAACCCAATTTTTCTACTAATGGAGTATATTTTAAAAGAATATCAAAAATTTTTGATGACATTTGTTTATATTTTGTTAAATCTTCACCATTAACAAGTATTAATTGTGGGCATAATTTTTTAGCTTCAGCAATAGTCATCATTTTTTTAATTCCATATTCTCTAGCAATATAATTTGATGTTACAACTGAATTTCTTTGTTGAACTCCTAATGGTTTATTTTTTAAATTTGGATTTAAAATTTCTTCAACTTGAGCATAATAACAGTCCATGTCAACGTGAATAATCGTCCGATCATGAATTTCCTCTAATATGCTCAATGAAACATCCATATCTGTTAAATAAAAGTTAAATAAATTTATGAAATAGCATCTAAAATTAAGAACAAGGGATTAAGTTTTAATAAGGAAGAATCAACATTGAGTAATTCTTATTCCAGAAATTCTGAAATTTCACAAAAATAAAATAAAATATTTTATATATGTATGTACATACTAATAAGTAGGTATATAGAAAACTAATAGGAAAGGTAAAGTATTAAGGATCAAGGTGCAGTCTTGTTTTTCAGGTAAAAAACACAGATGATATCTTAATTTGCAGTTTGCCTACAAGGTTCCTTATGTACAGTTTTAGAAATCATGATAGGGTAAAAAATTAGAAAATATTTTATGGCTCTTAGTATCTGTTAGATCTTACCTGATGTTAATATAAGAAGTATAACATATCTGTTTAAATTGCACTTTTACTAATCTTTAATTATTTGACACAAGCAAAAAAATAATTTCACCAGAAACAAAATGAGTTGCCATTTCGATTCATCAATGTATTACGCATTAATGTTAAAAATGTAGTAAATTTCTAATAGATTCTTTAATTTAACGAAAATATATATTCGATACTCGAAAAGTTGAACAAAACAAAAAACACGACAACTCTATCTTTGACATTTTATGCGTTTTTTTTTTTGAATTTGAATAATAGAGAAGGAAGAAAAGACCATACGGATTACGGATCCTAACAATCAATTGTAATTTTGTTAAACAGTGTTTCTATTTCGCCAATCTCGAAATATTTCGCCAATTAATATTAATACGAAAAAAAAAAAACAAAAATGGAAGAAGGAAATTCAGAACCCAGTTTAGTTCGTCATTTCAAAGGACACAATGGGAAAATAACGCAACTAGCGTTTCATTCAAATGGAAAAAAAATCGTATCAAGTTCAATAGATTCATCTGTAATGCTATGGGATTTTAATCAAGCAGCTCGATGTATTAAATTCAGTGCACATACCGAAGCTGTAAATAGTGTTGCATGGTCACGAAAAGGTGATTTAATTGCTTCAGGATCGAAAGATCGTACTGTACGTTTATGGGTTCCAAAAGTTAAAGGTGCTACCGGTGAATTTATAGCTCATAATGGTTCTGTACGTTCTGTTGATTTTAGTCCAAATGGACAACAGGTAAGAGATTACTAAGAGTACACATTTATTATGATTTACATATTTCACATGAATAATAAATCTTTCTAGTTAATAACTGCTTCCGATGATAAATCCATAAAACTATGGCGTGTATCACAACAAAAATTCATAACATCATTTACTAGTCATACAAATTGGATTCGTGATGCACGTTTTGATCCAATAAATGGTAATTTAATTGCATCATGTGGTGATGATCGAGTTTTAAAAATATTCGATGTAAATTCTGGGAATTGTGTACAAACATTTCCTGAAGAAAAAGGTTTAGGACGTAAAGTAGCATGGCATCCAGATGGAAATATTGTAGCATTAGCGTTGACGAATAATCGTATTAAAATTTACGATTTATCCGCAAAAAAATTAATTCAATTATATCATATTCATTCGGAACCTGTTAATTCAATTGCATTTCATCCATCCGGGAATTATTTGTTATCTGGTAGTGATGATAAAACAATGAGAATCTTAGATTTACTAGAAGGACGACCAATTTACACTTTAACAGGACATTTTGGTAAGGTAACAGCTGTTGCATTTTCACATGATGGCAATTATTTCGCTACCGGTGGACAAGATAAACAAGTAAGTAACATCCTCCAACCTACAAATCAAATAAAATAATAATTGCTTTGTTGGTTCAATAATAATTGAATTGAAACTGCAACTAGGAAACCCATTTATTTGTTTTTGTTTTGTTTTTTTCAGTTAATGATCTGGAGCACAAATTTTTGTAATAGCGATTCATCCAGCAGAAATTCATCATCGATTGAAAGTGGTTTATCACCGCTAACACCAAGAAATCATATGGATAATAAACGAAATGATGAGCTACCAACAGAAGATCAGAGTGCCGTAATTGATGCAAAATTTAGTGATGCTTACAATAGCGAAGAAGATTATCAGGTTAATGTTAACTGAGTTTGAATTTTGTTTTACTTTATTTTAACTCTGCTTTATTTATTATTTTATATTATTTTTATTACTTTAAGTGAGTTTGTAATGAATTTAAAAAGTATATAAAAATATTTTTCTTTTTTACTTCAAACCAATTTAACAATTTTTTTTTGTTTCCATACAAACCAAAAGGTAATACCAATCAATTTAATAAGTGACTTTGATAATTTAAATCATCAATTCAAAATTCGCATTGTATCATCAAATTCTTCAAGTTCAAAAAAACAAAACGGAATTTCAAAATTCGAGAACGAAGAAATAACTGAAAAATTTCATGAAATTTCAATTCAATTATCAAAATTGCATGATCTTTTAAAAAATTTCGATACACGATTAAAGAATATTGAAAATGAAATAATTACTCAACAAAAATAAAAATTTTATCGAATTTTTTAATGTATTTTCAATTTAATCGGATTCAATTGTTAAAACAGTTGATCCAATTACTAATGGGCTGAATCCGCCACCGGAACTAGTCCCACTTGTTTTGGAAACAAGGAAACACCTCACCCCCGATGTTCGTGCAACTGCAGAGAAGTAAAAGATGGTAAATCTTTGCCTCCTCCTGCAGAATATACCAAGGTCCTAAAGTCTTTAGCTTCCTTTCATTTAGTATTTATTTCTGTCATGCGTCTGTTTTTTTTCTTTGATATTTATTTCTCATGGGGAAGGGAAGTTTACTTGAGGTTTTGTGGCCATTTTTTTGTCATACATGTACCTACAGTTTAAAGTGGAATGCGAACAAATATATAGTGTCGGTTGTGTAGACGTGTAGTGGGTTTTTATGTACTTGCTTATGGTCAAGTAAGCAAATCCATCAAACTACGTTCTTCAGTACTAAACCAAGCACTTATACCCAACTTAAATGAATTCGTACTCATTCAAAGCTGAGTGAACTTAGGCAGTCCAAATTCGAACTCAAGACCTTCATTCAACATCAGAAGCCAGCGCTCTACCGTTTTGATCACTGACTAATCACCATCTTATGAAGTAGGAGCGTGAACACCTTGGTCGATCCCAAACCAGCCGTTTTCAGTTTCAGTAAGAAAGCGTGGTGAAGTACATTTTATCCATAAGTCTCTGACGTTTAATTTGGGCCATTAGGTGGTTATAACAACTTCCGCAAACCGATTTTAAAACCTATTTTTACAACTGCTCAAATTAAATCTGAAGGTGGCACGACAAGTTGTAACGAGAGTGCGAGTGTATTACAACCATGAAGCTAAAATTATTTTGGATGATTCTTATTATACAATGTTGAAAAAAAATTATATCATTATTGTTACAATCAGCGCAAAATAACCGATGTGTGTAGGAACTCAAAAATTACAACTTGTCTACAATAATTATGAATAATTTTTTTGAAAGTGGTAAAAAAAGTTCCACTATCTTAAAATAAAACAGAGTGGACCATTATATACCATTTTCATAATAAACGGATTATATATGTAGGTATTTGAAAAATTTTATATGCAGCCTTTTTTTTTATGAATACACTATTTTTTATTGATAACAAAAGAATATAAATTATATAAGATTCTTATAAATTATTGTATCAAAAAAAGTTACAATTATAAACCTTTTTTTTATTTTTCAAATTTCTCTTATTT
Organism: Bombylius discolor; assembly: GCA_939192795.1. NCBI lineage: Eukaryota > Metazoa > Arthropoda > Insecta > Diptera > Bombyliidae > Bombylius > Bombylius discolor. The sequence goes on along the minus strand of OW584241.1, from coordinate 26,684,743 downwards.
TTAAGTCGAAAATTCGAATTGTCTTTTAAATTGGAAAATCTTATACACATTTTGTATTTTACTCAAATATAATTTTTTTAGTTAGTTAAATAATGAAGTAATTGAGAAACCTTATGCCCTTAAATAAATCGAAATCATCTGAAATTTGGTCAAAACTACATACGTCTTTTTCATTTCATATGTCTGTTTTGAAACAATAAAAGGCACTTTAATTAAAAATTTAAAGTGATAAATTTTGACGTAGTAAATAATAATTTTCAACGTTTTATTTATTATTTTAGCTTCTTTTAATTGTCTTAAGGTACAAAATTACAAAATTAAAGATGACTCCCATCTATTCCATTTATTATTAATAAGCTCTAGTTTTTGTCCTTACTTAAAATTATTGTGAATTTCTTAATTTTCTAATATAATTTTTAAGAAATTGTTTAGTTATACAAATCTTCAAAACTTTTTTTTATTTTTAATTTCAAAAATTCAACCTATTCAATAGAATAGATTGTTTAATTATTGTAACTTCAAGAACTCAAATTAAAATTATCTACTTTGAAGGCAAGTTTAAATTATATATTTTTTAAAAAATTGTTTAGAGAAACTAAGACAAAATATCATCGTTATTTTCACTTCAAATACAAAATTATCTTAATTTTCTTTTTTATTCTTTTTTTTTTTTTTTTTTTTTTTTACAATTTTACTAAATAATTATTATTTAAAACAGATTAAAATTAAGCGATAAGTTCAAAAATAAAAAGAAAAATTATCAAAATAAACATGCAATAAAAGATAATTCACAAATAAAAATACATTTAAATCTATTTAATGGTCCATTCTTTTTTTTTTTTATATATATAAAGTAAATTTCAGGAAAAAAATATTTTTTGAGAAAATAGTAGTTTTTGTTTTCACTGGTTACCATTCTCTATTTTTTGCACTGTAGAAGGAAAGAGTTTAGAATAAAAGTAAAGAAAAAAAAAAACAAATTAAAAGACATACAGGAAATACGAAAACAGAAAAAAAAAATACAGAAATGGATCACATCGAAAGAGAAGTGGATTTTTATATTTAAAAAAAATATATATATTTATATTCTTGAAATAAATAATTCTTCAAATATTCCTTTCTTAAATTTATGCTCCGCCTTGTGCCTCGTTCATTTTTTTCACTGAAATTTTTGTATTTATTTCCTTTACAAGATAATTCAATTGATCTTCATCAAGCTCCACTGCTTTTATTGTTGATACTTGCATATACCTGAATTTCAATAAATACAATGAGTTTGTTTAAATGAATAACAAAAAAAAAAGTATGTAATTAAAATGAAGAACTGTATTTTAGGAACTCGATTAGATAAAACAAAACTTAGCTTTTGAATCAAATGTTTGAAATCAATCAACATAATAAAATCAAAAAATTAGAATCCCAATGAAATTATAAGTTAACAACAAAATCTAAACAAAAATCATAAATTTCTGATCGAAAAAAATTCCGCTGATAATCGATTAATTAAATTAATTAAAATTTTGTACTTACTTGCTGGACTTATACTTCTCTTGTATAGCCTGTTGAGATAATTTCTCAGATGCTTTATGTGAACGGCAAATATTCAAAATTAATTCTTTTAAATCATTTAATGAATAACCAGTAATAATTTGTAATTCCAAACACCACATTGGAACTTCTAGTATCAACCTAGCTAATGCCAATGAAGCTGATGAGATTTGTGATGGTAAATACTGTAAATATGGTTCACCCTCAAGAAGTGTAAGTTCTGATAAATACTAAAAAAAAAAAAAACAAACAAACAACAAAAATAGTAATAATTAAAAAGCGCAATTATTAAATTTAAAAAAAAAGAAAACTACACGAATTAACGTTTTTTTTTTACTTACAGCAGCTAACATTTTAACTTGATCTGGAATATTGTGTAATAAAGCAAACATATTTAAAAATGTTAATGGTGATGGTACATTTAAATCGAATGAAAGAATTTTTAAAATAATTTGTTCCATACGTAAAACTTGACTTTTTGTGTAGGTTTCATCAGTAATAAAAACGAATTCAGTAACATCTGGTGGATAGATTTCTTCATATTTACTATTAAATAAAACAAAGTAACAATAAAATCCTTACACATACAGAAAATACATTTGTTTTTGTTTAATTTTACTTACGCTGCGATAAACATTGCTGCTGTTCCAACAAGTTGTAATTTAGCTCTCACAACAGACATAAAACTTAAAAAACGATCAACATATGAGATTGCTAAGTAAAGGGTCTCAGTTTGTAAACGATATTCTTCAGCAACTTCAACAAGCCAATCAACAAGAATTGTTCGCATTGAATTATTAATGTCGGGTTGTCGTTTCATATAATGTGATCTTGGACGATGTTTTTTCTAGTTTTTGTTTTTTTAAATAAAATAACTAAATGATCGAAAAAGAAAAAAATAAAAATAGAAATACAAACCTCGACTTCTTTGTAGTATTGTAGAATATCACTTTGATATTCATCAACTTCAAAAATACGATCAGTTTTATGTGATTTTTGTTGAATTATAGTATTTGACGATGATACATTCTCTATATCATCACGTTTAACTAATGAAGATGTTGATTTATCAACAGACATTGGTTGAACTGTATCTGATACAGACATAGGAGTTTCAACAAAACCACAAACTGTAATGTCTTTTAATGATTCTCTAAATGAAAGAAAATGGGAATTGTGTAAAATCTTTAAATCATTTGAACGAAAACAAAAATGTAGGTACCTTATTCCAGTCGCTGAAATATTTGCACTTTCAATTGTCGATTGCTTTTGTTCTTGTTGGTTAGGCACTTCATGATCATGATGTACAGATATTTTTGATGGTTTATCATCTTGAGAAGTAATTGCAGCTGCAGAAGGTATTGTATTTTTTTGATTTTGTTCATCTTCATAAACGACAAATGTTTTAGTTATTTCTGTAGTAGTTTTTGTTGTAATTGTTGTTGCTGTAATAGTTTTCTTCTGTTGCTGTTGGAAATTTCCAAACACCTGCTTTTTACCAACATTTGTGACTTTACTTTGTTGTACTTGCTTTTCATATACCTTTCATAAGTAAAAAATTGAAAATAAATTATTGAATTATAAAAAACGATTTTACATTTCGAAAAATGTAAAATAGAAATCAATAAATGAGAAACAAAAAATAATTTACCGCTGCTTTCCCTTGTTGTCCACGTACAACTTGATGACCACCAATATTATTTAAGACTGCTAATGTTGATCTTTTCTCTTTAACCACGTCTTGATTTTTATTATTATGATGAACATGCTGCTGCTGCTGTTGCTGTTTAACAGGATTAGTTACAACATTTTCCTTTTCATGAGGATCCTGATGAATATGAAATGTCGCCATGTTTCTTTTTCTTTTATAAATATTTTAATTTTTATTTATGGAATTTTCAAATTATAGTATACGGTGTAAACTTAATTCGTTTAAGTGAAAAAAAAATGAAATTTAAATTAAAAAATGCTACTTCGATTATATTAGACAGTAGTTAAACAGGCAGCAGTAGCAGATGAAATAAAAATTTTTCAAATATCTAACCGAAAATTCCACTTCTCTCTTCGCACTTTATTAGAGCGAACTTCACACAGAATACAATGTCAAACATAAACCGCTTATAATTTTAATTTATTGTATAACTGTGAATTTATTAACAATTAAATTGAATTTTTCTAAAACGAAACTACACACAACACAAAAAACAATTAAAATTAAAGAAAACGGCGGAAAACACAAAATGAGAGAGCGTTGTTCGATGAAGGATGATTAAAGAAAAATGCGCTTCTTAAGACAGCTGTCATTCACATTAACAACCTTCACATTGAGACGTATTTATATTTTCAATTCGATTTGAAGTCTATTTTAAATAAAAATAGAAACTGAACCAATCTACAAGAAATTATACAAATTTATTTTTATGCCTCTAAAGGCTATTTTTTAGTCTTTCTTTGTTATTGTCTATGAGCATGAACACATTTAGTTGTTGTTACAACGTCGCAAACCGGTTATAAAACCTGTTTTTACAACTGCTCAAGCCACATCTAAAGGTGGCACGACCAGTTGTAACGAGAGTATGTGTGTTACAACCGTGAAGCTGAAATTATTTTGGATGATTTCTTACTATACCAAGTTGGAAAAAATTATACCATTATGTTACTCCCAGCGCAACAATAACCGGTTTAACCACCAAGTGTGCAAAGGGTGTATGACGGCAAAAGATGCCGTAAGAGGTCTTTTTCAATTTTCTTCATTTTTTATTTTTTTTATAAATCAATTTGTAACTAACAGTTCTGAAGAATTTTTTTACTTTCTTAGAAATGTCCGTATTTCTAAAATATGGCTCTAATAATTATCTTTTCGAACAATTTTTTGAAGAAAAATAAAAGTTATTTTAAAAATCCAAGATTTCTTGCCACACCTTACATCAATGCATATATTTTACTTGCATTTATTAAGCCTCTTCATCATTTTAATACCTTATAGCGTAAGAAATAATTCGAATTAAATCCGAATTTTGGATTAAATTGGGAATAAACGGGTAAAATTTGGAATTGAGATTAAAATAATACATGCAAACGTTGACACACGTATAGTATATATGTTTTTTTTCTTCTTCATTCGCACCATAAAAATTAGAATCCGTCATATTGCATATTTTACGCTACACATACATATACAAAATTGTGGATTAAACAATTAACCCAAATAAATAGTTTAATTAAACCAATATCCGAATTAGCGGGTTAATACAACCTGAAATTGGGAATAAACAAAAATCCGTATTAAAAGAGGATTACGTATACACTGGCTAATTTTCCAACTTTTGAGAAAAAATCAGTGCTGCCGCTATAAATATTGTCCTAATTTTTAATTTAATTTTATGTAAACTAAAGACTAATAACTAAGAGTAATTAAAAGTAATTAATGAAGAAGAAAAATAAAATTTATCCGAACTGAGGAAATGAAATGTGCTCACATCGGTTTTGATCAGCTCATTTATCTTCTTCTTGAAAATAGGCTCAATTTAAGCTAAAAATGTGTTAAAAAATTAGATTACATACTTGAACAAATTTCACTGGAAAAACCCAACATTATGAAACAATTCAAGAAGAAATATAAAATACGAATTACAAAATCACGTAATAATCTTTAACTTCAATTCCATATGTAACTTTCCCATCAAAAACAGCTGATTAACGGATCTGAGGAAATGTGTAAATAAAATTTTGGCTCAATTGTTTACCGAGGAAGTGAGATTTTTTGTTGCGACCTCTATTGTAGACTCAAGAAAATCAGTGAGGAAGTGAGAAATCTCAAAATTTTCACTTTCTCAGTTTCAATAAAACACAGCTAATAACAACTTAAAACTACATACTAATTTTTTAAAAATATTACAATTAAAACATATTTGTGATACAGTGTGTATCTGAATTTTATTGAAATTTTAAAAATATCCAGAATATTTTTCACAATTTAATTTTAAATTTTAATCTTATATTTTTCTATTATCAAGTTTATTTTATTTTTTCTGCCTGTATACTGTGATCATAATTTATTTAAATATTTTTTGTATTATTTTCTGTAATTGATGTGTGCACAATTAATATGTGTGATATTTTGGAAAACAAAACTGCCAATTAATAATTTATTTTCATGGTTAATTTATACGCATAATTTGCTAGATTATAATTGATATTAATTTTATTTTCTATGTATTCATTATTTTTTTTATTTTTGTGATTAAACATCGTGTAAATATTGTTTAATTAATTTTTAATCAAATTTAAAATGAATAATTTCATAAATTTTTTCTTTTTTGAATATTATTAATTAATTTGTGATATATTTGATTACATTACTTTTTTTTTTTTTTTTACTACAAGACATATTGACAGATATAATTTTAATACAAATTATCAAACAAAAGAATAATTTATTTTTTCTCAATTGAAATAAAAGAATAAGGAAGACTAAGCTATTGCTTAAAAAAAAAAAGTAATGAAATATTAAACGAAATATACAATTTAATTTTAAAATTAAATTTAATACACTTTTTAGTTTTTCTTTTTTTTTTTGCATTTTTAAAGTGTAAGTTTTTTTTTTAATGGAATTCATTTGGGTTGGCCCGAACCTCACAAAAATAATAACTAAAAGTACAGTTGGAAATGAATATTAAAACGTAGAAAAAAATTATATAAAAAATGTATAAAATTCCATTGAAACACACGTATTGGTTAAGACCGAATTCCTTTTAAAAATTTTAATAAAAATTAGAAAATTTTCTTCTCTTGGATAACTTTTTTTTTTTTTTTTTCAAATTTTTAATTTAGATCCAAGTTGTTTTTGTTTTAATTTTAAATTTTGATCGATCAATCTAGTAAATATTATCATTTAATTTTAGTCAAAAAAGTGTTTAAAAAATGTTTCGCATTTTTTTTTTTGCCTTTTTAATAAACTTGTGCCAAATAACTAACTTTTTTTTTAAATATTTTTTTTTGAACATTTTTTTTTTTTATTACATTTTCAACATTCCAAGAAATTTTTTAATACTTCTAATAAACGATTTTTTTAAGCTTTTTTTTTTTTTTTACAATTTTTCTTCTCAAATTTAATACATTTTTTTTTCAATTTTTCTTGTTTTCTATATGAAATACCAATTTTCCTTTCTTAAAACTTTCCTTTCACATGCATTATTCACTTTTCCTCATTACACATTTCTTTAAATATCGCTTAGAATAAAATTTAAAAAAAAATAAAATAAAAATGAAAATAAAAAAAAAAATCGAATCTCTACAATCTTTAATAAAAAATGTGTAATATACTTTTTTCCTTCTTCACTCATCATATTTTCTCATTATTAGATTATATATATATTTTTTTTAGTTTTTTTTTTATTTATTTAATTTTTTTTTTCGTTTTTTAATTTTACATTTTTTTTTACTTAATTTTTTACATTGAATTTATTTTTTTCTTTACTTAATGACACACACATAGATTTGATTTAATTATTTAAACAATTTATCGTAGAAAAAAAAAAAAGAAGTGGAAATTAAAAATAGAAGAAACAAAATTTTGTTTAAGTGAATAATACAGAAATTAGATTTAAACCAAAAAAAAAAAAAATATTTTTACTTTCTTAATTTTTTTTTTTTTAAAAAAAAAAAGTTTTTTTCCCATTTTAATCTTCATCATCAGATTCAGCTTGTTCCAGCCAAGTTAACCACGTATTCACATGAAACAGCGCTTCACCTTTACCTGGATGTTCATCATTTATTTCTTCTTTCCATTTTAAAAATACATCATCTTCAATAACGTTTGCTTCCCATAAAAATTTAAACCACCAACGAAGCATACCTGAGTAAGGAGGAATTAAAAGAATTTATTTAGAAAAATAATTAAATTTGAAAATCTTCTTAAAAGAGTTTTAGATTTTATATTGATAATTCAATTCACTCGCCAATATCATATTTCACTGAAGCTTAGTTATGGTAAGTTTGCACAAAATTAGGCTTCAGAAGTACATGAATTGGTTTTTTTTTATTTTTCAAACTTTAAATTAAAATTTAGTAGTCAACTTGATAACGTTTAAAAATTGAAGGCTCTAAAATTTTTTAAATTTGAAAAAACTTACCTTTTGGAAAGCCCAAGTTGTAACAATACACTTGTAATGAATATAAAGCAATTAATTGTAAATCACTTCTACCTCTAAGGAATAATTCCAAGATGTTACAATATTTCAATACAAGATCTTGTTCTTTTTCATCAATTGATTTTGGATTTTTTTCAATACCTTCTGTCAATGATGTTTTCTGTTACAATATTCAAATAAAAAAAAGAGTTAAATAAGTCTTTAAATTAATTCATATGAGTCGTTTTCCGTTTATTTTGAAAATGGCCCAAATCCATTCGGTTGTGTTTTGACATATTCAATATTTATTTCGATATTGATTTTCATTTGATATACTTTCCCATAAAAATTGGACTTAGGTCACTTTCAAAAATAAACGGCTGGTATTTTCTTCTTTTTTTTTCTAACTGTAGACTTACTTTTGTAATATATTTCAATACAACTGTCATTAATGCTTGAATAAATCCTGGTTCTGTATAATGTTTTGCATCAACATTACGTTTAATCCAACCATAAAATTGATTTGGATTTGGTTCCGTTTGTATTTGTTCCATCATTTCAGCTTGTAATTTTAATAATGGATATAAGAAATTTAAATTACGTTTTTCTAATATATATGCCATACGATCTTTAGTACGTTCAGCATCTGGTAATGATGTCATTAAATTTATTTTACTTTCATTAAATATATCATATAATTTATCTTTTCCTAATATTTTATGTAATTGTTGTAATACCAATAAAAATAATGGATAATGTTGTCCATTTTCTGTATATTGTGATATATCTGTTAATTTACATAATTTTGCTTGTACAGCTTTTGCTAATAATGTTGCAACTGATGTTGTTATACATGGTATTGTTGATTCTTTTTCATTCATTTTATTAATAACAATTTTAAATGATTCTAATAATGCATTTGATTGTTTATTATCTTTACGTAACTGTTGTAAAAATTCAATACATCTTTGATATTGTAATTCAGATTTATCAATAATTTCATTTAATATTAATGCAAAAGCATCTTTCCAGAATTTATCAGGCACTTTTAATTCATTGAATGCAACAACAATATCATCAATATTTTTTTCATGACTTTCTTCATCATTTACTATTAAATTCTCGTTAAGGAATGTTAATACACGTTTTAATATTTCCTCTTTACTTGGTCCCTTATCTTTTTTACCTTGTTTACCACCTGCTGTTCCTGATTTTTCAACTGATCCAGATTTTGTGATAATTGTTGTTTCTTTTTCATTACCAGCATTTAAATGTGCTCCACCACCACCACTATTATTAGTTGTTTTATTATTTGATGATTGTAAATTCGAGGAAGTATTTGTCATCTTAATTGAATTTTGAGAATTTGTATTCGATAGACTTGATGTCTGTGATGATGATTGATAATGATTTGATGTAGCAGTAGATTGTGATATTCCAGATGACATCATTGAAGTAGATTTAATATATTGTTGCTGTTGTGGAACTGGAGATATAGATGTTGGTGGTGTTGATGATGAAGAAGAATTCATTGATGTTATAGCACCACCACCTGTTCCACCAATTGATAATGGTGGTGGTGTTGATATTGGTAACATTGTTGGTGCTTTTATATTAACATTCGCTTTAAATAATAAACTATTGGCAGCTGGTCGCATTTGTAAATTTTCAACAGGATCTTGATTAGCTGTAATTAGATTACGTTTGAAACGTGGTGCCAAGTCCTTATTATTCATCATCATCATATTCGTATAAGATGATGCATTGTGCGAATTATTATGTTGATTGTTGTGCTTATTAAAGCGATTATTGAAATTATTATTCATATTTTGATTATTTCTCTGATTATAATGCCGATTATTATTGTAATTACTATAAACGTTAAAAAATGAAGAAACATATTTGATACCATTGTATGCTATTGAATAATATATTTTATACTTACGGTGACGTTATGTGTGGTGGACTAGACACACTCAAACCGCTAAACATATCATTAAAGCCAGGCTGTAGGTTCAATGAGAATCTGTTCATCCAACTATCGTTGTCACGTTCATTATTTCGCATATCTCGATTGCTATATACAAATAAGAAAATAATATTCTTAAATATATTTTGTTTTTTGTTTTAAAAAAATCTTTTACCGATTAATATACGATGGTCGGATCAAGTTATCATCATCAGTCCGTATTTGACGAATTGGTACCGGACCCTCAGTGGTAGCCACTTTACGTGGGATCCAGTTATGTTCACGTAATTCAATTATGTCACGCAACATAAATCGAATTCTTGGTGGATACTTTTGTGATTTTGATCGTTGGTCCATTTTTTCAAAATATTGATCCATCAGCCGTTTGCCCTATACAAAAAAAAAAAAACTATTGTTTTTCATCATTATTTAAATTAAATCCCTTCTTTGTACCTTTTCTGTATCCAAGTTCTTTCCGCAAGTTCTAATAAGCTGGCAGAGGCATTCCATGTCCTCGCACCTATCCTGTATAGTCGCATTTGAATTCCTTTTATCCAATAACTCTTGTATACATCGATGTAATACATCCGTTGATAACATGGATAATTTATGTAATTCACCAATGAATTTAACATTTCCAAGCATTCTTTGTTTAGCAACATGACGTTTTTCTTCTTCTTCTGGTGTAAGCTGACCATCATAACTTATTTGTATACCACTTGAACGATTTATAAATTTATCTTCACAAACATTTAATAATAAACGAACAAATGTGCAAGATTTTGATGGTGAATCAAAATTTGGAGCTTCTTCAGATAATCTTTTACATAATTGTGCATACATACACGAATATTTTGGTTCATCTAATGCTTTTTCAAATAATAAATGTATAACACCTTTTAAGATAACGGCAGAATTTAAATCAATTTTAAGTAAATCATCACTTAATTCTTGAAACTTGTCTGGAGTGAGCTTGTTGAGAATTCCACGAACCTAAATCATTTAAAATATATTTTTTTATATTATTGTGAAAAATAGTACATACATATGTATGCATTTAGATAAAGATGATCTTACTTTACGGAAAATAGCATCATTTTTATCTTTTTGAGTAAGTCCATGTTGTGGTCGCAATGATGGTGGGATCCAGCGTCTGGATGAGGAGGGAACAACTGGACTCTCCCTCCCCTGAGCACTAGACTCTGGCCCCGACTGCCTAGAACCTTCCGTTTTGGGTGCGGGTACAGATCGTCCCCGCTCCGAGCTGTCCGTACGTTGACCTCTACTATCTATTTCACTGCCTAAATTACGTCCTCCTCCTCTTCTCTCAAATTCACCGTTGTTGCTATTGTTTTTATTAACGTTATTTGTAGATGATGAATAATCATTAATTCGTCCTGGCGAGCCGCCGTTGTTGCGATTGTTTTCAAATCGTGGAGCTGAAAATGTATTGCCAGCGCTATTATTGGTGAATTGTACTTGTCGTGGAGGCCTGTTATTCAATTCTGTTGTTGGACTACCGCTAGCACTATTTCGATGGTAATATTGCTGCTGTTGCTGACGATGGTAGTGTTGTTGATAGCGACCACCTCCACCTCCCTCTTCGTTTGAGGTAAGGTTACGGTTAACGGTGGTGGCGCTGTTTTCGCCGCCAATTATACGTGTTTGTCCTTGACCAGTACCGTCACCTTTATTATAGTAACGCGACGACGGATCGTTTTGATACGGTCGTCGAGGTCGAGGGCTTACGTCTGAATCGTGTTGACGAATTTTGGCAGAATTTCTTGAAAAGCTGTTAGAAAAATTATTCACCGCTCCTGCTCCTCCGGCTATTTGCTGCTGTAGTATAGCAGCCGTCCTACTATTGCTATTAGGACTATTCGTAGTAGTAGTATTCGCACTACCGCTACTACTGCCTCTACCCTTGTAATTTGACGGTGACGATTTCAGTTTTTGCTGATGATGATGATTATTCAATGAAGTTGCTGAAGCAGCTGAAGTGTTATTAATTTCACCTCTATGATTAGCCGTAGTTGAAGTATTTAAAATGTTATTTGATTTAAAAAAATTTATCTCAACGAAGTATCCTATTCTTCTTTAAATTTCTAAGTAGGTTTTGTTGTGTAATGATCTTGACGATCCTTTTTTTCACACTTTTTTTACCTTCTTAATTTGGAATGATGATTTACGATTTTGTAAAATATTCAATGATTTTTGAAATAGAATAAAAACAAACTATTTCTTCTTTTAATAAATCTATAACGACAACGATTATTTAAATATTCACACACAAAAATTTTCTTCTTCTAACTGCTTACACTTATTCCTGCTGCTGGCTGCTGCACGCTTTATATTTGTCGATGTTTTTTTCGAGCGATAATAATCTTATTTCTAAAATATTACTATAAGAATGCTTGAAATAATTGCTCTTATACAGATTTTTTTATTTTTTTATTATTATATAACTTTTATGAAAATCCTAATTAAAAATTATTATTGGCTAAGCTAAAAAAAATTTTTTTTCTTCAATTAAATATTACGTTGACTTTACAACTAAAGGACTTCTTAAAAAGAATTTACTTTTATTTTATTTTTTACTAAATAAATGAAATAAGTTTGTGGTGTATATAATAACAGTTACCCCGTTGTTTATGTACTGAAAATTATATTGGGAGCCCTGTTTTTCTACTTAAATCGGCCTTAAAGTTTTACTGAAATTATTAAAAAAAAAAAGAAGAAAAATATTATTAAAATTTGAATAAGGATTTGATTTATTTATTAAATAAGGACTATGTCACAAAAGTTTCGTGTATGCATGTACATATAAAACTTTTCTAATAATATCTAACACTGAAATATTTTCACACGCCCCACAATGTCTTTTCTATATTTTTTAAATTTCGATTTTACTCTACAGATAGGTCATCATCATCACTACATATATGTATGTACATATGTATAAATTGGTACATAATAAATTTTAATATACAAATTAATAAAAGCAATTAGATTGATAAAAAGAGGTAAAAAAATGATGATAAAGAATTATCTGTGGAGCCAACGTTCTACAGATACTATTCTTCACTTTTCTTTCATACATGCACATCTACATACATATTCATTTATGCATATGTTTAATGTGAGGAGTAGTAAAAAGAAAAAAGTTATGATTTACTTTATAGATTTAAGGATATCCCGTGATATTCGTACATGCGTACAACTTACTTATGACATTGGTTAAATTTTTGAAACTCTTTTAAAAGGAAATTAAAATTTATGTATAAATTTTAAATCGAGCAGTAACAAAAAAAAAGTGTTCGTTTGTTAACTTTCAATTTCATTTTTTTTTTTTTATTTTATACATATTTCATTAAATTTTTGTTTTAAAAGCAAAACCCTTTCAGTTAAATACAACTTGATAGTATGAGAATGTACTAAAATCGATTTATTTTCAATATGTATGTATATATGTATGTTATATCACATATATATATGTACATACATATAAATTGTTTATACCCATTTCAACAGGACTAACAAAATTTCAGGAAAAAAAAAAAGAAACAATATTTTACTTATTCATTTCTTTACATGTTCCAGTAAATACAGATATAAAGGTACATTCTTATTTTATTTTTTCGTCTTTTCCTTCAACCATCTCCAACAGTATATCATCGTCATAGCTTTTTCTCGTGATTTTTATATACACACTTTTTGTTTTCCTTTTTTAAATTTAAGGATTTTATCAATTGAACACGCGTAGGCATTATTACACTATAAACATAGTTCAAGGATATTTTCTCTTGAAAATTCTACCACGTGTTTTTTTAAGTGTGAATTTCGGTTTACATGTGCTTCAAATTTATTCAATATGGACCACGTTTTATTTTTATTTTATTTTTTAAATTAAACGTAATTTATTTTTTTTTAAAAATATTAGTAAATAAATAATGTAACGTTTTCATCTCTGAAATTACATATAGGTAATAATTTTTTTATAAGACAAAGTAAAATAAATTTTATTTGTATCTATTATGTATCTCATAATTCCTTACATAGACTAGATCAGAAACTAAACTTGAAATTATTTTAATTATTTTTATTGCAAATTTTTTTTTTTTTTTTTTGTTGTGTGGCTCCCACAAGGTGCTAATATAAAATATTTGACTCGAAAACAATTAAAAATTTACGAGACATACAAAATGTATACTATTATCGATTGTGAGTATTTTTTATATTTTTTTAAATTACCACAAATTAAAAAATAACACAACCCCTCTCAAGGCTAACGACAATTATATTGTAATAAAACTTCTCTGTAAAAACTATGAGGCTATGCACATATGTATGTATGTATATATTTTAATTCTGTTTTAATAATGATTTTTTTGGGCACTTGAAAAAATATATTTTATCAAAAAAAATAAAGTTGCGAAATTAATTTTATATTTTACAGGATTTTTATAAATTTTCCATTAAATTTTCAAAAAAATATTTCAGATTTTTTTTTCACATTTCTAAAAATATTTATTCTACGTTACAGAGACGAAATTCGAATTTTTTTTTTTATTATTGAAAAAAGTAGAGAAAAAATGAAATACATAATTTAAGATATTTTTATTTTATTTTAAAAAAAAATATATATAGTTCGTTTAAAACTTTATATAAATTTCAATGGCCAGTTATTATTTTTACCTAGGTTTTTTTTTTTTCAATAATTTTTTTTATGTTTTCTATAAATAGCCATTTTAAGTATTAAATAGCACATACATGTAAATATTAAAATATATACCTACATTTTTTTCTCATTTGTATTGGAAAAAAAAAATATCGTATTGTTCAGTGATTATTGCTTATCTTACTCGTATTTTGAGAAAAAAAAAAAAAATAAATAAAAAAAAAAAAAAAAAAAAAATTTATAGTTTTCCTTTGTTTTGTTCACGTTAATTTACATGTGCAGTACTATACAAGGATTGTGACTGACGTCAACCAAAAAAGTTTTTTTTTTTTTTTTTTTTTTTTTTTTTTTTTTTTTTTTTTTTTTTTTTTTAAATAAATATCAAATATGTAACTATACCTATATAATATGTATGTAGATAGATACTTAGATATATTAGGGGCTAATATGGCAACTCGATCTGTAAAAATCTTTTGTGCCGTCCCGTGCTTTTAAATATTTAATTTTTGATAAATCATAAAATGCTATTAGAAAACAAATGCACACATTAAATAATTAAATACACCTTTGAGCTCTGAATAAATGATTCTCTAATTTTTCATTCAATTAAATTGCAAAATTAAACTTAACAAATAACAATGTCCAGACAAAACATTTGTTTAAAAATAAGTGTAAAAATTTTTCTTGCTTTAAATTTGTTCAGTAAAAAAAAAAAAGTGATGATAGAAGTACATTTTTTGAGTATGTATTAATTTTAGGTCAAAATAATAAAATTAGAAAAATACTTTACATTAAAATAATTAAATAATGAATATTGCTAGATAAATAAAAATTAAAATCTACTTATATTTTTCTATTTGCATCTGGTTTTTTTTTTCTTTTTACAGTAAACACATGTAAGATAAAATATTGAATAAACATTGAAAACGTTTTGATACATGATTTTGTAAACATTTTAAATGATTGTTTTATATTTAATACATTTAATACATTTTCTATAGAGTATTCAAATTGAAAATAAAAACGATTTCATACAATGAAATTTCTTGAAATAGCTATATAAATCTTTTTTAAAAATAATGATAAACCCCATACTCAAATTATTGTATATATTTGATAAATAATTAATTTTTTTTATTAAATTTTTTCTCTATTTTATAATTTTTTTTTTTTTTTTGTTCCACAATTAAAAATCACTCAAGAGTAAAGAATTCCAATGGACGAGTAGTTTTCATGATGTCTGAACAATTGAAGAATAGATAATAATAAAATTTCTTAAATCACTTCCTTTTTAAAAAAAAAAATTAAATAAAAGAGAATTAGATAATTGAGTTAATTTTAATATAATTTATTTTTTCTTATGTACATATGTGTATAGTATATGTAAATGCAGAATGCTATTAAGGTGTTTATTTCAACTGGTTTTAAAATAATTGATACAAAATAAAATTTATATACAGCTATCTACATTCCATGATAAATATTAAGGAATCACTAAAAAAAATTTGTATACTGATGGACTTATTCAAAAAATAAACTTTTAGTCGTTATCAATTTGTTTAATAAGCACATACATATAACAAGACAGGTATATAATTTTAATTTTTTTTCAATTTCACAGTTTTTCAAAAATATAGCTATGTATATACATATTATTCAAAATACACACATGTATATCTGAACACAGCCATAAGTGAATGACAATGAGTCATTGACATAAAATTCATTTATGAAACGTTAGTTCTCTCATTTCATTTAAATGGAAAGTTCACACGAAATTTTCTGCCTTTGTCCGAGGGGTCAATGAAAACGATAAAATAGAAAATGGTAAAATATACAGGAAAGAAAAAACTACACACTCAAAATAAATTACATTTTACAGTCTATGTTTGTGATACGTGTTTTGATTGTATTATTCAAAAAAGATTGAATTCTATATTATTTTTTAAATAGCTTAAACTGCAGAATTCTAAAATACACAAAAGATGCATTGAATTAAAATCGAAAATTCATGTTTTAAATTTTCTCAATAAAATATTCTAAAACGTTACAAAAGATTATAAAAATTTAATAGTTGAAAAACAAACTACCATATAAAAGTGCAATTTATCTGTGAATCAGAAACTAAAAGAAAAATAATAATAACAACTTTACACTATAAAATCACCTATCTACTATCTAGTAGGTATTTATATGAATCTTTGATTCTGGTTCCTTCTAGCGTCTTAAAAATATTTTCTATAAAAAGAAAAACAAAGTAAAATATTTTCTTGGTATTACATATAACGTCTTTGTCGTCGTTTTGATCTACAAATAAATGCACTCAAGATGGTTTTACGCGTGAGCGTATCTAGAAATAATATCTCAACTACAAAACCAACAGAATCCATCCATACGATATTACTAATGATGATGATGGCGGCTCCATGGCCTTCATCGCGGCCACTTGACTGAACGAAAATATTATTCATCATGAAAAATTTTCAGTTTTATAAAAAAAAAAGATTCAAATAATGTTCCTTAGAGTCAGAAATATGTATTCATCATACGGACCATTAAATACATACATAAAATCACAATGAGAGGAGATCTGTGTGAGTCAAGCTGGCATGGCAAGTAAGGAAAACTGGCAGGCAAACAACCTTCAATGTCGTCGCCCTCACTTTTCAGAAAAAAATAAAAATAAAAATAAATAAAAAATAAAAATAAAATGTTTACTTGCACTCAATGAGTTTTGTTTTTTCCCTTCCTTGATTTCTTTTATTAAATTTTATTATAATTTTATATACTTATTTTTTTTTATATTTTACTTGACTCGAGCGATTATATTCAAGTAACTTTTTTTTTTTTTTGGAATAATTGCGGTTAATGCACTTTAAAACTCACAACTTAATAACGTGATGATGATGATGAGAGTGGTTTAGTAAGCACAAGTAATGCAACATCAGTAAACAAGATTTAAGGAGATTTTTGTAAGAATAAGCTACTTGAAAAATAATATTTAAAGAACTTTGTAGAATATTTTTCTCTCATTTCTGTTTTTATTCAAATAGCTAAAATATTTGTTTTTTTAAAACCTTGATTTTTCGTAGTCGAGATATTTTCCTGTGTTTTACAATTGAAAAAAAAAATTGTCAATTAATAATGATTCAAATGTATTTTTCTCATACAAAAAAATTAAAGTAGGTAATTAAATAATTAAAAATGGGAAATATTACTCATCGTATTTGATTATAATTACACAAGTTTGTTCAAATTAATTCGAAAAATAATTACAGTTAGATAAAATAGGTATTAGAAATTTTTTTTATTGTATTACCTGTTATCTACTTCAAGTGAATTTTACTTTAAATTTACATGTAGGTACTTGTGATTTATTTATAGTACCGATACCGACAGTTCTTTTTTTCATGTACGCAAACCATCAATTTAAGATACAAATAATACATAAGTAAGAAAATAAAACCCCATACACATTGATATTGTTAATTATAATTCATATGTGATTTTTCTTTCCTTTATTAATTTTATTATAATGAACATAATATTCATTTCACATGAAAAACACCACGTAAATTCATTGATAACAGTAAATTCAATTGCAAATAATGCACTTTGTAGTTTACAATACTATTATTGTACCTACATTGGAAAAGTGACGTCATTTCAGATTTCAAAAGAAAATAATAAATCTTGAATGTGAGACAAAAATAAAAATTAAAAAAAAGAGAAAATAATATTGTTGAAAGATACATTTCAGAAAATATCTTAATTTTAAAATATATGTAAGTATGTAAAATTGAAAATTTCCCATATTTTCAAAGTATCTTCTGAACTATATAATTCCCAGCTACACATATGTACATAATTAATCAATAACGAAATTAAATATGAGTACCTACATATTTCTATAGAAAGTGGTCGAACTTTAAAAATCAATGAAATTTAATATTTTAAAATAATTTCTGATTGAATATAAGTTACCTAGTTCTGTAATAAAAGCTAATATAATATAGCAGGAAATTTGTTATAACAGACATACATATGTATGTATACCAGATACATTTTTTTTTTCAACCAAAACGTGCAATAACAGGCTTCAGACTTTTTTTTTTATTATATGAACAAAAATTTTCAGACTCTTTTTTTCTCTGTACACGTAATTGAAAATACGTTAAAAAAAACTAGGTATATAGTCTATTACAATATACAATCAATGTTACATATTATGCAGTTATAATAAAAGTTTTCCTATTTGTAATGAATTTCTTAATAATCACACAACATAACTTCAACTACCCCACTTTATTCTGCACAGTCTATCATATCCAACCTACTCGTGCTTTTCATATTTTTCCTCCATGTTTCCGCCGTTCTCTCATCTATCATAAGTTAAATGAAATGTTTTTTTTTTAAAAATATTTTTGTAAATCTTTTGTCATACTTAAAAAAAAAAACAATAGGTATATACAATATTATATTATTACTTGCCTACCTTGATGTTTTGCTTTTATTTTGTATTCGATACTGAGAGGTGATCGATGAAAATGCAACAATGCATTTTATCGAATGAATAGTTTTTATACAATATACTATAGAATGTACTTGCATGTTCATATTTAGAATTTCCTTTTCAAATACATTCTCATGGCTATTCTAATCAAGCAAACGTGATTTAAGTACAGTCAAGATAGCAAGATGACGATAACATATAAAATACAAACATCCATGATGACAAAACAAATTTTAAATAAATAAATAAATAAAAAATAATAAAAATGATGAAAATTAGACGAAAACTACTATTAATCTGCTCTTCTGCTTGTCAAATATATATAAAAATACAACATGTGTAATTTAACTACCACTAAAGGTTGTACATACACTTATCTACATATGAAAAATTATCTATGATTTTTTTTTTCAATTTGGTTTGCAAAATATAAGCATTATTCAGATACATTTTCTTCTTTAGAATTCTATTAGCATTCATAAAATGATCAAAATATGACATATGTAGATAAAAACT
The DNA here is from genome assembly GCA_939192795.1 of Bombylius discolor. Taxonomy (NCBI): domain Eukaryota; kingdom Metazoa; phylum Arthropoda; class Insecta; order Diptera; family Bombyliidae; genus Bombylius; species Bombylius discolor. Next base: position 26,665,388 of record OW584241.1, on the reverse strand, counting down.
TATATGTATGTATATTTAGTGACATGTTTTTAAGCTTATTCCTGATGGAAATTCTTCTAATCTTCAAATTTAATTTTAAAAAAATCATTAAAAGCAGCTGAGATTCATGATATATCTGTATCTTTGTATGTATTAGAAATGGTAAACTGCCAATATGAATTTTAGTCACTTTTTTTTCTTCTTACGACACACGTTCAGAAGAGTGTCGTACTTTTTTTTCTACTGTGTGGTGTGGCTATAGAAAAAAAACTGCATATTACGATTTACGATTACTAATGACGACAATACGCCACAAAGAAAAAATTGATGCTGAAGTAGAAACATTAAGAAAAATATTATAAATACATAATATATAAAAGCTTTTCAGATATTCTACACAGAGTGATTTTTATTATTATTTACCTATTTATTTATTTTTTTCAACTTTATTACTTTTTTTTTTTAATGAATTTGTATTATAAATTTTTGTAGTGTGTTGTATTGATCAAAAACAGAAACAAGTCACATATTTTTACTGTGTATTTTACAGCTATCTAACTATAATATGCTATCTAAAATATAAAGAAAGCTATATAAGAATATATTTAAAATACAACAAATTGAGGTCAAGTTTTCAGTATAACCTACTTTTGACCTACATAGCATGGAAATTACAGTATTTACCCAATTATTTTTTTTTTCTTGTTTATTGTTTTTTGTTACTGTGTTTCTTAAACAAAAACATGCATACATATGTGTATATACGTACGTATATGTACGTTATTTGCTAAATTATATTTAATAAATTAACAAAAAAAAAAAAAAATTAATAAAGTATAGCAATTTTTCAATGAATTAATTATAAATTAATAAATTTCAATGATTTTATTTTATTAAATGCAATAAATTTTATTTCAATACCATAATTGTATTTAATAAAATAAAAATTATTTTTTGCAGTCCTAAATTGTCATAACTATATCTACATAAATGCGAGTACATACATACATAACTATTGTTTAAAAAGTAATTGATATATCAAAATTGAAGAAAAAACAGGTACCTAAACATACATAGTTAGTCGAGTTGCAATGATATAACATGCATTAAAAATTTAGGTGTATCACGTTTATAAGTTACACATTTATTTTTTTATTTCTTAGGTTTCCCTACTGTTTTTATTTTTACAACTAGTTTCAAGTATATTTTTGATTTTTGAGATACAGTTTTTTTTTCAAATTTTAGATACGTTATCTAACAAATGGCTATGACTAAAATATTTATAAAGTAAAACATGTTATTAGTCATGAAATTGTTTTCCCAATTATTAGAAAAAAATCTTATAATAATTTGAGGTAAATGAACTAATATTAAAATCTTTCTTTCACTGCCCGTTTTACTCTTTCATATGTTAGCGCATATGTTTCAGTAAAGGGATAACGTCTAGTCTAATTAAATTTAAATGAAAAAATCGTTAATAAGGATTTTGTATTGTTAAAATTTTTATTATTCTTGTATTTTAAGTAGCTCAGTTTTAAATAATGACACATTTGGTTGTCATTTGTATTTCCAACTCAATCATTTTTATTTTTCTACAATTATTTCAACTTTTTTTTTACTAATTTTCAAATGTAAAGGAGAGGTATAAATTTCATCCTTAAAAAATTTTAAATTTAATTTAACATTCAACAAAAATTAAAAATCCTGCCAAATGGATTTTTAATTAGAATTAAAAAAAAAAACAGAAAAAGAAAAAGTTCTTCAGTGTTAATACATACTCAGGTATCCCAAAAACCTATTATGATGTCTAGAGTACTTTTTCTAACACTTTAACCATACACCATTTTACTTGTTTCTTCTTTTCTTAATGCCTATTTTCATTTTATTGAACTCAATAAAATCAAAAATACATAGCATGCGTGCAACATAATTCCATAACAATTTTTGTTTTTTTGCTCGTTTAGACTCATACTAGTTTGAATTCCATCTTTAAAATCTAAGAATTCTCTACATTTTACAATGTACAATGCATTTTATTGGTAGAAAGTGTTGAGAAAGATGTACTAAAAATTCTACATATGAATTTTGTTGATAAATGTAAAAAAGCAAATAAAATCAATAAAGTGGATGTCGTACAGTCAGGTAGGAATGTTGTTAGGTCTTTATTCAGAAGAATATCAAATTGCTTACAGGTATAATATAATAATAATCTAAAGTTGCTCTTAATGCTCCCATTGCTGAGCTGTTAACATTCCATTATTTTGTGGTCATCAACAAAAATTTTAATTTTAAATTGAATTATTGAATTAAATCATTTCAAATGTAGTGATGATGCTTTGTTAAGATTTATGCAAACCTAAATAATGTGGCAACATTGAATAATTAAGGAAACAAATCTGATTACTTTTAGAAGAAAAATAAATAGGGAGTATGTATGAAATGAAAATAGATTTAAAGCTTATTTTTAATAAATATGTATAAGATATATCTACGTATATGTACATATTTAAAAGTATGATTGGAATTTTATTTTTTTTAAACTCCACAAAAAACAGCTATTTGGCTTAATTTGTAGCCCAGTTTATCAAACTAAAAATTATTACTTGAAACACAATTACAAGAAGTAAAACGTACATAAAAGAGATGGAAAATTATTCTTCTAGACTCCCCTATTTACCCATCCATGATCCCCATCCCATCTAACAAATTCCAAAGTCAAACCAGCATCTCTTCAGTCTTCTCAAATTATAAAAAAAATTATTTTGAGTGAGAGAGAACGTTTCATTATCCAATTTTTATTGAAAAAGCAATGTTTTTTCTTCCTTTCTAACATAATTCAAGAGTTATTGGTATCGCGAGTTCAATTTAAAAAATCGTGTGTATATTACAAATTACAATATACATATAAGCAAGCAAATTAATATAAAATGTATGACGGCATATAACAATATAAAGTGAAGAAGATGATTCGTTGTGTCGTCGTTTTCGTGTATTGTTGTTGTTTTATTAATTAAATTTTTCATGAATCATTAAAACATTTTATTCATATTAAAGTCTATCTTTTCAATCGAATCAATTAAAAATTAAATTCAGAAAATAGGTCCTTTGAAAAAACAAAAATATTTTCCAAGAAAATTCACTTAGGTAAATTGAACATAGGAGAAAAAATTTAATGATTATGTATCCCCTAGAAACACATGCGCGTATCTTTCGTTTAAAAAAAAAAATCAAGTACATAAATACACTATACAGCAAATATCTCAACTATGTATGTACATACATACTTTTTGTTATATAGCGATTTTTTAGTAGGGTACCTCAAAAAAAAGTACACATTAAGGAAATTGAAATTTATTGTTAATAGAAATGATGACGATGACGCTAATCATATACCAGAATAAAAGCAAAAAAAAGAAAAAAAATCAATTTTTTAAATTGCTTGCTTATGCATGGGAAATTTTGGAGAACGAAAATCTAGTTTGAATCACTTTATCATCTGTTTAAAAAAGATGGAAAAAAAAATGTGTGTGGTCGTCGGTTTGCGCACCAATAAAATTTCTTTGTTCCTTTTAAATTCACTTGTTTCGACTTAGGAGGACTGCAATTTAAGGGACTTTGATTGTGGAAAAAACAGTTACACAGTAGATTCAAGAAATTTTTTAAAATTTTCATTTAATGTCGAAAACTACAAAAAAATCCTGCAGTCAATTTAAATTTTATTATTTTTTTTTTTTTAGTTCACTAAAAATAATATTTAAAATATTTTTCCACCGTCTTTCATAAATATGTTAGTATTTAATTATGAATTTTTTTTTTCTAAATAAATTTTACCACAACCTAAAATTTACAATAAATTTTAAATCACAAAAGCTATAATCCCCATTTTGTTTTTTCTTCCTCACACGACAGACAAAAAAAACCTTTTTCCTTACTGCTCGATTTTTTTTCACTCACATTTCAATTTTAAAATATTCAACCAATTGATTTTTAATTATAATAAATAAAATTTATACAAAATATAACTTAATTTAATTAAATAAAATATTAAAATTGTATTTTAAAATATTCTTACTTTAAAAATCACCTCACGGGCCGATCTCTAGATGAATATAAAATAAAATGAAGAAATGGATTCGGCCTCGGCCTTTACTGTTACTATTATATTACTAGTATACTCGATTCGGATTTGAGATTCGAGAATTTCAGTACTGTGGAACAAAGAAGTTGCCAGATAGGAGAAGTTTTTGATATTTTAGTTAATTTTGTCTTATACCAAGTCCTAGTATTTAAAAACAATTTTTTTTATGCTTATTGTATTATCTATCTATCTAAATATATCAAGAAATGTATGTAGAATTGAACAAAAACTAATTAACGGTGACTAAAATTTTGACTTATAACTCAAATTTTTCAGATTTGGTGTGTTCAAAGAAGTTAAATGAAAATAACGTAAATGTAAGATTGATGACAAGTGACAGAAGGACGGGTGTCTCACAGACGGGTTCCATATTCTTATTTTCGGAAGCGCAGGTTCCTGCCGTTTCGAAAAGGATAAAATATTCATGTCAGGAATCTGGATAAGGGGGTTTTAAAATTTAATGTCACACATAGTGCGAATTCCCACTGCAGGAAAAACTCCGAAATGATTTCTAGTAAATAGAAATATCACATGACATTACGTTCAAAATGAAATGTCAAACTTAGAGTCCACCTTCAACTTTCTTTGGCTTTTTTTTTCTTATTCGATCCGTCATCTCGTTGTGAATCATCTGTTATTTGGTTTTCCATTTTTGTGTGGTGATTATAAAAAAATAATTTTAAGCGTAGAAAAAACAATTAAGATATTTAATAAAGTAGTTTTAATAATTATAATAATTTTTTTTTTATTATTGAGTAGGTAATAAAAATTTTCAATAATTAAAAATGAGTTTTTTCGGGAAAATGTTTGGTGGTAAAAAGGAGATTGCTCCAAGTACAGGCGAGGCAATACAAAAGCTTCGTGAAACTGAAAATATGCTTATTAAAAAACAAGAATTTCTAGAATCAAAAATTCAATCTGAATTGGCATTAGCAAAAAAACATGGTACAAAAAATAAAAGAGCTGCTATACAAGCACTTAAAAGAAAGAAGCGTTATGAAAAACAATTGCAACAAATCGATGGTACATTATCAACAATTGAAATGCAACGTGAAGCACTTGAAAGTGCTAATACAAATACAGCTGTTTTAACAACTATGAAAAATGCTGCAGATGCATTAAAATCAGCTCATCAAAATATGGATGTAGATCAAGTTCATGATATGATGGATGATATTGCTGAACAACAAGATGTTGCTAAAGAAATATCAGATGCAATTTCAAATCCAGTAGCATTTGGACAAGATGTCGATGAAGATGAACTAGAAAAAGAATTGGAAGAATTAGAACAAGAGGAATTAGATAAAGAATTATTGGGTGTTGGTGGTCCAAGTGCAGAACTTCCAGAAGTTCCATCAGAAGAAATTAAAGAAAAGGAAAAGCCTGTAGTTGCTAAACAAAAGAAAACAAAGGAAGATGAAGATTTAGATCCTGCAATGAAGGAATTGATGGCCTGGGCTGAATAATTATTCCAACAAAAATAAACGTATATATACTCTGTAAAATTTTACTAAACTGTCTTATGTTTTCTCTATTCTGTAGAAATTTTACCAAAAAAAAAATATATATATATATTTCTGTACATTTTAGTCAAAAATATGAATTTTGCTTTTCAATTTAGAACTCACTAATATTTTCTTTTATTGTTGAATTTATTTTTTACGGCAGAGCTTAATAAATAAGTAAAAAAAACCCAATGCTTTGTGTTTTTTCTATCCTTTCTGTTTTTCTTCTCATTCTCATTTAACGTTTTCCAATTCTTTGTAATCGGACTAAATTCAAGTATTATACATAAAAAATAACGAAAATTAAACATATCAGATCGATAAAAATGAGTTTATATAAAAAAGGAATTAAATATGTATAAATAAATAATTAACAAATATTATAAAATAAAAGGAATGATTGCATAACGTTTTGGATAATTTTTAAAATTTTCTTTGTACCATTTGTGTGTCAACCAAGCAGTCTCGATCTAAAATCAAAGGATATTTTTTAAAATCTAGGCTATTAAATAATTCAATAATCAAAGTAGCTTTAAAATATGTGGTATTTTCTTACCTGATTAACTATCACCCAAAGTACAATGTACCTCCAAGTAATACTACTTGATATTATTCCATACAAAGCAACATACATGACAATTTCAAAAAACATATGAGGTGATGAGATCCATTCAAAATATCCACCAATTGGTAATAAATGTTTTTCACTTGTAATATTACCGTTTCGATCTTTTCGAAGATTAACCAAAATTAAATTTGATTTATATTGATTAATAAAACCATATAAAAATATCAGAATACATAAATATTGAAAAAATGTAATTTGAGATACATTGAATCCATTTATTAATGAACCTGAAATGTAAAATAGCAAAGTGATTTTTTTATTTTAAATTTCATAGTAAAATATTTACCTTTTACGAAACCTTCACAATTTGCCAATGTTGCAGAAATTGCACCAAAATAATGAAGATAACCCACAATATAATGTGATAAATTTATTTTGCCATTTGATGAAAATATTTGAATATATTGTGTTTCATAAAATCTTCTAGAACATTGTAATGTTAATAATGTAATAACGATTAAACCTGATGTTGAATTATAAAGTACTGATCTATTATATTTTTCGCCATTGTTTGCTATAAAGTCGAGAAATTTTAATACAAATACAGGTGGTTCTAAATAAAATATTATTGTTCTCAATGCTAAAATTAATGCTGTCCATGACCAAATTATTGCAAATAAGTAGAAATGTTTGAACCACGATTTCGGTAATTCTATTAAAGATATCAATAAATTTCCATTGCCTTTATATGAAAATTTACCATAACGATATGATTGACTTATGAACTTTGGAACTGATGATTCAAAAAAATTTAATAAGCCGCCAAAAATTGCGATAGCAATTATAAAATTAATAAATACTAAATCTAATATATTAATTATCATTTTAATTTCTGAATCAAATCAAAATTATTTACGTACTCAAAATTTGAAATGAACGAAGTCCTGTGAAGAAAATGCTATCTAACCGTCACCGAAGAACAAGTAGCAGCCATCAGCTTTCACCTTTCACTTAATTACAATAATTACTTCAACGCCAAAAATAAATAAAACACCACAAATGACAGTTCTACTTTCTACTTTCTTTTTTTGAAATCAAAAGTTGGCAACAGTGATTTTGTTTTTTGTAAACAAATGGCAAAATTGAAAATCGAATGTGGGAGAAAAGTGAACTGTTGTGGCTACGATTTACGAATTCAATTTGTATATTTTTTATTTTGTTGGTGTTTTTATTTCAATTTATTATTGAAACATGTAAAAAATTATTAGCTATTTAAAAAATAATTCAAAAAGAAATGTGTTGAACTGGATAACAGAATTGGATTGAAAGTTCTGAGTTGTTTTGAAAAATTAGGTTAGGTGAATTTATCAAAAAATTTTTTCCTTATAATATTCAAAAAATGTTTCCTTTTTATTTATTTATAGAGAGTTACCTCAAATAAAATGGAATCAAATATAACTACAGATCGCAATGAGTTAATACGACATTTATTAATAAAACGCTATTGTAGTCGTATGCGTTTAATCCGTGCACGTCGTAAATTAACACAAAAATGTATTATGCAAAAATTTTTACAATATCAACAGGCATCACATAGATTATTTCAATCATATGCCAGTACAATTTTAGAATTGAATCCTCCATCAGAAAAATTCTTTGATACTGCATCATTTTTTTCATCAACATCAAAACGAACTAAAAGACATCGTAGTCGTGTGTTAAAAAAATCACAGTATTGGTGGAAAAATAAATTTCCAAAATTAAATGATGATGAATTTTATAAATTTTTTCATGTTAAACGTGATTTTTTTAATAATTTATGTAAATTATTAAATGATAAAATTGCACCGTTACCATTGAATCAGCATCAAAACAGTATTATTGAAGCAACATCAGTTGAAAAACAAATTGCATTATCATTATATAAATTATCACATAATTCAAGTTATAAAAAAACTGGTGATATATTTGGTTTACATCGTACAACAGTACATAAATGTTTTCATAAATTTTTAGGAGAATTAATTAAATTATATGATTTAGATAAATTAACTGCTAACGAATGTCATCAAATGAATGAAAAGATATTAAAAAAACAATTAATTCATATATCAAATGGAATTGGTGTTTTAGTTCGTATTACATTTACATCTGGACCAAATCGTACACCATTTGATACACTTGGTGTAGTTGATACCGAAGGAAAGTAAGTTTTTTTTTTTTCCAGAAAAAAAAAAACAAAAACTTGAAACAAATTTTAATGATTACGTTTTTTTATTTTAAATTATAGATTTCACTTTGTTCATATAACAGAAAATTTAAAAAATGACAGTTTTTATATAAAATTGGATGCCCTATGTAAAAAGGTAATTCCTTTATAATTCTTTTTTTTAACGACTCATTTATTTTTTTTCCCATACAGAATCATCCCGGCAACGTATTTGATTCAAGTCAAAAATATTTAATAATAACTGATCAAATATTACCAGATATTGATTGTATTCTTAATAAAAAAGAAATACAAAATTCTCCAGAAGATTACGAATTACATAAGGATATTGATACTATATTGAAATACGAAGAAAATGCTGTACGAAAAATAGCTGAAAGATGGAATATACTTACACAAAATTTAGAATTTAATTCAGATTTTATACCATTAATTATAAAATCATGCATTATATTACATAATTTATATGAAGATTATTTAATTAAAAGTGGTCTTGAACATCAACCAATTGAACCTTTTGATGAAAATCAAATTTACAAAGATATTCAAAAAAATATCAACAAATGTAGAGAAGAAGATGAAGAAGAAGAAAATTCATGTGAAGAAGACAATTTTGGTGATAATAATGATAATGATACTGATGAAGTAGCTCATGAAGATAATGAAACAAATGAACATCATGATATTATAGAGCCAATTGAAATAGACGATGAAGTTATTGAGGAGTTTCTAATTGATGACGATGAAGAAGAAGAAAATGTAAATTACGAAGAAGCTAATATTTTTGATGGAAGTGAAGAAACATTTAATAATTCTCCCATAAAGAAAGAACCTGTAAGTGAATGAAAATTATAAGAAAATGTCATTGTGAATTTTCACAAATATTTGTGAAAAATAATAAAACAACATGAAATTTTTTTTTTTTTTCAATTTTATAAAAGATAATTTTATTACAACAATTATTTTTTAAGTAGACAAGAAATTTTCAAAAAATTTACAAGATGACACGCAAGTGCAAAAGAAGAAAAAATATATAAACAACTACAAAATTTCTTATTGTTTTTTTTTTCTTCAAAAACTCATTCATATAACTGTTAATTTATGTATAAATTTTCTGGTCTTGTTCTCATTTAAATAGAAAACTGAAAAAAAAAAAAAATAAAATATTTTTATTACTATTATAATTCTAAAGACATAATTATTATGTACTTACCTATATGGATATCCTTGAGCTTTCGATCTAAATACAGATAATAAAAGTGAAAAGAAAACTATAAGTAAAACAAGTCCAATAATAGCCATTATTCGACCTTTTCTCATGTCTGTTTGTGAACCAGATTCAGTTAGAAGAATCATCCCAAGAACAATCATACCATCTGAAGAAAAAGGAATCATTTTATTTAATTTATATTTAAATTTGTTGAAAAAAAAAAAACAATAAAAATACTTACTAAGGAACATAACAATATAAGTTTCAATAACAAGTTGTCCTTGTGAGGAACCATGAATATATGCAATACCACCACCAGCACTTTTATGTACTAATGGTGGACTTCTAATATGATTCCACATTTGACCAGATACCATTGCAAAACAGAATAAAACAGCTAATGATGCCCATAATTGTTTATTATAAAGGAACTCTAAATTATTACGTCTTAAATATAAGAAACCACCTAATAATGCACCCAAAGTTATAATTGCAACTGTACCAGAATAATTTGGTGGTCTAAAAACTCGTATTTGTATATCAGTACGTTCATGTACAAATTTTGCAATTGCTTCAGCTGAAAAGCCTACACGATGTATATCCATTGTATCTGGACCTTTTGGTTTACCTTTAGCAGGGAAATGCATAAAAACTGGTGCTGTATTTAAACGTAACATTTGAAATACATCTGATCCTTCATCAAAATCTACCATTGCGAAAAATAATTTATTTGAATAAATTGGTGAATAACGATATGAATTAGCAACAATTGTAAATTCATCATGTGCTAAGCGGCAAACAGCACATTGTCTAGCTGGTGCTAATGCTGTTAACATAATTATTATTGAATAGTTACGTGGTGATTGTTTAACATATTCACGAAATTTTTGACCATTAAATTTAAGGACGGATTTTTTAAGGCTCATATCAAGAAGATTTTGAACCTTTTCACTGAGTGTTAAACCCTGAAAAAAAACATGTATAAAACCGAAATTAGATATTTACAAAAATTTAATGACGTGTAGTCTTTTGATTGAAAGACTTATAGATAGTTAATTAGTTTCTTCAATATATTTACCTTTTGTTTGCTTTGTGCATCCGTTAAAATTAATAGTGTACATGCAATAAATGCATAAACCAGCGTTAGCCTTAGCAATTGCATTTTATTAATTTTAAAAAATATCTGTGTAATTAGAAATTATTTCTGGAAGAAGTATCTCACACCGTCCACACACCAAAACGTTAACCACCGCAACCGCTGTCGATGACAAAATACAGTGTTATAGTGAATCTAAAAATTCCCTTCATTTTGCATGAAAATTTCCATTTTGATTTTTTGCTAGAAGAAAATTTAAAAAAAAAGGAAAATTTATTAATAATCCATAAAATTATCGTATTATCAAGCAAAATATTTTAAGTTAAAACTTAACAAATTTAAATAAGTTAAAGAAAAAAAAAATTCTGAGAGAATTATTATTTTTTGAGTCGCCAACACTAGAAAACTGACAGTTTCGTAATGTCTGTCTAAAAGTGGTAAATAATAAATATACTATATATGTAGTTCAATTCAACCAGGTTGGTAATTGGTATTGATAGCGCGCGAATCTGTGTTACTTGGAATGAAATTTGTGTCTTGATATGAATTAAAATTAAAGCAATTCTAAAATTTTACCGTAAATTTAGATTTTCTCTTGTTTAAACATAATATTGAAAGATCTAATTGGAGAAAAAAACATGAAATTAAAAAAGAAAATAGTGTAGCATTTTTCAGTGAGAAAGAAAAAGCCAAAAAAAGCTTTCATTGAGTTATGTATGGCATTGTGTTTTGTGATTTTTTTTACATGAATATTGTAAAATAAAAAATTAAAAGAGAAAGAGCTAAAAGCTAAAATCATTTGTGATAAGAAAAGTTTTTGTTTTGTGTCTTCTCACCTGTTAGATGATAATGACAAACCAGCGTTGCCACTTAAGAAAATTTGTACCAAATGAATAACATTTTTCTCTATTCTAAATAATTAATACAAATGTAGTTTTTTTTTTCTTTTTTTAAAAATATCTTTCAAATCCTGATATTATTTCATAGGTAAAACAAAATATATATTTTTTCAATTTTTCGAATGTAAATTTCATAAAACACAGTGTTTCTTTTGTTGATGTTTATTATACTTAAATAAAACAAAGTACATTTTCGGTACAGAAAATTTTAGAATTTGGTACATCTTTTTTTAAATGAATAAGTGGCAACGCTGACAATAACACAAATTTAATCGCGCTTTAGGAGCAGTGATGGTGAAAATTAGAGATTGGGTTTCATTTTTATTTAATTTTATTATTTAATTTTTTGCTTATTAAACCCTAATTCAGTTAAAAATAAAAATTCTAAATTATATTGTCAATAGTTAAAAGTAATAATTTTTATAATTAATTAAGTGATCGATTAAAAAGAGTAAATTTTTTTGTTGATGTTGAAAATCGAACATAAAGAGTTCACCTCAAATTTGAAACGTCGTCGTACAAGTGAAGGACGATTGTGCTCTCTGTTTGTGAAAAGGATTCATTTTTTTTTCTTTCATAAATGAATATTAAAAATTATTAAAAATTTTATTTAAAACTTGAATATCTACTTTGAGTTTATTCACATTTTTTTTTGTTTAATTTATAATTGCATTATTTATTAATAGTAGGTGTAAAAAGTGTGCTTGGAAATAAGAACTTTGTTAATTTCATTTAAAAAAAGGACAGTGAAAGTTATTTATTTTTCTAATTTAATTTTACAATTATTATTATTTTTTTATTAACGAATTTTAATTTTAAGGTGAATTAAAATTAGTTTCAAGTTTTTTTAATTAAAATTAAAAAAAGAAAAGAAAATAAAAGGACGTCAAACTGGAGCGATTACCGGAGTACTTACGGGATACGGTCGATTGGTTGATGGGGTAAGTGATTTTAAATTGTTTTTTAGACAAAGTATAGGTATTACTTTTTGATGTTTTTTTTTCTTTCAAAGACTAGAAATAATGATGATGTAATTTCATTAAGATTTGAAAACCAATATTTCTATCCTTTTTTTTTTTTAAATAAAAAATATAGAATTAAATACATTTTGTGCACATGCACTTAGATAAGTTAAATTGTTTATCATTAATTGGCAGTGTGATGTTAATTATTCAAAATTATTGATAACATTACATAAACAAAAGTAAAAGAAACAAAAGAATTCACTAGAAAATTGCAACAACAACATTATGAATTCGTCTTATTTTTTTATTTATTTATTTTTTTTTGCAAAATCCCAGATATTATTAGTTACTAACTGTGTACATACATATACACATAAATTTTGTGCAATTTCTTAAAATAAAATTTTTATATATAACATGAATTATCCTCATGTTTTTCTCGTATAATTTTTATTTAAGAATAAACATTTTAATTTTGTATAATTATTTTTTTTATTGCTTTTTTTTTTTTTAAATAAAAATTCGTTTAGGATAAATTTAGACTAAAAATGGCTCATATGACCTGATTTTGTTGTTGTTTATATATCGTCATCGACGTTGTCGTGGTTATAATTTGAAAAAGAAAAAAGGCTAAAAAAAAATAATAAAAAAAGGTATTGCGATGGAAACCTCTATTTTTGGAACAATGTAATTAAATAGGTACCTATAGCGTATTTTTTCTTCCATTTACCTTTAATTTTACTACTTATTAGAGATACCTGAATAATTATGAGAAGTAAGCAATAATAGCCAATATGTAATTGATAATTCATTGTTTTTAATTAAGTGACATGTTTTATTAATGAATAAAAAATTATCTATTATTTCAAATTAAAATAAAAGTGAAAAAAAAAAAAATCGTAAATTAATTATTTATCTATTTGTTGAACCTACTTGAAGTTGAATTTTTATTGATTTTAATTGGAGATCTATAATGATATTAAATATGTATCTAAGTGTTTGCTATCTCATATCCAATAAAATAAGTAGTTACTACATAATTAAATAAATATCTATGTAGGTACGTACTTATTTTTTTTTCTTCTAATGATGTTGCTATGTCATCGTCCTTGAGCACATATTATGCATGTTATAATACTATGTTTCAGGTATTTTCTATATCTATACTAGGTACTATGCTAAAAAGTGCAATGAACTTTTTCAATTTCATTACTAATTGCTGTGTTTTCATTTTTCACCTTTTTTTTTTTTTGTTAAACTTTAAATTCAGCAGTTATTTTACATTTTGAATTACTTACGTATAATATATAGGCACATACATAATTATGTATATACTTAAATATATCACACATATCAAAGTGTAGATATGGAACTATATATACTAAATACTTACCCTCAGCCTAGTGAAATGATTTTGTTCCATTTCAGTCGTCAGAAGTCAAAATGCATTGCATGAAACCTTATTTTTTTTTGTTTTTTTGATTACCTATTTAAATGTCGTATGATTCAACAATAACAACAATTTTACTTTAAATGGAAAAAGAGAAAGTGCTATATTTTCATTGATTCGATTCAATTCACTTGTGTTAAAATGAGTCAGAAAAGGTGTATTGTGTATAATAATACCCTATGTATCCTTTTCTTATTTGACATTTCTTGTATATTTTTTTTTGTGTATAACCTTTTTGGCTTTTGTGTATAAAAGGAAATTAAAAGAAAAAAGGATAGATTTTTTTATTTCAAGACTTACTTATTTTTAAAGGATTGTTATAATCAGTATGTACATACTGTTTTTAGTCCTTATTAGGTTTTACGTAATAAGTATGAATGATAACTAAAATGTCATGTGATTTTTTTAAGGATATATAGAAAAATTGCCTGAAATAAATATGCTATCTATTTTAAGAAATTTTTGTTTTGTTTTTAATTATTACCTAGTACATACTACTACTGTTATCCTTGATTTTTGTCAAAAATACGTGCTTTTGCTCGTTAAAATGTTTTTTAATTTAGAATTGCGTGAATGAAACGATATTCTGAGTGATAGACATGCCATTGACACGTTCCAAAACGAAACTATTATTGGTATTTGTCATTATAGAATAAAAATATATGCATATGTATATTATATTGAATAGTGTCTTCAATTCTTGAGCGAAACCATACAAGGTACGTCATATTACCTTACATTCAATACCTAAATATTTTAATATTATGTAACTATTTTTGTATACGTTTATTTATTATTTGCTTTAAATATCGAACAAAAAATGTGTAATTATTTTGGGATTTAGGATTTTTTATTTGAAGATGTACTATAATTTTTTCTTTTCAGTTTTTAGCCCCCCTTTTTTTAAATTTAATGTGACTAGGCATAGGGTTCTCTTTTTAGGGAGGGACTATTCTAATACAGCTACTTAAAAAAAAAGATATTAAAGTAATTAATAAATAATGACCGTTAATAAATGCATAATTTCATTTTTTAAGGATAATCAATTTATTAACATGCCAGACATTTTTTTCAAACACCTAGTAAGCAATTTTTTATGCATTCAAAGCAGTAAATTATTTGAAAATAAATTTCTTTTTTTGAATAAATTTACTTCGATTTAAGTGGCAATTATGCAATTTCATGCTGCAATGTGTAATGAGTATCATAGGCACTAGGCAGTAAGCGTTAATCACAAATTCAGACTGGATATTAAAATACATGTAATTACTAACTTATATGTGTTTATATGTACTTTATAGTATGTATACATAACAGTATATTAAAAACTTCAAGAAAAGGAAGTACTTCAAGACCATGTAACTTATAGTTCATTTTTTTTTTTAATTTCACAAATTAATCATTTGCAATTAAAATTTCTATATTTTATTTTTTATTTGTTTCAAACAAATTTTTAGACCATAAACTAGTTCAAATGTTCAAAACATTAATTTAACTAATAAAGAAAAAAATGATACTACATTTTTACTATAGATTGTTTTTTCAAATTGAAACTTTTATTGGTCAATTTTTCTATTTATGTTTTAGTTATGTTATTTTATTCACTGTTGTTATTAAGTATGCATTCAGTGCACAATCATATGTAAAAAAAAACTACAACATAAGACAACGAAAAAAAAACATTAAAAAAAGAACGTCTTTCAAAACTAAAATCCTTGACATTTAATTCAATTAGTAAAACTGCATCAGATACACCCCATATCCAGCCCGTTTTATAAATGTTCTATACACAACTATACCATCGTACTTAGTATGTATAAAACTTGTATTTCTTTTATATATATGCAATATTAAAAAAATTGAAAAAAAAAATAGCTTAATAAATTGTATTTTCTTCAAATTACACACGTTTTATATGCGCACCGATGCAAAACATTGCATTGCATAGACATCACATCAACAACATCATTGTAGTAGGTACCTCTCTAGTTTTTCTTTGGTAATTTTTTTTCCACAGTGTATATTACATTGCGCAAAAAAATAAAATATTAATAAAAAAAATTAACAGGAAAATAAGAAGAAAAAATATGAACTAAAAAAAATAAAATTAAAAATATGTATTTTTTTTGTGTTGTTTTAACGGCAAATAGTCAACAATTAGATTTAACGGAGAAATGTTTGAAAATATAATTTATTATTTTTTTTATATTACAAGTAAATTCTCCTAGGGGTGATTTAGAAAAAAAGGGTTGTGAAATTTAAAAAAAAAAATTATCATTTTTTATATGTGAGTTTTTATAGTAGTAAAAATATCTTTAAGAGAAAATTGTGTGAACAGAGTGTAAATGTGCGTATTGAGCTTAGAATTTAAAAAGAACTAATATAAACTTGAAGATTTAAAAAAATTGAGAAAAGAAAAATAAGTACTGTGAAATATGCTTTGGGCTATTACAAATTTAACAGGAAATAATCGTGTCACAAAAGCATTAGCTGTAAGATATTCTGCTGTACCATTAAGTGATACTGCATCAACAACATCTTCACAATCTGGAAAAGGACCTTCTTCATCACCACATCATGATATTATTTTACCACTTGATGTTGAAGAAACAGTTACTTGTTTCTGCAGGTGAGAAATAATTTTTAAACTTCTCAATCTACTACATTTATCCATGGGAAAATTCTAAAAATTCACTAACAAAATATTTTTCTCTTTGGTTTTTTTTTATTGTATTAATGAAACCAATTAATATTTTAAAAAAGATAATAATCCAAAAGATTTTAATATTAAAAACTTATTTATAAAAGAATTTATGTATTATAATAGAAGTTTAACATAATCTTTTTTTATAAACATGACATTTTTCTCATTTGTACATAGGTATGTATGAATATAATTGTATATACATATACATATGTATAACATATATACATAATCAAAAAGAATTCGATCAATAATTCATAGAATGTAATCGAATCCTTATTTATTGCTTATCTTATTTTCTTGTCAGATATCCAGATAGAATTCGTAAAAGAACAATGTTGGATTTACTGTTTTTGTTTTATATGTATGTATATCAAAAATGTGTGTATAATATCATCTATAAAAACATATGTATGTATAAAATTTTTTTTTCATTCAATATGGGGAACAAAAGCTCTATGGTATTATGACAATCATTTCTACTTTATTTATTTAACTATTTTTTCGATTTCAAGTGAAATTTTCATTTATTAATGGTTACAAAAAATACAGTGAGTAACAAAAAATCTTAAGTAAAGATTATTTTTTTATAGTTTAAATCGAGATTCAAAGTAATTTTTTATATGTTACAAAATACAAACTAATTACTATACTAATTTGCAAATGCCCTATAAGTATTTATTCGAACTAGAATTTTTATGAAAATTATGAACTATGAGTATGATATACGAAGTAGAAGTGTCACTTGAATTTTGTGTCAAACAGTGCTGTTATACTCGTACATACATATACGTAGATAGTAATATTCAGAAAAAACAAACATAATAATAGAATCTGTCTTTTGTTTGATATTTCTTTTATGTAATTTTTTTTTTTTTTGCATTAGTTAGTTCAATTGTAGTAATTTTT
The DNA here is from genome assembly GCA_939192795.1 of Bombylius discolor. Lineage (NCBI taxonomy): Eukaryota > Metazoa > Arthropoda > Insecta > Diptera > Bombyliidae > Bombylius > Bombylius discolor. The sequence goes on along the minus strand of OW584241.1, from coordinate 26,647,735 downwards.
ATTCTCATGAATTTAATATGTATTAGATTACTATAGAAAAGAAGAAAAAAATTGTACATAATGGTCAATAAATGACAATAATTATTATGACAATGAAACAGCAAGATACTTTTACTAATTATGAAATGAAAGCAGGTCTTTTAAATGGAACAAAATTGTAAAGCATTTTTTTTTTTTGTAAGTAGTTATGTATAGCATATACATATTCAATTGAGATATTAATTTTCATTGTTATTTTTTCCTTTTTTTTTCAATACATATTTCATTTGTCGATTCATTGTAATTCGTTCGATATAGGCGTAAGTAATATATATTTTTTTTTTTTCAAATAGATCTTGAATGTTTTCTAATTTTAAAACGACATTTGAATTTATATAAACATTATTTTAAATTTAAATTTAAAAATAAAATGAAAAATAATAATTATAGTAAATATGTATGTATGTATGTAAGTATTTTATACTTTCTCAAAAATAAAAATTCTACTAAAAAAATTTTAACTTGCATTAATTTTTTTCCTTTCTTATTCCCATTTCTCATCAAAATCAAATATTTATTCAGTATATAAGCATAATAAACTTATATAAAGGTCTGGGCATACATACATATATACAAATCTCGTTATAATAAAAAATTCATTTTTTCTTTTTCATATTTTACAGGATATTACCCAAAAGTCCATTTTCCATGGATCGTTAGAGAAACCAAATAGCCATAATCTATATCTTCACTTTTTCAGTTAAGTTAAGAGAATAAAAAAAAAAAAGCTAACTTTCAGCAAAAATACATAATATATACTGCGTTATACCACCAACGGAAAACATTATACAATTCTTAATATATGAGAAAAGTATTCGAAAGTTTCGAGAAAAAAAAAAAAAATAAGGAAATAAAAAATAATAAATAACTACTCATAAAGATCATTCAGTACATAAATTTAAAAAGAAATGTGTTTTCTACTGAAAAAAAAAAAATATAGGTACATTGGAAAATAAACTAACAAGTAAGGCATTTGAATGAATAAAAAAAAATTGCAATATGTATACTTAATATGTAAGATGTATATGTACGATAAAATATTTATTATGATACTTATTTTTGTGTAATATTAGTAACTAAGAAACAAATTTTCAAGTCTGTCTAGTCACTGTTTTTTTTTTCTTCTAAAAATTCTTTTTTTAACTTCTTACAAAAAACATCATATGCCATACGATTATTCGGATTTTGTTGCGTATTAATAATTTAAAAATAAAATACATATATTTTTTTTTTTCCTTCATCTAGATACTTTTTTGTATTTATTACACACTCAATGATTAAATAATGAAATTTCTATCAAAAACCAAAAAAAAAAAAAAAATACATAATATGAAATGAAATCAAAATGAATGATTTTATAAAAAATATAATTATTTATTTGTTTAAAAAGAAAAAGATTTAGTAAAAGGAATAAAAAAAAAATATAATATTTTTTCATGCGAAACGATAAATTACTCACAAAATATAATACAAAAACTTTATTGTTGTGTTGTGAGTATGTGAAAAAAGGTTGATGAAATTGCAAAATTTTCATACCGAAAGAAATTCATTTTACATATTTTTTATTTATTAATTTTTTTTTACTCTACATAATTTTATTTATTTTTTATTTTTTGGATTTTTTTAAATTCACGGTACTGTGGATTTATTGAATTGAATTGAAATGAGAAAGGAAAAAAATACACTTTTTTTTCATTGTGTTTTCACAAATCGTATTGATTTTATTGGTAAATTGCCTATCATTAATAATTTTTCTCCTTTGTTTATTCTATATAATAATTAATTTTGATAAAAAGTATGAAACGACACAAAAATAAGAAACAAATATTTTTTAACATGGTGAATTTGAAAACGTGGTACAAATTGTTCGCCCCTGAACCTGTACATTCATTCTGAAGAGTGTCAAACTAATTTCATTTTGACATTTTTAAAATTTTATTTATCTTTTATTTTTTGTACTTTTCTCTTAGATAAAGTGAAAATTTTGAAAAACTTTTTAATATGAAAAATTCAATTTTCTTCTGTACCTTAGCCAGCTATTTATTAATATTTTTTTTTAAATTTTAGTTTTGTTTCGCTCTAACATGAATGCAACATGATAATATGTATGTATATTTTATAAACTTATAGATATATATAGTATAACTATTTATAGAAGCAATACTTTAGTATCTATATCAAAAAAGTAATAATACATTAGAACTTTCCTTTTTAAGCCCCCATGAGAAATGAAAGTTTGAAAGTCAGCAAAATTCAATTATAAGTTTATAGATTATATGTATAATATTCCTTTATAAAGGAAACATTTATTTTGTGTTTCATTATGTTATTATAGATATACACAGTGTAGTCACGATAAAATGAACATCTAAAAAAGTATTCAAGCTGAGAATTTTTTTAATTAGATAAAAACAAAAGTTACCAGTCTCGAACCCTTTTAAAATTTTTTTTTTATTTTTGTTTTCATGATTAAGTATCTTAAGTTTGATTTTCTTGTTTTGAGGAAAATGAATTTAAAAATGTATTTGCATCTCTAAAAAAGAAGAACAACAACATAAGCTGATGTGTAAAACCAAAGAGTTTCACATAGAGAAGAGCTAGAGATGCGGAGATTGAAAAAATGGGAACTTTTGATGTTATATCACGAATAAATTGAAAAACCGAATTAGACTTAAAACTCAAGTCAAGACTCATGAGTCTACCATATCCAGAAAACAGCTTCAACTTCACAATGCTATCAGCATTTAAAAAAAAAAAGAGAATTAAAATTTTTTAAATCTAACTGAAATCATCTTCTCTTTAAAGTTGAAAAAAGGAAGCATTTTTTGGTGATAAAATTAAATAATTTGAAATATTCACACACATAAGTAGTTAAAATAAAATAACTAATATATAATATGTTAACGGAATCCCTTACATATTCAATTATTTTCTCGTTCACTTTATTTTTTTCTTTCTTATTTTTAACAGCAGACTATATTTATCTTATTTATTTTCTACGAAATTATACTTTTTATTTTTATCTTTTTAATTTTGATACTTGAACTTTTACGTCTTGCGTCCTGAGTCTCCAGTATGAAATATTTAATCATGAAAACACAGATTTGTTCGCTAATTATAATTGATTAAAGATGATTAATATCAATAAAGCGCTTTCCCTCAAACCAATAATGAGCAAAAGAAAAAAATCAAAGAAATATCGTAGAAAGAAAACTGAAATCAGTTCATGTTATAGCGAGTACACTGTAAAATAATATTTTAATACTTACCTTTTATTCCACTTTTATTAATCGCTTTTCTTTGAATATATTTATATGTATATGTACATATTTGAATATTCATCCTCTATTTTATTATTCTTCAATGTTTTGAATTCTTTTCTAAATTCGATAAAATAATTTTGAAAATTTTGACTTACTGAAATTACTAGATTGTATAATTCTGTCTATTATTAATTCTGAAAGTATCAACAATACAATGCAAAAATTGTCTGTTCATGATATAATGTATATATACACCTATATTTTTTTTTACACAATCAAATTAATTTAGCAAGTTTTTGCTTTCGTTTAAATTTAATAAATAATGTAAAATCTTCTTTAACCTGTGTTATTCATATTCGTATGATACACCCTTTGCACACTTGGTGGTTAAACCGGTTATTGTTGCGCTGGTTGTAACATAATGGTATAATTTTTTCCAACTTGGTATAGTAAGAAATTAACTAAAATAATTTTAGCTTCACGGTTGTAATACACTCATACTCTCGTTACAACTGGTCGTGCCACCTTCAGATGTAGTTTGAACAGTTGTAAAAACAGGTTTTATAACCGGTTTGCGTCGTTGTAACAACAACCTAATGTGTTCATGCTCATAAAGTATGATATGTAAATATGTAAATATGTGTATATGAAACTCTAACACTTTCTTTAGAAATTTTTCATATTAGTAAAAGTATGTAAGAATTTATTTTACACATTTTCACATTTCTATATATGTATCATACATTGTAATAAATTTATTTTGTTATACTTTCTTAGAATTTTCATATAAAATAGTTTTTTTGTTCTTCTTTTTTTTCATTTAATAAGGTCTCATTTTTTCTTGAATATATTTTTTTCTTATATGTACGTATGTATATATCTGAACCCGCTGTGTTGAGATATTTCAAAGAATCAGGTGAATTTTATGAATATAAAACATACAACAATAAAAAAAGGTTTACATTTTACCCATATAATATTTTTTTCATTCAGTAACTAAATTTTATTCTTTTTTTCAATGTCAATTTGACGTCATATAGCGCATTGAAAATATGTGTATACTCTTATTATTATTATTATTTTTTTTTTCAAAGAAAACTTTTCCATTAGGCACATTATTTAAGAAAAAAAAAAAAAAAAAGTAGATGTAGTAGATACATATAATGTACGCAATGAAAATAATATGAGAAAAAGATGTTCTTTCTCTGACACTGATAATTTGAATATTTGTGAATAAGTAGAACAAACTAAAAATATACAGAATATCCAACAGATACAGAAAGATGATAAATCGAAAAAGGAATAGTTTTGTCATTCATTCCTCACATTATTATTCGAAAAAAAAAAGAAAAAAAAAATAAATAGTTATGATGAAGTAAGGTGCATAATAATAAAAATAATAAAAGATGTTTGTTTGTTTGCATAAAGAAAATCATTTTTAAATATGTATGTACCATATATGTACATATGTATGTATATAAAGTAGAAAAAAAAAATATGTTGGGAAAATGATGTACCCTCGTATACAAAATTATATTCTAATGTAGAGATGAAAAATAAGAATTAAAAAAATAAGAAGAAATAAGAATATAAAATGAATAAAAAAATAAATCTATTATACATTTCAATGTATGTGTGTGTATATTTATAATAAAAACAATAAACAAATGAAAAAAGGATCTGGTGAAGAAGGCCATTAACAATTTCAAATAAATACAAACAAAAATACAAACTCTTGAGACTTTTAAACATATTTATATACATAATGTATATGTATGTAAATATATTTATATCATTTGTTTTGTTTGCTATTTAAATGCAACATAATTTATAGATCCATTTAAAATGCTATTAAAACGTTATTATTATTGGAATTAAAGCAAATTTATATCACTTGTATATTTTTTTGTATTTAAATTTATTTTTCTTGTGGAAATAAAATTTTGTGAATATTTTTTGGAAAGTGTTCAACATGTTAGAAAACCAACACGTTTGTTCTTATATATGTATGTATATACTAATATCAGCAAAAGATGGTAAGCTGCTTCAATTGATTTTTTTTTTAAAACACAAGGACTGAATTGAAATTCATCAATTTCTAAATTTTTTTTTAAATTTCTGAAAATGTTGTTTTTTTTCTTAAAAATTGAATTTCTGTATTTAAATCGATTTTGTTTGTCTATTTTTTCACGTTTTCATTTTTTTAAATCAATATATACATATGTACGTACGTTGACTCTATTTGTATCTGATTTACGTAAATTTACAGTAGAAATTATTCTACAAGAACTGCAAAATGAAACCTTTCAAAAATTCTTCAATTTCATTTTTACATCAAAAATATTGATTTCCAAGCAACTTTTTTTTCGTTCTTTCTTTTTCATATGAGAAAATTTTATTTTTTGTTTATTTGTGCTTTTTATTTCTACTTTTAATATTTAAACGAGCAATCTACATTTTAATGCAACACTAAGCCATAACAGTATCTATAAAGTATCTTTTTTTTTCTTGTTTTTTTTTTCTTGTTGTTGTAAATAACAAACTTTTGAATAAATTATTTATTAGTGTTATGTAAGAACTTACTTAAATTTATACATTTTTAATGTTCAATCAGTATTTTTCTATTAAAATTTAGTTATTTTTCTCTAAATAATAAAAATTTTATTCTAAAAAAATTAAAAAGTTTGCGCTTTTTTCTATTTTTTAAAAATGTAATTTTTTTATGATTCTACAGAAAGCGACCTATGGGATTTTTTTTTATTGAAAAAAATCAATAAATTTATTTTATATTTACATATATATATTTATTAGTTACTAATACATTATATGTTTTGTTTTTTACTATATATTCAAAGTTTTTTTTTTGTTAGAATTTAAATTCCATTGAGATATGTGGTATATGCACATTTAATTCAAAAATTCAATATTTTATCATTTAGATATCTAAAAGATAATATGAAAATATGAAAATAAAAATAATAATACAAATGTTAATGCAAAATTGTAAATTTATGATAGGTAAATATACATATATGTATACATTATCTTTAAAACATGTACATTTGTACATTTTCCGTTCGATCATCATCAAAGTATAATTTTTGTGTTGCATTTATGAATACTTGTATCATATTCATAACAGACTAGTGAAATTTTATTTTTTGTTGATATTTCAAAATCCCCATATGTAAACCATATGGGATAATGTAAGTTTTGTTGTAACTACATATGTATATACTATATATTTATCTTTATTTATTCACCTGTCCAATATACTTTTAACCACTTTGTTTGTATACCTATATGACATAATATAAATCATAAATTTTCATATTCACCATATTATTTTCAGTTTAAACTCTTTCGTTAATATAAAGATATAATTTTAGTGATGGTGTTGCATATTACATACATATGTACTTCACTTTCTACATGACCTAAAATGTTCACAACGATATAAATGTTAAAATTTATATGCATCACCTTTATATATGTAGATACATATGTATGTCTGTATCTATAGTATATATATATTTATAGACCAACTGCATTTAAATAACAAAAAAAAAAAAGGATGAGGGTGCAATTTTCCTACAGTAAATTCTAGTCATTGAAATGTATTAGCTGATGTTTATTTTTAGTGTAAAAAAGAAGTAGTCACTGACGACTCTGCATTACGACGAGTAGTTATTAGAAGAAGAAAAAAATTATGCAACATATGTATGTATATGACATTAACTTATGTAACATGTTTTCACTTATATCTATATACTCGTATAATTACAGCGATTTCATAATACTGTATTTTTTATATAACATAGAATAAAACGTGAAAAATTATGATTTTATTTCTTCCTTAAGAATTTTTTTTCTATTTAATGAAATAAACTGTGACTTAATGTGATGAATTTCAATGCTAAAATGAATCTTTATTGAAAATATTTTCCGATAATAAATACATAACTTTGAATAATGTCAGAGACTTTTTTCATGTACATATGTTTATAAAATTCACGGATAATTAACTCATAAATTTGTTTTCTCGCACTTAAATTTTTTTTTTACATAATCTTTGTGATGTCATTTAATATGCTTGAAATTCATTAATAATATTTATGTTAATTCAGTAGGAGCTATAGTATGTAATATTTCAATACTGTTTGTTAAAATAAGAAATAAAAACGGAAAATTTCTAGAAGAATAAAAAAATTACTGTACTGTACTGTGAATACATCATGAAACATTCATTTTTTATGTTATCTTTTCTACGTTGCTGGAATCTGTACTAAAAAGAGATCATCATACTAAAAAAAAGATTAAAATAAGTACACATACATATACATTGTTAGCTGTTACATTGCTATTATTTGTTTTGCTGTTTAAATTAAAATAAGAAATAAATATCATTTTTGATGACAGCCTATCAATCTTCTATTGAAAAGTGAATATAAAGTTAAAGAAATCGCTAAAATGGCAAGGACATAAATCTCAATCAATCTGTTAAGGTACCGATGAAGTACATTTTATGTATTAAATATGTAGACTATGTTAGATAAGATGACAGTCACATAATGTATTTATGTACATATATAAAATAAGTGATAGATAGATTTTGCTATTTTTAAAATAAGAAATTTTTCATAGATTTTTTTCTATAAAAATGAAATAAAATAAAATTTAGAAAAATAAATAGAAAAATAAAAAATAATTGTAATATAAAAATTTTCAGAAGGGATTGCATGTGTTTATTTCTATGTATGTATTAAATTTTAAAGTCTGGTAATAATTCATACAATGTGATTGATCTTACCAAAACTGCTTTCTTTGGCTGGCTGGAGATACAAAATTTATCACTTATCTGAAATCTTAAAAGTGCATGTTTTAACCTTTTTTTGTCTTGTTTGAGGCCACAAGTTCCCTGTAACCGATATTTCTACAACAAGGAACCGTGAAAAAGCAGGGTAAAAAAGATGATAGATTTTATTTACTCGAAGCAGCTATGCTATTCGAGACTGCGTTTATTAGGACCATGAAAATGTTCTTAAATTATGACCTTTATAGCACGTGCATATTAAGTTTTTAAATGTTTTATTACTATAACATCTTATTTTATTTCGTTCTTGGGTAGGTAACCATATTGTGTTATATGATATTCGAACACCTGTTTAAGATCTGAAGAAAAAAAAATTTGTTTTCTCCACTATTATCCTTCTTTTGAGCATACAATTTCTTGTTTGTGTCCTTCGAAAATTATTGTCTTTAAAAGTTTTTGTATGATTTATTGATTTTCCACCTAACAATATTAGATTTTCTGGTTCTTTCTATTTTTCTACTTTTTTTTTCTTCTTCATATTGGTTGAAAAAAACTTTCATGCGCAACGAATCATGAAAATCTATACATATTCGTATATGTATGTATATTTTTTCTTACATTATTTTTTCTTTTTTCAAAAAATAAAACGGTAAAAAATTTTAAAAGATACTTTTAAACATTCAGGATAAATGTCTAATGTATCTAGATTTTCTATGTTTTTGTTATTTTATTTTATAAAATTTTGATTTTAATAACTTTTTTTATTTGTTTAATCTCCTACCAAATTATGTATATTTTTTCCGTTTTACATATCTTTTGAAAGGACAAGAAAAATGTAAAAATTTTTTTTTAAATTTTGTTATTCAAAATACTTTTGATTTTTTTTTTTACCATAAAAAACAATTATTTTATTTTTTGAATGAATATTTAATAACATTTTGTTTTTTGTTTTTTTTTTTTTTCAAATATATTAAATTGTTTTGAAGATAAGTGCGTTCAAATGTTGCGTAGGTTATATTAAATACAGAATATTAAATAAAATATCTTTATAATAATGATTTTCAAAAAAAAAAAAAAAAAAAAAATCATAATAGGGTGTACTTAATGCTTTTGAAGTGATTTACATAATTTTTTTATTATTATTCCAGTGAAAATATTTTTTTTTTCTTTTATAAAACTTGCGCATCCATGATTTTAATAAATAATGAATTTTGATTTAAAATTCTATAATAATTAAAATGGAATTAAAATTATAAAAGTTAAAAAAGTTTTTCTTAAACACATTAACAGAAAAAAAAAATTCAATTTAATTAAAATAAAATTAAATTTATACGTGTACCATTAAAACAATTATAACTTTTTTTTTATTTATGCGGGCGAAAAATTCCTCTCCTACTTTCAATTTTGATTTTGATTACATACATACAAACACATAATATATAAATTAAAAATAGAATATTCATTAAATTTTATTCTGTCAATTTATATTACAACCACAAATCAATAATTGATTTTCTCCAACAGCAGCAACAATTATTAAGCTTTAGGTTTTTAGTTAGTTCATAATTTACCATTGTCATTATCTATTATCATTCTGTTATGTATGTTTACTAACTCTTCTATATATTCATTATGAAATTATGATGGAAAAACAAAATGAATTATTAATTTAGAAGTCCAAGTATGTGTGAATGTTTCACTAGTACAATGTACATATGTATGTACAATATACGAGTACATACATACATATGTATATGGAACATATATTTTATAATCAATAATTTGTCCTATTTAATCATTTGCATTCTCCTACTCTTTTCTTCAGTAATATAATCATTCATCAGTTTTGATAGGAAATGCATATTTTTCATTTTCAAATTATCCTTTATTGGAAAGTAATTTTCTTTGCTGTCATAAACATTAAGATAAAAATATACATTATATGTAAATTCATCATAATGTGTGTACATGATGCTTCCCTTTTCATTCAAACAAAAAATAGGAAGCAGAAATTTGAACCTATTGAATTCTCTTTTGTATGTGTAGTATTATTTTTAGTCCCTATACAAAGTCATTATCATCAATCAGTTACTAATGGTTCCTTGTTTTTCACCTAGAGGATACACCTTAAATGTGAATAATGATTTGACCCCATTTCATAATTTGTTATACTTATAAATTATTAGTATTTATTCCATCTACCTTTTCCATAATTTTATCCTTTTGTTGAATTTTTAATTATGAATTGTATTTTTGTGGAAATTATTAACAATTTTATAATTTTTTTTTTCAGTTTCTATGCTATTTAGGTACTCCTTTTATTTAATATTTTTAAAGTACTGTTTGAAACTACATTTAAAATGAAAAAAAGATATTATATACTTTTCGAAAAATTTAATGTTTGAAAAGATATTTGAGTCACTGTAAAATTTTTATTCAAGTTAAAAAAAGTAAAAAAAATTGTAATTTATGAAACTAGTATTTTTATTTTTTTTCATTATTAAATTCATTCTCATTGTAGGTAGTTTGAAATGAAACTTAAAAATAAAAATTAAAATAAACAATGAAAAGCTTTTTGAGCAAAAGCCAATTTTTTTTCTCTTACTTTATACGAAATGATTTGAAAAAAAAAAAAAAACGATAGCAACATGTTGCTTATTGTTAGGGAAAATATTGTAATGATATTGCAACTTTTTTAATTTAATGTATGTACACAAAAGTACCTAGGTACATAAAAGTAGAGTACAAAAGCACTTTTCAAACAATAGAAAAAAACATTTTTCGATACATGAAAAATTAAATTTTAAACCTGATAAATATATACAATATTTGTAACGGTCATTAAAATGCATTCAAAAATTCTTGCTTAACTATTATATATTTATGAAAACCTCTACAGATTTAGCTTAAAATTTGATAATGACCAAAATTGTTTTTTAAGAAAATTTTCTTTCTTCTTTTTCAAATTAATTTTGACAAAAAAAAAAAAAAAAAAAAAAATGCATAAAATTGTTTCTTATCTTAATAAACATTTTCCGGTTTCTTTTTACATATTTTGAATTAAAAGAAACAGTAGCTTTTTTTCTGTAATTTGTATGATTATCATCTGGTAGAAGTATCAGCAGAAAGTAGTAATACTTATTAAAAGTCAAATATATTGACTTTAAAAAGTTATAAGTTGAATTGTGTAAAGATATGTTAGGTGTTATACCTATGTGTTGCGTTGCGGTAGTGAAGATCGTCATAAAATAATATATGTTGCACAAGAAAATATTCACAAAGATTCAATGAAGTTTGAATTACCTGATATTTACTACCTATATAGAATATATGTATGTATATATAATGTTTGATCTTTGGTCCATCATCGGTCGGTAACATATTCACTACTTATTTTACCTGTATTTTTTGTTTTCTTGTGTATTGTATTTTTTTGTTTTCTCATTATTTTATTTTTCTTCTTCATTACTTACTAAATTGTTGTTGGTTTTTTTTTTCTAATAATAATTCTTAAGATTTTAGTATGTATATTCCATTCCAGTTGACTTGGGAACCGGTTCTTTGTAGATGGATTCTGAATAATTTGTGTACATTTGTGTACCTGTATATAAAAATAAAAATGTATCTATATTATTCTTTTTTTATTATTCTTCTTTTATATGTCGCCGTGTTTTTTTTATTTTGCCTTTGAATATCTATTTTTTTCTTGTTTGAAGTTTTTTTTTTTTTGTAGTAAAATACTGCATCAGACTTCAGAGTATCAGCATTGCCGCTTCATTTGTTGTACTTTAACTTAATAATACAATTTTTTTTTCTTCTAAAATTAAGAATTATTCCTGTGTAAAATCAAACCGTTTAAAAGAAAAAATTGGTGGGAATTAGGAATTAAAAACAAGTAAAACGACAACGATGTTGTTGATGATGATGATGATAGTATATAAAATATAAGTATTGTATTAAGGTATCTCTAAAACTTCATCTTATACATGCTGTAAAGGTATATTTATTTGCTGCAATAGGTAATATCGGTTTGTTGTCACTATATACATACATATATAAGAATGTTGTGTTGTATGTTTTTCCTGATGATTTCTTTGGTTTTTCTTTAAAAAAACATCTTTTGTTTACTCGCAGACTATACACATATATTACTTGAATTTTTTTAAATGTTACAATATATGTAGGTATAAGTTCAATTACCGCCGAAGACACTATGTTGTTTGAACGACGAATACTGTTAAACTCGATATGAGAAAATGATTCTGCACATTTTTAAACGACTTAAATACAATTTTTTTTAAATTTTTTTCTCAACTTCCTTGCTCTCTTGAAATTGCTTTATGGGTTTTTCTTTTATTTTATCTTAACTCCAGTTTTTTTTTTTCCAAAGAATTGATTTTATCTTTTATTAAAAAATATACACAACTAAAAAATGTGCTGGGAATTAATTAAAAAAATGCTTGCAAATGATAAAAAATTAAAATTTTAATTTATCACTTGAAAAAACATTTGTAATGATTACAATTCAATTTCAAAGTTGAGAAAGTATCTGACTTTACCTTTGTTAATATCAAAGAAGCATTTTTTTTTTTTACAATAAAGATGTCTGTATTTCATTTTATAATCTGAAATTTTACACATATAAATGGAAAATCCCGTTGCAAAATTACTAATATGTATATGATTCATGCGAAAAAAATACTCTAAATGAATCATATCTTTATAAATTTGTTTAACACCTCAAAGGTATAAATTTTATTATTATTTTAAAGTTTTAAGTAAATTCATAATTTTAATGTAAATAGAGTAAACTTATTAAAACTAAAAACTTTATTCTAACGTTTTTCTTTTTTGTATTTTTCAGGTAAGCAACACTTCAATTATGATTTTTATAGTAATTCTAGTTGGTGAGTTTTTGTATTCAACTTTTAATATGAATTTTATTTTATTCGATTTTAATAACTAAAAAAAAATTACGAATTTAATATAGGCACCTATGTACCTATAGGTATTTTAACAATTTTTATTGATTTATTTAAAAAAAAAAAAATAGATAAGTTCTTATTTCGTTAAAAGAAAAATTACAAAATAGGTATTTTCGACAAGTGTCAAATAATGTAAGAAGGGGAAGTTTTGTCGCCCTCAACTATCTTTAATTTTATTTTTTACCTATACAATCTGTTTTGATATTATGAGTTTGCGCAAGAAACTACAACAAAATATGTAGATGGGTATGTGCTTTTTTTTTTTTTTTATAAAATATACCTATAAAAACGAAAGAAAAGAAATAAGTATTACTTTTATGTGGAGAGGAGAAATTAAAAGATTCAATTGAAAAATAGTTCTGGTAAATATCTATCTATACGTATTAAAACAAAAAAAAAAAAACAAATTTTGTTAATTAATTTTTATAAAATACAAACCTACCAATATGTATCTGATTTCATACAGCTTTCCTTGTTTTTTGCTCTCTTTCTTTTCTCTTGTTGTTTCTATTGAAGAAAAAAACGTTTTTCTGAAAAAAAATTGACCTTTAACATAATCAGCTGATTTTCCAGTTATTGCTAGCAACATCAAAATTATATAAATTTCCCAATAAATATAATTTCGGTTCAATAATCAAGAAAACACACACCTATAATATATATTATATACATAGTTATTTTTTGTTTATTTTTAATAAGCAACATTTTTGTATTTTTTTTAAAAATCTCCTCATATTGTGACGCAGATAGTCGTGCACACGTACCTATATACCGAAAAGAAACAAATATTCAATTAAAAATTACACGTATACAAAAAAATAATACTGTTTTAAAAAATTCAAAATATTATTATTGAGTCAATGTTGTTGCCTGTTGGTATGAAAACGTGATGTTCTACATAAATTGTATCTACAATTTAAATAGTGGTGAATTTTTATTGAAATTGTTTATAAAGATGTATCTAAACAATTGTTTCGAAAAACCTGATAAAATAATCACCACCGAACCGAATAGAAAAAGAAAAACTTATGATTATGACGACAAAGTACACGAGTATAAAAGTTTTTGGTTTTTTTTTCAACAATAATATTATAAATTATAATTATAATAAGAAATTAACGGTGCGGTACGGGAAGAGGTTTCCTATATTTTTCCACGAAAATATATATAGAAGAGAGGGGGAGAGATTGCACAAACACACACACACACGGCACACCACAAATTCAAATCTCTAGCAACCAAACCAGTTACCACCGCCGCACCATTTTTACAAGCTTTTTGATTTTCATCTGCAGCAGCCGCAGCACTAGCAGTTTGTATTTTGCCGTTATATTGAGTAGAACGTGGTTAGTTTTGAAATTGACAAAGTCAATTTCTTTCTTTTTTTTTTCTTTCTAAAAAAAACAGTAATTGAAAATATATTTTTTTAATCAATAACAAAATTAGGAGAAAAAAAAACATTTTAATTTTAACGTATTCATTTTTTTTCGAATTTAGGTAAAATAATTCACCTATCTTAAAAATTTTCATTAAAAAAAAAAATTAGTTTTATTTTATAATCATTTTTTTTTCCATTTGACGTTACGAATAACGTAAGAAATTTTATTATGTGCAAAATTTTATCATATTTTTTCAATTTATAATAATTTATTTGTGCAATTTATTTTTATATTTATTGCAACATTTGTTATCTTTCTCTTGTTAAATAAAATGAAATTTTTAGAGAATATTGCAAAGACTTTATGAAAAAAAATAAATAAATACGAAATAATATAGGATTTTTTATAATTTTTTGATAAATGATACAGACAAAAATAACAACCTATGTACGTAATATCTGAGCTATTGTTCGTTTTATTATTATTTTTTCTATAAAGTGCTGATTATTGTTTTTGTAATATTAAATAAAAGGCCTGTTGTATGTGTCCGTGTCTTGACTCTTGAGGGATTTTTAGAAGAAAAACAAAGAAAATTTTTTCGCAAATGTGACGTATAACAAATCCAACGCGATAATAAAAAAAAAGCTAAATACTTTTTTTTTAAAGTGCAAATGTGAAAATTTTGTTTGTGAATAATTTGAAAAATAATTTCCAACAATATTTTTAAATGGAAAAAAAAATATATTTTCTTAATTTCCTTGCTGGTGTGAAAATTTCGAGTGTAATGTATGATTAATTACGAAAAATTGAATTTAAGAAAGAAAAAAAAAAAGGTGGTTATTAAAAAAGTAAAATAATTTATAGTGCGCATATTGAGTGTGTTTTTCAAGAAAATTTGAAATTTTTCAATAACAAAGTATACCAAAACGTACCTTATTTTGCGGATTATTATTAATTTTTTTTAGTACAGTTTTATGTTATTGTTGAAATTTTAAAAATTTTTAAATGGTTATATGAAAATTTACCATTAATTGTTAATAAATTTTTAGTGAATTTAAATTGTGAATATTGACTGACATTTTAAACGAAATATATAGGAATATGTATTACCCGAATGCCTAACCCTTTAACGTTTTTTTTTTTTTTTAAATTGGAGTTGGAATGAAATATCTGCAGTACACCGTGGATTATAAAATGTAAATTTCTTTTTGTTTTATTCAAATTAGTTTTTCAAAATTTTCTCTGATATAACAATGAAAAAAGTACCTATGATTAACGTTAAACATAAAACACATCAGTGTTACCATTTGTTCTTTGTTATATAATCAAAATGTATCCAGAAAAAGTAAAAGAAGAAAAATGTTCCGAAAGGATATACTGCTACAGACAGCTGATTTTGTTGTCATTTTTGTTTTCTTTCTCAATTTTCTTTTATTCTCTTCTCCGTTTTTTTATTATTTTTTTTTTTTCATTATTATTATTTTCTAGTTTTTTTTTTTTCTTCTGATTATTTCGTCCTTATTCTGCCATTGCTTTCACTTTTTTTTATTTTTTCCTCTGTGCTGTTTTAGTTTTCCTTCTACATACATTTTTTTCAATTTCTATATATTAGTTTTTTTATAATGCATATAGTTTTTGTGTTGCTGTTGTTGTTGGAAAATTGATTTTTCCTCAGATGTTATTTTCCCTAATATTCTAGATTTTTAAAGGTTTTTCTTTTCTTTTTTATTTTATATTTTTAAAGTTTTATACATACTTTGAGTATATTCATAGGAATAGGAAAATTTTTTTCATTTCATTTTTAAATTAATTATGAAAATTAGAACAAGAATTTTCATTAATACGTAAATTATATTAAAAAAGAAGATGAATAGATTAATAAAAAATTTAAAAACTTTGAAAAAATTTTTTTTTTTATAAAGTAATTCATTAAAAGTTGTTTCTTTTTAAAAGTAATTGATTCAAAATTGTGCTTGTATTTTTGGAAAGATCATAAGTTAAATTGAAAATAATTTTGAATAACATTTCTAACTAATCAATTTTATTTCTTTAGATATAGATATACATATGTATATATATTTTCAATTTAAAATGAAATGTTAGACTGTTTAGTCATTAAAATTTATTTATTTCATTTTTTACCTTTTGTTTCTTTGTTGTTTTCATATTTAATTTGCTAATTTCTTGATGACGTCAAATGAATAATTTAAAAGAATAAAAAATATAAAAGAAACATGAAAAAATAATTTAGAAAAGGAATATTTAGTTATACATTCAAATATTTCGTACAAGTGTATGTGTTTAAATGATATTAAAGTACGGCTTGTAATAAAGGTTTTTGCTTTAGCCATTATACCTATGTATGTCTGTAATTATATTAAGAAGGATTTGAAAATGTTTTGTATATTTTTTCACCTGATTATTTTCTTAAAATGTTGCCTACACATGTCATTAAATATCATACGAATTGAATATGACATGTGACTTTATAATGATGTCTGATGAATTTGTAAAAAAGAGTGTTAATTGAAATAGGCTGATGTAAATTTTTTGATCTATCGAATTAAATGGTATAGTTATCTTTACAATTGTTAGTTTAAATTATGTAAAGATATGCTAAATTTTATACATGTAGTATATACCTACATATATGTACTATAATTGTATATATGTATGTATATTGAATCGGACGTAAAGTATAAATTAATTTACAGACAGACTTGAATTTGTAATGTTTTTTACCTATTCTAAATAGTTTATTTATATAAATGTGAATTAGATAACTTGTTTTCGGAAATGATAAATGAACTCCTACACTAAATAGGTACTTGTATGTATAATTGAAAATTGTAATGTACCTAGATACTCTTGTTTTCCAGTAATAAAAAATAAAGTAGATTTAATTGTTATTACATACTAGATCTGTTTGATGAAATTTGTTTTTAATTCTGACCGCGATGGTAATTAACAAACAGAAGCTAGTTTTTTTTTTTAAAAAAAATATACTCCTATAAAATATTAACTCATTCTGTAGATATTTAAAAATTCATAAATAGTCTGATTTTCAGCCTATGATTCAAGTATGCTTTAGAAATACAAAATTATTTCGCAATTTTTGAAAGACCAGACCAATCGTCTATTATACTGTAAAAAAAAAACAGATTTTCAATTAATTTTTCACATTTCTCAAGAGCTAGCTATTATACCTTTTCATATCTGTTATATAATTTAAAATTCTCTATTTTTTTTATCTTTTCCATTAAAAAAAATTACATAACATAATTCTCAAACTAAATCAAAATAACTATAATGTGTCATACATGTATGTATGTATATATTTTGTTTTCATCTTTTAAATTACACAATATTATTGATACTAAAATAGCCATAACCGACATCAATATTTCATCTTCTCCATTCATTATATTCCCTTTTACAACATGATCTTTTTACATTCACAATTATGTTTCTTTCTATCTATATCCAAAATATACCATATGTATTTTTAAAAAATTAGGTCTATTTTTTACTTAAACTAAAAAAGAAATTTTCGTAATATTTTCTCTCAATATATGTACATATGTATCTGAAAAATGATACTTATATTTAAAAAAATCTTATCTAATGAGAAGTAAAATACATTAATGATGTTTAGACTATTGCACATTATAAAAACCATGTAAATACCTTATTATAAATTTCAATTTTGATAGATGAAAGAAAGAAAGAAAAATTACTATGTATTTATATTTTTTTGATTTCTAGAAAGAAAAAGTCTTTTACACTTTAATGAACTTTTTATTTTTAAATCTCGTATTTTTATAATGCTTTGTTTGATACCAAAAACAAAACAAAACAAAAAAAGAAAGAAAATATTTTCTACATTGTTCATATTTTACTTTTCTCTTGTACTAAAATCAATCATCGTGATTACGAAATTTGTTGATTGTAGTGCGAGTTTGTATCTATATACTTATGTATCTATCTTTACAGGGCGTTTTACCGCTAGTATACCAAACTGAGCAGGGTGGTAGATTTCGAGTAGTGAAACTGGTTACTTTTCGAGAAAAAAAAATATTTGACCTTGAATATCTCGGTAACCATTGAGAATGTACAATTTTATACAATTTTTTTTTTTAATTTCTGGTCGATATTTACCACCCTGCTCAGTTTGGCACGTGAACAGTGAAACACCCTGTATATATAAAAACAGATTTTTATGGCAGTTTTATAAATTATTATGCTTGTTTGACCTGTTTCACTCCCTAAGATTTTATGCTACTTAATTATTTTATTGCAAGTTTTTTAAGATAATTTTTTTTTATTCTACTATGATAAATTTTTTTTTTTTTTTTGCATCTTGACGTATCTATACATACATATGTGTATATAAGTACATATGTTCGTATGTATGTGAGATAAAAAAAATCTTAATTCTTAATGTAATGAACTAACTGAAACTTTAAAGCTAAATTTATTCTTTTATTTCGATTATTCAGGAAAAAGAAAATAAAAATAATTTCTAGAATTATAATTGTATTGTTGTTTAGTTTTGTGCAACGATAAGTAAAATTTACGAAAATAAAAAGTAATAAGGAAAATCATATACCTGAAAGAAAGTATCTATATACTCGTACATAACTGTGAATTTCGTGGGTATAAAACAAAAGCTTATAGCATTTGTAAATAAATTGTATACTACATACAAGAGAGTGAGGTCAAATAAGGTAATTATGTGTTCAATTACCGTAAAAAAATAATGAAGTAAAAGGTGTGTAAATATCACATGAGTAGAGAAGAGAGGAATATTGAATTTTTTTTTTGTTGTTGTTTTGTTTCTCCAAAGAAACTGTGTCAAAAGAAAAATCATGATTTATAAGAAATTATTTTTTAAGGGTAACTGTTCTGATATTAATTTGTACTAGAAAATATACATAAGTGAGAAAATTCATAAATCTTTTTATTTTTTGTCTTATATCGAAAATATAATAGTAGATTTTTTTCATTTTGTGAAAAATTTGGTAAAAAATATGATTTATTCTGGAATTTTTTTTTTCAGATAAGTATTATAAACTAGTGCGAATTGATTGCGTGCGTGGTAACGACAATTGCTACTTTTTGTTTTTTTTTTTTCATTCAGTAACTATGTATTGTTTTTTTTTTTTTTTTTGTTTATCATTATCATAAGAAAAACATCGAATGTTCTATCGTGGTTTGGGAACACATAAATTAATCTATAAATTTTTGTGTTATGTATAAACAGCTGCGGTGATTCACCTTATCAGCATATGTCCTTATCTAAATAAAAAGTACTTATGAATAATTTTTTTTTAGTTTATATATGTACATATTAAAATATCTACTGGTGTGTAATCCACGCATATGTGTTCCATTTACATATTAGAGAATTTAATGACCTAAATTCAATATTACATATTTGAATATGTTATTTTGTAATATCAATTCTTTAATGCCCTTTTTTTAATGTACTTTTTGTCAATTTCATTATACATATTATTATTATTCAACTAAACATTGGAACTTAGTTTTGTACTTAAAATAATCAATATAACCAATTATATATTGAACGAGTAATGAAGTGCCTGTCACCAGTATATATGCATATTTCCAACTATTTTTTTTTTCTAGTGCTTTTTCTCTATTGCTGTTGCTTCTGCTGACTTTCATTTAAAAAGAAAAAAAGTTTTCCTTTTGTTGACAATAACATATAAACAAACAATCGTTTGTTATCATTACAAACTTTGTTTTTATTGTTCAATGTTTAATTAACTTTTGAATTTTTTTTCTTGTTATTCTTATTCCTACATGTAGTTATATCTATGTTAGTTAGTTTGGTCTTATTCTCTGGTTTCTCTTTCTTAATTTAAAAAAAAAAAAAATAAAAAAACAAAAAGAATGTTATCAAATAAGCTATTATATATATATATAAAAAAAAAACGTAATGTGTGCATTTATCATGATGAAGCTCTATCATTGCATTTCATTGTTAAAATAATCTACATATGAAAGTATCTTTAGTATAAGACAAAAAAAACAATAATAAAAATAATAAAACAGTAAGAAACGCGTCTCGTCGTCGTCAATATTATTCCATTTTTGATTATTTTACTAATCAATCCATCCATATAAATATGTATATTCAATTTTTCAATCTTATTGCATTTTACGGTTCCATTCCATACTGTTTGTTGTATTATGAGTATTTTAAAATTTGTTGTTTGTTTGACTTCTTTTTTGTTTTATTTAATTTTTTTTTTGTTTATTCATTTTATTAATTGACTTAAATAACGGTCTCAGTTCAATGGACATTGACCCAAAGTGTTAATATATGTATAATCTAAATTTTTGTAAATTGTTTACATATGTACATTTACTAATAATTTAATAATTTTTTCCATTATTTTCTTCTTAAATGTGTTGGCAAGTATCTATAATAGGTATTAAGTAAAAATGTCAATAATAATAATTATCATATTTTTGCAAAAATCACGCCCACTAATCAAGTCATGAAAATATATATATATATATATATATATATATTTTTTTTTTGTTTCACCTTTTGATCGTGGTAATTTTTCTGTGCCGTTTTAAGCAGCAATAAAAACAATAGAGCTTTAAAGATATATATGTAGATACAGACAAAATTAAAGACAAAAAAGTAATGTTATTTTAAATTTTATTAATTTTTTTTTTTTTTTTTAACTTATTTTTGTGATTGATCCGTTGTTCATGCTTTTTTCGTATGCATGTCATATGTTTAATGGACGTTCTTAGTTCGTGACAAAAATTAAAAATCACGAAAATCGAAATATTGGATAGCAAAAAAAAAAAAAAAAAATTATAATAATAATACTTGTAACTATGTGCTATTAGTGTGGTGTAGTGTCGATATGACGATAATCACAAAATGTGCTCATTTTTAAGTATGATTCACAAATAATAAAAATAAAAAAAAATGTATAATCTTTTTATAGCATTTTATATTAATAACACATAGATTAGAAAATGGGGAAAAGATATAATAATGTTTATCAAAAGGGTAATTTGATGTGTTTTGTGCGCTTATACTTATATCGAATTTCATATTTTCCTAACATAATGTTGGTGATTATGATTTGTGATTTTCTACTTGTAAATCTAAATAGAGAAATTTCAATTTGATTTGCTATGAAATATTACTGAAAAAACAAATGTTAAATTTAGAAGATAAAATTCTGAAGGCCCACCAGCCTTAAAAATAGTTTTAGAGAAACAAAAAAAAAAAAAAACAAAAAAAACAAAAAAAAAAAACAAAGTTTATTACGTAAAAAGTTTTAGTTTACACCTAAAAAAATTTTTTTTTTAATTGTATCATTTTCATGAAATATATTTTCATTTTGCAACAAACAAATTGTCCTAAATTTAAACATATTTCAGGTAAATTATAATTTTTCTGTAATTATAATTTACATCATACTTTAACGCCCAATTCGTATACTTGTTTTAAATAAAAAAAAATTAAAAAAATGAGTTATTTTGTACATGTTTTTAGTTTGGTTTAAGTAATAAAATTAGGGTTTTTAACAAAGTATTATCTTAAAGTTAATTTTAGTTACAAAAAAAAATGTAAATGTATGTATGTACTATATGTAGATACTAAGCTAAAAATCTACCTGTATAAATTTTAGTATTATAGTAATTATGTAACCAATTTAAATTAGACCGTAATAATTTATTTTTCCATTTCTTCTACTACAATTTTTTTTATATTCATTGTTTATAATCAATTACGCATGTTAATTCATTTTTTTTTTTAGGTTTGAGGAAAAAGAGAAATTAAATATGCATATTTTTTTTTTCACGATAGAAAAATAAAAGATTATTTTTTTGTACAAAAGAGAAATACATATTATAAATATAACAAAGTATCTATCTATTCATTACCTAAAATTCAAATCAACCGAGACTTCCTGTGATGGTTTTTTGTTTGTTTCAACTTTTGGTAGCATTTTCATTCATCATTTGATTTTTTTTTCTTTTTTATTTTAAACCCTATTTTCATGACTGTGTAGTATTTTGAACTTTTTAATAGACGAAAAATTAAATTTGTTGAATAACAAAATCTTTTATTGACTGATTGATTAAAAAAAAAAAATAAATAAGAGAATATGACTTTTTTTTCGTGAAGCTATTGTTTTCATTTTTTTTTGTTTTGTTTTTTAATTTTAAAACGATTTAACAAACAAAATATTTTGGTTTAAAGATTCATTTTGAGTCAATCATCAGAGATGTGTCATTTTGATTACAATAATTTATTTGAAATCAAAATAAAAAAAAATAAATCGACATTTGTAAATACTGTTAAAGAAAATCACGTACATACATAAGGTGAACTGTTTTTATTTTTTTTTTCAACTTATCTTACGCAAGACGAAGTTTTAAACGTTTCGCGTAACGCAATCACCAATTAAATGAAAATCAAAAAAGTTTCAAATCATCTTCATTTAAAAGAAATAGAGGAAAATAAGAATTCCATTTTTATTAATTCATTTTAAACCTCAAAATCTGCGAGTAATTTAAAATAATGAAATAAAATAATGTATTTAGAAAAAAAAAATAAAAAAGAGGTTAAACATGTACGCAATGTATGTTTATTGCTTTTCAAGCGTTTAAAATGTGTCAAATTGTAGGCGTATGTATATAAAAATTTCGTTTTCCGTACTTATATACAATTTCTGTATTTAGGTATACACTTATTTTCAGTGGTTCCTTACAAAAGTCATGTACATTTAATTTAAATATTTTCGTGCTTTTTTTCTTTTCTTCTATCTTTACTTCGATTTTATTTATTTTTTATTTTTTTTCATTTTCAATCGAATTATGTTCCACTTGAAAGATTTGATTTCGAGAGATGATGATGATAAGATTCTTTTTATGTTATAATATATACCTATGTATGCTATCTAGACAACGTGAGTTGAGTACATTTATTCAAAAACTTTTAATAAAAAAAAAGTTACTGATTTTCAGAAAACTTTTCAAAATCTACTTAATGAAATGAATACATAATCTTAATTTCTATAAGAAAAGATCTTTTATAGATTGAAGTATTTGATTTTTTTATGTAATATGTAGTGTTTTTTTCTTTTTTTCTCAAAGTTTTGTGATATTTAAAATTTTCCTTGTGATTAAATGTGTCTATAATAAAAAAAAATATGTTCTTTGTTGTTGAAGTTTTCCAGCAAAAAAAAAAAAGTCACAAAAAATTAATTTTTGAAAGAAAATAAAAATCAAAATGAAGACTTTTTTAGTCTTAGAGATGTGCTTTGATTAAAAATTAAAAAATAAAAATATTTCTACTATAGTTATACATTTGTGTTTTCTGTTTGAAATCTAAAAAAAAAAATTTTTCTTCTTGAAAGTATGTAACACTTGAAAATATGTAGGTAATTGAAAACATAAATCACATAGGTACGAAAAAAAAATCAGAGAAAATTTTGAAATTTTTTTTCAAATTAATTTAACTTAAAAATTAATTAAAATAATTTTTTTCCCACAAATGTAGGAAATAAGTAATCGTTAAGAAATTGAAATTTACAATAGAATTAACTACAAAACAATTAATACTTTTCAAGTGTTAAGTGAATTTTAAAAAAAAAATTTCAGTTTTTCGGAAAAAAAAAAATTGTTTTTGAAAGCAAATGATAAAGTGCGATGCTCATAAAATTTAAAAAAAGAAAATTTCATTTTTGTATGAAAAGAAAACTAAAATCGATATATTGTTAAGATGAAGTAATTAAACAATCAGTATTTTTCTTCTTTTCTTTATTTTTTTTATTCTCTATAATTTTTCTTATTTTTCTTTTATAAATTTCTCTTTACTTAAACTTTCAAAAAATTTTCCATTATTAAATTCGTTTGTATTATTCTTTGTTGTCGTTTATTTTTCTTTTTATTTTGAGAAATAATAAAAAAAAAAATTTAAATACCAAGAAAAATATAAAAGAAAAACTCATTAAATGCGATTTAAATTTTCTTCATTCATCATATTTTGACTAGTATATAAAAATTATCGTTTTGATTTGTGTAATAAATAATTTTAAAAAAAATATATAAAAGGAAAACAAACGAATAAACAAAGACAAACATATTTATAAATCTTGTGTTAAGAAAAACAAAAAAAAAAAAAACAAAAAATAAACACAACTATTCTTTCAAAAAATTAAAAAAAATAAATATAATAAAAACAAATAAATCAACATACAGATACTTGAAGGCAAAATAGTGGAAGTGTTATTGTTACTTTGTAAAAAGATGTTGCGATCTCCCACACATATTGTGGGTCATGGTCCAACATCTGCTGCAACCACAACAACAAATGCAACATCATCATCACCATCTCCCCATCATCATCATAATCACCGTCATCCACATCATCAAAATAATAATGGAAATGCAAATGGTGCTGCTGTAAATGGTAATGCAACAAGATCATCTTCACAACATTCATCGACAACAACAACAACAGCAACGACAACAACAACACGCAGTTCATTATTTGACTCGTGTCATAGAAAAATTCGTTTAATTGGTGGTGGACCAGTTGCCTTTCTGGGTGGACTTGTTGCGTAAGTGTTTTTTTTTTGTCTTTATTATTTTTTTCTTAATTTATTGCTTTATTTATAAAAAAAAAAAATGAGTGGCTGGTGAGTTTCCAGAACTTAACTTGTTGAATTTTCATAATAAATTTCTTGATAATATATTGGATTTTCTTTTCATTCAAAAAGTCATTTCAAATATTTATATGCTTCCACTTCTTTAGAATCCACTTGTTTTTACATATTTACTTTGCCCTTAATTTTTGAAATAAATTTGAATCCCTTTTTCTATTTATTTTTCACGCTTATCGTTTTTATTTTTCACATAGTAAAGCTATTCAGAAATAAATGTTAGAAAATCGAAATTCACCGACAAAGTAAAAAATATTCTGTGTGGCCGTCTAGAACTTGAGAATTATCTACAAAAAAAAAAAAAAAAAAAAAAACACCAGGTATCGTCATTGGTGTTTCTTTCTTACTTATTTTTTGGCTGCTGGGACCCTGTTGTATTTTATCAAAATTAAATTTTGACGTAGATGTGATAGTCATTCATCGTAAATTATTCTTAGAAATTTTTAAAAGTACAAATAATAAATAGATTCCTGAACGAAAGGTAAATTTATAGGTGTAAATAGTTTGATTGAGTATGCTTATCCGTAGATTGTGCTTAAAATGTATCTTCTTATACAGTTTTTTTTTTTAAATTCTGATATATACAATTGCTTTGTGTGATTCATCTGTTCAGGATGTGGTGTATAATTTTTACCTTCACACACGCATTGTGTCCTTGTGAGATGTTGTACGTACGTACATATGTATATAATATAACTAGTTTGACAAATGGTTTCCTTTTTTATTTTTAAATTATCTTAAATTTGTCTTCATTGAAAAAGGATAATGTTGTAACATTGTATATGTATATTTTTTGCCCTTGGTCTTATTATGTCTGAGAATATCTATCTAAAAGCATTAAAAATGATAGAGTATAAGAATAACATATGTATTTTAAAAGCATTAATGCCATTACAAGTGCGTACATTGAATATATGATATTTTGACCTTCGAAATAAAATTTATTTTTCTCTTTAATTTCAAATTGAGTAGATAAAAGGATTCGATACAGGTTGACCCAGAAATTAGTCAATCATATTATTGTATAAAATTACTTGTAAAGATTTCACATTAATTAAATGAATAGGAAAAAACCTAACATATGGCTTCAATATTTTCTAAAAACTCGTGTTTTATTTGAAATAACTTTGTAATTTTTAGTTTGTCTTCTAGCAGTGTAACATTAATCTACTTTTTCTTCTTTAATTTCTAATTTTAAAAAATTTCACAGTAGTCTAGCAAAACATTCCTATAAAATTCTACTTATTTCAATCAATTCGATTTCAATTAAACACCCTTCTTCATATATATATGTACATACATATGTGTATCTATGTATATTTTCTTGAAAATCTATATTTAAACCTTTTATTGTCTTCATCTTAATTTTCTAGCACTTAAAAAAGAAAAAATGAATTGTCTTAGGTTGAAAATCGACCTCAAGAATTAATTCTTTTATTACTTTTTTACTCTATTTCAAAAAAACAACAAAACAAAAAAAAGACTAAAAATTTCAAATATGTATGTCATGGTTGTTAAAAGTAGAAAAGAAAAGTACCAATTTCATTATATAAAATATAAAACAAAGAAAAAATGTCGAATGAAAAAAAAAAATAATTAAATTCTATCAATAAAAATTAGGTGAAAAATTGTTGATCATCTTAATTATAGCATTACATACTCTCTTTCTATCTCATCACATTTTATTGAAATGTTATTATTTTTAGTTTATTTTCACTTTATATATATTTTTAAAAAGGCAAAGATACATTTTATATCTGCAATGAAATAAGTCGTGCGCGTTTTTAAATTCAAATAAAAAGAAAAAACAGTACAAATACAAATTGAAATAATTAAATTGAAAAAAATAAAAGAGGATTTCTCATGAAATAAATAAATTTTAATTTTTCAAAGTGAGAAAGTTTATATCACAAAAAAATTTTATATTGAGAAAATTGCTTAAGAGAAGAGTTTAAAAATAGATACATACATTGAAGATGAAAAAAAAAAAAAAAAAGATTATTTTCTTGGACCTTGGAATCAACAGAAAATATTTTAGAAAAATTGATTTAGAGAAAAAGAATTTTTGTTTTTTCATTAAAATGAGTGTGAGAAAGATAAAAGAGGAAATTGGAAAATTTATAAATATGTATTTTAAAAAAAAATACATAGATTTAAATAAAATTTTAAAAAAATACAAAATAAGAATACTTCATGAGAATTTTAAAATAAAACCACAACGAAAAAATTTTGAAAATTTTCTATTCAAAAAAATTGAAATAAGATAATTGAAAAATTTTCGTAGGGAATATGCTTTTTTTATACAATCTTACATTATGATTAATGAATAAATACATATAATCTATTTCTACATACATGTATTTAAGTACAAGTTTAATTTTAAAATAATAACAGTAGCACATTAATTTGTTATCATTATCGGTCATATTGCCCTACTATACTTTTCCTGGTGCTCTAACCGCTAAATAATTACACATTTGAATATTTGAACAATTGAAAAAAAAAAAAAAAATAAATAAGCAGCCTTTAAAGGTAAAATTACATTTTTATTGAATTTTTACCGTCATTAGTATAAGATAGATTTTTTGTTATATTTTAATACCATAAGTTACACGTAATATTATTCATCATATACTCGTATGTTAGTTACCACAACATCTGAACTGATTAGATATTTTATTACTTTAACTTGTATAAATTCTTAAACACCTGTCCATAATTTCAATATTTTTTTTTTCATTAATACTAATTTAATAGTATTATTTTTCATCAATAATATTTTTTTGCTTCATATATGCAATTCTTAAAAAGTATTGAAAAATTTGAAAAAAAAAAAAAAGTAATAAAAGTACTTATTAAATTGATTTTAGAAAAAATAAAAAAAAAATAATTTAGTAAAATAAGTACCTATTTCGAAATTAAATTATGAATGGAATATTAAAAATTTCTTTTTGGTTTTTTATTACCTTAAAACCTTTTATTAAAACATATTTGCGGTATAAAGGTAGAAAATTAATTTTTCTTTTGGTGAAAGATGTGTGACGAAAGTGTTGATTAACCATTGTATTTTGTATGTAAAGTGATTTTATTACACTGTTTTAAGTGTTTTTTTTTTTTTTACTTTGTAATGCTTAATTTTCTTTTTTGTTGTTGTTGTAAATGAAACAATGTGATCAATAAAAAAATAAATTTAAAAATAAAAGGCAAAAAAAAAAAAGTGGTCAATACAATTAATAGTTAATATATAAATTTGTTTTTCTACATACATACATACATAAACTTTAATCTATAATCTTATTAATTAGATGAACAGTTAGGTTAGTGTACCAATTAGTTAAAGTAAAAAAAATATAAAGATATTTTTATGTATTATTTTTTTTGTTGTTTTATAATTTATTTTTCCTCTGTTCTTCCTTAGTGTTGTTTTTTTTTAAATTTAAAAATTGTTATTATTTAAAATTCATAAAAGATTTTGTATTTCTATGTACTTACTTTCTGATGAAAAGACTAGTAAAGAACCTAAATAACTAGAGAACGGGAAAAAACGTACATATTTTATTCAAGACCTTAAAAATCATCGAACCGCGAATTTCTTCTTACTTTTCTTATGCTTTTTTTTTTTTTTGTAATTTTTATTATTGTGTTGTTCATACAATTTTAATGTTATAATTTCTTGTATTTATACTTAAAATTGTTTTTCTTTTTATTTGTGTTGTTTTACAAGATATTCGAATAAAATAAGTAGCTATATATTTATGTATGTGTTTATGCGTTTGTTGAGATAACTGAGCATGTAGATTTAGATGTGTTTTATTTTTTTCATTCATTCTTTTACAAAGAAAATATTTTCTTTTATTATAAAGTGATGCTTGCTGACGTCAAAGAAGTTTTTTTTTATTATTATTTTATAATGGTGTGTTTTCCCGTTTCCTTCTCATGTATAGTATGTAATAATGCTATTTTTTTTTTGACCTAACTTTTTCAATTCTTCTTGAATTACCTTGAAATGAATTTTATAGAATGAAGATTTTTGTTGTTGTTATTTTCTAAATAAATGATAATCATTCAACAAAATCAAAATCAAACAATCAAGAGGAGAGGAACACTTTAAAAAAAAAAAGAAATAGATAACTTTTTCTTAGAAAGCAAACATATGTTAAAAGAAAAAAAAATCACACATAAAAGAGATACATTTTTTTTTTTATATTTTGAATACTTCTGGAGAAAAAAAAAACGATGATGATGACTTTGATGATGTATAGCAATTCTTGAACTTAATTGGCTTCAAGAGGAGTTGTTAATCAATTGACCTTCCGATTGATTTGACATCGAAGATGAAAAATTATTCTAAAACAAACTATA
The DNA here is from genome assembly GCA_939192795.1 of Bombylius discolor. Classification (NCBI taxonomy): domain Eukaryota; kingdom Metazoa; phylum Arthropoda; class Insecta; order Diptera; family Bombyliidae; genus Bombylius; species Bombylius discolor. The sequence goes on along the minus strand of OW584241.1, from coordinate 26,618,164 downwards.
TGAATAAATCTAACAAAAAAAAAAGTGTGGTTGAAATAATAGAAAGAGAAAAGAACTAAACATTAAACCTCTCATCTTGTGTTTGTGGTTTATTTTTTTTTTCAAAATGATGATGATATGATGTGTGATTAAAATTATGATGTGATGAACAATTATACAACGTATCTAAAATAGTATAGATTTTGATCAAAAGATACGTTTTTCAGGTCAAAATGTTTTATATTGTAGGCGTATTTAAAGTTTCATTTAATTTAAAAAAAAAAAAAAACTTTGAAGACAAGAAGCAATATTATTTACGTAATTTGAGTGATTAAAAAAGGAAATTCGATGTTCTAAGATTAGCAAAAAAAAAAAAAAAATTGATGAAATTTGTACTATAAGAAAAGTAGAACATTTAGTGGGTAGAATATTAGAAGGTTAATAGTAAATTACCTTTTGTTTTTGAAAAAAATATTCATCTTTGGTTGAATTAAATCGAATAATTAAAATGAATTAAGATTTTTCATTTATTTTATTTTTAAATTCCGTTAGTATCTGAATTTATAATTCACCTGTAATCGCATCATCGTACAAATTTATAATACACGGTTAACAAATTATAAGTAGAACTTTAAAAAATTTTCTTGTAGTGATATCAGATTTGTGATTTTTTTCCTGTTACGAAAAATTAAACAACAAAAAAATTTTTTTTTTTTCTAGTAAGATTTAGATGCAGGTGAAATCTCAGGATATTTTTTAGGAAAAAAAAAACAAAGCACTTTCAGAATGTTTGTAAACATATTAAGTGTGGGAATTTAATTTTTTCTTACAGAAATATAATCTTTTTTTAAATTATATAAATTTACGGTTCTGTTTCTTTATAAATCTTTATTTATGTTCCTACAAAATTTTGTGTAAACACTTTTTAAGATAAATTTTCGCGGTATTTGTTTTGTTATTCAATGTAAAGATTATGTAACAATATTTCATATAATTTCTTTGTTATTTTACTGTAATCTTAATAAAATTGAAACAAAAAGTCTGTGTTTTTCTTTTTGTATCTAACCTATCATTCTCTCCCAAAAAAAAAAAAAAAAAAAAAAAAAAAAAGGTTAAAGTTTTCATTGTAATCTTCTCAATGATTCTTATTATTTTGTATTCTACGCCATTATTTAAATTTTTCACCATTCAGGGGTACTTACTAAGAAAGGTTTTTATTCTGTGCTTGTTTTTATTTGTTTTAAAGTACTATTTTTAAGATAAACAATACCATTTTTGTGAAAAAATTTTATAATATAAGGCAGGGATCTTTTTTTTAATATTTACGATGAGAACTAGATATTGTGAGGTAATTTATTGTCTAAAAAAGGATGAATACCGATGATCACCCTTATCCTGAACGGATGTTTAAATTTTATTTTATTGCAGGAAAGTTTATCAAAAAGGAAAAAAAAAAGTTTTTTGGGGTTATTTCTTCTATACAAAATAAAAGCGGAAGCATTGTAGACATAAGTGAAAATGTTTAAATTGCCGGTATATATTATTTGTTGTAAAAAAGGAAATGAAAGAGACTGTTGAATTTTTATACAATATCATGATCCTGAATGGATATCTTTTAATTTTTAAGAACTCTTGTATAAATAGGATTTTTTCCTTTGATTTAGCTTTTTTTTTTTTTTTTGAAAATATTGAACAACAGGTGATAATTCTCTTTTTTATTCGGAAGTATGTTGTGCCAAAACAAATAGAATTTGATGGAAAGATATGAAAAAAAAAATAATTTGGAAGTAAAGAATAAAAAGTTAATCAAATTTTAACGTTTAAAATTTGTGATACATTAAATTTTAAAAATTAATTTCATCATTATTACAATTTTTTTCCTTCTGTATTTTCAATTTCATAAACTCGCTTTAATCATAATATCCAATGTTGCAAACATGAAGGCAATTTCACAAATTGTAATAATAATAACTTTCATTATTAATTTTATGTGATATTCGACATTGAATGAGATTTATTATTGTTTTGTTGCTGTTATTAATGTTGTATTTTATTAAAAATGATCTCCTCCCACTTCAACAAGAATAAGCTGGATAAACAAAGAGGCAACAAAAAGCTTTTCAATTTAATGTTTATGTGAATATTAATGTTTTTTTTTTTGTTTTTCAATTTTCTTTTTAATGATCATCATTTTTATAAACAATTTTTCAAAACTTATATTCTCTGTACTTAAATATAACCCTATTCTTGCATTCTACTTATATATCTTCAATATTATATTTAGAGCATGAAACATAAACTAAGAGCTGTTTATGTAACGTTTAGAAATGTATTTGAAAAAAAAAATGTATTTGGCGTCAGCAAAAAAAAATAATAATAAACATTTCAACGTCTTTTGTTTTAGTTTTGCTTTCTCTCCAAGAATATAACTATTCATTCAGTAACAAAGTAATAAATGACAAGAAACTCGACTGCCCATTATAAGCGCCATCAAGGTCTTTAATTTGATATTTAGTTAATCAAATCTATTTAGATTATAAGTATATAATTTAAATAGAAAATGTTAAGTTCAAGTTTTTTTTGTTTTTTTTTTAAAGTAGATACTCATATAGAGCCATTTAATGATTGGTCATATATAAATACATACATATATGTATGTATTTATCAGTTAACATTGGATGTATTATTATAATCAAGATTCAAGATTCTAAATCTGAACATAGAAACGAAACAAACTAAAGAAAAATTAAAAAAAAAAAAAAGAGAAATGAGTTAAAAGTCATACAAAAAGTTATTAATGTCACGTCATATCCAATTTAATAAACTTTATTTAAACTGACTCATGTGTCATGTCTTTGCGTTTAGATATAAAATTATGGACAAAACTGTGTTACCAATGAAAATTAATATTTCAATTAAAATCTTATCCAATTCACTTTATAGAGTTCCATGGAAAATATATTTAATTTTTATTGTTTAAAGAACATAACATAATTGATTAAAAAGCAATAAAAACAAAAACTTATCGGGTAAATCAAAAATAAAGTTCAGGTGACCCGATTAGCTGAAAATAGAATTTAAATGGCAACACTTAAAATTTAAAATTTTTCAGTTTTTTTCCCTACAATTGTAGCACGTTTTAAGTTTTGAATTTTGCTAGCCCAGCAGTATTTTATTTAATTTAAAAAAAAAAAGGTAATAATTTCAATCTAGTTTGACTACGTAAACGTGTTTCGTATATTATATGTATGTACATTTTTTGTTTTATTATTGTTTTTATTATCCGCTTACATGACCGATGATTTTTTATTTTTTCGTTATTGTTTAGTACTCATAACAATAATTGTACAACAATTTCCTTGGGGGCATAAATGTAATATATATTATAACTTGGACAATGGTCGACATTTGAATTACGAAGAAAAAATAAGTAAAAAAAAAAATGAAAATAAAAGATGCGCTTTTTAATAAATTCTAATGGCGCTTTGTATTTATTCAAATATAAGAAAAGAAATAAAAAAGAGCAAGAAATATGAAGAAATTATGAAAGAAATTTAATATAAGACATATATGCGCTACTGACTTACTTTGAGAAGAAGAAAAAAGTTGATGCATTAAGCATTTGTGATTATACGAGTACTTGTACTTATTTTTTTTTATTTATTATTGTGTCATTCCTAATACCAATTTTTGTAATTGTATTTTATGCCTCGTATATATTCATTGTTTCCAATACTGACTATATCTAATGCTGACAATTTTTATTTTGCCTGTAGTTGTGGAACATTTTATACAACCAAACTATTGTCTTAAATTTTTTTTTCTTAATGCTGCTGCTTCTGCAATTACTGCATTTAATGCAATTGCATGTTTTGTGAAATATATGTAGAAATAAAAAGAAAAATAAATAGAAAATTCAAATAAATTGGCAAAGTTTCAAGTACCTATACGTGTATATTTTGAATGTAGTAACTATTGAACTATTGAGATATATACATATTGTAATATAGATACATAATATATCTACTTACATATGAAACTACTAACGGGAATGATGAAATATATAAGTGAAGTGAACTGTTCCATCAGTTTCATACTTTCATAATAATAATAATAATAATAATAATAATAATAATATGCTTGCCCAGGTAGAAGATATTTATCATTTATATGTATGTATAGATTTTTTGTTGTTGTTGTTATGATACTACATTTTCAATCTACTTGTGTATGACTAATAACATTAAAGATTGTGGGTGTTTTTTTAGAAGTAAGAGGAAAAGAATGACGTAAATACGGTTATAAAAGAGAGTACATGCAAGCAAGATTATATGAATTGAATGTACAAGTACAAGTAACATGATACTTGTACGGACCGGTATTATATTTTATATTTATTAAAAATCTGAACGAGTTGCAATTCAAGTCAAATTCAACTTTTGAGTCATGCAAAAAAAAAAAAAAAAAGAAATGTGGAAAAAATCACTAAAATAGATAGACACTATACTTAGATACATTGGGTCTTGTAGATTACTATGTGAATGATGTTAATAATTATCAGGAACTAAATGACTTTTTTTGTAAAATCTTATAATGTGTTGAAAAAAGAAAAAGAATTCAAAAAACGGTTAGAATACAGATATAAAAAAAATATACATTTAAAACTTTTATGATAACTTTAAGACAAAATAACAGTTTTTACAAATTTTATAAACAGGTTAACATTTTAAATTGCAGTTAGAAAAATTGTTTTTCATGTAAAAAAAAAAGAAGAATTATGTATATAAAGCACAAATAGACCTTTTCTTATTAAAATTCATAAATGTTGTAGAAAAATAAGAAAACTGGAGAGCAAACTGTATCTCTTCTTTTCTCTTTTAAAAATTCTTAAGGGTAACATTTCCTGTATTTGAGGCCACTGGAAAATTTTCATGTTATATAAGAAATGTTGTTAGAAACAACAACAACAACAAAAAAATCAATATTAAAGTTTACTAAAGAGAAAGAAAAAACAAGTCTCATGTACATGAAGTGACATAGAGCATGAAATAGAATGTTATTTTCAGTACAACAAGGTGATGAACATTTTACCTAAGAATCTAAGTCGTCCTTCATATATGTATGTAGCAAAAACAAACATGAAGCTACAATAAAAAAAAAAAAATAAGGCAATGTAAATTATTATAGTTTACTGAATGTGTATGATGTGTGGGTGTTTAACATTTTATTTATTCTTAAATATTTTACTAAGAGATTCTTCTTTAATAAAAATAACAAGTACAAACAGAATGTGCGAATGGTTAAAATGACAGAGAAAACAGAAATGGGTGGTACTGATGGAGAATTGTATAAAAAATTCTAATGGTTAGAATCAGCCTAGACCTTGAATCCTCTTCAAGATGAAAGAAAAAAGAAAATCATTCAAGGCTGATCTTTTTCATTTTCCTTTTATTTTTTTTTATTAGAAAAAAGTGATGAAATACAAAAACAAAAATATAAATTCTATGTGTGTGTGTGTGTGTGAATGTGTAAAAATGATGAAATGATATAATAAATGCTGCTAAAATTAAATTGGCTACAACCAGCTTTGAATACGAAGAAAAAAAAGCAGAGGAAACAAAAAAAATTTAATAAAGTCAAAATAGGAAAAAAAAAACATTAAAATGGCGGCTGAAGAAAATATGTTTAAAGCAAAATAAACAATTATTCATGATTATTGAGTGAAAGAAAAATAAAATTTTCAGATATGTAAAAACATGTTGTCAACTAAAGAAGAGAAATCACGGGAAAAAAAAAATAATAAAAATAAAAAATCAGAAATAAAAAAGAAGAGAAAAACAAGTGAAACGTGAAGATAAAAAGGCCATGAATTATGTATTATGGCTAAGGATGTAAGGAGGAAAAATAAATATGACAGTTCATTCTTGATGATGAAAAGTGTTTTTCATGTAAAAGTATAAAAAAAAAAGAACTCGTGGAAAGAGGTAATTTTCTTTAAATAGAAAATAAAATTTGCATGTGTATTTTGTGTTATTCGTTGAAAAGCTATTAAACATTATATAATTTTAAAAAAACTATTTTTTTTTTTCCTCCAAGTAATTGTTTTCATTCTGAAATATTGAGATAAACTTATAATTATAATTATTGAAAAAATTAATTAATGAAAAATAATTGATTTTAAATAACAATTAAAGTAATTAAAGTAAAATTATTTTCCCTCACAATTTACTCATTTTTTCTTTCTCTCTGAATGTAATTGAATTTTGAAAACTTTTTTTTTTTTTTTTAAATTTGAATTTTAAAATATGTACATAAATAATTGCATTTTGATAGTTATTAAAAAGAACAATTTTTCTTTCTTACGTAAATAAAAGTTTTGTTGAAAGTCTTGTATAGATAGGAGAGGATAAAAAAAAAAAAGTTGTGTAGGAGTATACAGTACGTAATAGTACGTTATAAGTATTATTCCCAATGTGGTCACTATGGATAAAAGTTAAATAGAAAAAAATCAGAGAGTGTAGTTTTAAGACCATACTACCAAATACTGTATCTTTAGAAAAATAAAGAGAAGTCAATGAAAATAATATACATATTCTAGCCAACGACACAGTGTAATAATCTGTAAAATAACTAAATTAAAAAGATCTTTAATTAGAAAAAATGTTGTTAAAAATTTAAATACTTATATGTGGGTGGTAATTTGGAAAAACAACGCGTCATAAAAAAAATTTTTAATACTCCTTTGAAGACTTTAAACTAAAAATTAAAAAAAATTATAAAATTTCTCAAAACCTCAATTTACTTTGAACGTGTGAATAAATGAAAAATATTAAATTTTGCATAATTTTTTAACAAAAGTATAATTAATTGAATACAAAAAAAAAATACAAATTGTAGAATTCATTAAAATATTTAAAAAAAAAAAAAAAAAAAAAAAAAAAAAAAAAAAAAAAAAAAAAAAAAAAAAAAAAAAAAAAAAAAAAAAGATGACTTAAATCCCATAAAAAGAAAAACTTGACCCACAAACTAGAAAAATTCTCATAATAATTTTTAAATTGAATTAAAGTTTTTTTTTTGTTTTTTTTTTTTTTTTGTAAACAGTTCTTAACTTGCAAATTAAATTTTTAGAATTTTTTGTTCCACTATAATTATTATTGTTAATAGGTGTATAATACTATAAAATTATAATTAATAAAACATTATAGTCTTGGAATGATAATATTTTTTTAAAATTTTTTATTTTTGATATTGTAGACGATGTGAGATAAAATAAAAATAAAATAATGTGTAGTAGATTAATGTTATGGGGACAAAAAATTAGTTAAAACCGGCTTTTTCTACATTCTTTTATTAACTATACAAAATTTTTAATTTTTTTTTTCCTCATTCAAAAAAACGATTTTTGTTTGTATTTTTATCAATTTTTCCAAGCTTGAATTTGTATTATAAATAAAACATTTAAAAACAAAACTTTTTTATAATATAAAATAATAAATACATACGTGATGATAGTATAGTGCTTATATTTTCTAGACTCTTTTGACTATGTACTGATGTGACTTGGTTTGTATTAATAGTGTAATGTTGTAACGTTTTTTTTTTTTTTGTTATTTTTGTTATTTATTTTTTTTTTATTTTCTTGTATTTATTTATAAGTGTAGTAACTATGCTGGTTTCACAACAACCTATTTAACAATAGGTTCATTGAAATTCTCCTCAACATCAAAGAATGCATCATGGACATAATATCTACTACATGATGGTCGTATATTTTTGTTTCTTTTTTTTTTCATTTTCTTTTGTTTTAATAATGAAAACAAAAAAAAACAAAATAAATTTATTCTTTTATTAAAATTATGCCATTTTAGTATACCTAGCTATTTTAAATTGAACATAACAAAAATACTACTGAAAAAAATTTGCGTGGTAAAGTTGTAATTCTTTTCGAACAAAAAATAAAATAATTATGATTATGATTTTTTTTTTTTTTGTATATTTTTCTTCTTTTTTTTTTTGTGCTCTTTGAAAGAAGCCAAGATCATATTTTGATGATAATGTTACTTATTTTGCATGCAAATCAAATATTGTTTTAATTGTTTTGTAAAAAATAATAAATTTTAATATTAAAAAAAAATAAATAATAATAAGAAGAAAATCAGTGTATAGTTTCTAAATCATAAATTTTATTATAATCGTACTAATTTTTTCAGTTGAATGAACAATTATTTTATCACTATTTTGTTTCATGTTCATTGTTGTATCTACTGTATTAAAAAGATTAAAGTCTTATAGAAAAAAAAAATATTTGATTTTTCTTTGTATTATTAGTTTTCTTTGGTATCTTAATTAAGTTTTAATGATGACACATTAATAATAAAATAACAGTAATAATAACAGTTTCTTATCTGTTAAATAAAAGCATGTAAAAAAAAAAAAAAAGTATATTTTATATGAAGATGCACTGTTTCGTATAGAGAAACTGGTATAGATAAATGTAAAAGATGATAATGAATGAAAAATAATATATATGTATGTAGGTTCTAACTTAAGTTTAATTTTTTTTAAAAAAAAAATATATTGTAAAATACAATTGAAATTTCAATTTTTCATATAATAATGAAATTTATGAGCAAAAACAAAATTCTTTTCAGTTGAATAAATTTTTATTGAATAAAGACCAGAAAATTCTATTTAGAACATTCCAAAACGTTAAAGAGTATTTTCTGAAATAAACATTTTAAAATTAAATAGGAAAATTAGAAATCAGTCTTCAAGTTAAACAACAACAACAACAACAACAAAAAAAAAAACTATAGATATTATTAACCCTGATTTAGTTATAATGTCAAAGTGTAATACACTTATTAAAACAAGATTTTATCCTTGAGATTTTTACTTTTATTTTCAATATCAAATTTTATTCTACATAAGTATTAGATTTACAGATTTAAAAAAAAAAAAAATATTGTTTAAGTTTTTAATAAAGTAGAATATTAATTTAATTAAATTGAACAAGTTTTAAAATATTAAAGAAAAAAAAAAAAACTGGCCTAGCGACTACGAAAAAAAAAAATTTTTTACAAAACAAGTTCTTCCTCTTTTATATAAGAGACATCTTTCTTCCTATACGTCATTATGGTTAATACGTATATTTAATAAAATAAAAATAATATATTGTACCTGTGTACTTACTTAGCATTTATCTACTTTTCATTTGCAAATTTTTTTTTATTGTTAGATTTTCCGTATATTATATAAGATATACGTACTATAATAAAGCCCCAGCCAATAAATTTATTAAATATGAAACTATTATTTTGCTGATTACTTTAGTCATTAGACTCACCTTTCCAAATGAGCATTTTTGAAAGCTTATAATTGCTATATTACAGTAGTTTGGGCTGATGAAATATAATGAAGTAAAAATAACGAACTACCTATATCTTTTTGTATTTGTAGGAAAAGCTATTCAAATAAATATTTTAAAAAAAATAAAAAACATTAACATAAAAAATTTCATACCTGATGATGTATAAGACATCATAGTAAGTATTTATAAAATATATTTAAAAAAAAAAAAAAGAAATTTAGTAAAATTTACATGTTTTTTGCTATAGTTCGCACCGGTGACAATGGTAACAACAAATTTATTATTATTATTATTTATTTATTTATTTTTTTTTTTTGGTTAAAAATTCAATTCAATGACCGTGAATTTTATATGGTATGATTTTAACTTTCAACTGGAGTTACACAATAACTGTTTTCACATGAAAAAAAATTTTTTTTTTTTCAAAATATTTATGAAATAAACTCTCTCTTAAAAGCATAAACATAATAAAATTAACTAGTTTTTCTTACATATATATTTTTTAATAAAAGTTTTTCTTGATACTAACAATCATTAAATTAGTTTTTAAAGTTGCTATTATTGACCGAATAACTGACTAATAATAAACTATTATATAACTTAAACTTTTAAGCTACTATAGTATAAAAAAAGTAAAACATAAACATGATCACCTTCAAGGTGTGCTTTTTTGTGTAGTCCAATTTAAAGGGTATTGAGTACTCTTCTATACCTACATTATGTGGGTTGGTTTTTGGTAACAATAAAATAAATTTTATAATGTTGACACGTACATAATGTATAATGTTCACCATATGAATGAAAATGATTGAAATTTGTTTAAAAAAATTGAGTTCATATAGGTATATTAATTATTTTTGGCTTGAAACACTAAAGTAATGATGTCATTATCAAATTTTCTTTTTTTTTCCTTCTTTTTTTTTTTTTTTTAAACAAGTATCAAAATCTCAAAACTTATTCCGTAAAAGAATTAGATTTAAAAAATTTAATTTCCTATCATCTGCCATTGCTTTTTTGACTCTTTTGACCCTTTTATTTCAATTGGAAATCTGTTGCCATCTTCTGACTTTGTTCTACTTTTTAGTTTTTCAATTTAAAAAGTTTACCAGATAGATTATTTAAGTATATATGTATTATATATACTTATGTATGTATGTAAATATAATATACATATATAGGGTAACGATACAATCTCAAGACTTAACTATTCTTTGATTTTGTAGGCTCAGTAAAGGTTATACGATTTGTATAAAGAAAAAAATTATTGAGAAATTGGAAGCTAAAAATTGTCTAAAAAAAATAGAAATTATTGTGAAATAAAAAATAGGAGCAAGTCGACAACGCATCATATCCAGTGCGCCAATGCAACTTAACACGTCTTATACTTACGTGATCTTTTTTTAAAAAAAATGAAAAGGACAATGTAAACTTTTATCATTCTGTTATTTATGAACAAACTTGAATGTACCGCTGCTCGATACATGCATTATTACCCTACTTATTTTTTGTAAATAATATTATATATAAATCAATATATTTTTTAAATTTATTATTCTTTAACTAAACAAAATCATATTTTCAATAGGCAAAACTTTTTTCTTATCAATCTCTCTGGAGTTTTGTTTCTGCTTTTCTTTTCTCTTTTTTTTTGCTTTTCATTATTTATTTTGCTTTTTGGATTATGTTTTTTTTTCCCCCTGATCGATATAGTCTATCTTTGAACAATAAATAATTGTTTGAGTTTTATTTTAAAAAAATGTCGGATACTATCATAATTTTATTTTGTTTTTAAAACATTGCCTCCTTCTGACCCTATTTTCTTCAATACAAAGAATGTTGTACAAAATTTATTTTGTATGGGGTACCTATTTTTATTTTATGTATTTTTTTTATTTATTTTTTTTTTTAAATTTTTGTTAAAAATTCAGCTTTGTTTTGTTTTGAAAATGATGCAGTGATTTATTAAAAATTAACTGAGCATATATGTATATAATAATTAACATTAACAAAAAGTAATGTAATAAAAATATTAACATACATACATACATGTATGTGCGGTTATTAAGTCGATGATGTCATTTGTTATATAATTAAAATCTTTCAAATTACGGTATAAATTAGATTTTTATGAAACGACTTTTTTTTTTTTATTAGGGCGATCTTGTAATGATGCATAAAAGAACCTTATTAATTTTGTTTTTCATAAAGTTTCCTAGTCCGTCCTTACAATAATTAAACAATGAATTTAAAAAAAAAAAATTAAAAATAAAATTGTAATTTTAAATTAGGCGTAGCTTATTTTCATAATTAAATTATTGCTTATTTCCTAGAACTCATAATTTTTTTTCTTTGTATGTTTTCTTCTTTAATTTACTATTTTAGTTGCAGACAAAGCAATCAATGGAAAAAAAAATAAATAAATAAAAACAAAAGTAATGTGTTAAACGTAATTCTCATTTTTTAAATAGTGAATTGTATTTTTTAAAGTCTTTGTTTTTTATTAATTTATTTATTTTTATAAATATTCGTACCATATTTTACGACTTACTGGGGTAATTTGTAAATCAAATACACGAGACAATTTTGCAATAAATTTAATTATACTTACAAAGAACCAAATTATTATGGTTTTTTTATTTTTTCAATTAATTTCATTAATTTCCGTAAACAATGCCAACATTATTTTTATCTATTTTCTCCTTTATTTTATTAAAAGATAAAAAATGCCATATATTAATTTATGATAAATATATAAATTAAATATTAAAACGAACATTCACATTTACTTTATGTTTATATTTATTTATTTTATTTTTTTATTGTTCAAATATATACAATGCAAATTTACTTTTTTTTTTCCTTCAAATTGTTTTTCAATAAAAAAAAAATTACTTGCAAATAAACAATTTTTTTTTTCTTTTCATTTTTTATTGTATTAATTTGCAGTCAGTTTGTCTGTTTTATACTTAAATTTATTTTTTCTTGATTTTCTAGTTAAATTTAAACAAAATGTAAAAAAAAAAAAAAATAATAATATTGTTATTTTTTTATTGCAAGTCATTATTAAAATTAAAAATGTACGAAAAAATAAAAAAATAAATAAATAAATCATTTACACAACATATTGAGAAAAACTTAAAAAAAAAAACAAAAAAATAATTAACGTGACAAATTAAATTTGTCTTTTAGTAATTGAATATGATGAGTTTAGATATCTTCTAATTTTTTAATTAATATTTGTTTACTGAAATAAAAAAAAAAATATTCTTCAATTAAAAAAAAAAAACAAAAAAAAATTGACTTTTATACATATAAAATGATATGTTATTTTTCTTTAATGAGTTATTATAGTATATATTTACTTAAAAGTTAAAATTGAACAAAAATAAAATTTAAGAAGAAATGTGTATGAAATTTAATTAATGAAGCATAAATAATAATAATATATGCATATATATGAATAACATAGTTTTAGACATTATGCTTGATTATTATTATAAACAAAAATTTATTTAATGATAAATAATGAATATACATATGTACATACGTACTCCTCATTTTAGTCGCATACAACTAATAATAATTATTTTATTTGTAGTTGAGAACTGTAAACAAAAACATTAAATAATCATCGAATGATGTTATTCATATTAGATTTTGTCTTTTCCTTTTTTTTTTATATTTATTTTGATATCAAAAATGGTAGTACATTTATGTATGTATGTATGCTGATAAGTAAAAATGATAAAGGGTGTTTTTTAAAAGTATGTATGTATAACATAAAAAATCAAAACACTTTGTTCATTCACACAAATATTTTCGAGAAAAGTACGTATTTCTAAATCGCTGATAAAAGCTTACACTGAAGTTTTTGACAAAAGCTTTTCACTTTTCATAGAAGTTACAACAATTTTTTTTTTTTTTTTGAAACTAGAAGATTTTTTTAAAATAAAACATGTAGGAGATTTGAGTATTCTTCATCAATTATTAAGTAGTAACTAAGAACAGCAAGCGACATAGTATCCGATAGTTTAATTGGTAGAACAGTGCCCCGGAAAGGCAAAGGTCTTGGGTTCGAATCCCATTTGAATCGAATGTCGTTTTCATGTTTTTTTTAGTCTACTACAAACAAAAAACCAGTTTTTCGTTTTTTTATTTTCGGAAAAGCTTTTGCTAATGTATTTGTTATATTTGTTAGGAAATGTAAGCTAAAGCTCACATTAAATAACGGTAAAAACTTATAAAGTTTGACTATTTATTGATAAATAGAAGTCGTCAGATAAAACAATTGCTTTAGAAAAAGCTGTGTAGGTAGGCAGCTGAAGTTCTGTGACTCATTTGAGACTTGGAAAATGTTATGGGCTTTGTGACTAAACTAATTTATCACATTTAATAAAAGTTAGAAAAACACCCTGTATTACAGTTTGTTGTTGATATATTATAAAATTTACATATTAATCGTAAAGTATATAAATACATACGTATGTATGAGCATGATAATAATAATAAAACGTCGGACAAGTTAATAATAAACTATAAATACAAAATAAATATATACATATGTATGTGTAAGTGACAGTGTGTCGTATGTGATTATAAACTTTTTGAAAATTTTAAGAGTTTAACCATGATTATAATCAAGGTTATCGTAATCGTAAGATGTTTGATATCTACCTAACTTGTAAATCATAAATGTTAAGAAATCTAAAAAAATAAAAAATAAATAATCGTGAATTGTATATTACGACAGTAATTAGGCCCTTACAATGTGTTCAGGTTTAGATAACAATTTCAAAAATAAAAAGAAAACGATAATAAACTAAAGGTATTATAAAAGTTGTATCAAATAAAATTTAAATTATGAATAAAAAAATGAATTATTCAAATTGAAAATTTCTTCATAACTTAAAATAAAATTTTAAAAACTGAAAAGAAAGTATTATGGAAAAAATCTTCTTGTTGAAAATTGCTTTTGTTTTAAAAACAAAAACATAAGTACAAAAAAAACCCTTAAATTTAATGTGTTTCCATTCAAAATTTACAAACAAATGAATAAAAAAAAAGCTTATTTTCAAATAATGGCAAATTATTTTATATTGGCTTTGTTGTTAATTCAATATTTAACTTTTCTATTTTAAAAAAAAAACCTTCTTGAACAAATATTTTTATGGACAAAATAACAAGGGTTAGATTATAATACTTAAGTATTTCATGCATAAAAAAAAAAATAAAAAAAAAATAAAAAGTATAAATGAAGCAAAAGAATTGTTTGTAACTTTGGATCCCTTTTTTTTCCATTCAAATAACCCTTTTTAGAAACTAAAAAAAAAAAATCATGGTTGATACTTGTGTAAAATTTATGTTACATCAATGATGAACCTGAATAAAGTGACTTTATCAGATTTCCTTTTTCTTATTATTGATAAATTGTATTTTGGAAAATATCATTGATAATTGGTAATATGTGGAAAATTTCACTCAAAAAGTAGGCAGAAAAAAATCATAAAATGTATATTCTTACCTTTTCCGTAAACTTTGCTTTGCTAAATAAAACTGTTTTCTTATGAAATTGAGAATAAAAAAAATAAAATAAATTTCTTTTTCGTTTACATACTTTCTTTATTGTGTTCAAACAAGGGTTGTTTTTTTTTTTTTTTTTTTTGAGTTAGTGTAGATTTAAAATGATGCTTATCTGAAAAATGTCATTATCATAGAATAGATATACGTTATATGTTATATGTATGTATGTACATAAGTATGTATGTATTTATACGCATCTGAAATCGCACACTTTTTTCTAAAAAAGATTTGATAAAATACAAAGGACATTCGATAATTAGATATCAATATCCTTTTTTAAAATGTCACATATTAAATAAGAATTAAATCCTACTTACAAATCATGATTTTTTACTTTATTACTAATACTATTTTTTTGTTTTGTTTTAAATCGATTTTTTTCATATCTATTATCCTTACTCGAAACACGAAAAGAGAAAGAATTAGACCGACATGTTTTATAAGTTTCTAAAAAATAAAGGTATAAGGAATGAGCGCATTTAAAAATGTCAAATTTTTTATTACAGATCTATACTATCTTTTATATATTATCTTTGCTTTTTCAAATTCTAGAAAATAAAAAATAAAAAGTTTACAAACGAAATGAAAGTCTATGAAATATCCTTTATTTTGACCTTCATCGATTAAATGACTATATTAACCGAAAAAGACAACACAATATACGATACGACTCTTGAATTTCGTTTTATTAAAATACCATTTTAGCTATTATATTATCCGTTATTGTTAACACACTTTCATTATATATTATCACCATTATTAAAATGAAAATTGTATGCGATTCTCCTTAAAGAAACAAGAAAGGGGAGCAGCAGTTTTACCATAAAAAGGAAATTAAAGAATGAGGAGAAGAAAGAGAAAATAAATAAAATAAAAATTCACCCTGACCTCCGACCTACATGTACACATAACATTTTTTTTTAATTTCGAAAAGGATAAAATTTTATACAAATATGTATACATATAATGAAGTCCTAAAAGCTCAAACATCTCCACATTTATTCATAATCAATATAAATGTGTATATAGATATAATATGTGTACGTATATATATGTTTTTTCTGCCTTTTTATACATACACATACATATTTATATAATCGCACTTTCTCTGATTACACTTAGCTCGTGTTCACGAACACGCGACAAAGATGAAATATACTGATTAAAAAAAAAAAAGATATTAAAGAAATATGTAGGTACATATGATACATACATAGATATATGGTGATAAATTTTAACTTTAAAGAAAAAGGTGACAATGGATCATAATAATGATATGATGATGATGATGATGATGACAACGAAGATGAAATAAGGACACGTTAGGGCGGGTCTCGTATTCGAAAATAGCCATGTAAAACAAATAAAAAACTCAAATGAAGAAAATAGAATGAGGAAAAGGATTTTAAAAAAATATACATACATATATAAAACAAGTAATGCATTATTTGAGTTATTTTTCTTTTCCTTTTTTTTTTCTTTGCATAACGTGGAAACTAATTAAAAACACGTACTTTTTGAAACTAGTTTTTCATAGTAGAGAAGGCATTTTTTAATTCAACAAAACTGAAAACGGAAGTAATGAAAAAAATAAATGAAGGATAAAATTTAAAAAAAAAAAACAAGAAAAAAAGATTGAGATGACAGGAAAAAGAGATTAGAATTACATTTTGTAAATGGGTGTAGTGTGAGATGGGGTAATTAATATGACCTTTTGCATTATAATAATGAAGGTTGTTTCATTTCTTGTGCTCTATATTTAAAAATATGTTTTTTTTTCTTCCTTTTTTGTAATTGAATGATACAATTATCAGAGTTTTGTCTTTACTATAATTTCTAATAAATTTTGTTTGTATATTGTATTACCTTGAATTATGTGTTGTTTTTTGTAATTTCTTAAGATATCTAACTTTTAAAAGCAATTTTTATTGAATACAAACTTTTATTTTTTTTTCATAAAAAATTGTCAATGAAATAAAATTATGTTACTTATTTCCTCTTTCAAGTATTTTCTACACGTAAATATTTATAATGGTGATGATGATGATGATAAGATCATGCTACTTCTTTGAATGCATTAGAATCATTAAATTAATGTATATAAACATAATATAATATAAGTTTTCTTCCTCTGTCTATCAATATAATTGACCATGAACTTGAGTAAATAGTAACAAAAAGATTAAAAAAAAAAAGAATTTTTTCTTAGATTGAAATATGTACATTGAAAATGAACTTTTTTATTCTATTCTTTATTTAAAAGAATCTAAAAGAACATTATGAAATATTTATAATCTAAATTTTATATTCTTCAAAGTTTAAGTTTTATTCAAGATGAAATTGATTCTCCTCCTCACTAACTTATACAAATATGTATGTATATAAATAAAAATATCACCATAGCAATCTGATAATTTAATTTCAGCAAACTGATAATTTAATTTCGATTCGATTAGATCCGATGACGTCATGTAGGATAATTTATTCAATAAGGATATGAATTAAATAAAGATAAAATGGAAGCACTCTCATAGAAAATATGTATAAAATTATTAAGACTCCACCGAGATGATGATGATTATAATGATGATGTTGACAACAATGACGACCATGACGACGAAAACAATTATTATCAACAAAATGATGATATAATATTAAGGATAATTTAATGTTATGCAAATTTCCTTGAATGGCGTCATTCACTATTAGCAGAAAAAAATTGAAACGATACTTTAGAGAAAAGAATTTAGTGTCGCATTGTGTTATTATGTAGAATAATGTTCATCCTTTACTTTAAAAGTGATTTCTTTTTTAATTTTATGTTTGTTGCTATCTTATATGATGGTTATTTCCTTTTCAATTTAATGTGCTTTAAAAAGTTACAAGCAAACACAAACAAAAAATTCTGTTGTTCTCGATTTTTATATACATATGTATGTATATGTATGTATTGAAAATTCACGATAAAAAAATCCACTTTATTGTTATATAATTTTTTTATATTGATCCTTTTCACACACAACAGAAATAAATACATACATATGTACATGTGTATATATGTATATGTATTACACATATGATTATAAAGGAAAACTATATAAGAAGAAAAAAAAACAAATATTTATATTATGATGAATAAAATACAGGGTAAAATTTATTGATTAAAATTTTATATTTCTTTATTGAATTTCCATTTGTCTCCAATAACCTTCATGATTTTTTTTTTTAATTTTTCTTTATAAAAATCCCATAGAGAAATATTAACAAAAAATGAAAACAATATTTTGAAACAAATTCAAGAGATAATTTTCGTAATCGATGTAGGATGTCAAAATCTCAGGATATTTAAATTTTATAATTCAAATTTTAAGGGCTTCGTAAATTATTTAATAGACAAAAAACACTTGAAATTATTGTACTGAAAGAAGCTGTGATACTTTCATAATTGAAAAATCAAACAAATAAATATAAAATAAAACAAAAGAAAAAATTATTATAAAATTTTAAATACATTTTGCATATATTTTCTGTTCTTTTTTTATATAAACTTTCTTTATCGTAAAAGATCCATATACCACAATTCCATTATTAATTTCAAAATTTGTAAAAGTTTCTTAAAAAAGTTGAATTAAAAATTTTAAATTATAATTTAATTACAGATTCATTTTTTTTTTTGTCTTAAAACATTGTTGAAAAACTTTTTATTTATGGAATTTTTTTCTTTCTTCTAATCTTTCACAATTACTAACTTTATTGACTATAGTTTTTTTTTCTACCGATTCAGTGAATAGTTTTAAAGTTTTCCGGTTGTCTGAATGGTTACCATTTCAAATTTTCTATTTAAGTTTTTCATCTTAACGTCGTCATCATTATCGGTGTTTTTTTTTTAAATATATTTTTTTTTTTACTGTATTTAATTACATAAATGCAAATTTTGTCTGTAATCATTTTCTAAGAACATTAATAAAAAATTCTAATGTGTATATAATGAAGAAGAAGAAAAAAAAAACAGTAGATACTAAATGATAAGTAAATTACATTTTTACATAATGTGTAAAAAGCTTTCTTTTTATGATGCGCTTTAGTAGTTTAATAATTTCAGTTTTTTTTTTCTCATTTTTTTTTTATCATTATGGATTGATGCAATCTCTGTTTGAATACCCGGAATACTTGAAGAAATTGTTCAAGAAGAAGAAGAAAGTGTCTTTTGTTTATTTCTTTACTTTATTATATATTTTTTTAAAGAAAATTATGAAGAAAAATGTTGTTAATTTATTCAATATGAAATTAAGTTGAAATCTGCAGAATCTGATGGAATGATGATGATGGTAATGGTAGTTATATGGATGAATATGGATAGTACAATACAAGCAAGAGAGTTCATTCATCGTTTCAAAAGAAAAGAAAATAAAAGGATTTATCAGTTTTGTAATTTTTTTTTTTTTTAAACAGTACAATTAATTTTGTTGTATCTTTTAGTTGAAAAAAAAAAAGTACCATCAGTCAATATGCAGTACGGTACATTCACGCTTTTGTAATTTTATAAAATCATTGAATTTTTATTTTATTTTTGTTATTTAATTTTAACTAAAAGATATAAAATAATGAGTTTTTTTATTTTTTAAATTAAGAAAAAAAAAAAAAGGAATGTTATAAAAGTGAACATTATATGTATTGTCTAGTCTAAACAGAAATGATGATGATGATGGATAAATTTAAAAAAAAAAAATGAAACAAAATGAGATAGGTAGAGTGGAAAAAGTACACGTACAAAAAAAAAATATCTTTACGGAAGATACTCAACCATTTGGATCAATTTTGAAGCGGAAATAATTGTTTTTCTTGCTTATTAAAGCTCTTAGAAGATAAATAAGAAAATGAAAAATAAATTATTTTACACACACACACACACACACACAAACAAAAAAGCTGATTTTTTTCTTATAACATTAGACAGTAGACGGTCTGTAGTTTTTTGTGTTTTTTTTTAATATATATTTTAAGTTCCGCGTTTTCAATGCCGTTTCTAATTTATTCTAGATTTAAGATCTGTTGTAAAATCAAAAATGAAAATTCACAGAATATCTTTGAAATAAAAATTTTAAACTTTAATGAAATAATTTATTTAGTAATGAATGAAACAGTAGGAAAAAAAAAGAAGATAATATTACTATTATTATTAAATAATAGTGAATGGAAAACAAAAACCAAATTTGTTAGAAATTTCATTGTTAGGTCAATTTTCATTTGAAAAAATAATAACGTGACACAATAATGTTGAAATTACAATTATTAATAATTATCTTGTATCATGAACTGTATCTGTTGCTGATTAATATTATTCTTTATGGTTAAAGAAAATGTGATTTTTATGTTGTGGTAAAATTTTTTTTATTTTTCAGATTTAATTTAATTTTAGATTTTTCGGTTTTTCTTTTGTAAATTTTATGACAGATTGTTGTGTAATTTTTTTTTTTTTTCTTAATTCAAAATACATTGTAACTATAAAAATATTGATGAATCTATAATCAATCTATCCATAAATTTTTTTATTTATGATTTTTTTGTATTTTTGTTTTTGAAGACATTTTGACAGATGTTTATTTTGCTTAGTCAATAGTGTGACTGATGATAAACTTACGTTTTGCTTTCTGATTCTGATTTCATCACTGTCATTATTTGGTTTTTTGTTAGACACAAAAATATATAAATTTATTTTGTTTAAATTATTTTTCTCTTAATTTTTAAATTTGAAACAGAATTTGACAAATTTTCAAACAAATGGGGAGGTTCACTCATTTTCTACAATTTTTTTTTTTTTTTAACGTTGAGCAAGAGTTGTTAACAGTTGAATCATTAGCACTTTTAGATGAGTGAAAAAGCAATGTGTGTATGAAAAAAAAATTAAAAAAAGAAAAATAAGAATATGTGCATACATTTTGTGTTTTTCATCGATATTCTTTCAATATAAAATTCAATTTTTAATATTTTTAACTAATTTCTACTTTTTTCTTCCTTTTCAGGTAAGTGATCTAATAAACTACATTTAATCTTAAGTATGACCTGTAAAATAGAAAAAATTGTTTGGAAGGGTTTAAAACAGTAAGTGAACACTTTATACTTTGGAAAAGATTTAAAGAAGAAAAAACATCTAAAATAAAATAGTGAGTCTTTCAAATGTTATTGAGATCTTACCGAAAGGGATTCTCAAACTTACTTGTTTTTCTTAATGACCTTATTCATTATTGAAATTAAAATAATTTTTCAGAAACGAAATCAAAAATTCTTATTAAGAATTATTTGTTTAAACTTTTCAATTATATCTACATAATAAATTGCTAAAAAATGAATTGCCAGAATAAAAACGATTCATAAAAAAAAAATTACAACAAAAAAGTAATTCTTTTTGTTTGTTTTTCATTTTTGTTTATTTAATGTTTTTCAAGAAAAATGAAAGAAATTTTTTATAACGTTTATATTTGTTTTTTTCTTCTACTGAATCGATTTAGGAATAAATTACAATAAACAATTTTGATTTATTCAGACAAACACACAGAAAAAATGCTTTCTTATTTGAATGTGAAAAAATAATATACAAAAAATATGAAATTTAAATACATACGACAAAGAAATCGATATTCTTGAAGAAAAACTTTTTTCCCTAATATGAAATTCAATATTTTCGATATAATTTCAAAAAAATAAAAAGTAAAACATAAAAAATATTATGTACTTAATTGTTTTTTTTATTTTAAATATAAAAAATGTTTCCATAGAAATGATAAAGTATAAAATTACTTATCTGAAAATTTTAGATTTTGTAATTACATATTTATAATTGTGGAAAATAAACAAAATTTAAAATAAATAAAAACCCAATTACTTAGCTTATGGCCTTCAAAATGAATATTTATTAAATTCATTTAAATAATTTTTAATTAAAAAACAAAAAAAAAAAATAACAAGAACATGGAAAAAACAAACAATATGACATCATTTTGTATTTTTTTTTTTTCAACTAAGCAAATATTTTGTAAATACGTTAAGTTACAAAAAATAGAAGAAAACAAATCTAAGGTCAATATAAACAAGGTTGAATTATTTTTTTTTTTTATCTGTTATTTTGTACTTAATTGTTTTTATTGTAAGGGTAGAAAAAAGCCCAAAGAAAAAATGTATTTGCACTTCCAATTTTTTAGAAGCCTTAAAAATCGATTTTATTTTTAAATTATCTTTGTCAACTAATGTAAACTCCTCTCAAAACGTAATTTTATTTAATTGTAAGCCATATAAAAAACATACCATTAAACATATTCCTACTGAAAATAAAAGGATACATTTATGTTTTTCCAATAAAAATTATTATTAAAATTTAAATTGGAAAGACATTATTTATTAGTTGAGTTCAAAAATTCAAATAAATATATTTTGAATAAAATTCGTGACCTAGGTTTATTTCCTGTTATATATTTTATCACTTTGTACGTGTGTACATATAAAAGAAAAAAATATATATATCCTTGTAATCTGGTGAAACACACCTGCATCAAAAAGTAGAACAAAACTATAGAAAATAAAAAATACGGGTCGTCTTTAATGTTTCTATCACATCACGTAATTTTATTTGTTTGAAAAAAGGAAGAACGAAAAAAAAAAGAATTAAATAAAGTAAAGGACAAATTTGCATAAGAAAAATAAAAAAGGATATTATAAGAGAAATAAAAGGGTTGCAATTTGAAGAAGAAGAACGATTCAAAAAACATACCACAAATCTAAATGAATGAATCACGCAACTATAATAAACGACGCGATATTATGAAGAGAAAAAATTCAGGTCATTGTTTTGTATTGCAATTTTATCAAGGAAAATAAAAGACATAAAAAAAAATACTCTTATTATTTTATTCTGTCCAAGGGAAACAAATAAGAAAAAAGAAAAAAAAAAAAGGATACGTGTTCAGTAGTAATTTCCTGACAGATATAATATTTCATTTTTGAACTTATAAATACAATGAAAAACCAATAATTTGTATAAAAAGATAAAAAATAAAAAACGAAAAAAGGAAATGGTAATAATTGTGATGATATCTATACTCCATTTTTCGTTATTGTTCTAATGCATAAAAAGTAATGACCTTCTGACCTAAATATTTTCTTGTATATACATATATAGTCATATAATAATATCTTTTACTATGTATATGGTAATATCTTAAAAATTATTTAGAATCATTTCAATAAGAAATAATAAAAATACAAATTTATTATGTTGACCGTAAAAAAAAAAGTTATTTTTCGTGGACATAATTGCCTTCTTTTATGTTTTTTTTTTCTATATCGTGAAATGTTGTAAATTTTAAATCATTAGCGTTACAAAACAAATTATAAAATGCAGAATTTTGAAGGTAAATTGTTATAGACCAAGAATGTATTACAAAATTGAAAACAGCTGACAAGAAAAACTTGCAGTTAATGTGATGATGTTGATGATGATGATGATGCAAAAGTATTTGTATGAACAACGACATGCAATCGAATATGAAAGTAAAAAAACCAAAAAATAAAAAATAATAATAATAAATAAATAAAAGGAATTTATGTGCATTTTCAGTACATAGATGAAATCTGTATTCAATTACAATTAAAATTTAATAGAAAAAAAAACCAATTAAATTCAATTTATTTTAATAAAAAAAAAAAAATAAACTAAAATATTTGAAAAGAACACGAGAATCATTGTATTGTTTTTTTTATTCTCCTTCAAATGTCTTTTTTTCATAATGTTTTTTGTTTTTTTTTACAATTTTTGTTCTAACATAGTAAAAGCTCAACAAAAAAAAAAAATACTGTGCTCGTGTTCTAAAATCAAATGCACCCTGTTGCATTATTTTCTAATAAAATTTATATGATTCATGATTATTTATATTTTGTTGCAGTTCATTTTAATGAACATAAAAATTTTAAAAATTGTATAGGTAAAAAAATTTGGGAGAGAAAGGAAGGTAATTTTAATGAATATAAGTATGTACATACATGTATAACAATCATGAGGGGTGATATAGATGTGAATATTGTGAAATAAGAAATTTGCACAAAGTTAAATTTTAATGTTGTTGTGTATTACTGCAACATAACATAAAATTTATTGAATAAAATATTTTGGCAAAATATAATATCAAGTTTATTACACAAAATGCATGAATACAATATAAATATAGGATGTATACAAAGAAATTTATATTAGTGCCAATGCATGGTGCGGTAATGATGATGATGATGATAATGATGATGATATTCGAATACTGATGCTTAATATGCACCTAATTTTAAACATTTTCATTAGATACTATAAAATTGATAAACACTAGTTATTTAGTTCGTTTTTTTTTATGTTTTCAAAATATTCAAATTCGTCTCGTTTATTCTAGAAACACACATATGTATATAAATTGTATGTATACATACATATACATATTTGTAATCTGAATGAATGAATGTAGCAGTGTATAGTTTTTTTTCTCTTCTCTTAGGTATCATGGGATTGCATTGAAATGTTAATATAAAATTTAATTGCAAAAAAAAAAATTCTGTTGTGCCATTAGCTTTAATTTCGATTTTTTTTTAATTTCAATTTTTTTTTTCATTGTTTATTTTTATTTTATTTTTTATTTGAATGTATCATCGATTTCATGATGCAATTTACTAGAACATAATGAAATTTCATTACTGATTGCCGTCAGTTTATACTGCAACTGCAAGTGCATCATTATATAGGGTGATCACTGATCACAAAAGCAACAAAAAAAAAAAAACTTTAGTAAACGAATAAAATTTCTTCAGATAGAAGAGTGTAATAGATCTTTTTTTTTTTTTTTTTATTATTGCATTTGATGTGATCTAAAAGTAAAAATAACATCAAACAATTTTATTGCTCGTTTGTCAAATGAAATTTATCATATAAGAACACCTTCTTATTTTATATGTATACATATACATACATATGTCTTTTAATTCCTTTAGCATATGCTTTTTCATATGTTAAAATTTTATTATAAAATATTTTTGATGGAATATTATTTAATTTGTATATCATATTTTTAGATTTTCGATGATGAAATAAAAATTTATTTATTTTTTTATATCTACATATGTACCAATATACATATTCTGTTTGTGAAATGTATGAGATAAAAGCATACATGTAAAACATACATACATATTTATATGGTTCTATACCTATATGAGAAATTTGTTTTAGCAGGATTAAAAATATGAAAAAAAGATGAAAATGTTTTATATAACATTGGAAAGAAAACAAGGGAAGAGGGTATAAAAAAATACATCAATAATCAGTAATTAACGTAATGTGTAATGAAATTTTGTAAATGCTGACAGCATATTTAAAATATATAATTATTATTTGTTGATTTTTTCTTCTTCTTGTTGTCACAATTAATTAAGCAACATACTAATTTTCATAATCTTAATTTTTTTTCGAAACCTTGAACTTTCTTGTAAGAAAAACAAGGAGTATTTTCTAATTAAAAATAAATTAAGACAAAATTCAATTTATGCAACGTGTTTCAATATTTGAAAGGAAGAAAAAAAAAACAAAAATAAAAAACACAAAAATTATGTAAAATCTAATTTAATGTGTTCACATAGTTATTATATGTATGTAAAAAAAAATCACACTCCATAAAAATAATTATTTTGTCAACAATCTTGATATAATTTCGTAATTACCAAAAATAGATACTCAAGTGTCTGGTAGTGCCCAATTTAATTATAAAGCTTTATGCTTGCTTTTTTTTATATATATAGTGTACCCCTTACGTCTATAATAACCTTCCTATATAGTATTACTTGATATAGAAATCGACCAATCAAAAAATTATTTTTGTTAAAAGCAAAATTAGCTATAACAATTTTTAGCATACTAGTTTTTTTTTCTGCCGTTGTATTTTTTTTTTTTTTACTTGTGTAACATAATTAATTTTCTTACGTCATTTGATATCGCTTTAGAATAAAGAAAGGAAAAATAATATAATGCAAGTAAATTTGAAATAAAAATAAAGACAAAAAAAAAACACTAATAGAATTTTATTTTGTTTACCTATTACGTATAAAATGTAATAAAATTCCGATAAATAAAAATCATAAATATTCTATATTTTTTGGCTATCAAATTTATTTCACAAGAAATTTTTAACCCTTTCAAATTAATTATGAACTGACAAAATTTTGAAAATTTTGTTTGTAAATTTTTCTTTAACACTTCACTTAATACACACGTAAAATTTATCTTTTGTATGTTTTTTTGATTGACACCACATCAAAAAGCTAAAACAAACAAAAAATGTTAAAATAAATTTGAATTATTATGTTGTTTTAGTTTATTTTATTGTAAATTGATTTTACCGTATTGTGAAATATGTATAAAGAAAAATTGAAACAAGAAATTGTGAAGGGGTAGTTTAAGGTGTGTAAAATGGCGGAAAATGCGCGTGTAGAATAGCAGGAAATGGCTTACGTTGACAAGACTAAATTTAGATATGAGAAAAAATTGTATATCGTATCGTGTGATAACAATACAAAGGAAAAAAAAATGGCACTACGCTGGCTAGTCCTGCATAACTTGTTTTATTTTCTTGTTTCTTATGGCAAAAAAAAAAAAAAAAAAGAAAAACGAAATTGAAATTGATAATTTGTTAAATCGAAATTGGAAAAACGTGTACTATCTGTTGGCAAAACATGAAAATTTGTCTAAACAGAAAATGGGAGATATGTATTTGAAAAAAAAGGGAAATATTTAAAATAAATATCGTGTGAGGAAATTGAATTTAATTTTTGTTTTCTTTTATAATCGCAAAATGTTTTTATTGTCATTGTCGCAATCAAGCGATTACTGGTAGAGAGAAGAGAAAAATAAAAACAAAAATATGACAATGTGTCTTATTTTTTGTTTATTGTTATTATTCCATTTAATGTCCATAATTAGTAAATTTTATTTATGGAAATATAAATATTAAAAAAAAACCGTCATTATCACGCACAAAATAATGATAATTCAAAAATAAATGTAAAAAAGGAAATTGAATAATTATTTCTGAAAATTTATTGTCACTTTTTAATAATTTAATAAATTCGTATGTAAGTACATTTTCAAGGACAAAAATAAAAAAATACTCGTACATTCATACAAGAGGTAATTCGAAATCTTTGTGCGTAACTTGACTCATTACTTACCATTCTTGTTCATTTTAAAATTGATAACTCTTTCGAGCCTTGACAGTGGATATGCGTCAAAAGACCCTGTTATTTACGTGAAACTTTTTTCTTTTTCTTAAAATTTGTAATAAATTTTATTTATTAATTAGCAAAATGAAAATTAATTACATAGGAAATATGTATATATAAAAAAAAAAAAGAACTCTTAACACAATAACTAAAACGAAAAAAAAAATTGTATTTTTTTTTTTTTAAATTTATATGTAAAATGTTTGGCACGGAATTATTATGTAGATCTTTGCACGTCTTTTCATGCAATTACATCATTAAAAATAAAAAATAAAAAATAATTACATTATAATAATTTATTTAACAACAACAAGAAAATATATTGCTTTAATTTTTTCATATGAATATAAAATATCAGTATCTTTTATATGTATATTCCTACTTTAAATTGTAATTGTAAGACAAGTTTTTGATGCATGTGATCAATTCGCGTTAATTGATCATGAGATGTATGTAATACAATTATTGTATATTTGACGTATAAAAAATAGTTTTAGTTAGTTACACGAAGAAAACTGAAAAAAAAAAAGTAAATAAATAAAAAAATAAAATAATTATAATAAAAATGAAATATCTAGATACTAAACAGAAGATTTTACTTAATTTTAAAGATTATGATGACTATAAAGACGAATTTAGCTCATTAGAAGAATTAGAAATATTATTAAAAAAATATATAATATAAAAAAACGACTAACTTATCCTGTAGGCTGTAATTGTTTATATACAATAAAACACAAATTATGAATAAAACATTTTTCTTGACTACTGTGAATGCTGATGATGATGATGATGATACAAAGACTTGATGAGATACCTGTTGTTTGTCATATGTACACTACCTGTTATTAAACTACATATACCTACATACATACACTTTTTTATATATATATTATATATATTTTAGATCGATAGAAGATTATTTTGTATTTAAAATAATATTGGGAGGATGTAGTTGTCGTCATCATCGTAAATTAGATTTGATGTTAAAGATTATAGATATATAATTAAACATAATTTAACAATAAGAAGATTCGATCTTGAAATTGATGACAAAAATCATCTAAAAATTGATGATGATTTCTTTTTTTGTTTTTTAGCGATGATGCTCTTAGAAATTAGGCTTTATAAACAAATGTTTCTTTAAAATAAAGAAAAAAGAAAAATGAAATCATTCATTATTATGCACTTTTTTATTGTATTGAATATTTTAGATTTTATTGTGAATTTAAAAAATATATAAACGACAAAAAAAAAATAGAATAAAAACTGACCTATCGATATTTTTTCTAAAATACTTTATGATCGATTGTTTTCCAAAAACATCCTTGTACCGTTCATTATTTTAAAAATCCAAACGAAAAACTGAAAACTTGAAATTCATATTGAATGATTTTTCTGTATTTAGTATAAAACTTTGACAAAAAAAAAAGAAAAAAAAAACTAAAGAAAGAATTTATAATCATGCTATAAATCTTATTGATATCGATGTAAAACCCAAACAATGTAGTGTGTAGTAGGTATATGAATGTATGGAAAAAAAATTTATTTCAAGGAAATCATGCTACTAGTAAAAATATTTAAGTAAATTTATTGATAATTTTAAATATAAAAATTTTTTAGCTTTCGAAATATTTTAGAATTATATTTTAAAGATTGAATAGTACTGAGTGTTTCACTTTGATTATGTCATTGTGAAAAGAAAAATAATTGTATTAGAAAATCAATAAGAATTATAAAAGAACCAAAATTTATGGTCCATGATTCTTTTAGCATATAAAACATTATCCTTTAATAGAGAACAATCTTTTTTTTTTACAATAAATTTTTAATTTATCATTTTGATAGTACTGACAGTGAGAGTAAAGCTTTTTTTTATTAACTTTTTTACTGTTGCTTTTTTTTTTTTTATTTACAATAACTTTATGGCGCCGACATAATGACGCCAAATAAAAACCTATATACATACATACATATAAAAATGATGAAATCATTCTACATTACGTGTGAATTATCGCCTTTTAGTCATTCTGAACCAGTATCAGTTACCTTAATTTGATTTTCTATCTTTATATTTAGAATGTCTTTTTTGTTTATTTATTCTCATTTAGTTGATACTTTATTTTTTTGTTTTACTCTCAATATTGAAAAATAAGAAATTCTTAAAGTTCTCATTATTATCCTTCAATTGAATGATTTACAATTAC
This sequence comes from Bombylius discolor, assembly GCA_939192795.1. NCBI lineage: Eukaryota > Metazoa > Arthropoda > Insecta > Diptera > Bombyliidae > Bombylius > Bombylius discolor. The sequence continues at coordinate 26,588,728 of OW584241.1, read as the reverse complement.
ATACATACATATTACAAAAGCATCATGATGATATCATTTTGATATGTCATAGGTCATTTTATTTTATTTCATTTGACAACATGTTGTCATTCACAGTATGGTTTAACAATTTTATAGTTTTTTTTTTTCTCCCTTTTATTTGTTTACTTTTTTCTTATAGTGTTTATCATAATGTATAATAATGTGGATTCCTGTATAAAATTTAACATTAGATTTGTTTGCCTTTATCAATAATGAAAATCTTTTCAAAAAAAAAAAAACAGTCATTAAACTCACTAACTAGATTGACTTTCATTCACAAAACCCAAAAAGAATGATAAAAAATAAAGGATTTACATCAAGTACATCAGACAGATATATTTAGATGAGATGAGATCCAAATGTTAAGATTTTTACTCCTCTTACTTGTTAGTACTCCATATCATTCTGACATAGCACTAGACAATATTTTATTTATGACAAGGATTACGTCTTAGATCCTTTTTTTATATGTCATCTGTTTAAAAAATAAAAACAAAAAAAAAAAAATTTTTTTGTAAATAATGTTTTTCTTTAACCCTGGAAATTTTTTTTTATGTTGGAAAAGAAAACTTTTTTTTTAGAAAAATAGTAAAATAATGAGATAAAATATATTATATCATCATAACGAAAATATACAGGCAATGGACCGAAGCATAGTTCTAATAGAATAAAAAAAAAACTAAAAAACAAAAATGAAATAGTGAAAAAAATAAATTTTATGAGATAAACACAAATTTTGATTAAATTAACCGGAAAATTGGATAATTCAGTGACATCTGCATTGAAGTAATTTTCACTGCGGTAAGCATTGTGGTGGGGTCAAAAAAAAAAAAAAAAATACGTAATAATGAAATAAAACATATAAAGCTAAAAAAAAAGAGGGAGAAAGGAAAACAACTTTTTCTAAAAAAAAAATTAAAATTAAAAAAGAAATATAAAATAGGAAAATATAGTTGCTTACAAATTGAAAATTATTTGTATAAAACGTTTAAATATATTTAACTACATAATCATGCCAAATGTGTACATATACATACATACATACACGTATTCAACAATTATATTGTTCAGAAACCATGTATCTTTTAAAAATGGTTATATTCATTTTTAATAAGTTTTTATTTAAAAAAAAAAAAAAAAAAAAAAATTTCATAGCCATAAATGGAAGAAGAAATGAATTCGAAGGACATAATCTCTAGGACATTTTACATGTATACATATACTGTGTTCACATTCATGTAATGTATGCGATAAAATAGCATCAGAACATTAATTATTATAAAGTTCTTGGTCATTTTAAAAGTCGATAAAAATTTATTTTTGAATATCTTTTAAATGGAAAATTACAAAATTTTATTATAGTAAAGGTAAACTGTCAGTTACCATGAAATTATGGAATTACTTAAAAAGAATTTTCTTTTTTTAAGATGTGAAGTAACAAGAATTCTTTAAACATTCTAGAACTAAAAGAAATTAACATAATAAAAAGTATTTAAAAATAATAAAAAAATAAGTAACACTCTATTCAATTTTTGACCGTTTTCGTCAAAAATCCGTTTTCAAAGTTGAATATTTCGGGACCTTGTGAACCAATTGAAAATTTGAAAAAGTATTATGCTCGTCATTTTCTACAAAACTCTCTTTGGCATCAAAAAGATCCCTGTGACAGGGCGTCAAACATAAAACTTACACGAATCAATTTTAAGTATCAAAATGTTACATTTTTTGACTCCATAGAAAAGTATGTTCATATAATATTAGACCCTTCAAGGAATATCCTGTCCAAATTTCAGCTCCCTAGTCCGACGGGAATATACTTTTCTAAGGAGTCAAAAAATGTAACATTTTGATACTTCAAATTGATTCGCGGTTGTAAAATTTAAAATAGTACGGATTGTTAAATTCCAAAATAATTACTTTGAGTAAATAAATAAAAAAATTCTCAATTTTTTACAGAAATTACATTTAACTTTCTTTATCTTTTTACAAAAATGAATATAACCTTCATATTCATTGAATTCTAAATCAAATCACATATCTATGCAACGTATGAAAGTTTCGCTTGCTACCTGATTTGATTTTGACCTTCAATTATTGCATTTTAGTAAAAGAAAAGAAAAAAACGTATGTTAAAAGGTAGATATTGCAATCATTACTCACTGAAAATCTGGTATGATTCATTTTTCTTAACAATTTCATTTTGAGTTTATGTTTCAAATGAAGGACTTATGAAGTAATTGAAAAATTTTTTACAAGATACATGCTTTTTTATCTTCGATTTGAATTGGTTTTTCTTCTATTTTTTTTTTAATTTAAAAGTTTTTATTGAAAATTTCATACCTGACTAATGGAGAACACCTGTCCAATAATTACTTAAAATAATTTTGTTTTGTTTTAACATTTGCGCTATTATGTATTTCAATTTGTTAAAGTAGTTTTATTTGAGAATGATTTTTTTATTGTCTTTAATTTGTTTGCTTGCTGATTATTTTTTGTACCCTTTTATTTTATTTTTTATTGTCTTGAAAATTTAATTAAATCCAATTGAAATCAATTAAGAATCATAATAATTTTTTTTTTCTCATTGTTATTACTTGTTTCTATGAGTATAGACAAAAAAAACAATCTCTAGTTAGCTAAATCTAGACACCATCGAAGAAAAAAGGAAAAAAAGAAATCATCATGATGAAATGTTATATAATTTCTTTTGAATGTGTGTTTTTAGAATTTTTAGTGATTTTTTTTTTTTTTTGCTTTTCATCCCACCACCCATTTTTTGTTGCCCTTTATTTTATTTTTTATATTAAGAACTAAAGTGTGCACGATATTATAAAATTGCAATGATGATATTTGTATCTGTAGTACTTGTATATACAAGTACAGTTTATGGAAATAGATCTTTTGGCATAATGTATAAAAATATAATAATCTTTATCGTCATCCGCATCTATAGGAAATATGTATAACTAAAGCTGAATGTACATCATATGTACCTAGATTCTAGAAAATGATTCTCTAGAAAAATACATATTTTTAGTTACATAACATTTACATACAGCAAAATAAAATGTCATTATGTGGTGTCTGTATACTATTTGCTTATATAATACTTTTCTATGATTTTATATACATATGTATATGTATGTATATGCATATGTATGTTAGGAGGTTAAAACAGATTTATAAAAAGAAAATAAAAATAAAAAAAACACAAAATGAATAAAAGAAAATTGAGAATTAGACCAGCTGTCACAATTTCCATAATAAATATAAAAGTTTTCAAGTTCAATAAAATATGAATAAAAAAAAAAAATGTAAATAATAATGAAAACGATTGAAATGTGAAAAATGAATTACAGAAAGATGAAAGGTGGGGTTGGTGGACTGAAATCGATTGATTTATACAATATGGTTCTGTTATATGTTAGAAAATTCTGAATTCTCAGTGTTATTAATTACATATTTCGCTTCAGTTAAATAGTAAACCAAAAAATCTATACGTTTATATTTCACAAAATACTCAAGAATGAAAGTTTTAGATACATTATGTTTGTATAGTAAAGATTGTATGAAAAAAAAAAATTTCTTTTTTATAAATTATTATTAAAACATTTTCAGTAAATAAACTAAGAATATAAAAAAACAAAAACTGCTACATTAAATTTTACAAATTTTACATTTGCATATGTCAAGTTGTATTTCCTACACCAGTTCTTACCTATTATGTTCTTAAAAAAAAAAAAATTTAAAAAAAAGATAAAATAAAAACAAACTATTTTTAATGATGACAATAAAAACAGTTCTATCTGACTTATACGATATAATTAAAAGCATAAAAAAAAAATAGAGAAAAAAAAAATTATCCGATTATCTAATCCAGCTTCTATGTTCGTTTTTAATATGTGATTAACGTTTTCTGTTGTAAATCGACATTTTAATACAATGAATGAGGTAATAATTACGTTTAAATTTAACAAAAAACAACGTGGAGGATTAAAATTATACAGGTATACGCTATTATGGGAACACAATTATAATTTCATCAAGAGACCGTTTTAATAAATACATACATATATACAAATATATATTCGTTTATCTCAGAAAGTATATACATACTTATTTTTATCTTTAACTATATTGAATGATCATTTTCTTTGTTTCTATTATTATTTTTCTTCTTTTACTACACAACATTTAACCTGTCTTTCTTGTTTTGTATTTTGTGTCTAAGTTTTAAACATTTTATTATTATAATTATTATTATAAAAACGTGAAATATAATAAAATATTGCGAAATCTAATGAAATGTCAATTTATCACCTGATTTTTTTTATTATATTTTGCTCACTAATGAAAGAGGATATAACTTGTTTACCATATAAAAAGAAAAAAAAAAAAGTGTTTCATTTATAGTATTGTTATACCTTATATAAGCCGTTTATTTTAAAAGTGATCCAAGTCCATTTTTGATGGAAAATGATTTAAAGTAAATTTCCGATGAAGATCGATATATCGAAATAAAAAACCTTACATATTTCAAAACAAAACAGAATGAACGTCCATTAGGACTTTCAAAATAAACGGTTCACAAATTGGTCATTTTTTTATAAAAAAAAAAAAGATATTTTTTCCAAATATAGAAATAAGATTTTAATCAAATTCAAAATAATTTTTCACAGAGTTTTCTGTAATTTATTGTGAATTTACTCAAAATTATCTTGAAAATGTGAATTATGCAGAAAATTAATATGACTTTAATAATAATTTTTTCTTTAAATTGTGTGTAATGTTACTATAAACTTGAATAACATTATAATTTCTTTAAACGACTTCATTATTTTTTAATAGAATAGTTGAAAAATAATTATAATTTAAAAAAATTGCACTATAATTGAAGATAATAATTTTTTATTAATTTTTCCTTTTACTTTTTTAAGTTCTTTCTTATTTCTATAGAAAAAAATAGGAGTAATTAATTTAATAAAATTAATATTATTTATCAAAGAAAAAAGTTTGTTGATTACACTTAGTCAATTATTATCTCACAAAGTAGAAATAAACAATTTTTTTTCTTCTCTAGTACCTTGAGACGCATGATAATTGCTTAAGAAGATATAATTAATTTACAGAGAAAAAATAAATATATGTATATACATAAATACTTGAATAAAAAGTCAAAAATGAGTTCTGCTTTGTTTTGTTGTTCATTGATTCAAATAAGTTGGTATTGAACAAATCTTTTTTGTTTTTGAAAAAATACTAACTAGTCGTCTGTACTTTTTAGAAATAGCAAGTATCTTAAATTTATAGTTCTACTTGAGTATTTTAAACCGTTTTTAAGAATTTAAAATCTTCATAAGTTACAAATAATAATACTTTTTCAAGAAAATTTCTTTAGTAAAATTATTTTTTTCTTTTCTAAAAACAATTTGAATTTATAACATAGTATTTCAATCCAATCAATATAATTAAGATTATTTAAAAATTAATGATTCTATGTATGTTTTTTTTTTCCAACTAATGAAGCATAAATTATGACAAATTATTGTCAATAATTAATTTTGTTTATTTAGTTTTTGAATTAAACATGTGCGTGTTTTATAAAGAAAGCAACGTAATCATTTTAAATAAAAAATCCGGAGAATTGTAATCACATATGAGTTTTCCCAGTAAAATTTTACAAAATACAATAAAAACTTATTGTCCAAATTCATGCGTGAAAACACATTAAAAAAAGGCATTAATGATCTCATAAAAAAAAAAACCTTGAAATTATCAGGTTTTTTTTTTTGTTTTGTTTATATACATATGTATTTTTTCTAAACATTGATAATCACACCATATACGAAAAATCATTAAATTTATCAAATTATTTGTATTAAGACTGAATAACATTTTTCCTTTCAAGAACCAAAATTTTTTTATTCAATGTAGAATAATCAAAATAAAATTTTGAATTAGGGTAATGATACTAGTTTGAAAACTTCTTTAAGAAATTGAGGAAGCGAATGTGAACTTTTTCCAAAAACATTCATACTTTCGTCGAAAGGTCCTAAATTTTCACCTGTCTTTAAAAATAACATCTGTAGCAAACTTTAGCTGTATTTTATTAGAACTGAGGAAGTGATAATTCTAAGTTTTTTTGACACTCATTTTCTTTATTCGACAATAGATTTCGCTACGAAAAATCTTACTTCCTCATTGAAAATCAAAAATTTTATTTGTTTACTTCCTCAGTATCAGTTTACCAGCTGTTTTGTTGTCAAAGTATCATATAAATTGAAGTTTGGGGTTATTACGCGATTTCGTAATTTGTATTTTATATTTCTTCTTGATTTGTTTCGTAATGCTGAATTTTTTCAGTGAAATTTCTTCAAGTATGTAAATTAATTTTTTAACAAGTTTTTTTGTGCACTTGAAGTTAGGCTATTCTAAAGAAGAAGATAAGTGATCTGAGCAAAACTGAAGTAATCACATATCACTTCCTCAGTTCCAATTAAACACAGCTATTATATTAAACAAAATTGAATATTGAAAATCATCACTGGTATCACTACCCTATTTTGAAATTTATAAATCTTTTTTGTGCCTCTTCAATGTAATCATTGATTGAATAATTGTAAAACTGATTTGTTTATTTCACTGATGGTGTCATTAGGTTTCTATGTAGCTTAATTATTAAAATTTATGATTTTAGGAAATTTCAAAAGAATTCTTTTTAATCATGAACAAAAAGAAAATTTACCTCATTTTAAAGTGTATTAAAACCATTACAACCATTTAGAAAAAATCACAGCTGATTTATGATATTTTTCAAACACTTTATGACGTAATTCTACTTCACACAGACTTTTTTTTTCTTTTTCCCTCTATTCACACATGTTGAATATTGTTAAAGTTTTTTTTTATCTGTTTATGTGAACATGTTTGGCATAAAAACCAAAAACGTTGTTTTTTCTAAATATCTAAACCAGGTGATTATTATGTATTCGTGATCATTTACCCTTTTCCCTCACCTTATACTATTTTGTCTTGAAATTAATCAACAATGAAAATAGAATGAAGTAAATTTATTTGAAAAAAAAAAAAGTGCTTTACCTAAAATTATTTTTATTGATGATCGTTTTGTTGATGATAATGATTATGATCAACAAAAGTAATGAAAGAAAAATACCGAATAATATAAACGAGAACTTAACATAAGTATAAAAAAGTATATTTAGCATAAAAAGTACATGTATCTAGAGATACACGAAAATAGATTTATTTTTCTATTTTTTTTTTTTAAATATTATTTTTATGTTAATCGAATTAGCATGCCAATGTGATTCGCGATCATTGAATCTAGATTGAAGTTGAACGACTTTCATTTAAATTTAAATCATGGTTTTCAGATTATTTTTTGTAATAAAAATAAAAAAATATATTATCTATCGAACAGAGTACATACTAATAACAAAAACAGTGATGCTAAACAATGTACAAAGTAAAAGCAAAATAATAGCTTACATTGAAGTCTTGTAGTTTAAATTTGAGTATAAAGAAACCGAAATTAGAGGATCAGTTGAAAATATATGTTATATGATATATGATTATACATGAAATAGATTTATGCGTTAAAATTGTTGACTATCTAAAATTTTATCTATAAAATTCTGAACAACAAGATTTAAACTTTACAAAATGGTTCAATAAAATTGGGGGAGTGATGACGATTTGTGTAAATTATATGATGATGATGATGCTAATCAGAGCTTTACAACACACATGTTTCGCTTGAGTAAATCCCATATACTCGCGAATCTTAAAAAAAAAAAATTACTATAAAGTCATGTTTAAATGAACCGTCACCTACCGCCCACCACCCACTTAATATCTTAATGCTTGAAATTTTAAAACCCTATGGAGACGCGATACTGAGTATTATTTTAAAAATATCGGAACGGGCGTTATAATTATCATGAATGAAGAGTGAAAGATCATTCAGAATTATGATGGAACATGAACGAAATTATTTAAAAATATTGAAATTAATTATTGAAAAAAAAAATAAAATGAAAAAATCAATAAAAAATTAATGGTTCATTTGTGAGAAAAATTAATTAAATTTTTTTAGAAAAAAAAAACAGTAATAAAATAAAAAACTCGATTATAAAAATTAAAACTCATAAGAAAAAAAAAAAACATTTATAATTGTTTATGTTTGTTTTATAAACTTAGGTAAGACCAATAATTAATTTCTTAATATTTCAAGTGACCCATCAAATTATTGTTACAATTTTATTGTTATTTAGTTTTGATTTTTACAGGTGTGCTTTATTTGTTCAAATCAAAATACAAGAAAGAAAAAAATAACAGAAAAGCGGAAGTATAAATTTTATTGCATAAAGCTTGATAAGATTTCTTGTAAATACACTTAAAGTTTCTGAGAATACAGTAACTTAACTTTCTTTATTTATTTATTTATTTATTTTTTTTTTTTTTTTTTTTTTGATAAAAAAAAATATTTAATTACAAAATTTATTATAAATCGACAATGAAGACAAAAAAAAATAGAAAAACAAGCGGGTGATTCATTTACTATACAAAGAAAGTTTTGTTATGAAATAAAAATTGAGATAATTTTCATATAAATTTCCTGTTAAAATTTTCATAATTCTCTTCAAACTATGATACAAAAGAAAATATATATCGATTAACCTCATCACAGATATCAATTGTTCACATTTTTTCCTTTTAAACATTGAAAAAATCTCAAGGAAAAATACATTATTTTTTTACAAAATTTCTTAATAGAAATTACATAAAAAAATGTATGTATGAAATAATTAATAATTTACTAGAAAATAATTGTAAATAACCTTAGCCATTTAAAAATAGTATAATATATTTATTAGCATTATTAAACTACTTAACTTAAACTTAAACACGCAAAGCATTTTGTAATTGAGAAGTTCTTTGCCTTTAGAAAGGTTTATCTTTTCAACATTTAGTCTTAAAATGGGTAGCATTTATAACGTTTATATTGAAAAATAATTTTTTTTTTTTTTTTTTTTTTTTTTTTGTTCAAAATCGCGAGTAATTCAAACAAAGTATTTAGTTAAAATGTAAAATCTGATTTGTTAATGTGATTTAAATTTTTAAAAACAAGAACATTAAAAATTTTTTTGAAAAATTTCAAAATGTTCGTTATCCGTTTCCATTTGTTGATATTCATTTAAATTTAAATAATTTTATGTAAAATAAATAAATAATTCATATTTTTAATTTGAGAATGTTTTAATAATTTATTATCATCTTTTTCTTTCAAATACTATTTCCTTAAACATGCAATATATACTAAGTGTATAATTATCGTACCTTAGTTATTTGAAATTTTAATGATCAGAAAGAAATTTGAAAAATTCTCACGAGTATAATTTAATAATATTATCGATTTAAAATTTTCTCCTCATATTTTATCGATATAATTGACTTTGTAAATAAAGGCAAGCATCAATGTCAAGGACAACAAATACGTAAAATTTTATAGAAAAAAAAATATATATTGAAAAAAAGTAATATTTTCTTCGTTAGATATTGTTTTTGTTTTCTATTTGAAGAAAAAATTTACAAAACTCATTCATTTGTGATGTCATCATGTGATAAAATTGAAAAGAGGGTGGTATATCTATTTTGCTTTATAAAACAATGACTTAAGTAAAATTTGTTTTATAATATAAACATATTTGTATAGATATATACATATACGTATATGTAGATAATCATTACAACGCGCATGTTTAATTTTCACTTCAATAAAGAAAATTTTAATTCGAAATAGAAAATTCTTTTAATGAGAAGAATTTTTCTTTCTTTAGAAACTTTTATTGTAACAATTTTTTATGTGAAATTTTTAAAAGAATTTTCAAACTCATATTTTTTATTTCTGTTTCTTATCATACCATAAATTTTTTTTTCTTCTATAAATTTAATTATCTTATCAAAAAGCCAACATTTCAAATTAAAAAAAAAAACATTCACTAAACAGATGACAAAAAAAAAAAAAGTTAAATCAAAGAAACCTTTAATAATTTTCACACATCACCAGTAATTTAAAATTTAGAAAAAAAATATACATATGTATAGTATATAAAAAAAAATAATAAATAAAATATTTATGAAAACCTCAACTTAGAAAATTATAAATTTTATAATATCTAATCAAATAGCACTTGAAAATTATTTGATAATATTTCACAAGAGCATGAAAAATAAAAATGATTGTTTGGTGACAAATTGTCTTATCAAATTTAGATTAATTTCATCAATTTTATTATTCACTTCTTATTTTTTTTTTTTAAATGCTTAAATTAATAAAATAAAAACTGAGAAAAAAAAAAACAACCAAAATGCATTTTCTAAGTGATGTTGCAAAAATTTCATTAAATTCAAGTTTTTTTTTTAATTGCTTATTACAAATTATTTATTCAACATATTATTTTATTGTTTGTTTTTTTTTTAATGTTGGTGTTTTAGATAATTGGTTTCATTTAAAAAAAAAAAAAAAATTTAGAAGTAAAATTTTATGCAATGTCTAAAAAATGCAATTTGCAATTTCATTTTGAATATAAAAAATAAAACACCCTATAAAATAGATAAGAAATTACTTGCGCAATAAATACAAATTATCAGAAAAAATTAAATATAGAAGGAAAAAAAATTAAGTGATAGTGAAATGATACATATATATGTATGTAATTATATGTACATATACAAATTATTATTGCCATATCCCATACTCATATTACACCTATATTTGTTTGAAATATGTATGATTTTAGTTATTATGTATTTTTTTTTTCAATATTAGTCATTTAAGTAGATATTTCGTCAGAATGGGTAAAAACCTTTCGATATTGAAAAATTTCTTTGAAAAAAAAAAACCACAAATTTTCCTCTATTTATCTAACTTAAATTTAAAAAAAAAAAAACACTTGAATGAATTATAACAGAATATTTTCAGTTAAGATTGAAAGAAGGACATACATATTTGCTTTCTTCAAACATAATTATACAATATGTATTAAAAATTGTTTAATAACATAATTAAAAAATAATTACAAAAATACGGAATATTTCGTTATATTCATTACTTGTATCAGTTTATATTTACTCAAGTGCGTTTCGAAAAATAATAAAAAAATAAAACAAAAATCAAAAAAAAAAAAAAACAAAAAAAAATATTTAAATATTGTGCTAGTTTACATACATTTTTTTTTTCAATGTTTTGTTTTTTTCAAAAACAAATTTTAAATTTCAATTATTCAAACAATTTATTTTACATTTCGAATTTTTTCAAAATGAAATAAAAAAAAAATAATAATTTTATGCAAAATTAACTCAAAAAAAAAAAAATAAAATAAATAAATAACTTTAAAATAAATACCATTTAAAATATTGTTGCAATGAATGTTATCATAAATAGAAATTTTTTTCCATTCTTTCTAAAAAATAAAAAAAATTTGTATTTTAAATGGAACAAAAAACAATAATAAGTAAATTGAATTTTTTTTTGTGCTGTTACAATTCATTCAGTGTGTTAAATAAATCAAAAAGTAATTTAAAGTTATAATTTTTTACTTAAATAAAAAACAATTACAAAAAAAAAAAAAAAAAAAAAAAATTATATTTTATTATTTGAAAATTATTGAGAAAATAACTATTTATGAATAAATTATTTTCAAATAAAAAACGAATTTGAATGAAGGTTTTAAAAAATTCAACAATTTTCAAAAATGTTTTTATAATAATAAAAAAAAAACATATGTGGAATGTAACTGTTATACCAGAAAAAATTGGTACCACATTTAATATTTTGGTACAATATGCACAAGATTCAATTAATATAATTCTATGTCCTGGGTAAGTTATTTTATTAATAAGAGAAAAATTTCAATTTTAAATTAAATTCGTTGAATAAAATTGAAAATTACTTGAAATATAAAAAAAAAAAAAATTAATCAAATTATGTTAGCTTTGTTGATAAAGAAAAATTAGGTTTTGGAAAAATTGACTCATTTAAAGAAAAAAAAATTGATTCTCCTCCTCCTCCTCCTTGGCGCTACAGCCTTGAGCCCATTGAGAACTTTAGCCTCTCTTAAAATGTTTCTCTAACGGTTACGTCCAATTTCTTACACCTAGTTTTATTAGATCAGCTTCAACGTTATTGATCCACCTCACCTAGTTCTGAGTCAGCCTTTACTTCTACTCCCCCTCTACCTTTTATCCATAACCAAATCACTTATACTGCAGCCAAAATTGATTAGGCAATAAAAATATTATAATTCACCTTTGTTTTTATATCGCTTCATTTGTTGCTACTTCAAACATATTTTTGATCCTTCGTAATTGCTTGTTCTGATGTAAAATATGAAAGATCTTAACTAAAAATTAGAAGAAAAAAATTTTTTAGTAAAAAAAAATGAATTATGAAGAAATAAATTTTTAATACAAATTTTTTAATATAATTTACCATTTTTTTTTTTGTTTTTTTGTTTTACAGAAAGGCCCGTCGTAAAGAACGGGATGGTGATCAAAGTTCCACAGACACAAAATTATATTTAGAGGAAAGCGTATTAGAACGTAAGCTACCTGATGCTGATCTCAAAGCCTTAGTTGATCTTCCAGCTGGATTAGACTATAATGAATGGCTAGCATCACATAGTAAGTATTCAACAACAACAAAAAATTTTATTAAATATATTTTCCACTAAAAATTTTTTTTACCTTCCTCCCCGTAAAAACTGATCTAGGGTAACTTTTACAACAGAGATAAATTATTGAATATGTGATACACACGTACATACATACATAATTTATTTTATATTTGTCAGACATTTGTTAATAGTTTTAGCTATATTTCATGGTCAACAATTTTAAAATAAATTTTTTTAACACATACATACATACATATCTCATTTTATCTTGTTCAGTAATATAAGAAAAATTTTTAATGTGAGAAAAACCAAAATATATAGAAAAAAAGAAAATTTAAATAACATTTTTCCTATACAATAAAAAAATAAATATAGAATACATAGAACATTTTTTTTTTTATTATCATTTTGGGTAAATCGCCAATAAAATTTTTATTAATGAAAAGAACAAAAAAAAAACAAAAAAAGAAAACAGAATTTTTCTTAATGAATTGAATTAAGATATTTTGAATAGTAAACAAAATTTATAAAAAAAAAAAAAGAAATTTAGATATTATGACTAAGCTCCTATGAAATTAAATTGAAGAAGAAAAAATAAATAAATTTATTTTTGCTCAACAGATTACCAATGACTTTTCAAGCATACAAAGGACATTGAAAATTGTTTTCAAAATAAAATGTTATTTATTAAATATAGAAAACAGGTGCAAACAATTATTTAATTGTCATTTCAGTATTTGATTATTCCACCAAATAAATTTTAATTAGTAATTTGAATAATATAAAAGTATAAAATATTTATTTTATTATTTATTTCCTGCTTTTTTTTTTTTTTTTTTTTTGTATTTGTGTGGGAGTTGTGTATATATGATGGCAATATTTATCAATACGACAACGCAATTTTATATTTCATAAATAAAATATTTCAATGCTTAAAAAAAAAAAACCCACAATTTATATTTTCTTTTAGAAGAAAAATGTACACTTTTCTTAAAATTTTCCATTGTTTTTGAACAATTTTCTAAGCATAAAGAAAAATTTATTTTTCCAATGTTTTTCATTTTTGACTCACCATTACAAAAAAATTCTGAAGTGGGCTATTTCAAAAAAAAAAAAAAAACATAAACATAAAAAAATATAATCAACAATTATTTCAGTAATTTATCGAGTCCACTGTTGTTTTAAATGATTTTAACATGCCGATAAAATACACCATGAATAAAAATATTAATCACTATTTTTAAAGCTGGCATACAAAAAAGTCACCCAGGAAATTCAAATGCCAAAAATTTGAATAATCAATTTCATTGACCTAAAAAAATTGATATCGATAATTAATTAAATTAATTTACAATTTTTCCAAACAAACATAAATTATACTTGAAATGTGCAATTGTCGAGCTTTGTTTATTGGTAATTGTAAATTTTAGAGGAATTTAATTTTTTTTTTTTTTTATTGTAAACATAATACAATGAAACTCTGACTATCGGAGTTACAAGCTAACTCCATTTTCCGTCCCTTAAACAGTAAAAAACTAAAGTAAATAAAATAAAAATTATTAATTATTCTTTTTTTTCTTCTATTTTCAATTAAAGCACTGGCACTTTTCGAACATGTAAATTTAGTGTATGGAACCATTAGCGAATTTTGTACAACATCCGGATGTCCGGATATGACTGGGCCTGGTAACAGGTAAAAAAAACTTTTATTTCTATGCGAATAAAAAAACTCAATCTCAATTTTTATTATTTCTAATTTCAGAACGTACTTATGGTTTGACGAAAAAGGTAAAAAGACCCGTGTTGCTGCACCACAATATATTGATTATGTGATGACATTTACACAAAAAACAGTTAGTGATGAATCAATATTTCCAACAAAATATGCAAATGAATTTCCAAGTTCGTTCGAAAGTATCGCCCGTAAAATATTACGCTTGCAATTTCATGTGATAGCTCACCTATATGCGGCGCATTTCCGCGAAATCGCCCTTCTAGGATTACATACACATTTAAATTTAACATTTGCCCATTTGACCGCCCTACATAGACGCTTCAATCTAATCGATGAAAAAGAAACAGATGTTTTAAGAGATCTAGAAATAGCATTACGCTTAACTGATGATGGTAATAATTCAACATCAACAACAACAGCAACAACAACAACAAATAGTTCAACTATAACAAATCCTAATATATTAACAACAACAACAACAACAACAACTTGTGGTGTTGGTGATTCTGCTGGAACCGGAACATCATCAACAGTATCTGGTAATGAAGAAACTGGATTATTGCATCATTATCAGTATCATCATTCATCAGCTACATCATCAAATACAACAACATCAACGGCAATTGATGGTGATGCATCGATACAACCTATTTGCACTCAACCAGAAGCAATGAAAGGTTTAAATAGTGATCAATCGGATATAAGAGGTGGTGCTGGTGGTGGAGGTGTTATAAATGCTTTAGGAGGATACTGTAGTAATAACAGTGGTCTAAATAGTAGCCATATTGGCGGAATTATGAATTTTAATAATAATCATAGTAGCACACACCCAATTACTTCAACAGGTAGTCATCTCATTCAATGCAATAGTAACAATAGCAGTAGTAGTAATTCTCATACTACAACAACTGCATAGTTTTCTCTGCTAAAATAAAACTAAATTAATTAAGAAACTATATCAAATATAAAAAAAATTAAATATAAACAATACAGAATTATTTTTATCAACAAAAAAAAAAAAAAAAGAAAGAAAAACAAAAAATATATATCCTGAGAAAAAAAAAAACGAAATTTGTTATTCTCGGTTTCACCTTCTATTTATCACTCTTATATTCTGCCTCCTGTCGTCCTTTTTTCAGTTTTACAATCAATTATTGAAGAAGAAAAAAAGCAAAACACAAAACCAAAAATTAAAATTGAAAATTTTAATTTCGTCATTTCGTACGATTTATTAAATAGAAAAAGTGGATGTTTTTTTTATTTAAAATAAATAAATTTAAGAATTTTGGGCATAAATTTATTTTTGATATATAGTAATTTTTTTCCAATTCCTTATGGAGCCTTTTTTTTTTTGAATTCACTATATTGTTCAAAAGGATTTTTATCATTATTAAATATCTTATTGTAGGACTTTATCGTCTTCAAGAATAATAAGTGGTAACGGTTCTAGTTTAATCATATTTCCTGGTTTTAACAAATTTTTTAAATTCCTCGAATTTATCAAATCGTTCTGCTGAAGCACACAAGCCCGTCTGATATATCTCCAGCTCCATTTAATGTTATGAGAAGTCCAAGAAATGTAGAAATCAGCAATAAATGTACCAACTTTTGCCTCAAACAAATCTTTATAACATTCTACTGGATTGGGTTGATATCAATGTATTTAATGAACAATTTAATCATTCAATTCAATCAATCATTACAACCGCTTGGATAGCTTTTTTGAATCCATACAATGTAATCAATCCAGGGTTGTAAAGGATCATCTCACCTTTTAGAAATTGTTTTTTTTTCAAAATTGCCTATTTTGCCTTTGCCTATTAAGTTCTTCACGATTTGAATGAAAGTCTTTTTCAATTGTGTTGGTTAATTCGAAGTTTGTTACAATATAATTTTTAGCTGATGTGCCTGATAACTTTTTTATTTCATTCTTTTTCCAAATTTTTTATTTTATCAACTTGTCCTGCTGTCTGTTCCTTTAAAACATTAATTTTATCAGGACAGTTACGATTACCAAGATCGCTTAACGGATAACGCTTATTGTATTACTTGCATTCACATCTGCTGAAATAATCTTTTTGTTCAAGCGTGTAATACATATTTTTGTCAATTTTTTTTTTCTTTTTAATTTTCTACCTGTAATATTTTTTTCTTTTGCTTATTTTATTTTTAAAAAAAAAATATATGAATATTGTACATTAGAAATATTTTTTCTATACACCAAACTATAGCACTTCCACACTTTAATACAAGAAAATTCAAAAAAGTTGTTATTGTTGTACAAGTAAAACAAATTACAAAAAAAAAAAAATAAAATTATATACTATATTAAAAAGAAATAGAATTTAAAAAAAAAAAATTAATAAAATACATAGAAAAAAAAAAGTAAAATTATAGATAAATAAATTATTATAAAAAAATAAAAATAAAAAAATAATAAATTAAATTAAATAATGTATATTAATTAATATATATAGTATACATATAGAGAGAGCAAATAAATGTAATCTTAATTGAAAATGAAAAAAAAAAAAACATAATAAGTCTTGATTTGTTTTCAATTTCTTCTTTATTTTTCCTGTAAATACATACTTACACAATTTTTATTTTTATCTTTTTTTTTTATTTTTAAAAGAGAATAAACTATTTAAGAAAATTTGCTTGCAAAAATAAAAACTTTCAAAGTCAATTTATGTGTGAAAGATTTTTTAATTATCATATCATGTCTTTTTGTGATCATTTTATTTAGATTCATATTTAAATTGATTTTTTTTTTTTTTTTGTTCTTCGTATTTTAAAAAATAAATAGGTTTCGTAGAAATAAGTGAAACTATATATTTAAATATTTGATTTTTCAAGGTATGTACTTATGAAATTCTTAACATTCACATCTATTAAACGAATAATGTATAAAAAAAAAAAAAACTAATCCTTATTCTGATTAAATTTCATGTTAGTTAGTATAGGAATAAAGTCCGCTTAACAGAAGGAATGATTTTAAACAAAAAAATGAAAAAAATTAGTAAATACAAAATCTGATTATTTCGATTTAATCATTAAAAAAAAAACATTACTAATTTGTTTATAAAATCAAATAATTTTCAAGGTAAACCAATTTATTAATTATTAACTATCGATTTTTCTTTTTCAAATAATTTTTTTTTTGTTCAAAAATAATCTTATAAAAATTTCAAAAAAAAAAAATTGTTTTTCATTTGTAATTTTTTTTTTTTTTGTTGAAGAAATTAAGAAAAAAAAAATCTCTTAAAAGTTTAAAGCCTTAGCACTAAAAAAAAAAAATGTAATTACACAAATTTAAAAAATATATATGTACACAAACAAAATAAAAAAGAAAAATATTTAAAAAAAAAATGAAATCAACTTAATGAATAGAACAAAAAAAAAAAAAAACTTAATCTAATGTCAATCACAAAATAAATAAATTAATTTTAAAAATTAACAAGAACATTATAGAAAAAAATTTTTAAAAAAAAAATTCATAACATTGTGAAAACTATTGGAAGCACCTTATTTATCTAAAATTAAAAATTATTGTCAAATGTTAAAGCTTAACTCTTTTACTTTAGAATATAACAACAACAACAAAAAAAATTGTTTTTCTTTACTTTGAAAATAATTTATTTTGAATATATTTTGCATTATTTGTTAGTTTTTTTTTTTTTTTTTTTTTTCTTTAAATTTAGATTTTTAGATTTTTAGTTAACATACAAAATTTTTATTCTTTTGGCTGTATTTAAAACACAATAATAAATTATATTTATTTTTCGCAGTAACTGACTAGAAATCCGAATCTTTTGGTGCTCTATAAATAAGTTTAAGAAAAGTGAAGTAAAGTAAAAAAAAAAAAGACAGAAAGAAAAAAGAAAAAACGTAAATTAATAAATCGTTTATTTAAAAATTAAAATTTCAATATATTTTTGACACTAACTGCTTAGTATAATAATGGAAAAAAAAAAAAGAAATTTTGAAAAATTTTCACTTTATTTTACGATTAAAATCAAAAAAGAAATGTAAAGCAAATTTCTTAAAAAAAAAAAAATAATAATAATAAAACAAAATATATTAATTATATCTATTAGAGATTAAGAGTAGAAAGAATTATTCAAATTTAAAAAGAAAAAAAAAAACAACAAAACGAATTAAATTATTTTATTTTTTCTTATAGATTATTTCCTATGTTTTTATCAGATTTTCTTTTCTGTTTTTATCCTTAATTATACTTTATTTAAAAACCAAAGTGATAATAATTAGTATATATATATATATATATATATACATATATATACATATATATACATATATGATATGTAATTTCTAAAAACAAAATAAAAAAAATACTATTTTGTATACATAAAAATTTCATGAAAAAAAAATTAAATAAATAAAAATTATATATATGTATATTTGAAGAAAAAAAAAATAATAATAATAATAATAATGATTTTAAGATATGAAAAAATATGATTTGTTTGTTTGTTTTTATTTTTAAGTCATAAAATTTAAGAATACAAATAATAAAAAATAAAAGTTTAAAAATGAAAAGGAATAAAATTTAGAAGAAAAGATAAAAGTGAATTACTTATTGTACAGGTATTTATTATTAATTAATTTTATTAAAATTATAATGAGAAAAATATATATATATATATATAAAAAGAACAATGTAATTAGAATAGAAAATAAAAAAAGAAAAAAAATAAAGGAAAATATAAATAAATTAATAAAAAGTGTTAGAATTATTATTAACATTTTATGCAATTAACAAAAAAAAACATTCTAGAGTTTGAATTTTTTTTTTGTTCCTGAAAGATTAATTGTGATTTTGTTTTTCCTTTTTGTTAGTTTCGTTTTTCTTTTAAAATTTATTTTTTTGTTTTAATTTGTTCCTTTTTTTTCAGCTTGTTTTATTTAGAATGGGTTTTGTTGATAAATTTTTAAATTTTAAATGGAATTTTTGTTTTTTTTTTTTACAACAAATTTTCACTTAATCTATGAACGTTTTTTTTATATGGTTTATTTAAAATATTTGAAAAAGGACTTTTTTTAAAAAATTCAATTTATTCTAAAGTATGAAGTTTTTATTTTTCAAACAAAAATATTGATTCTTTGTTATCTTCTACAAAAATAAATATTTCAAATTTATCCTTTTATTTAATTTGTTCAAAATAAAAATTATTCTAAAATTATACACTGTAGAAAATGTAAATAGTTGAAAAAAAAAAGCCTATGAATTATAACTTGAAAAAGTAATTACAATTTAAAAAGAAAAAAAAATTAAAAAAAAATGAATTATTTAAAATAAAATGAAAATAACAGAAATTATTATAAAAACAAGAGGACAAAGATTAATATTTATAATAAATAAGATTACATTAAGTCGAGAAAATAAATAAATAAATAAAAAATTTTAATAAAAAAAAATAAATAAATAAACTAAATTATTTATTTATATACATACATACAAAAATATGTATATTCAATTAGCAAATGATGTATAAGAGCAAAACAATTTTAAAGTTGTACAGAGACTACAATATTTAAATATATATAAATTAAAAATAAATAATAAATAAATAAGTAAAAATAATAATAAAAAAAAAAATTAACAAAAGGGTATATCAGATCACTATTATATTGTAGCTTTAGTTGCCTTTATAGTTAACGTTTTGCGTTTGAAAAAAAAAAAGACAAAAATTATAAAAAAATTAAATTAATGAATATTTAAAAAAATGATCAATAAATTATTGAAAAAAAAAAAATAGAAGAAAAAAAAATACAAAGGAAAGAATTTAATAAAGAGATTTTGAATCAAAAATGTTGTTTTAATTTATTATCTTTTTTTCAAAAAAAAAAAAAAAAAAAAAAAGAGGTTTTAAAACTAACAAACGCTAGGTTAGTTATCTTAATTCAATTACGATTGTTGTTTAAGAAGGTTTTCATTATTTTTTCCTTTCAATACATTTCTAATAAAAATCCAAAATTAAATTTACAGAGTCACTGATAAATTCGAAATTTTGCTCGTCACAAAAGAGAACCGTCTTTAGACAGCTTAGTGACTGAAGATGAAAAGTGAATAGTGTATAAGAACGTGGTTAGAAAAATATCCTATCTTTACAGTGGGGAAACTCCACGGTTTACGTCAAAAGTTGATGTTCATCAGAAGAAGGTTATGCTTTTTTGCTGGTGGGACTGCAAGGGTGTAGTGTACTATGAGTTGCTAAAAGAAAATGAAATGGTTGATGCTGATCGTTAATGTTTTCAACTTGATGTTTCGAATACAGAAATCCATCTTTGGCCCACAGAAAAGGTGTAATTCTTTATCACAACAACACAAGACTGTGTGTCGCAAGGAAAACCTCACAAAAAATTACAGAGTTTGGTTGGAAACCTCAGCCTCCATATTCTCCTGATATTTCACCATTGGACACCACGTCGCTGCAAAACTTTTTTGATAGAAATGATTACACGAATTATGAGAGTATCCAAATGGCAGTGGAACTGTGGAAAACTATTTTGTCTCCAAAAGAGAGGACTTCTTTTCCAGGGGATTGGATAAGCTGCCTGAACGCTGGCAAACAGTTTAAGCTAACGAAGAAAATTATATTTTTGATTAAATTTAAAATAAAAAAAACGACAGAACTTTCCCTTACACCTAATACATAAGAACCTACATTTTTTTAAAAATATTTCTTCATGTTAAGGGTTTATTTTATATAAAAAAGTATCAATAAATGAATATGCATATTTTATAAAAGGTATTTGAAGATATGTATTTTATAATTTTTAAGTAAATTTTAACACGACGTTCAAAATTTTTTTGTTGGGAAGAAACATAATACTTGTAATATACTACATATCTGCAGCTTGCCAGCAGTGATTTGGATCACGTGTTAAACATTTTCGTCAAAAATCAGTTTTCAAATTTGAATATCTCTGGACCGACCTGGTATTCTTCTCGTCATTCTATACAAAATTCTCTTTTAAACAAGAAATTTACTGTCGACGGATTTCTACTGTTTAAAGTTTGTTTGGAAGAGAACCTTTCAAAAAACATCTTAGCCAAATTTAAGCTGTCTACTACTCCGAGAACATACTTTTTTAAAGGGACAAAAATGTCTATAAAAATTTCCTTAACATTGATCCGCGTATGTAAAATTAAACATAGATCGGAGTGTTAAACTTATTTGTCCAGAACCACCATTTGATGATTTCATAAAAAATTGTGATGCAAATGAAACATGCAATTGTTAAGTATGACATGTAACGATTTTTCCAAATAATTGTTAATAATGAGTAATTTTTTTGCCTTGACTGTAGTAGAGATATATCATGGAACGAATTATAACGAAGAGACTTGTTATTTGTTTATATAATTAATCTTTAATAAAATTTTAATAAATGTTTGCTATACGTATAATCTTTTAGATAAATATTTAGTTTTATTATATTGTACATATACCTAGATATGTATGTATATATTTTTATATATTGTAGTCAGTTGCTCTTATACATCATTTACTAATTGAATATATGTACATATTTTTGTATGTATAAATAAATAATTTAGTTTTTTTTTTTTTATTTATTTTTTTTTCTCGACTTAATGTAATCTTATTTATTATAAATATTAATCTTTGTTCTCTTGTTTTTATAATAATTTCTGTTATTTTCATTTTATTTTAAATAATAAATTTTTTAAATTGTAATTACTTTTTCAAGTTATAATTCATACGCTTTTTTTTCAACTACATATCATATGTACAGTTTCTACATTGTATAAATGAATCCGTTGAAATTCAAATTTTAAAATTTAAAATGAAGATAGACACAATTCAAATGTTTTTGTTGTTCTCTTTTTATTCTTCTTCTGACTTTTTTCGCTTCTTTCTTTGTTCGTTTCTATTTGTTTTGTTTTTTGTTATTTTTCTTTTGTCTAGCCTAGCTGTCATCTCACACCCCAAAACCTCCGAGAGAGAAAAAGAGAGAGAGAATATACTAGCCCTGTGTTAGTAAATCCTAATGTTTATATTTTGTTTTAGTTTGACATTTGTTGACTATTATAAGGTAAACAAATATAGTACTTAGTAGTAAATAATGCGAATAAATTTTAAAATTAAATTTTTAAAGTTATATAATGTTGAAATTATTAATTAAATACCTATTTCTTGTGGTTTTACTAATATTTAAAAAATTTTTTCATATACCATATAATCACATTTAAGTGCTATGACTACTTGGCTTTAAATAGTAGAGTGTTGTTGACTACTTCGAGGCTTGTATATCTTTCTCGAAGGTTTTGCACACACCACACCACACACATACACATGATACACTTATTCAGACTCACTGCTGACTGCATCTTGATTTTGAATGGTGATTATGGTCAGAAAAAAAGTAGCAAGGGAAAAGTTGTTGCTAAAATAATCGACGAAAAGTCTCAAGGAATTTAGAAAATCTTTTGTTTTTTTTTTGTGAAGTATTTATTAGGTTTTTTTGTTTTTAGTTTTTAGATAAATGTGCAATTACTGTGCAATATTAGTGGAATTCTTGAAAAACTAAGAAAAAAAAAAGAAAAACAAGAAAATTGAAATTCCTTGAGATGAAATAAAGAAATATTTTAGAAAATTGAAAATTGTCCATAAAATAAATTTTATTTGATTTTTTCTTCAATTTTGTTCGATTTCGAAATGATTAGATTGACGAAATAAATTAACACTTAGTGTTTTCTTAATTTTGTGTACCAGACGACGAAAAAAACGTAATTGGTAAGTGAATTAATGATTTTTTTATCTTGTACTGAAATATACACGTTTATTTTTATATACTTTAGGTATTTAGTAGGAATTTTTATAAAATTACAGATAAATAATTGAAAATATATCGAATTAGTATTAAAATTTAAAAGAGAAATGGATGATTTAGGATCAGATCAATTATGTAAATTATCTAGTAATAGTAAAATTCGACAAAGTGCAATTTATGATAACACTGCAACACCAACAACAACAATAAATAATAGCACTAGTAGTAATGGAAAAAATGTTGGCGTTGAAACAGTAAATTCAACTGCTTCAACACCAGGAACAGCAACAAATTTAGAAGATAGGTTAAATATTCGAATAAAAAAATCAACATCGAATCATAGTTATAAAACAACAACTGATTCCAGTGAAATGGACTGTGAAAAAAACAACGATTGTGATGATGACAGTAATGACCATAGTAATTCACAGACAATGGGAGCAGCTGTTAATGCTGATATAGTTACACGACCACGACAACGCTGTGGAAGCACTTGTGATAGCCTAACAGGAATGGATAATTATTATGGTAAAGAAGACTCAGTGGATGAAGAGAAAGAAAAGACTGATGCTACCCCAGAGAATGTGAAAAAAATTGTTGATGATGTCATCGCAATTAATTGTGGTAGGCAAAATTTTAACATTGAAATGTCAGGTAAAGATGGTAGTAGTAGAAGCAGTAGACAGAAAATAACAAATGCGACAGGTGAAAATGATGATAATGAGAATAGTAGTGGTGGTGTTGGCGATTACGATGGTATTGAATTAAAAATTGTTGAAGATGAGTCACCTACTAAACAATGTCTTGCATTTACAATTGATTTCAGTGAGGGAGAATCTTCTGCAATATCAACGGCAGCTACAAAAGCTAGATATAAAAATATGGTAGAACGTTTTCAAAATAGACATAAACGTGGTGCATCATTATCAAAATTAGACGATAATAGTAGTGACAGTATACCATCAACAATTAATAATCGCACATCTAGAATGTCTTCCTCAGCTAAACAAAACAATGAAATTAGTGGTAGTGGTGAAAGTGAAGCTGTTAAAGTGAAATTACGAATTAGAGAACGAAGTACATCAGGCGTACGTGATGCTGGTAAACGACATAGTTGGTCACCAAGGTCAAGTTTGAACGAACCTATAGAACACATTAAAAGCAATAAAGAACCTAAATATCAACAGTCACCTCTAACAATTCCAAAAAAGACAAATAAAGAACCACATTCAAAAACAACTGTGAAGACAACACCTACAACAACAATAGAAAAGTCTTCTTTAAGAAATACTTCTGTAAAAAAGTTAGCTGACATGCCATTACGTCATCAGGCAATAAAAGCAGGTGACTCATCTAGAATGACAACAACTGTAAAGACTTTCACTCCACGATCTACTGCATTACAATTAGCGTTAAATAAATTTGAACTTATTTGTCCAGAACCACCACTTGATGATTTCATAAAAAATTGTGATGATGCAAATGAAACAGTTAGTGAAGCTGGTACATACACTGTGGATGGTGATAATTATACTGAAGAGCAGAAAGAATTGATGAATATTGATAAATCATATACTGAATCATCAGATTTGATAACAACTAATAATCAATTGCGTCCCAATGAATTATCTTTACATCAAAATAAAAAAATTGATATTAATTGTGGTCTTGCAGAGAATCAAAAACGAAATAATAATATTCTCGAAATCAATTATTATCATGATTCAACTAGTCTAAAACCAAAAATTTCTTATTTAGAAAAAATCAAATCAAGAGTTCGGAGAAGTTCACCATCAGAGAAGAAATTAAATTCACCCTCAGATGTTGGCACATTTACGAGTGTTACAACAAGTGGTGTTTTAAGTATAAAACCAACATTAGATTCATATCCGAAGGTGACACGTCGAAATAGTTTAACAAAATCACAAGTTGATAGTTCAGAATACATAAGTACAACGTTAAATAGTGGAGAGATAATTGGTGAAAATTCCAATAATACCAACACAAATCAATTACCATTTACAGATCATCAAAAAGCTGAATATAAATTGAATTTATTTACCACTTCTGCTATCAATCAAACTGATTCACAAATTTTAAATGAAAGTTATAACTGTGGAAGTGGAAATGACAAAGATATTGATATTCCCTCTACGCCAGATTCTCCAACGACACCACTTTCAAAGTCAATTATCTCTGAAACTGGACTAAAAACGGCACAAAATAAAAACGATTGGATTCAAGAATGGGCACGAAATGCTCGTGCTAGAAGTCAATCTGCTACTACAACGCATTCTTCCTCGATTGCTGCTAATGAACAAATGTCACGAAGTTATAATTTCGATCCAACAACAATTGCACAGTCAGCAACAGTTATGTCGTCATCGTATCGTAATAAAAACAATAAAACAATAATTGATAATAATCGATTTCTTCGAGGTAGTAGTAACACCCATACTATTAGCGATTTTGAGTATTCGAGTGATCCAAATGTCTCTGTAAGCATAATAAACGGTACAACAACAACAACACTTAATTCACGACCACCAATGAGTCCATCGAAAATTCCATCTCCTATGCATACAGTGGGAAGAGCACGTAGTGCTAGTCGTACTCGTGGCAGTTTACAAGATTTATCACCTACAGCTTTAAATTCTGCTGCAATGATTTCTCCTGCGGATAACACTGATATTTATCTTCAAAAAACTGCAGACGCCATATCAAATTTATCACAATCATTTAGTCGTAAAAATTCATTTCAAAGTAGTGCAACAATAGCTACAAAATCACCACCATCAGCATCAAGTGCTGGCAATTCACCACGTCATCATCACATATATCCACAACATTATTCTGCTGATGAATATAGTCCAACAAACACTAATATCACTAGTCACCATCCTCATTATCATTATCACAATGGAGAAGGAGGAGGTAATAATTTATCGCAACACACAATCAATGTCCATAAACGAAATTTATCTTATGATTACCGAAACAATTTAATGTCTCACAGTTTAAATACAGAAACACTTGCCACAATTTTAGCAAAGCAAAAACAAGGTAATAATGTTTCAAACAATCAACAACGTTCTAGACAACCTTCATATGATGGTGGTACTGTTGCTGCTTCCATTGCTACTAAAGGTGATTATGATTCACCAAAACTTTTCCAACGAAAAGCTTATATCGATCAAACAACAGGAGCAATGGTTATATCAAAATCATCATCGATAAAACAATCCTACCAACAATCTCCGATTCGGCGTTCTAGTTCATTTTCTGTCAAACAGCAACAACCCAATACCATAAGTATTGGTCGAACCACAAACACACAAAAGTCTACTGAGACTGGAAAGAATCCAATTCAGAAATCCGCAAGTAGTAACAGTTTTCGCAAAATGTATAGTGATTACGATGATAATATTGCTTATTACATTAACGATGAGGACGATTTAATTGATGCAGAATATTATGGTTCATCTGATGATTATGATGACATAAGTGATCATGCTGGTGATTTAAATTATATCTCATCATCATCACAACAATCAACAGCACAAAAACCAGTAGATGTACCACAAGATCCTTTAACAAATACGCGTTATAATAAAGCACTTCTTATGCGAATCGAAAGAAGTAAGCAGCGAGTAGCTGGTTTACAAATTGGTACCGGAAAACCATCTTCCAGTGGAGGTGTAATTGCCTGTCCAAATACTCCAGAAATGCCAAGACGTGCTGTTCAAAGTGCATCACGTACCTCTGTTCGTCAATCTGTTCCTCGTGATTCAAGTTTAAGCCGTCTCAAAGCTGAAGTACCAAATTCATTGGCATCAGCAAAAAAACAATTATTACAAACAGCGGCGGCAACAAATCTCAGTAAAAAAGTTCAGCCAAAATATATGGATATTTCAAAATATAAACCAGTTCAAGGTGCTAATTTTCTACGAAAAGATGAAAAAAAAAGTACACTTATGACACGATCAACAGAAATAAAAAGAAGTCCAAGTACTGCATCAGTTTCATTGAATCGTGGTGATCCTACAAGAGCTAGTAATCGTAGTGTTAGATCAACTGGAACAGGAGGTAGTGGTGGTCGTCCAGGAAGTAGTAGTTCAAGACGTGGTGGTGAATCATCAGGTGTGTTAATTAAAAGTAAAAATTGTAAAATTTTCTTCTTATAAAAAGTGAATATTTACAGCTCCTAAGCAAAAAGAAGTCGAATTAGCAATGTGGAAACGAAGAGCAACTTATGATCCAATGAAATCAGCTGCTGAAGATCGTAAACGAAGAGAAGAAGCAAAACGTTCAGCAAATACAACAGCGGTACATTCACAACAGCAAACGCAATCTACAATTGAAAGGTTTATATTCATTTCTAATTTAAATGTTTTTTAAAATTTCTTTCATATTTTTTTTTTTGTTAATTTAAAAGGCTTCCGCCACAATCACAACAATCTTCGTCAAAAGAATTAAATGAATTATCGTCGTATCAAAATGAATTATGACAAAGTGTGATTGTAACACATTTTTAGGGAAAAAAGGATGATGTTTTTTTTTTATTTGAAAGAAGAATAAACTCCTCAGGATCATACATCGCATTTTGTTATTTTGCAAAATAAAATTAAAAAAACATAAAAAATTCTTCTAATTATCATGACAACATTTCAATTTTCCTTCAAATTCCTGTTTTATTAAAAAATCAAAAAAAAAAAAAGGAGAAAAAGATTTACCATTTTTTCGCAAGTAATTTCATTTTTCAATATAAAAATTAATTATACATTTTTATTTTGATGCTTTTTTGGTTTAAAATACCATCACTTCAGCAAAATGCTTTATTTTGTTCACGCCACAGCTTAGAATTGTTTTGTTTTTATAATTAATAAAAATTTTAATGAGTGTAAATTAATTAAAAATTATCAATAAAATGTCTACTATATTTATGTGCTTAAAATGCTTAATAATTTAAGCACCATAAGCATAAATTCATCACATATTATTTCATATGTCTCATGCAAATCTAAATAACTGTACTTAAATTATCAATGCAAATTTATAATATAAGAATTTTAATAAAAACAATTTTAAATTTATTTTTCTTCATTATATCGCTATAAATATTTGCTTTGAAGCAAGCTAAAAATTTTTATCGTTTAAAAAACAGAGAAAATTAAGAAAAAAAAAAAACACCAAATGATTTTTTGCTTTTCAAGTATGTATTTTGCTTGTGTTTTAATTTTCTTCATCAAATAGAATGTGACGAAAAAGTATAATAAACCTTAGATTATAGAAAATTTGGCTGCGTTTTAGAATTCAACATTGTTGATCATCACACCATATGGTGAATTCACACCTTGATTGCAGATTGTGTTAATTGATTGGTGTTTTGAAACATTGAAATAAGATTTTGGTGGAAATGTTGTGTAACATGTTGAATATTGAAAAGCAGTATTTAAATATTTTTTTTTCTGATGAAAATTTTAACATTTAATTTTAATTTATTTTATTTTTTTTTAACATTTGTTTTTTTTTTTCTTTCTTTTAAATTATAAATTTTTTATTAGCTCTGTGGTTTCACGATCACAATCATTTCATAGTGGTGTTACATTATCAACAACATTTGGGAATGGATCGAATATAAGAATGCGATCAAAATATCATGATACAAACGATTTAAATGAAAATGAAAATCGTTGGACATTAATTTCAACAGAATCAAGTGATTGTGAAGAAAATGATACTGGTGATAGTAGTAATTTTAATGTTAATGATAATGATTAAAATGCAATAGGTACACAACAATTGGTATTTTCGAAAATAATATATAGAAAAAAAAAATCCAAAGAATTTATATAGAAGGGAAACATGTACTAATTTTATCTCTTAAAAATGCTCTTTAAAAGAAAGCTTGTCCAATTTTTAGATTTTGGTTTTTTTTTTGTTTCATTGAGTTATATTTCAAATAGTATTCAATCGAAGAAAGAAGAATAATTTTTTTTTTTTGTTATATTCTTAAATATGTATTGTATTTGTATCGTTTAATTAGTATTATTTTATTTAAAAAGAAAACGAAGACATTACTTAAATAGGGTAAACAAAAAAAAAATAAAAATATTGTTACCTATTGCTAACAATAAAAAATATATATTATAAAAAAAAAAAAAAACTTACCTATATGAATGAAATTCGTATCGAGATTGTGATCTTATGATTTAGATAGAAAAAAAAAATGATTATTAGGAAAAAATGGTAGAAAAATATATTTTTTTTTTGTTTTCGAAAAAAAAAAAGTAGTAATAAATTTAAATTTCAGGTAAATGGTGATGTATTTTTCTTTTGTCTTTAAATTTTAGTAAAAAAAAATAAATATAACGCAGAAAAAATATAATTATGAGATGTATCAAAATATTATGATAGATTAATTCGTTAAATATAATTAATTTTTGTTCATTTTTGTTAGAAAAAAAAAAAAACAATTTATTAGCTATTCTTTTTTGTTTTTCTTTTGCTCTCTTTAATTTTCATTTTTTTTTTTTAAATGTAATAATTACATATTGATATTAATTATATGCCTATTTTAAATTTTAATATTAGAATATTAAAAAGATGTACTTTGAGAGAAATATGAAAAATGTATTATAAATAAAATTATTTAAAGAGAAAAGATTACTTTTATTTTTATCATTTAAAAAAAAATAATAATAATAATAATTTACCGTTGGATAATTTTTCTTTTTATAGCAATTTACAACAAAAAAGTTCACTTCCCAACTTTCTATATGTAGTAGACTAAGAAAAGAAAACGACATTCGATCAGACTGCGAAACTAACCCAAACCCTTTGCCTTTCCGAGGCAATGTTCTACCATTAAACTATCGAATGCCATGTCGCTTGCCGTTTTTAGTTACTATACTTAATCATTGATGAAAAATACTCAAATCTGCTACATAATATAGCAGTCCCACAGAATTCCATGTTTCAGAAAAATTATATACGTAGTAGTAATCTGAACACCACATTAACTGAATTATAATAGCCTCTTTCAATTATTTAAGTCTGTTTCAAGCTTGACTTGTAATCTCGCTATATGTATAAAAATGGATGTATGTGTGTATATTCCAACATAACTAAAAAACTACAGCAATAAACATGAAATTTTATCATTTGATTTATTTTATGATGTTAATTAAGGCTCACTAATAAGCGATTTCTTGAAAATTTACCCCCTAATTGGGTTAGAAAGGCGTTCAAAATTTGTATGGTAAAAAATTACGAAATGGTACCATTAACTTGAAAGTTGGTAGAAATACTCTAAACTATAGATAACTAAACACGTATTTTGTATATTTTTCAAAATCAACCCTTAAAGGGGTTGAAAAGAGGTTCAAATTTTATTTGGGGATAAACTATTAAAGGATCCCATTGATTTAAAAGATAGTCCAATTCAAAGGCGACAATTCTGTTGAGCTTTTTACTGAACTGCTGCTTAAAATAGGGGATGGAATTTACCTTACAACAGAAGGTGAGGTCACTTGTAGATTTGGGTACAGTAGCTACATTTCTATAAGAATTAATTGCTAGAAAATATCCTAAATAATATTGATGATAAGCTTATAGAATGGTTGTGTGAACATGCGATTTTACACTATAGATAGAATTTATTCTTGTTCTTTTCTAATATAAGATTGAGATAAATAAATAGTAAATACCCCAGCAACGCTGGTAGAGAATAAAAATTAAATACCTTAATTGGTTATAAAATAAACATGAAAACTGTTTGAAGTTGAGATATAATTTTTTTTTTAAATCTACTGATTTTTTCCTTTTTAAAATAAATTTTCAGCTGCAAAATTTGATAAGAGTTTCCTGTATGAAAAAAATATTTGAGATAAGAACGTACACTTTAAATTTGCCAATATTTAATCTTAAGAGAAAGAAACTATGAAAAGTTTAGTTCAATTTAGACTGTTGAGATTGTTGTTTTGATGAAATTTTGAATTTAAAAAAGAAAAAACAATATGTTAAATTTAAAAATATTTGCTTTAATTTTGGCAATTTTTTTGATTTCAAAAAGTGCAGGAAATCGTCGTGTTAAACGTATTGTTGGTGGTCGACCAGCCGCTAAACCACCACCAGATGATCCAGTTGTTTTTATTCGTTCAAATGATCGTTATTCACGTATTGAAGGTTTTCGAAATAATCAAACTGGAATTTATAGTTTCTTAGGCATTAGATATGCAGACCCTCCAATTGGTCCAGATCGTTTTAGTCGACCTCGATATCGTCGTCCACAAGGTAATATTAATGCAACATCTTATGGACCACCATGTCCTCAACCAGATCCAAATAATCCACAACGTGTATTTGGAAATGAGGATTGCCTTTTATTAAATATATTTACACCACAAATGCCAGATGAAACAACTGGTTTACCAGTTTATGTATGGATACATCCTGGTGGATTTCGATATGGATCAGCGGCACAATATGATGCTGTACCAATTGTACAGCAACGTATGATTTTTGTACCTGTACAATATCGTCTTGGAACATTAGGAACTTTAGGTGAAGGTACAAAAGATTTTAGTGGAAATCTTGCTATGCTTGATATGACAACTGCTCTACGTTGGGTAACAGAATATATTTCATATTTTGGTGGTAATCCAAAGCAAATGAAAGTAGTTGGACATGGATCTGGTGCAGCAAGTGCAATGTATTTATCAATGTCAAGAATGCCAAGAAGTAGTAAGTGAATTTTAGTTCAAATTTGGCTTATATTTTATTTTTTGATCTAAAGACTAATTCATTCTCTTAAAATAAATTTATTTTGAATTAAAATATTAAAAAAAAAAACGAATTAAATTTTAGGTGGAGCTGAAGTTAATGGGGTTGTTTCGATGTCAGGATCAGCCCTATCACAGTATGCTACTGATAATGATCCAGTACAATCAGTACAGGAAATTGCAGCGATTAATGAATGTCCAACTGATACAGAACTTGAAATTATTAATTGTATGAGAGAGGTAAAAAAAAAAATTTTTTTTTTCTTTTAAATTTAGTTTTGTATTTGTATTTTTTTTCTCTCTCAACATTATTTAGAAATCTTTCGACGACATCGTTACAAGAGATTCTGAAATTCAAACAGAACGATTACAAGGACGTGCTTTAGTGAAAGGTATTGCTGGTAATGTTGGTTTTAATCCATATGTTGAAGAACCAGATGATAATCGTGGTTTACCTGGATTTTTAACTGGTAGACCAAATGAAATTATTGAAAATGGTACATTTACAAAAATTCCATTATTAATTGGTGTTACAAAACATGAAACTGCAAATGGTATTACAATAAATACAATATCAAAAATATGGGGTAATGCTGAAAAATTTCTTAAATCATTATTAACAAATATTAAAGATTTAAAAACATTTTTACGTATTGATGAAGTAACTGGTGAAATTTTAAAACCAATTTTACCTGGTTTAGATACTATTGGTATTGATATAAATGATTTTCTTAAAATACCACAGAATTTAAGTCCAGAAGATGTGTTATCTAAGGTAAAATTTTATTAAAAAATTCATATTTTTATTTCATTTATGGAATGTTCTTTCATCTCACTTGTTCCCCTTCCTTTTAACCTGCAGAAGTTTAAGTGGACCGTTCGTCGACACTTTTTGTTTTCACCCTTATAATATCTGCCAACCTCTTTTTCATGGATCATTAAATTTAAAAAAAAAAATTCATAATTTGCACATTTTTTGTTTGTTTGTTACAGTTGACCGAAAGTACAACTGATGTTTTATTCAATTTACCAGCTGTATTATCTGCTGATTTATGGGGACGTTTTGCACCATCATTTCTTTATAGTTTTGAATATAATGGAGGAACATCAAATGGATATAATTTTCTACAAGGTTTGCCAATTGTATCAAATAAACGTAATAAGAATTTTACTGGTCATGGTGATGAATTAGGATATTTATTTGATGTTAATGATATATTTGGTAAACCAATAGAAAATGCTAGATTAAAATCAGATGAAGATTTAAAAGTTCGTCATAATTTTATATCATTATTAAAAAAATTTTCACAAATTGATTTAAATTCAGAATTTAATACAAATGGTTATGATGATATTTTTACAAAATTCACTGGAAAAGGAACACCATTTATTAAAATAACAAATAAATTAGAATTAAATGATAATTTTCGTTTTTGTGAATTATCATTATGGGGTGCACCAATTGATCCAATACAATCAACAACATGTAAAGGTCTTTTAGATCAATTAAATTTATTGAAAAATGTTTTTAATAATGCAACTGGTAAAGTTTTGGAAAATGTTGTAGGTGGTGTTAATAGTAGTGGAAATCTTTTAGGAATTGGAAATGGAAATAATAAAAATAATAATAATGATAGTGTTAATATATTAGGTATTGGTGGAAATGTTAATGAAAATAAAAAAAAAAATAATAATAATAATATTGGCGGTGGTAAAGGTATTTTTGGAATTGGTTAATCTATTTTTCATTTTTTTTTTTTAATTGTTTAAGAAAATATAAAAATGATTATTATGAGTTTTAAATTTATGTAACATTTAATTTTCACTTTTATAATATGAAATAAATATATAAAGACAAAAAAAAATATTTTATTTAAGCATTTATTATTGCAATACATAATGATTAATAATTATAATTTATGTGTATGTGAATATAAAACAAAAATTAATACGAAAAATATTAAAAAACTGAATTTTCAAAAATTAACTTTTGTTTATAAATTTTATTAAATATTTTTTTTTTTGTTATCATTTATTAATTCTCATAAATTGCGAATAAAAATAAGAAATATCTAGAATAACACTACTAGGTATATTCCAACTTGTAATAATGTGAACTATTATTGTTAATTTTTCAACAACAAAAAAGCCCTTATAATGGTTACTATATACGAGACAGGAGACTCTGGTTTCTGGAAATTATGGAGACTTACGGCCTTGGAGTGTTTACACAGGATCTTCTGATCTATGAACACCATTTTTCTGATATTTGGAAACCAAAGTTTTCTGTCTCGTGTAAACTTACCATAACGATAAATTTATATATGTATGTACTTAAAAAAAAAAAAAAAATCCATAGCTTTCTCTAAACAAAATACATTGGTGAATTAAGATATATTTCTTCTTTAACTTTACGGTTTTGATATTCTCTGTCAAGATTATTCATATTAAGAGGGTTACGTCTGTAAAAGATTATGAATTTTTAATTTTAAAAAAAATAAAAATTTAAGAATTTTTTTTTTTTTACTTACTGTTCAATATATACTCTTCCTCTATAAGCAGCTAAATGTGCATTATATGCTGGTGCTGGATATGATACAGTACGATTACAACGTGCAAATAAATGGCACAAATTATATGTAATCGCTTGTAAATCATCAATATTAAATTTTGAATCATCACGTATAATACAATATTTAGTTGGTTTTGCCGTACCTTGTATTGATTCATGACTAACCAAGAAAAATTGACTTTCATTTGGATGTGTAATTTTTGTATCAACAATTGTGCCAGGTGGAACATTTTTATATTTACCAACAGCATCTTTAGGATCTTTAGGGAAAAATCTTGTATGATGACGTTTTTGAACAACAATACATGTTATTTGTGGTTTCGGCTTAATCTAATTCATTTTATTTTAGAAAAAAATTAATATATGTGTATATAAAAAAAAATTCATTCATTATTAACTCACATTTTTACAAGCTCGATCCATTGCTAATAATTCAGTAGCTCTAACATGTTCAAATTGACCTTCTGATACACCATCTCTATAGTACATAATTTTATTTGGATATTTATTACGTTTTGCTTTATAAAATTCTAATTGATCTTTTAATATATTTTCCATGTCTTGTATTATTTCTTTTTTTGGATCTTGTAATCTCCATCTCATATTATATTGGAAACCATTTTCATCATGTGATGCTGCAACACCAACAACACTTGGTATTGAACGTTGTTCTGGTGATGGATGTGTTACATCAGCACCCAAAAACATAACATCATTGTTCATAATATTTGTTTTATCTCTTTCTGATATTTTATGATTAATACCATTCAATTTTGCATTAACTTTTAATAAAATATTTTGTACTGTACTTGTATTTAAACGTCTTTGTAATGTTTCAATTTTTATACATTGTGTTAATACACCACTTCTTATTTCTGCACCTTGTTTAACTTCTGCATAACTTTGTGGTTGTGAAATTACAACAAAACATAAATCATAACCTTGACTTTTAATTTTTTTAAATTCATCTTCTAAACGTCGATTATCGAATTGTTTTAACACATCATAGCCATCATTAATCTGCATATTTAAATTTTTTGACAAATCTTTAATCTAAAATTTTTTAATTAAAAAATAAAAAGTTTTAATGAGAAAATTTTACAAATATTTTCAAATAAATACGTAACATTAATTAAATCTACAATATTTCCCAATTTCCCAATAGAGGTTTTATTTTAAATAATTAGAAAAAAACAGTTTTTGGTCCACGGGATGCTGAGATACATCTTTTTGAAAAAAAAAGAAAAATTTCCATATAAAATGTATGGTATACATTTGTATACGCAAGACTAAAACTTTGACAATGTCGATCAGGGTATCCTAGCGTTAGAGAAATTTTCCAACACATTTTCATACAATTCTGACTCTATTTCGTTAATAACTGTCTCAATATTATGTTTAAGAGCTTCAATTTTCTGTGTATCATTGACACAGACTTTTTCCTTCACGTAAGCCCAGAAGAAAGAAGTTTAATGGTATTAAATTACATAATCTATGTGAAAATAAATATTTTCTACTCTACTGTATATAATTCAAGTAAAAACCATTGGACCAGCATCGTGCGATCGAATTTAAAATAACATTTATGATTGGTAAACCCTGAATTTTGTTAACTTTTTTTTCTTTCAAATAATATATGTACAACAAAAGAATAATAATAGAAATAACTTACCATTGTACCAAATTTCCGCACATCGATTTCATTTTGTCTTTGATTTGTCATTAATATTGCCCATTTTTTTGCTTGAGATGGTTTAATGTATTCAACTTTTTCAGCTCTCCATGAACCATTAAATGGTTGAATTTTTTTATCTCTGCCATATTGTAATTCTGGTGTATCTATAATTCTTGCTGCAACTTGAAGAAAATTATTATCAATGCTTATTCCAAATGCACGAATTATTGGATCAGTATTATGATTAAATGGTCTGTAAGATTCTAAAATTTTTGCTTTACGTGTTGCTGTATCAACTGCAGCAAAACGTATTATTTCACGAACTTGATTTGTATTAGCTTTTTTCATTGATGCCTGACCAGGTGCTATTTCACATAATTCAGCTGGTAAAAATATAGTCCGTACACGACTACCAACATGTAAACAAGGCATTTTTGGATAACGTAAATTAACATTTTTAGATCGAAAATAATTTAAAATTGTCGTTTTCTTTCCATCACCTGGTACAAATTCTTGTCTTTCGGCTGAATCTTTTAAATCATTGAATTTATATGTTCTAGAAGTACCATCTGGTGATCTATAAATAATATCTAATCCTCTTAAAAATTGTTTTAGATCATTAGCATTACGAAAATCTAATTCACGATTAACATCAGCAAACCGGTTTGTTCTTATAATATCAATTACATTTCTAGCTGATGGAAATGCTTTATGACAGATATCAATATTTAATAACGGTGTTTCACCTAATACAGCTGCTTGAAATAAACCATACCACAACTCGTAACCATCATTTAAATTCAAAAACTCTCTTGGTTGATTATAAAATGATCGTCCAGCTTGTACACTTCTTGAATAACATGGTGAACGTAAAACAACATCTAAGCATTGTATAGCTCTCATTGGTTTATCAAATATACGAAGACCTTGATAGCTGAAATTTATTACTTTTTTAACAATATACTATATATATTCTATGATCTTTAACATAATGAAAAAATAATTATTTTTATTTATTTTATAACAAAAAATACTAAATTTAATTTTTTTTTTTCGCTTACTTTTTCAACACGTTCATTTCAATTATTGGATTTTGGGTTTTTGTTACTGTTATTTTAAAAGTCCTGCCTCTACCATCATTTGTTACCGTTATCTAAAATATATACAAATTTAAAAACTAAATAAATTTCACATTATTATGTAAGATACCTCAAATGATTGTGCAATAACATTCTCAGGAAGTTCAACTGGACTATAAATAATTGCCCTACCATCGAATGCTAAAAATGTTCTTGGCAAATGTTGTGAACGAAACTCATTAAATGCAGGACGAAGAAGTTTTTTTGGTGTATCAGGATCAAATTTGATATCATATTGATAAGCATTTTTAATAATTTTGTCTATGATCAGTTGAAGATAGTTTGTCTCAATAGTAATTTTTCTTCCTTTGGTTCCTTTATACATACATAAAATAAAAACTTTACGATGATGTGATTGAAAATAATTTTTGTTTTACCTCTATCTAAACATACGTGAGATGGTGATAAAGATACTTCAGATACACTACTGGCAATACTTTGGACGCTGGGTGATTGAGATATCGAAGATGGAGTCGGAGATTTCGCCTCTGTAGGCTGTGGCTGTTTCTGTTGTCTCGGTTCTTTTTTACGAGCACCCTTTTGTGGATCGGATGGTTGTGGCTGACGTTGATCACCAGCGCCAGCTTCTTGTTGAGGACCTCTTTGTTTCCAAGCCTGTTGTTGCGGCTCCGGAGCAGTTTGTCCCCAAGCTGACTTTTGAGGTTGCGGAGCTTCTTTTCCCCAAGCCTGTTGCGGCTCCGGAGCAGTTTGTCCCCAAGCTGATTTTTGATGTTGCGGAGCTTCTTTTCCCCAAGCCTGTTGCGGTTGACGTTGCTGGTGATCACCCTTTTCTCCTTTGCCTGGTTGTTGACGCTGCTGATCCCCACCTTTTGGTTGAGGACCTCCATGTCCTCTACCTTGTTGTTGTTTTGATCGTTGATCACCATCTCGCTGCTGCTGGGATCCTCTCTGTCCTCCATGTTGCTGTGGCTGACGTTGCTGATCCCCACCCCTTGGTTGAGGACCACCATGTCCTCCACCTTGTTGTTGTTGTCGTTGATCACCACCTGCATGTTGCTGAGATCCTCTCTGTCCTCCATGTTGCTGTGGCTGACGTTGCTGATCCCCACCCCTTGGTTGAGGACCACCATGTCCTCCACCTTGTTGTTGTTGTCGTTGATCACCACCTGCATGTTGCTGAGATCCTCTCTGTCCTCCATGTTGCTGTGGCTGACGTTGCTGATCCCCACCCCTTGGTTGAGGACCTCCATGTCCACCACCTTGTTGTTGTGGTCGTTGATCACCACCTGCATGTTGCTGAGAACCTCTTTGTCCATGACCTTGTTGTGGTTCACCTTGTTGACCTACATATAATGTACATGAGTTCTTCATAAATATTTTAAATCGAATTCTTATTTAGATATTGTGTACCTACATATTTATCCTCAATTAGATAAATAAATACACATAATGAAAAATTCGTTTTTTATAAATTATTTTTCGGAATTTTGTTAAATTAATATCTAGTTTAAAATAAAAATTACTCAATCCAGAGTATTAAATAGATTGCAGACACATATTTAATAAAATTATGAAAATGTATCTACATTACACATCTAGAAGTTTAGAAAGCATAAATTCATAATTAGATTTTTTATTATAAAATTTGAAAATTTTATGAAAATAAGTTAAAACAGTATAAAAAAGCATATTTCGAACTACATAGGTGATTATGCCTTCTGATCAGATATTTATAGGGGGAATCACTAAAGTATAAAATTAAGGAACACGTCATCATTAAATTATATGTACATATATATATATATATAATAAATCAAACCTAATATGTATTTCCATTTTCAATTCATAACAATCTTATTGTGAAATTATATCACCTGAGCTTTGTTGTTGCCGTTGTTGTTGTTGCTCCTTTCCAGATCCACCCGCAGCACCATCCTGCTGACCCTTACCCTTTTCTAGATTTTACAAAGTAAAAAAGGAATTCATTTAAACAAATAATTCATTTTATTTTACTAAAAATTTCGTCTAGATTTTAAATTTGAACAAATTTAAAATTTGTTAAAAATGAAGTCTGAAATGGCAGCCATTAAAAAAATCTTACTTCTGCCCATTTATATTCTCCAAAATCTATAGGATGTTTAAATTACTAATCTAAAAAGATAGTTAATAAAGTTCAAAAAACTATCAATTTAATAGCCAAAGTATATTTTGTCTCGTCAAATGATTTTATCACTTATTAATTATTTTTATTAATTATTCGAAATACTATTCTCCACAAATCACAACACCAACTTTTTCTAAGAGAACTGATTGTAATATTTGTGAATTGTGATTACTGAACAGTAAACTGAAGTCTTCATTTTCAAGACTGAACTGAATACAGTGCTGCCGTTTGGTAAATTGTAAGAGTAGTAGAATTGACGTTTTAAGAGGAGTAGAATTTCATAAATAGTAGTAAAGTCGCACAAAACCAGATAAATAAAGGAGGGTTTTTAGTTCTACTATTGCTTAACAGGTTGATTTGAGCTGTGTTCCTTTCTGGTAATTTTATCTACTCCGAATGAGTTTGAAGTACTTCATCACAAGTGAAAAATGGAACAATCTATAATGTTCTAACCTTAAAAGAATATCTGTCAATGTCACTTGTCGTAATCACAAGCGCAAGTATAACTAAAAATATGGTAAGCTAATATAATTTATATTGTTTCAGGAAAGTGAAAAGGAAAAGCAATCAGTGAGAAATTGGAACTACCACGAAGGAAAAGCTTTAATTTCTTGTTACAAAAATCGAATGGAAGAGTACAACAAGAGTAGAAATAAGGATGTTTTTTGGCAAAACATCCTGACGGATTTAGAAAGTATGGATGTCCTTGTAAGTAAAACTTCAGTATTTTCTTGAAAATTATAAATTATAAACAATATTTTCATCAGTCTTGTATAGTGCGAACAAGATCTATCATTTCAATTCAATCAAATTCAGGACATCTGTGTAAACGAAGTAGAGAAATGTTGAAATCAAAGTGTCATATCTAGTGTATACACTATACACCAAAGTTTATATATATCAAGTTGTGACACTGATGACGTTTCTCCTGAATTTTTTGCGACCTTGGTCCCGTTATTTAAATGTCCTTAGCGGGTTTGAGAACAATAGATGGTGATAAAGAGTTTGGTACAATTTAAAAACGTCAAATGATCGTCTTTTGACGAAAATCAACAATTCATAAACTTTTTGACGAATGCGTCAAAAATTCAAAAACTCGATGCATTTGGAATTGACTGCAAATTTTTGAGCAGCAAAGCATTCAGTTTAAAGTTACTGCAAATTTGCTGTTGTCAAAATTATTAGATTATGATTATTAGATGTGGTCTGAGTGAAACGAATTTTAATGGCGGAAAAAATGTAGTTCCCAGTTTTGAAAATTAAGATATTTCTATATATCTTTGATTTATTTTGTACATTAATTTGCTTTGATAAATCACTTTCTTGACATTCATCCAATATTTGGGTGAATAGAACTTCTTTTATAATTTTGTTGTCCATTATTATTTTTAAAAATATAAAAATACTTTTAGAAATTCTTCTTAGCCTTCAAAAACGTCAAGTAATGCAAAAGCATTTGTGATGCATTTGACTTGTCAACGGCATGTCAATGATGCCAATACAATCATGTGATCGTCAAATTTTTGACGTTTTTAAATTGTAACTATATGGCAATATCTGCCGGCCGGTGGAAGGAAAGCTAATGCTTTTAATTTCCTAATTGATATCTGCCATATCTGCGATTTAATTTTTCTTTTTGTATGCGCCTCCATAAAGTTTGTCCCAAATGAAAAAAACAACCTTTAAATGTTACTTCTCGGAAAAATCCTGACATAGAATTTATAGATGCCTTCTCGAACTTCAAAGTCAAATTTCTGGCTTCAAATTTATTCATATTTATACGCTAATTGTAGCAGTTCATAAATCATTTCTTCATAACATGTTTCACTTTTTCTCGTCATCAAACAATAAACAAGAGGAACTATTTCACTACTTTGTGATGTCCCAACAATACCATGAATCGTGTACAATTGTTTGAAAATTGTTGGCACAACTTTAAATGTTCCATCTACCAGCCACATCTTTGATTTTAAAAGATATTTTACATTGTAAATAAATGGGTACTTGTCCATTGTCTCAGCTTGTTTAATATAAGTATTAGCTTCAGAGACTTTTGAACTAGAAGCTAAATGGTTGTGATTATGCTCTGTCGGACCACCGACAATATATGTAAGTTGAAATCCTCGATCTGCATTTGTAATATTTTCTTCTCTAATTCCCAATTTATAGTTGTTTTGGTTTTTCTGTCCATTAAATATATACATTCATATGTATATCATTTATTTCAATTTTGTCCTTCCCTTTATTAGTTTTCAGAAATTTTATGTTCCAATCTTCCATCTACAATATATGATCACTTTATATTTACTTTTTTATTTTTCCCGAATTTCATTACTTCGAGATTTCAATTATCCGGATTTTGCTACGCTCCCGATTTTGGTATCTCATCCTCCTTGATCGCTTGTTGAACAGGCACAAGCACTCCGGATTAAGAGTAATTATGTTGTTTCATTACTCTCCTTTCAGAATCAATTTTTTTATTATTTCTACTACATTCTCATAATACTCTTGAACACATAATTCCAGATTTCGGAAATCGTCATCTAAATCATCACTTTCAAGTATTTGAAGCTGGACTATTTCAGCATCATGTATGTATATTCTCAACATGATTTAAGTTTTATTTTGTTCTGCTTGTAGGTCGAACTTAG
This sequence comes from Bombylius discolor, assembly GCA_939192795.1. Lineage (NCBI taxonomy): Eukaryota > Metazoa > Arthropoda > Insecta > Diptera > Bombyliidae > Bombylius > Bombylius discolor. The sequence continues at coordinate 26,546,506 of OW584241.1, read as the reverse complement.
GGCAGCAAGAACAATGTGTATCATATTGTTACCCGCATTTATGTCTCTGTTCCACATCGTTTTGCAGTTCAAACATTTAGTAAAACGATGTGGTGATTTAGAAACTTTTAGTATGCGAAAACAGTTTGAGCAGGTCTTAGTTGTACCATACTCAGCTACCATGAGGCATGAACACATCGGCATTTTTATTTCTTTTTAGGGCTTTGTAGAGTCCTTCGTTCGGTTTGCGAACGTAACCACAAATATTTTGCTCAGCTCACTTATCTTCTTTTTGAAAATAGACTCAGTGCGTTTTAGAAAAAAAGAAAAAAAAAACGAGATAGACAAAAGTAGTAATAAATAATTCCTATTGAGCCTGCCTATTGAAAAAATAGTTTATTTAAATACCAGGACTTCGAATTGGACTTGGCGATAGGGAAAAAATCGTCGTGGCTGTATTAAATTACCTGTTGGCGATAAATTTGGACAGTTGAATTCTTCTTGTAATGTAATATACTTTTTGTTGCAAAATGGGAGAGGAGGAAACTAAATTGTATTAGAAATTTCTATGTTCAATAAAAAAAATTAAAATTCATTATTTTTAAATTTTTATTAGAAAAATTTTAAAGACTTTGAAAAAGCAAATTTAAGTGAAATACTTTATTTTTTTCAACTAACATATAATATTAACTAATTTTTTATAATTTTTTTATTGTAGATTTATTTTATATTTTATTTTCAAATAAGTTTTTCTATATTCTTTTTTTTTCTTTTTTTATCTTTTTTTAATTTTTACTTTCAATAGAGAAAAATATTGAAATTAAAAAAAAAATCCGACGAATTTTATTAATTTTTTTTTTTTGATTCTGTGATATTTTCTTATTACAATTTTTATTTATTTAAAAAGCAATATACAACCCTTACAAATATAAATGTTTTTTTTTTTTTAAATTAAAATACTTAATATACTTATTTTTGACTATTTACAAAAATTATTACTCAAATATTTTTTTTTTTTTTTTTTTAAATAAAAAATTCTGCAAATAATAATTGTTAATCTTATTTATTGTTTAAATAGTTCTTTTATTTTCAGTTTTAAAAATTATGTTAAAAGCATTTTTCTTGATATTCATATTATGTTTTAATAATAATTCTTTGATAAATAGCAAAAACAAGATACATAATTGCAATTTTTGGGAATTGTAGTTATCTGGATTTTTCCATTTATCAAAAAGAATTGATGTTAACATGTCAAGTAAAACATTAATATTTACACTTATATTGAATTTTAGTTTTTAATTTTTAATGACGCTACTTTTTTTCTTGTTTTTTATTTTATTACTGTTTTTTGATTTTTTCACAAAATCAATAAAAGTTTTTATTTTAAAATATTTTTTCATTTGTTTTTTTTTCTTCCATTAATTTTGTATGTTTAAATAATTCCGATGTAATTATGGGTTTTTTTTTTTTAAAAAAGAAATGATTTTTTAATGAACATTTAAAAAAAAAAAAGATATTTCATTTTAAAAATATTTCTTTTAACACTTTCGATAAATAATTAAATATACATTATATACATATAAAATTTAATTAAAATAGTAAAAATTATTTCTTAACTTGTATTTACTAAAAAAATATTCTTATTATTTACATAAATTTTTAAATATTTACAAATGATTTTTATTTTAAATAAGATTTTCATTATTTTTATTACATACATACTACATTTTTCGGGCTTTATAGATTCGAGCAATTTATGATATATACAAAAAAAAAAAAAAAAATTAAAAATAATAAAAATAAATAATGTAACTTACAATGAATGAATATATACAATTTCACATTAACTTTTTGAATTTTTCCTTCCTAATATTAAATTTATGTACAAAATGTAGAAAAGATATTATATGTATTTGTTATTTTACTTCTTTTTTTTTAATTCGTGAAATTATTATTTATAAAAATATTTTATTAAATTTTTTAAATTACCATATTGTTTTTATAATTAAAATCATATATGTATAAAAAAAATATATATATTCAAAATCTAGGAGAGGAATAAGTTTAGAAGATTGGTTTTTAGAGTGTAATTTTGTCTTATCATTTTTTTGAGACTGCAAATAAAAGAAAAAAGAATTAAAAATGAAAACTATTTTCTTCATATAATTATATATTTTTATTTTTTAAGAATAATATGTATAACTTTTTTTTTTTCTTACGTAACATTATTATTATATTTCTAATGTTAAGTTTATTTTTATTTTATAAAATAATAATTATCTATATGGATAAAAACAAACAAAATTTTTTGCTTTTATAAAAAAAATAATAATTTCTTTAGTACAACTAAGAATTATTCATTCAAATTGAAAATATTGAATTTCATTTTTTTTTATCGATAATTTTATATTCACTGGAATTTTAAATGAATATGCTATTTAGAAATAATGAATTTTAAGATACTAAATATAATGTGCAATAAAAGAAAACAAATATATATATATGTATAAGTATATAATTGTTTATATACATTTAATAAAATGATGAAATTATAACAAAATCTTAAATTAAAAACAAAAAAAAATAAAAAATAAAATAAAAATAAAAAAATTATTTCACTCTTTTACTTCAATTACGCTTACAAATAAATTAAAAAATAATATTTATATAATAATAAAAATAATTATGTTATTTTAATGCGATAAAACTTCAGTATTAAAAAAAAAAACAATTTTAATGTGGGATTCTTAGTGTAGTTTGACTTAATTTTACATATGATTTTTTTTCTCACTTGTTTGTTTTTTTTTTCACATAAATCCCATAATTTTATTTATTTATTCTTCAGCGTTTAAAAAAGATACAAATTACGAATTAAAAGTTTAAGTAGAACTATTAAAATAAAAATATTTTATTAAAGAAAAAAACATTCAATGCAATTTTACTTGTATTCGATTTTAATCTTGCTGCACCAGAAAGTTGAGCAAACAAGAAAAGGAAAAACATAAATTAATGTGAATAGGAATTATTTACACCGATTATATCTTACTGATTAATTATTTACAATCGATTCGGTTTCCCTCCGTCCGATTAGAATCTAGCATTTTTACATGTTTTTATGAGATTTGAATATTTCGAATATTTTTTAGTGTATAAGCAATCCGAATTCTGTACCGATCACATGCAAGCATGTCAAAATGTTTGAACCTGATTAGACGAACCGGAGCCGAATCGGATGTATGTGAATCAGCTTTATTAATTCATAGACTAGAAGAATATTTGAATTAAAGAATATAATTATTTCGTAAAAATGTGATATTTGATAAAAGTAAGAAATTAAATTAATTTTAATTATTAAATTTAAAATCATTCTACAAAACTTTTAATTCGTAGAAAACGCAAAATAATTTCTTTGTCGTACCTTTATTTTTGTACACCTTGCTAATAGAATTTACATAACTCTGGATTATAATTATATTCTACAAAAAATATTGAAAAATATTATACATAACACATTTTTTTCGTTTATTTTACATTTTAAAAGAGAAAAAAAAATATTGTTTTCATTTCTCTTTTTCTTAATAACTAATACATTTGTATTTAATTATTATTATTTCCTCTTTTTTTTATGTTATTCAAAATGTACATAATTTATAAACATATTTTATTTTTATGTATACAATTAAAACCTAAAAAGTTTATTTTAATATTTGTTTTATTTTTAAATTAAAAATTCTAATAATAACTTCTTATTAATTAAGTAAAAATATCTTATTTATTTATTTTTTTTTTTGGAAAGATTAAAATTATGTTAAAAATTTTTTCCAAATTACTATTCTTACTGGTTGTTTTTTTTTTAAGTTTTTTTTTATTTCATTTTTTTAATTATTTTTCTGTTTTTTTTTTTTTCGTATTTTTTTATATCTTTTATTTATTTGTACTATTTTAATTTACAATTTATACACAAGAAAGTTAATTTTCATATACTTCTTATTTAAACTAATATTGTTTTTCTTTTTCTCTTATTCACTATTATTTCTTTTTTTTTTTTAATTTTTTTTTTTTTACTTTAAATAATAAATTACAAATATGCATAGATAATGATTTTTTTTAATTTTTAATAATTAAATAATAGTCTATTTACACAATTACTTATATAATATTTTTTCAAAATAATAAAAATATTTTCCCGAAGACCCGAAATATTCCACAAATAATAAAAAAAAGCACACTTCTTTTATTTCATTTAATTTTTTTTTATTAAATTTTTTTTTATTAAATTTTTTTAATTATTTTCCAAAAATTCAATTTAAAAAAAATATTATGTGTGTATATATGTACATATTTATCTCTTGTATTTTTTTTTCTGAGGATAATTTTTAAGTAATTTTTGATCTCTCTTTTTTAAAATCATTATTTTATTGCACAGATAATTTTTTTTTTTTTTTTAAATAAATAAGAAATTTGAGTTTTAATTGAATTTCGTTTTATATTTAAATAAATTTTGATCATGTTTCATTTATACTCTTTCACTTAAATTACCTGTAAACCTGTAATTTAGAAAAAAAAAAAAACAATGGGCGCGTAAAGCATATACATTTGTTTGTTTTTTTTTTTTTTTCTTATTTATTTTATTTTATTTTTGTTTTTAGAAAATAATTATTTTTAAATAAAATTAAATAAATAAATTTATAAAAAAAAGGAAATATGCATGTTTTAAATTATAACTTTAAAAACAAAAAAAAAATCCTTTCCCTCGTTACCTTGAAATATGATATTTTTTTACATCGAAATATATAAGGGAACAAAATATAATTATTAAAAAAAAAAAATATAAATGTAAAAAAATTACAAAAATATATCTATATGTATTTATATAAAAATAATAATATAACTTGAAAAATGAGATTTACACCGAATTCATTTTTAATCAATTTTTTTTTTGTTTTTTATTTTTTCTATTTTTTTACAATATAAAAATTCTGTTCAAATATTTTTTTTTTTTACTTTCTTCTGACTAGACAGATTTATAAAAATCTTAATTTCATTAAATTTTTCCGAGTTTTTTGTACTTTTTTTTTAAAAAAAAAAAACTTTTCTAATTATAAAAAAGAATATTTTTTGAATGACTTTTGCACCATTTTTTAAATTATGTTGTACAAGAAAGTTGTTTTTTGTAATTACACAAAAAAAAAAAAAAAAAAATACATGATTAAATTTTATTTAAAAAAAAAATTCAAAATTTACAAATTATTTAAATTTAAAATTCTATTCATAAATCTCAATAAAATATATTTCATTTTAGTTATTTACTAGGAATTTTAAATAATAATAAAAACTATAACAGTAATATTAAAAGAAAAATAAGAAAAATACATACTTATGTTATATATTTAATAAATCAATGAGTAAATAAGTAAATAAAAAATTCTTGGCTTTTTTTTTTTTCAAATTCTAGTAAAATAATTTGAAAGGTATAAAATGTGTAACTGCAACTACGCTTCCCATATACCCCATTATGTTTTTGTCCTTCATAAAATCTCATTTATTTATATATTGCATATTATATGTATATATGTATGTACATTGAACATTTATATTCAATTTATCATCTTATCATCACAATATTTTAATCCAAATTAAACAAATTACCAAAAAAAAAAAAAAAAAAAATTTGTTTTACCTAACTGTCCGTCCTTATTTCGAAAATTGTTCAACACTGGAAAACAATAAAATACATTTTTTTTTATTTTAAATTCTTGAGCCTATCTTTCTATTTTTTTTAAAAATATTTTTTTAAGTTGAAGATTCATCATCAATATTAAAATTATTATTTGTAGCTGTTTCTATTTTTACTAATGTATTATTTATTGTGTCTGTTGTTACTGTTGTTGTCGATGTTGTTTCAGAAGAAATATTTAAATTATTAATTGTTATTGTTGTATCACATTTTGGTGATAATGATTTTTGATCAAATCCTAATAATGGTGGTGTTACAGATGATTCTGATGATATTGGTGATGATGATGATGATATTGATGATATTGATTCTAAACTTTTACGATCTTTTCCACTATTTCGTATTATTGAATCATCTATTTCGTAAAATAAAAAATACATAAACACAATATATTTTTTTTTCAAATTATTATTAAAATGTTATTTCAGCTAAACAAAATTCTGTCTCACAATGAATAAAACAAGTTAATTAACGTAACATAAAACAATAAAATGTTTTTTTTTTTTAAATTTTTTTTTAGAAACTGTAAATAATTCTTAAAAATTTAAATAATTGATAAACGTCTTCTTGATTTATTATTTTGAAACCACAATTCTGGATTTCTTTGACAAGTATTTTTAATCTTGAATGTAATTTCTAGTATAAAAAGGAAAAGGTAATGGAAAAGTATGAAAATTATTAGTATTAAGGAGATTTCATTTTAACTTATAATTTCCTATTATTAATTTTTAATGGAAAAACTAATTTAAGAAAAAAGAAGAAGAAAAATCAAAACCTTACTCACTTTTTCTTTCTGTAGAAACATTTAATAAATTTGTTGTTGTTGAATTAGATGATGAAGAAGCAGAAATATTATAATTATTAATTGTATTAGCACTTATATTGTTATTACAATTATCACCGTTATTAACTGATTTTAAACTTGACAATGATAACATTGAAGATGATGATAAAGAATTTAATGCTGCCGCTGCTGTTGCTTTTGTTGAATTTGTAGTACCCAATGATGCAACGACAGCTGCTTTATTTTTTAATGATTTTAATCGTTCACAAAGGATTTCCTGTTGTTGTTCAAGCATTGTAGGAGCAGGACTAAAATGAACTAAATAACAAAAAGTACACAAATGAAAAACAACATTCATTTTTTTTTTTTTTTAAATAAACAAACAACAAATTATTAAAATATTAATATTGTAATGTTAATTTACCTTTTGGTGTATCTACAATATTTTCATTGTCCTTATCATTGTTAAAATTATTTTCACTATTTTCTGAATTACCAGAAGAATTATTCAAATTATTGTCATTACCAGGATTTATATCTATATTTTTAGATGAGGATTTCAATTGATCAGAATTACTATTACCACTTTGAGGTGATGATGATGATGTTGACGCTGATATTGCCACTGATTCTGTTGATTGTTGTTTACGTTTACGATATTCATTAATAGACAACTAAACAAAGAAAACAAAAATTTGAAATCAATTATGTTTGTATTATGTAAAAAAAAAAAAAAATTACTTTTCGTTTTGGTGCTGGTGGTGGTTCTGGTGCTGTTAAAATTGGATTTAATCGTGGATCAGAACTGGCAGTTTTTGTTAAAATTTTTGATGCAGTTGTGTTATTATTATTATTACTACTACTACTTGAATCAATAGGATTAGCCACTGCTGTTACAACAGATGATGCAGGCAACATACCACCCACTGATACGTTTGTTTTTCCACTGTTTAAACCAAATAATGCACTGTGAGATACATATCCACCTAGAGTGCTATAACTTTTAGCCTTAGTATCGAGATAATCAGATAATAAAAGATTTGAGTTGCTGCTATTGCCTTTGGAAGACGATGACAATGATAATGACGATAGAGTCGGTCCAACAATTCCAGTAGTCACTGATGATGGTGGAACATTTATACAAACAGGTCCAACATTGCCACCACCACTACCACTACCTCCTATAACTGAAGTTTTATCCATCAGTTTTCCATAAATTGTATTATAATATGGTAAATGAAGTGGCGGTGGAGGAGGATGATGATGATGATGATGATGATGTTGGATTTGTTGTTGCAGTTGCTGTTGTTGTAAATTGCTTTGTACTGTAATAGAAGGAAAATTGACTGTTGCTAAAACTGTACCAACAGTCGTCGGTGGCGGAACCGGTGGTGGAGGTGGAGGTGGTGCAGCTAATAAAGATGATATGTCACAATAATTTTGATTTGATGATGAAATATTTGTTGCTACTGATGAATTTAAAACATAACTGGAAATTGTATTTTGAGAAACAACATTAGCAATTGAAACTACTGATGTTGGTGGTACAATATTCTGATTAAAATTCGGTATTGTTAATGCCGCTTGCAATTGTTTATCATCAATTTTTGGTGCTGGTTTTGTAAAACTTTGTTCAATTTTAATTCGAGGTTCTATAATATCATCAGTAGTTTTTCTGCGAGTATCAATTGTCATTCCTCCTACTACTGTGTTATTATCATGATCATATCGTTTATCAAATTCTGATTTTGAGTCTTTACGTTTTCTACTGTTACTATTATTATTACTAATTTCTGATATTTTTCTTGATTTTACTGATGTTGTATCATCTTTTTCTTTGGCAGAAGTGATATTACTTTCACTTGATGTTCGTTTTTTTGAAGAATTCTTAGATGAATGATAATGTTCATCTTTCTTTTTATTTGTTTTTTGTGTTAATTTCTTATTTTCAGATTTTTCATCTTTGTTTTTCATTGAGGAATTTTCATTTGTATTATTACTGTTGTTTACTTTCAATGATCGTGATATTTTTGATTTTTTATTTCGAGACTGAAGAATCATTATGTTTTCAGTATGGAATGAATGCAAACGCTTTTGTATATCAGCTATTTCATCAGATACATTTTCATAGTTGGACGATGATGCTGAATCAATCATTGTTAAAGTAGATGATGAAGTTTTTGGTGAATTATGTGGCATTAAAGGATCTAATGGTGGTGTTGTTGATAATTTTTTATCATCTGTATTATGTTTTATTATTGGTACATTAATTGCCGAATTATTATTATTATTATTATTATTCTTATTATTATTGTTGTTATTATTGTTACATGGTGATGACAAATTTGTTTTTATTATTTTCAAATTCTTCTTTTCTTCTTCTTCTTCTTCACTTTTATCAACTAATTCTAATTTGAAAAGACTTTTAATATCCTGTTGTTTTTTATGATCTAATATAGAATTATTTTGTTCTACCTTTATGTTATCAAATTCTAATTCATTTTTCTTAACAACAATCGATGCATTAACAGTATTATCATTTGATAAAACTTCTTCTTTTTCTACATCAACTTTTATCTCTTTGTTAACATCTTCTGGCTGTATTTTTACCAGATTACCATCATCTGCAAGAACGTTTTTATCATTTGGAGATGGTGAATTAATAATATCAACATCATCTTCAGCAGATTCATTTGAAAGTTCTTGTTTTATTGCTTGAATATTATCATTTTCTTCTTTTAATTCATTTGTTATAACCACGACTTGCTGTTCGTCTCCTTCATCTTGTCCAAATCCACTACTATCTTGTATTTGCATTAAATTTGAATCACTGTCACTTTTCATTAATGTTGATGATGATGATACTTCTTCAGGACTACCATTTAATATTTGTTCATCGTCATTGTTACCATTATTGCATTGCCTAGCAACACGTCTCTTTTTTAGTGGCGTTGTAAAACCATTTGGTGGAGTTGTTGGTTGTTGTTGATTTGGCGATGATGCTGCTATGGGAACATTGTTTGTTCCAGAAACTTCATCAGTTTCTTCAGAAATTGCTTGTCGAAGCCAACGTTTCTTCACCGATGAACTTCCAGATGTTCCTGTATTATTTGTTCCTTGTAAATTTAATGACAACTGATATTGATTTTGTGGAAGAATTTGATCTGTTTGTTGTGTTAGCATGGTTGTTGTATAGGAAATTATATCACCACGAATATTATCATTTTTCATCATTTCCTCGGTGTTAGAATTTACAATGAAAGCAGTATCATTTTGATGAATAAATTCTTCAACTTTTTTTGCAACTATTGTTAAATTTTGAGGTTCAACTTGTTGTTGTTGTCCTGGTGAAATATATGAGGACGATGAAGATGCTCCTGCCGTTATCATCGATGTTACTGATGAATTTGGACTATTTATTGGTCGATAATCACAAATTGTTGCTGCAGCTTGAACTAAAGTGTCCAAACTTTTATTTTGATGATGATGATGATGATGATGATGATGATGATGATGATGATAATTATCGAGATTTGATACTTGTGCTTCCTCCGTTGTCATCGATACCGTATTATGGTGTGGTGATTCTATGTCTTCAATGATTTGGGAACCACCTGAAACATTTTGATAAATTGTTTCTTGATTATCAGTTGACTGATTTAACCATTCATTCATGATTGATTTTTTAGTCTTAGTTTTCATTGGAATTTTAAATTCATTTTCGGTTATACCAGAAGAAATCCCGCCAAAATTCTCCAAAGGCCCAACAGCGGCCTCAACTAAAAGACAAGTTGAACTAACTATTGGAGGCGTTTGTGGAGATTTCTGTGATAGTGGTACTTGGTGATTTCGAATTGGTGACATTTCTGTTGATGATCGGTGATGATGACGAGGGGAAATTTTATTTTCATGTTGCATGGAAGCAGCTATAACTGATGAAGAAGGAACAATTGTGTTAGATATGTTTTCACATATTAATTCAGAAGATTTATTTATTTGCATACATTGTTGATGGTTTAATAACGAAATATGATTGTGAACTGAAGAATTTGGATGATGATATTGCTCTTGAATATGTTGTGTTGATTCAAATGCCGTCGCAGTTTGTAAATGATCAACTGAATTAATACGTTCACGATGTTGATGATGATTAACAACAATTTTATCTGGATTAGCAAATGCCATTAATAATCCTGCTGCTTGACTTATTCCACCATCTCCAGCTGCTTGACTTTCAATTAAATCTGTCATCAATGTCATTTGTTTTTCGACAATTTCAGGAATCTTAGCATGTGGAGGAGATGAAACAATCGGTGGTGGTTGAAGAGATGGTCCACTATTTGTAACTGAAGAAGAAAATCCTCCCAATATACTGTTATTACTACCAGATATATTTACTATATTAGCGGAAGGTGATAAAAGCGAAGTTGATTCTTCAGATGTAATCATATCTGATTCATTACTGTTAATCCGACTTTGTCTTCTTTTTCGCTGAATAGTTGATTGCGTTTGATATGATTTACTACCTTTTCTTTTTTTTTTTCTTGTAGAACCGGGCTTTCTACCAACCGATGTGGTAGTTATTGGATTTTGTTGTTGTTGTTGAGAACTAACATTATCAGCATTGTTTTCTGCACCAGAATCTCCACTAATTGGTATTTTTGCTCTCTTAGGAGATGGTGAACTGCTATTACGTCGTCTACCCGAACCCAATGATGTTTTAGCTTGTTTCAATTCTTGTTTTCTTTGCTGATTTTTCTCCATTTTTTCAATTGCTTTTACAATAGCTTCCATTTTACGTTCTTCGCGGGTTAATTTTCGACTTTCACGTTTTTCTTCCTGCTGTGATGATGAACCAGATTGTGAACCATCTTCTGAAACACTTTGCTGTCTAGCATGTTTTCCTTGTGCTTTTCTGCCGGGATTTGATTTTTGTGGCGATTTCATTGAAATCAATTGTTGCTGCTGATTATTCGGTACATCTGCATCTCCACCAATAATGCTTGGGCATGAAGAAGGTGTAGACACAGTTAATGGTGGTGTTTCAACAGGAGAAAGCACAGTAATAGCATTAACAGAAGATGTATTCTGCTGTAATTGTGTTGGAACAGGAATAAATTGAGGCGGCGCTTGTTGCGACTGTTGTTGTGGTTGCTGAGAACTTGGTTGTTGTTTTTGTTGGTTTTGCTGTTGTTGCTGTATTTGGGGTGGGGAGCTTATGGTTTGTGTATGAGTTGGTGATGGAAGAGAAACAGATGGTGAAGAAGATGAGGTATAGACACCAGAATCATGCAAAAGGCTTGATATTGAAGCTGCTGAATTGTATAAATTTGTAGTAGCAGTAAAATTTGAATTATTTGGACTTATTAAACCAATATTACTTTCGCCGCTTGATGACGTTGATCTACCACGACTTTGATTTTGTGATGCTTTCTTTCCTATAACCTTACCTGCATTATTAAATAGAAATATAAATATTAGAAATAAATGAAACTACTTTTTACTTATAATAAAAAGTGAAATTTACCTCTACTGTCACTTAAACAACCATTCATTGTAGTTTTTCTAGTTGTTGCTTTATTTTGTAAAGTCGAAGGTTGTAACATGAATTGTTGCTGTTGTGAACCACCAAATGCACAATCTTTTGTTAAACCACAGGCACATAATGTTGATGTTGGTGCTATCGGAAAATTAAAATTCGATTTATTATCCAAAGCAATTAAATCATGCGGTTCATGTCGTATTGTTATTTCTGTACTGGCCATTATATTCGTTAATGATACTAAATACAAATGTATTGTGCCTTTTTCAAAAATATGTTGAATTTCGGCATTTGGTCGACAACTACGTCGTACAAAACGTGCTTCATTACCATATGTTCGTGTATCAACGCATATTTCTGGACTATTACAATTACTACCAGCAATTGTGGTTGCTGCTAAGGTTGTTGTATTACTATTAATTGTTGTTGTATCAAATGATAATTGATAGAAAAATATAAATGGTCCAGGAGTTTTTTGATAATTCTTTTGATAATGATGTAAACTATGATGATGAAAACCACTATTATTTGATTGTATATTATTCATAAAAATAGACGGATTTTGATTTTTGTACTGTGTTGTTAGCATATATTTGCCACGTAATTCAACAATTGGATTATTTGGTTGTATATCATGATTACTAATTAAAATTTTACCACCAGCATGTGGTACTGTTGTACAACGGTTCTCTAAATTATGACCACTATTACCACCACAATGTTTTAATATTTTATTTTCAGTTGCTAAAATACTTTGTAATAAATTTTGTTGTTTACTAATTGCATGTAAACGTGCTCTTAATTCTGGTGAATAATGATTTGTCATTGCTAATTCATAGTTTTCAATCCATTGTCGTAAATTTGATGCATATTTATCAGTTGTTGTCTCATTTCCACTATTTCCACTATTTTTCGTTTTACGCTTCGTTGTTCTTTTAGTATTACTAGTTGCATTACCAATTGAATCATCAGCAGCATTTCGACCGGCACCACGTTTTTTAGCTCCTGGTTTTTCTTTTTTAGTCTTTTTTAGAATTTCTCTTTTCTTTGTTCCTGCTGCTGCTGCCAATTTACCTCTTTTGCCAGTCGTTGCTGAAATTTTATTTGATGTTGACGATGATGATAACTGACGATCTGATGTTAATTGTGATGATGCACCACCACCAAGTTGATCTTGTTGCATTAAAATACCACCACTACCAGCTGTCACAGTACCAGCTGCTACTGCTGAATTTAATTGTGCGGCATTTGCTAACATTTGTGCCTGTTCTTTTCTTTTCATCAATTGTAAACTTCTAGCACGTGATTTATCAACAGGTCGTGGCTGACAAATTTCACATAAATACTCTTCAGGTATATTTTGTCTATCAATTCCCATACAATCTACATGTTGCCATGCACTTTTTTTTATAACAATAAAGACAAAAATTCAATTAGGTGAAAATTATTTTTATAAAGAAAATTTTTGTATACTTACGAGCATTTATCGCAACAAATCATATATCCATCATCATGTGTTAAATCACATATACATCTTGTTATTGAATCATCTTCATCTTCGTCTTCTCCTTCAGCTTCTGGTGCTGTTTCAGTTTCTTCACCTAAATCATTTTCTTCTAATCCAAGATCATTTCTTGATTCATTACTAATAACAGAATTTGCGTCATCATCATGCTGCTGACGTTGTGAGATTACTTTATTGACGAAAGGAAAAAATAAATAAATAATAGAAAATCATAATTATTTTTTCCAGCAGAGAGGAAATATAAAACTTACATCCTTGTGTAAATGAAAAACCTCCAGTTGTAGATGGGGCATTTCCATAAGATCCAGTTATAATATTTAATCCATTATTAGTCACAACAGAACCTACACTTGAACCACTAGCACCACCACTTTGCTGTTGTTGTTGTTGCTGCGATTGTGCTTGAAGCAATGGAGGAGAAATACCAGCACCACTGATAGAAGCATTTTGTATCGCAGCAACAGTTGTATTTTGCCCTATAACACTTTGTCCGCCGACGGTTACCGGCGTACAAGTAGTAGCAGTGGATATTGTATAAATTCCACTACCACTTGAAATTAATGTAGGAGAAGAATTGCTTCCAACACCACTAACAATGTTACAATTATTATTTGAAGATGATGTTGATGAAGAAGAAATAGAAGCTATAGTGCTTGAAGTCTGTTGTTGCTGTTGCTGATGAAGATGATGAATAGATGATGATTGAACAGGAGTAGAAACTACTGTTTGATTTGTTATTGCTGCTGCTACTGCTTTTTCTAAAGTTAAATGTGTTGCAGATACATATGTATGATCCAATAAAACTGCATACAATCCTTGCAATGTTTGATCAAGGTTAAGTGGTGGCAATGGACGAATTTCTTCACCAATTATATCATCTTCATGTTCAGCTTGCTGAGCTGCAGGTGTATCGTCACCCCTTTGAAGTGGACATGGTAATGGTATATTGTCAATAAATGTTGTAGATGGAGAGAAGCTTGCTTGTAAATCTTTTGTACTGATTTTTTTTTTATATATTTTTCAAGCATTTCAAATAATAAATCAAAATGTAATGAGATAAATAATATTCATGAAAGTTGTTGAATAATTTTTTTCGTAATGTCCAAATTAAAAATAATAAAAATCAAAATTAAATATGTGGATGTATGTGTATGTGTGTATGTGGAATGAAGCAAATAATTTTGAATTAAAAATAATTTCAAATTTCGAAACAAGTGCAAAGTTGGTGGTGTTTATTTATTTATTTATTTTTTTTTTCAAATAATAACAAAGAAAAGAAGAAGAAAGAAAAAATATTTAATTAATTAATTAAAATTTAAAATAAATTTTTTTTTGGTTTTTTTTTCCAATGAAGAAAGAGAAAAAGGAAAGAAAAACTAACTTAACTCATAAAATTAATTTTTAAAAAGCACCATATTATAAAAATATATACAGAAATTGTAAAATTCATAAAAAAGGTAGAAAAAATTGTAGCTCAAATTCTCAATAAATTTACAATTCTTTAAATTCCATATTTCTCCTCAAATGAGAGCTCATAGATTATTTGATTTAGCAAGCCTATGACTCAAGCACTTCATTTAAACCAAAGTGGATCTAAGGAACTTCATTATTTACAAAATAAACCCTTCCCAATATAATATGATGCTTTATATTTTTCCTTTGTCAAAATAAAATTCTGTCTTGAATTTTAAATTATGTATATGTACATATGTATATGTGATTATATTTGAAAAAAAAAATGCATCAAGAAAATTTCATGTACTTACTTTACTTTAAAAGATTCAGTTGATTTTTTTGTATTATGTACTTCATGTTGTTGTTGTTGTTGTTGTTTACGATCTAAAGATTGTGATCGACTACTTGGTGTACTATGTACCTGACGTTGATGTAAATTAGATGCATGATGTTGAGCAGGATTATAAATTGGATATTCACGTGGAAGAGTTGTTGAAGTTAAAATATAATTTGATTGTGTAGTTGAAGCATTAGGTGGAGGAGGTGGTGGCAAACAATTTTTAATATGTTGTTGTTGTTGGTGATGATTAAATTGTTGTTGTTGCCTTTGTTGATTATTAAAAGTCGATTTCTGTGACATACTTTGTAATATTCTGGCTGAAATTTCATCGGTCATTTGAGTACCATTCACTACAACAATATCATCATTGGAATTAATTGTTGATGATGTTGTACTACCACTTCCACCAGTTACAACCATTCGTACGTTATTATTTCCGGTCATATGTATTGCTATTAGAGGGAAATAAAACCATATTTAATTAATATTGTATTAAATAGTGTTCAAAAATCTTACCTTCTGCATATTGTTGTTGTTGATGGTACTGTTGTTGAACATGGTTAAATTGTTGTTGATGTATAGCATTATTATTATTATGTTGCTGTTGTTGCGTTTGATTATGAACATTATTATTTCGCATTTTATGATTTTGAGATTGTTGTGTTGTTCCTGATTGCTGTTGTAAAACTGTACCATGTGCATTAACAAATTTAATTGTACCACTTCCATTATTATGAATTGTTCCAACAACTGAATTATTTATGGTATTGATGAGTTGTTGTTGCATAACAACATTATTCGATTGATTATTATTGTTGTTAAGCTTATTAGATTGTTGCTGTTGTTGTTGTAATGTACTTGAATTTGTTCCAGTAGGTAAAACAATATGATTTTGCATAATGTATTTTGTAGTAACGGTATTCATTGGAGAATTTTTTACTGATGTAATATTTCCACCACTTATAAACTTTGTTCCAGTTGTATTAGAATTTTGAGGATGTGAATGTTGTTGAACTGAAATGTTTGTTATTTTTCCAGAATTAGAAACTGTATAAGTTCCAGGAGTTGTGATTGCCTGTTGTTGTACATTGGACGTTAGTACTGCTAAAGCAGTTTGTGGTGAATTTTGTGTATTAACAACAGCGACAGCAGTATTGTTTAATTGCCTCATCACTTTTTGTTGTGATTTGATTTGTCTAATTGTTGAATTTGCTTGAGGTTGAAACTGTAAAAAAAAGTTTTAAAAAAAAAATTAATTGTTGAAAATATATTCGGAAACAATAAATTTACCTGTGTTTGAGGCTGTTGTATAAAAGTTTTGATTCCTTGTTGTGGAACATTTTGAGCATTATTTGTTGTAACCCCGGTTGTTTTATGTGATTTTACATTTTGTGAAATTGTTTGTTGCTTCTTTATGGAATTGTTATTTATTTTTGTTGTTTGATTATTATTATTATTATTAGTATTTGAAGGAGATGTAACAATTCCATGAACATATTTTTGTTGCATTATCATTTGATTATTTTGTACATTATGATGTTGTGGTGAATGATGAACAATTTGTTGAATTTGCTGTTGTTGCTGTTGTGATACGGTTGTGTTAACAGCTTGTGGTTGAACTGTTTGAACTCTTGTAACCACTTGAACATTTCTTGGGACAGTAACTTTTTGCATAACTGTGGCCGATGTTGTTGGTGATGTAGCAATTGTTGCACTGTTAGCGGTCATATGATGTTGCTGATGATGCTGTAATTGTTGTTGCTGAGATGATATTGCTGAATTTTTGATTAAATTATTTGTTTTTATTGGAATATTAATAATTTTTTGTACACTACTGCTTGCTTGATGTTGACTTTTACCACCAGTAACATTTCCACCAACTCCAGTTGCTGCGGTTCCTGCTACTGTTGGTTGTGTAGTACCACCGCCACCACTAGTGGTTGTAAGATATGATAAACCTTTTGCATTTACAAAATTTATCGTTGTTTGTAATGATTGCTGACCGGCAGCTGATACTGAGGATTGCTTATTTGATGGAAGTACTGTTAGATTACTAACGAGTAGTTTTGAATTAGAATGATTATGTGATACATGATGATGATGTCCACCCACATTACTAACGACATTACCACCACCATTAGTGGTGTTTGCAGGAACGGTCGTTGCTGTTACATTCCCTAAGGAATCAATTAGAACATTGCCACCATTACCATCGCTTACTAATTTGATTATTTGTGTCTGATTAATGATCTCATTTGCAGAATTAAGATTTATAACATTTGTTGTCGCTGTGTTTCCACCTGAAACAGTGACAGTAGCTGGTGATGATGTTGCAAAACTAGCAACTGTTGCACGTTCTATAAAGTCTTCACTGACTTGAATTACTTGTTGAGTTGGTTGATGACTGGTTGGTGTTGTTGCCTGTAAGACAGTTGCAGTTGTTGTGTGTTGTTGTGGTTGATGGTGAATTTGTTGTTGATTCATTTGATTTTGATTGTAATTTTGATGTGAAGTAGTAACAAAAGATAAATTTGTAATACCAGTTTTATTATTAAGTTGTTGTTGAACAATATTTGTTGTAGAAGAAACGGCTGCAGCAACTGATGGTGATGCTGTTGATGGTGATGATGATGATGATGGTGATGATATAGATATGGTACGTTGCTGTCGACGCATTAGGTTGTTTGGTTTTGTAACAGTTGTCCCTGATTGAATTGATAAAGTATCATTTTCTTGATGATGATGTATTTGATAGGCTCTAAAGATTGGTTGTTGTTGTTGTTGATGATGATGAATTTGTATTCGATTATTATTACTGTTTATGTTTTGTCGTTTTGTAGTTGATGATGATGTCGATGCAGTAGTTGTTGGTGCTAATGTCGACAATAAATTATTATTATTGTTATTATTAACTTGCTGTGATATCACTGAAGTTTTATCAACAACAATAATACCAGAAGATTGTAATGGCATTTCAAATTGTAATTATTATGCAGCGATTTCATGTGATTATGTACATATATGTATGTATATATAATTTTTTTTTTTTCTGACGAATGGTAAATTTAAAATAATTTTATTTTTATATATTTAGACACTGTAGAAATTCGTTCACTATATTTTAATTTTTTTTTTTTTTTTTTTTTTTTTTTTTACGATAAAATATTTGCTTTTGTGTATATAATATTCTAATACATTTTCTTTTCTATTCCGAAGAACTTAAAAAACCAGTAAATTAACAAAAGAGTATTATAATTCGAAAGAAAATTTTAATTCATTTATTTTAAAATTTATTCTTTTGTTTTTTAAAAAATATTTTCATTGAACTTTTTTTGTTTTTTAAATAAATTTTGAATTAAAACTTTATATTTAATGTTTTTTTATTTTTTTAAAGAAAAAAGTCAATTTTTTTAAATTACATATTACATGTCCATTTTTTTTTTTTTTCAAAAAAATTTTTTTTATACTTTATCAAATTTATTTTTTTTTTAAGCTACACTATTATTTCTTCCTTTCATACATGGAAATTCTAAAATGTAAAAATGTAATTTAGCTGTTTTCATTTATTAGTTTCTTATGCGATGATAAGAAAATAAAAGGTGGACCCCCGAATTCATGAGGGCTTATATAATAATAATATAAATCTTTTTTCTTCAATGATTTTACATTATGAGCCATCACATTATTTGATAACATTACGTTTTAAAAGTTATTAACTTGCAACAAACACTCTTTTTCCTGTTGTTAAAATTTATATTTGAATGTTTGTTTTTTTCTTGATTGTTGTTTTTTTTTTATTCACTATAAACTCGTTGTTTTTAGGAAGATGTGATATTTACTTCTTTTTTTTAATTTCAAATCGTTGACTTAAATCTGCAAAATATAAAACAGCAAATATTTAATTGAATTGAAAATTTAAAAAAATGCATAATCAAAAAACATTTTAAAAATTACAAGTGTATACACATGTATATATGAATGTACATAATATGTATAATTATTCTAGAAAATCCTATAATTATTAAGATTTTCTCTCTTAAGTCTTGTTTGAATATAAAATAAAAATGCGTTACTCCATTTGAATTTTCAATCAACAATTATACTTTTAAATAGAAAATTTTTCTTGTTCTTATTTTAAAAATAAATATGTATGTATAAGTATATATGTACATATATATATCGCAAAATAGACAAAACGACATTTAAGAGTCAGTTAGATACTTTGAAAGTCTTTATATTATAGATATTTACTACTTTTTTTTTTAATTATTTGATTCTATTCAAATTTCTATTTTTAGATACATAGTTTGAAGGAATCAGCTCAACAGTACTTAAAGAAGAAGCAATAACAGAGGATTGAAGAGACAGAGACAAAATTGAAAAAGAGGAAAATAATAAAAAGAAAAATTTATCTCCTTGCTACTTAACTATAGAAGAACTTTTCTCTATAACATTAAGATATACATATATGTATGAATTCTATCAGGTATTTTATAAAACATCAATGTATAAGCCAAAATCTATCTCGTCTTCTTTCTCTACTTAGTTATAGCAAAAATTTTTTCTATCATAACAAGCTTATATACATATATATTTTTTTATTTATTGAGTAAAAATATGCATTCTCTAGTTGAATTAAACTCAATAAATGCACTCTTATGTCTATGTATTTATAAAAGTATGATGCATTAATAAATAGATTAGATACTAATGTAGAATTTTTGGGGACATATTACTGTATAAAAAAGATACAACAACAAAAATGTCGGCATTAAAATTTTGATTTTATTTCGATATATGATTAAGATTATGAGTTTTTTATTTCTTGCATTACATCTAATATCTAATTAATAATATTTTATTAAAAATTAAATTGACACAAAGTTCATTTAACCTAAATATTTTTTCATGATGGAAAACCCGCAATTATTTAATTAAAAAGGAAATTCTTAACTCTAAAATGTTTTTCTCTAAATAGTACCTATGTATAATATGACCTTGAATTTTTATTTCATTTTACAAAAAATAAATAAATATGTAAATAATAAGAGAATGAATTATCTCTTTCCGTTTCATTGAATCAAATTACCCATGAAAAAAAAACTTTGAGAAATTAAAAAAAAATTTTTTTCGTGCTTTAGATACAATATACATAGATACATAGTTTTAATCTCTAATTTTTCGAAATGATAAAAAAAACCTACATCAATGATACATTTTCCAAATAAATTTTAAGACAACTAAAAACAATAACAAAAATTAATATTAAAACAATACGCAAACAAAATAATGATACAAAATATATAAAGGTATATGGTAACAATTCCAGTTATGTACATACATAAATATGTCGGTATGTTAGAAAATATATATACATATATCTACTATTATACTGTATTTATTTGGACACATACATACATATGTTTTTTGACTAGATAAACAGGCAAATTATAACTAGGCGAGTCGACAATATTTAATATATAGGTGTCTATTTGAGAAAAAATAAATAAATAAATTACCTACATTTTAGTTCTGAATTTTATTTGTGATTTGCGCAGTATTTTAAGTCTTCTTTATTTCTATAAACAAAATATTTACAGTAGTAACAAGCTTTTAATTCAATAGAAAATTTAAAGAAAAACAAAAAGTATCTATCTATAAAAAAATGGTAATTTTTCAAAGTTCATGGAATTATAAAACGTTGAACTTTAATCTTTATTTATTTATTTAATTTTTTGATTGTTATAAATAGAAGGTTAAATTTATTATAACGAAAGTATTTTCTTTTCTTCTTTTTCTTTACAAAAAATATATTGCTTGCTTGCCTTCACAGCTACTGGGCCAATAGGTGGACAAATAGATATAAAAAAAAAAAAAGAAAACAAGAAAATAGTAATGTTTTCAAATTTCTAATTATGTAATAGGTGATCTTTATTTTTAGTTTAAAAAAAGAGAATTTATTAAAAGGTTTCTATTTAAGTTATTATACCTAGTTCATTAATTTAAAAATTTCATTAGAGGAAGTAGGTCAATCATAACTATAGAATAATTTGCCAGTGTGTCTTAATCCTATTCTATACTTTGTTCATTTTTTTAAAGTACTTATAAAACCATAAAATTTCAACAAAATAATAACATTTAAATAATTTTCCATAATCAGTTTTATTTTTTTATTAATCGTGCGCACTGATATCCAATTTAAATAAATACCTACGATAGTTCAATAAAGGCCATTTTAATATGAAAATACATAATTGTATCTAGATAGTAATTAGAAATTGCATATCTGAAATATAAAAAGCACTTCATCATTCTAATAGTGAAAAAAAAAAAAAAAAAAAAAAGTAAACAAATTTGAAAATTCGATGTGGGTGTAAAATATATAATAGAAGTATGTATCTACATATATAGATTATTTTAGATAAAGATTGTAAAGATTGTAATCGATAAAACAAAAAATTTTCTTTTCACCATTTTAAACCTTCTTGTTTAGTTTTCAGAGAAAGAAAAAAGCAAGCTATGTAGGTAAAAAATGAAGTACCTACCTATGTATGTACTTTTATTAAAGAATTTTCTTTTATAGAATTGTGTACCTACATATTTTTACATATTTGAAGAAAAAATTGTAAAGTGAAAAATATACTCCTGGCTTATTCTATAATTTATACTCAACAGTCACTAAAGTATTATGTTGGAAAAAACACTTTTTTTTTCTTTTTATATTTTTCTTTATCGCTGTTTTCTTTTTTATCTATTTATTTTGTTTCCTCTTTCTGTTTCTTTACTTTTATCTATTTTTCATTTTCTAAATTCTCTTCTTTAAACTTCTCTTTCTTTATTTTGCAAAAATACTAAAAAATGTTGTTCACTGCGCAAGTTATCTTTTTTAAACACAAAACCAACCACAATAAAAACATCTACACAATAATATTTATTGTACTAAAACTATACCTATATTTAATATTTATCTGAGTATGTATCTTCCCCCCATGTTGTCCACAATTTATTTTATATACCTATTCCTTCATGAAGGTGCTGCAACGAAAATATTTTAGAATGCCTAGCAGTAACAATAATAAAGTCGAAATTATGTAGCTACATATATAGTATCCAAAAGATACAAGTATGTAGGTATATTACGAAAAGAATTGTAAATATGTAAATATGTATGTAGTAAGATATTTGTATTTATAGGTATATTTTTTCTTATTTTCTTAAATGAAAGATTTTATATACATATGTACATACATATATAGTAACAATAAAGGCGCTCATGCTCATTGCAAGCAAAACTAATATTTTCAAGTAAGTAATACGTACTAAACTCTAATTCACTTATAAATTAAAATACAGATAATATTGTATATTCCTAGCAACAGCATAGACAACATTATTATTTAATGTAATAATATTTAAAGGTAATTAAAATTTCTATAAAAAAAATTTAAATTAAATCACAGTACCTAGTAGAAATTAGTATGTAGGTACCTAACTATTTGTTTTCAGATTTCACAAAGTAAATACATTACAAAAAAAAACAATATTTTAAATGGGGTTTTTAATGAAAAAAAAAAAGAAAATACATAAGTAAGTCATATTTACATACATATGTAGGTATTTAGATATTTAACAAATCAACAATTTGATATTGAAAGTTGGATTAGTACCTACTTATACTATTTTGTGTTATATTTTTTCTACTGGTACTGTCGCTACTGTATATGCCAGTCAGTCAGTTTAATACTTCATTTTGTAGTGCAATTTAGTGAAAAATGAAGAAAACAAGGAGAGAAAAAAAAAACAAAAATAAATAGAAAGAAACTAAAGAAAATTTTATTATAGTTTTCCTCTTTTTTCTTTAAATCACGAAGGAAAAAAAATGTTACGTCAGAGAGCATTCACACCAAAAAGCTAATACCTACAAAAAAAAAAAAAGAAAAAAGAAGAAAAATAAAATAAAAAAATAATGGTAAAGCTAAAATGTAAGTACGTGGTGCATGCATGCAATGCACACAACAAAATCAAATTGCATTTGTAAAGAAAACATTATATATATTGGAAAGCTACTAATAAAATTTAATTAAATATTCCGTCAGTATATTAAAAACAAAAAATGAGAATATGTACATATGTACATATCTATATGACGAAAAAAAAATTGAATGTAAGATTAGATAGTAAAAAATATATGAGTGATTATCAATTATAAAGAAAATGACTATTTGACATAAAAATTAAGATGAAATAAATAAGTGTAATAAGTACCTATGTAATCAGAAAATCTGATGTCTGTATTTAAACTCTTAATTTAAAACTAAAATTATTATAACCTAATTGAGAAATCAATCAAATCACATAAGATTACTCCAATTTTAAATTTTCTTACAGACATCAATAAGTAGCTGAATTGTAATTTATATTTATTTCGAATCTTATCTTTTTTATAATTGACATCATTAATACAAGTCTAAATAAAAGTTATCAATTTTAACCGACATCATTTATATAGCATCTAATAAAGCATCGTCTCTAAATGATTCGAGATTTATTTATGGAATAATTTTGTGAATATTTTTTCTGTTAAATTTTTAAATCAATTTAATTTAACCCTTTGTATCTGAAAGTAAATAACTTTGTTAGAATATTTTTAACACTAGAAAATGAAAATAAATTGGAATTAATTAAATTTATTTTTTATGTCCAACATAATCCTCATTTCAATCATTACCTTTTGACTGTTTCATCCCTTTGTCACTCAATTTCAATTATACTGTTATTTATAAAACTCAGCTTTTTAAAATAAATGTTTTAAGGCTTGATTTGAAATTTTCAACGAGATTTTTTAGCTGGACGAAAGATAAAAGCACTATGAAGTAAGAAAAAACCCCATTGGTACAAGCACATAACAGCTTTGCCTATAAACAGAACAGCAGCAATTTGAATTGCAATTGCATTTTGCAATCATGCAATGTACAGGCTATAAGAAAATATCATATAGGTATAGAATAGAAACAAAATAAGAGGAAAATATTTATCTCAGTCGCGCACCCACGAAAAATTACATCAATTTAAGAAAAGAAAAAAAATCAACTTTATAAAAAAAAAAAAAGTACAATTTTTATAAATATACTTAAGCAAGCCATACACGGTATCTAGTCCAGTTGTACAATCGTTGGACAACCAACTAGATCATTGGATGATTGTATTTAAAATTTATGCCATTGTTATTTTTTATTTGAGTTATTCATCAATCCAACCGTTTTACAACTTTTAGATATATGTATATATCTTCTATATACCTACATAGTGATATAGCAATCTATATCAAATCAACTCAGCATCCATTTCATCCTCAAGCAAGCTTAGAGAATGAAGAAAATAGGTAGATTACGAAAAATGTTTTTTTTCTCTTTTTCAGGAATAAATATGGCGGCGAATTTAGAAATTTCACGGCATGCGTTACACTACACACACACATGCCCATGCGCCATCAAACTTTTTTTTTTTATTCGTAAATGTTTTTTCTTCTACTTTTCGTCTTCTTTACTCTGCCTGACGATTAAATATCTGCTTATATATTTATTTCAACCAAACTAACTTAAAACTATATAACTATATGTACATACATATTTCCATTTCAACTTTTTTTTTCTTGTATTTTTTCTATTTAGAAAAAAATAAAAATGGCAGCCAAAACTTAAGTAAAAAAATCGCGCAAAATTAGAAATTTTATGGAATTTCTAATGTTTGTTTAATTAATTCCCTTAATGTAATATTAAAATAATGAAGCCTTTATCATCTTTAAAATAATTAACTATTAAATTATGAATTTTCTTCATCAATATGGTAGAAAACTTAAGAAAAATATTAAACGTTTACTTACAGGATTTACTTTAATTCTTTATTTTATTGTTATTTTCTAAATACATTTCAAAAAATAATTATTATTGAATATAATTGAAATGGAATTTAATATTACTAATATATTTCGGCCATATTCCCTTTTTCAAGGGTCCTTTCAATCAAGAGAAAATTGAATCTTTTCTTGAATTTAGTAAATAATAAAAAATAATTACCATAATAATCTGAATAAGTAAGATCAATAAAATTTGTTTTATAATTAATAAATCTCATATTATTAAAGCCGAATATTAGTCCCTAGACATAAAAGAAAATTTTCCATCATCAAACCAACAAATTTTCTCCTGATTATGGAAAATTCAAATTTATGAAAACCTTTTTTTTACCTTAATTGTATTAATTACAAACCTGAATAAAAAATTATATTAGAATGATTTCTTTTTCAAGAAAATATCTAGAGCACTTTTAAACACAAAAAATATCGCACAAGTTTGAAAAAAATTTGACGGTGTGAAAAATATTTAAAAAAAAAATGTCAACACATTTTTTTAACACTTTTTCTGTTCAAGTTTATGCTTAAATGTTTTGAAATTTTCTTTTAAATTCACTTAATTTATAATATTTCAAGAATTCCTCACAAATTTTACAAGAGATTTCACTAATAGAAATCTTTCAGACACAGCTCAATTCTAACTCTTCACAAATTTAATAAATGGCCGCCATTTGTCTACATTCTATCACTATTCACTACCCCGAATATTCTAAATATGACAGCCAGCGACGAAACAGTGCTGCCATTGTGCTACGATCGCTAGTATCCTATGGGCCTTTCTAGATTGATTATTTTTCCGTTTCCAAACTAGTTTAACGACAGTTTTGCTTATTCATACTGTTTATTTTACAGTTAGAATAAGTAATGAATAATGATCAAATAGAGGAGTGAAATTTGTGCAAAGCAAGCTATGAGAAATTGTGAATTCATAATTTATTGCCTGTGCTTCCATGTATAACGTACTGCCAATTTTATAGCATTTAATTTTACTTATGCTGAAACTGACAAGTCTAGTTTGGGCCATTTTAACAGTTTACACGTAATCCACTTTTAATACGGATTTTGGTTTACTCCCAATTTCATGTAGTATAAACCCGCTAATTCGGATTTTGGTTTAAACCCAATTTATTTGGGTTTAATCCAAATTTTTGTATATGTATGTGCAACGTAAAATGCAATATGGCGGATTCTAATTTTCATGGTGCGAATTGTAGTGTGAAGAAGAAAGAAGAGAAACATGTATAATATACGTGTATTAACGTCTGCATGTATTATTTTAATCCCAATTCCAATTTTTTCTCGTTTATACCGTACTCCCAATTTAATCCAAAATTCATATTTAATTCGAATTATTTTTTACCGTATAAAGCGTAGTATTCCGATGAAAATAAGATATTTTGCCTACACAAAGCGTATGTAAAAAAAACCAAATAAATGGAATCGAAAAAATTTTCTGTTTCGATTTCGTAAGTGGTACTCAGCTGAAAATAAAAAAGAGTTGAAAAACTTTTTCACATATTATGGTGTTCGCTGTCTGTGTTGGAGACCATTTATTTTCATATCCAACCGAAATAAATGAAGTTCCATTTATTTCGTACGGAAAATGAAAATAAATTGATTGTTTGACATTTGTAAAGTTAGGTAGTTTTGATATAGGTAAATAAACTAGTAAATTCATATTACTAGTAAAAACTAAAAAGTTCTAAACGATAGCACTGATAAGTAAAGGCAATAGATACAGTAAACGTAGAATCGATGTTTTCTATGAAATAAATTTGGGAATTGGTACACTTTTTGGCGTTGATGTTCCTCTTCTTACTTTTTCTACCAGTGCTGCCAAAAAAACGTAATATTCATTCAACCGATCGAAGCGCTGCAAGTTTAATTTCTTTTCGAATATTTTTTTAAAGACCATTTTATTGAAATTTTTATAAAAATGTTTTGTAAAAGGCGAATAAAATTATAATATTAACATATCTTAACGTCATGAAATAAGGCAAAATAAAATTTGTATATTCTAAAACAAACATGCAAATCTTCCAATCTATGAATACAAAACATATTATATAATAATATATGGCTCGCCTCTGGTACACTCTGGTTCAATAATATCTGAGTAAAAGGACTCCAAAGTTACGAACCGAAGAACACGTATTTCAATTATTTCTAATGCTCTTATGTACAAAATTACAATAAATTATTAATTTTCAAATTGTAATTTTTTTTCTACTTCTAATGATTTTTAGAATGGAAAATAAAAAAATTACTATAAAGATAAAACACATAACTTAGTGGCAGTAGTCTTATTAAAATTTTGGAGACTTCGTGTAGTTGATATGCACGCCTTCATGTGAATACAATCGTACTGACTCACCCTTTGCACACTTGGTGTTTAAACCGGTTATTGTTGCGCTGGTTGTATCATAATGGTATAATTTTTTCCAACTTGGTCTAGTAAGAAATCAACTAATATAATTTTAGCTTCACGGGTGTAATACACTCATACTCTCGTTAGAACTGGTCGTGCCACCTTCAAATGTAGTTTGAGCAGTTGTAAAAACAGGTTTTATAACCGGTTTGCGTCATTGTAACAACAACCTAATGTGTTCATGCTCACTGATAGGTACTCCACTAAGAGTAGTCCAACAAATGTCAAATTTAGACGAAACACATACATTTACAATTTCTAAATCAGGGTCTTTTCTACTGTTGTGCGACGCAAAAAAAAGCATACAATTTTTTGTTAAACTCATTGAGCATGAACACATTAGGTTGTTGTTACAACGACGCAAACCGGTTATAAAACCTGTTTTTACAACTGCTCAAACTACATCTTAAGATGGCACGACCAGTTGTAACGAGAGTATGAGTGTATTACAACCGTGAAGATAAAATTATTTTAGTTGATTTCTTACTATACCAAGTTGGAAAAAACTATACCATTATGTTACAACTAGCGCAACAATAACCGGTTTAACCACCAAGTGTGCAAAGGGTGATTCACTTGACACCTCGTTTTGAAAAAAACTTTAAAATTCTAATTTATTTGAATCACTAACTGATAAAAGGGGATATGTCCAGTTTTCTAACAAAATGACATTTTTGCGTACTTGTACTCTAGATGGGTAAAGTAAAAGCATATTTTTCTGCAAAAATTAGACACCAGGATCTATACCTCGGAAATTCATATTCTAACATATTCTAATACTTGTATACTATATACATATACACAACTTTGTACAAAGTAGAAGCTACATTAAAAAATATGAAATTTATCAAAAACATTAAATCATAGATTTTATTTTTATCACTTTTTTTTTAATGTCAACTTGAAACGATTTATTTAAAATCACTATGATTTAAAATCACTAAATTAAAATAGAAATAGAAAATAAAGGAAGTGCTGCATGGATGGCACCAGAAGTAATTTTTTGGCTAAGGCTTCGCAGATAGAAATTTTTTTTGTGTTAATTTATAACTTGATGTTACAGCACGTTTAATAATTCGAAGTGACTATGCTGGTGAAACCAAGGAAATTTAAAAGGAAACACCAATGAATACTTTCCGATGGTATGTTCTGCAGGAGGAGGCAAAGATATGCAAAAAATCTTTTACTTCTCAGCTTCTCAGCAGGTTGCACGAACATCACCGTGGTTGGTCCGAGGTGTTTCCTTAATAGGTCAACTGTAATACGCAATTGAATCTATGATTTCCAAATTTTCAACCAAGGTTTTTTGTGAGGAAGCACCAATGAATACTTTCTGATGAGGTGTCTTCTGCAGGAGGAGGCAAAGATTTACCATCTTTTACTTCCCTGCAGTCGCACGAACATCGGGGGTGAGGTGTTTCCAGAACAAAGTGGGACTAGTTCCGGTGGCGGATTCAGCCCATTAGTAATTGGATCAACTGTTTTAACAATTGAATCCGTTAACTCATACTAAGTAAAATCGTACTGACTGACATGCATTGGTTTTTATTAATTAAAATTCTGTATTCTCTGGATTGTATTTTTCCTTGTTACCAAATACGATATGTTTCTGATTCCCGCAATTTTGATTTCCGACTATTTTGGAAAATTTCAATATATCCTATCAACAAACAAGCGTACTGAGTATTCAAGTAAAACACTTCAATTTCAGAGTTTCAAAAGAACATTTATTCTTCTTTTTATTTAAAAATACAAATTTTACATAAATAATTCAGTTGTTTAATTTTGAATACATAATCATTTTAATTTACTGCAAATAAACTCAGATAAAAGCATTAGGCTACTTTGAGTAAAATGATTTTGATAAAGTAGTTAGTTGGGTAGATCTTCAAATAAAATAAGTAACAAGTATATGTAAATCAAAAATTGAGAAAATTTAGAAATAAATGAAGTAGAAAAGAAACCAACCTACTCTGTTCATTCACTTCATAGCAACTGCAACTTGATATTGTTGTTGTAATTTTTGAAGATTTTCTCTGTGTTTATCTTGTTTCTTTTCAAGTGTCTCCAATGTATCATTACAACGTTTTAATTCTTTTTTTATATATTCCATACGTTTACCAACATTTTGTCGTGATTCTTCAAGATCTTGTTTAACTAAAACTGGTCCATATAACTTAAATACTTTATTATCTGGACCAAGAATATTCAATTCATCTAGAACGCATTTATTTTCATTAAGTTGACCATCCAATCGTTGCCTTTGTTGTACAAACTTACTGAAATCTGAAATGTATACACACAAATTGGTCAGTATTTGATTTGTATTTAAACAAAAGAAAAAACGAAAATAATTAAAATTTAAATACTGATCGGTTGTTCTGCCAAAAGTTCCTTTTTTTTTGCAATGCGATCAAAGTAAAATGTAATTTCTCGAAAAATTCCCGCACGTTTTAGAGTAGTTGCCGACACGAGGTAGTTAACTGTACACAAAGTAAAACTTACCTTTTTGCCCTGCCTGAAAAGCTTCTAATTCTTTTTGAAGTTTTGCTTGTATTGCTGCACTATCCTTGTCCATTTTTAAAAATAATTATTCAATTAGTTTGATTGAAATTGACAGTAAAATCAAAAAATAGCAATTAATGGAAAAACAATATTTTCTGT
This sequence comes from Bombylius discolor, assembly GCA_939192795.1. Classification (NCBI taxonomy): domain Eukaryota; kingdom Metazoa; phylum Arthropoda; class Insecta; order Diptera; family Bombyliidae; genus Bombylius; species Bombylius discolor. The sequence continues at coordinate 26,516,139 of OW584241.1, read as the reverse complement.
CGACTGTCGCAGATTCAACCCACAACACAACAGAAAACAAAAAAAAAATGACATTTGAGTATTTCACATTTCATTTCCCGACAATTTAAAATGAAGTAAGTTTTGATTTCAACTTTCAAAAGTCAAAACAGAAAAATTGAGAGAAAAAAGTGCTGTTAGCATACCTCTTTTACCTTTTTAGAAAAGCAGCTTGTTGAAAGAAGAAACGAAAAAAAGAACAATAAAATGGTCTCAACAGGATTGTGGGGTGAAACAACAAATTGGAAGTGATATTTTTTTTTCTTAAATCGAAGAAAAAAAGTGCAACAGTATAATTATGTAGCATATACATATAGATAATAGATAAGACAAGGTGTAATAAAATATAAAGAAAAAAGTTTTCATATCTAAAAAACTAAGTACATAGCCAATTATTCTTTTTATGTACAAAATTATAATAAAAATATTAACTTATTCAATTTAAAGATGATTTTTATCACTAATTTCACAAAATAATGCGAAAATCTCGAAAAATTACACTTTGAAAAATATATTTTTTTTGACATGCTGAAAAGAAAATAAAATTGTAAAAATATTTTTATATTATAAAATAGATGGAGCTATTGTGTGTTAAGGTTAAAATTTCATTTTCTTTTCAGCATGTCAACAAAAGCAATTGTCAAAAAAAGGATACATATTTTTAAAAGTGTAATTTACCGATATTTTTGCATTTTGTGAAATTATTAATAAGTCATCTTTAAATTGAATAAGTTAATAATTTTGCGCTCTGCTACACTTTACCGCGAACGCAGGATACTTGTTCAAATGTCACTAAATTTAGTTTACCAGTAAATATTGTTGCCTTGATGACGAATCTGGAGTCCTTTTAGGGTTACCCCCGATATCCCAAATCCAAAATCCCAAAAATCAAAATCCCAAAATCCAAAATCCCAAAATCCAAAATCCCAATATCCAAAATCCAAAATCCCAAGAAACCCCAAAGAATCCCAAGAATCAGAATCTTCTTCGGCGCCACAGAATTCTTTGGAATTTTTAGAAATATTTATAAATTTCTAACATTTTTAAATTTAAAAAAAAAATTGAAATTTTATTTGCTGCATGTTTCACTCTGAAGCGTTACCAGGAACAACGACGCGGATGTGGTGAAACGCCTGTTCCATTATATGTGCACTTTTTTTTTTATTACTAATTATGTATAACATGGTTGGTTGGTTGGTTGAAGTGGCGGTTCTCAGAAGCTTCAGAAAACCCAATTAGCACGGAGAGTGCCGTTTTGATACCACACACCTCGCAGTTAGTTGTCGAGTAAGACTGTTGTAGACCCCCCTTCTGTCATACATGCACCTACAGTGTAATGTGGAATGCGAACCACTAAATACGTTGGTAGAGAACGAATTTTATTCGTATGACAGGGCTGGTACTAATATTTTATTGTAGTTGGTTTGTGGACTAGCTTATGGTCTTTAAGCAGAGCCTCCAAACTACTTTAGTACCGAGCATCAGAAGCCAACACTCTACCACTTCGTCTACTGTCCACCCATGTATAACATATTATTATTTCTTTTTTTATTTTTAATATTATTTTCGGGCATGAACACATTAGGTTGTTGTTACAACGACGCAAACCGGTTTTAAAACCTGTTTTTACAACTCCTCAAATAACATCTGAAGGTTGCACGACCATTTGTAACGAGAGTATGAGTGTATTACAACCGTGAAGCTAAAATTATTCTGGATAATTCTTATTATACATACCAAGTTAGAAAAAAATTATACAATTATTGTTACTCCCAGCGCAAAAAAACTAGTTTAACCATCTAATGTGCACAGGCAGATTATCATTACTTTCTATAACAATGCACTTTTTATTCTATTATTTTGAAAGTTAAATCTAAAGCATCTAAAACAAAATATATTTTGTTTATATTTTATTAATAATTAAATTTTGTTTTGTTGTTCTATTTTCGAACACTTTGATCTTAAAAAAATGTATGTAAAACATAATAATTCTTTCAACAGAAGAAAATAAATATGCTTCTTTACTTATTTTATATTTTTGGTTTCAATTTTTTCTGCTGCTCAATATATTTTTTGGGATTTTGTCCATTGGGATTTTAAATTTTGGGATTTTGTCCATTGGGATTTTAATTTTTGGGATTTTCAATTTTAGGATTTTGGATTTGGGGATTTTGCGGGGTTCCCGTCCTTTTAGTCCTATCTTCAATTGCTTCTGAGAAAAAGGACTAAAGTTGCGAACTTCGAACACGTAATATAATATGTATGTAATACATATGTATGATTGATTCTTATAAATAAAAAAAATAGCAAACAAAATTTAAAATATTTCATTAAAAATCAGAATTTTTTGTGATATTTTCAAAATAAGTTACCTTTTTATCAAATATAAATTTACAGGAATGAGAAATTCGTACAGAAATTTCCTTTTTAAAATTTTTTTATGAAATAAATTTGAATTCCCTGTACATTATTCTTTCATCGTTTCTGAGCAGTTACAACTTGAAATTAACGTGAGCTCTTTTAAAATTAAAATATGATTAAATTACCATTACATTTGTTGTAACTTGTAACTGATCCAGTTGTTTTAAACACTCCACTATTTTGTGAAGAATTTTTATTTATAATGATATGCAGAAGATGAAATTATATCACTCGGGATAGGAGATATTTTGTAGTTTTATTTATAGCACCAAGTTATTGTTTGTTTTAGTTGTTGCTACATAATTTGTGTATTTTTTCTAATAATAAATAAAAATGAAAGATTTAAAAAAAAATTTATATCGCTTTGCTTTTTCATGTTTAAAAGAACCGGACAATAAAATAAATATTTAATTATGAATGTGGACCCATTTTGCTCCAATAAACTCCGATTTTTTTTTAAATTAGGAAGACAGGATCATGGTTGCTATTTCTAAACAAGAAGGATCAAAAATAAAATAGTCGAACCCGTTGATTTCATCTGCCCCTTTTGTGTTTTCTTATCGATTTGAATTCATGCATGATTATTCCAAATATCTCGAAAATCATAGTTAAAATTTTTGTATGCTTTAAAGAAATTTCTTTTGATTGAAATAATAATATAAAGTAAATAAATAACTGAAAATAAATTTCGTTTTTTTTTTTTTTTTTTTTTTTTTTTTTTTCACTTTACACAATCTTTTGTACTGCTAGTTTTTTGCTAATATGAAGTTGGCTCTGCTTTTATTTTTTGTCAATTTTTCAAAACAAAGTGCAAATGTGTCATTTCCTCAAATCCCAATTCCCAACTATCAAATATTTCAGTTTCTAATTTTAGATCTGGATGTTTTTGAACCTAGAACCAAAGCTACCACTATGGAAGTGAATCCTTTGAGCATAATTTTAGTGAAATCGGATAGCAAAGGTGATCGATTATTATTTCGTTATCCTTATAAAATTGAATATGTTGAGTATACGAAAGAGAAGAAAAGGCGCAACCCATATTCAATGAATGTTGTCGAAGATGTATTACAAACTCCACAACAACAAACATCAAATATCCATAAAGGTCAATTATCTGGATTTACAGATGAAGTTCTATCAACGTTATTTGCCGTTAAACAAGAATTATGTAATCAAAAGTTCGAATTAAAAGTAAATGATGTTAGATTTGTTGGTCATCCAACATTAATGAAAGCTAAAGACATTAAAGAATATCAAAAATCATCTGATATTCTTATTAATATAGTTTTTGCTTTATACGCTCAAGCTAGTTATTCAATTGTAAAATGCTATTATGAATTAAGTAAAAAATTAGGATACGCTTTGGTTTATGAAGAGAATCGTCTTGGTTATCTTTCAAGTGAATTACATATGATGGTTAAAACTCATGATGAAGGAAATATTGTTAATCAAAACGATTTATCATCATTTGATTTAGTTTTAGAACGATCAACATTAGCACAGTGCCTTAAATCAATTTATCATGATCTCTGTACGACGGGATTATTAAATACAACAATAAATCAGTCTGTAACATTAAGTTTTTGTTTACCACAGAAAGCACATCAATTTCATAAAAAAGGTGTTGTTGTTGAACCAGAAGCTATAGATCGTTGTTTACAATCATTAAAACCTTATCACGGAATGTTATTATTAGTTGATTTCTCTGAATTATTAGATTGTGTTCCACCATCAGCTGCATCATTATTACTTCAATTATGTGAAGTATATAATCCATTAAAAAGTTTACAAAATATGGCAACAGAAGCTGAACTTTTAATTGAATATGTTTATCAATTAGTTGGTCATTTAGTTTATTGGGCAAAAGCAACAATTATTTATCCATTATGTGAAACAAATGTTTATGTTATAGCACCAGATGCTCCATTACATACAAATTCACCACTTGTTGAAAAATTTTCATCAAGATTTCCTGGTATGTCATTATTTGAAGTAATTAGTGATTTTTCATTACCAACATCAATTGGACATTTAACAACACCACTTCAGCAACCAGCTAGACAAGGTATTCTAGCACAAATGGTCTTATGGATGTTGCAACATCATTTATTAATGCAATTACATACATATGTACAATTTATGCCAAATGATAGTGGAGAATGTGATGAAGCATCGACTGAATATGAATTAGGGCCATCAACTGAAGATAATCGCACAACAATGTCAATTGATGAGGAAGAAATGTATTTGAATGTTTTTTTTAAGTATAAATGTTGTTTTTGTTTATAATCTTGTTTTTTTTTTCCTTTTAAATAGGAATGATGGATCACTTTTGAGCATGTCTAGTCAACCAATGCCTGTTCCAAATACAACACGACATTCAATTACAGATGAACATTATTCCCGCACCGATTCTACGGTATCAGATAATATTGTGGTGCAACCATCTTCTAGTCATAAATCAAATTATAGGTATACATATTTTAAATTCCTACTATTTTTGTTTTATTTTATTACTTTTGTTTTTCTAGCATGACACAATCAGCATCTTTAAGCACAGAAAATTGTGATAGTTTAGCATCGATTGAAGATGAAGAAAAAATAAAAGAATTATTAAATGTTTTCCAAGAACCAGATAGATCTGCAGTTAGACGTGTACCAGCTGCATCAAATGTAGAAGATTTATCATTAATGGTAAAACTATGGCAAGCTGGTTATTTTAAAGGTGAACATCATTTAGAAGAGATTATGTATTTTGAGAATCTTAGAAGATCACAATTATTGCAGTTATTAGATAAATTTCGTGATGTTTTAATTATTTATGAAACTGAAGATCCAGCTATAGCTTCATTATATAATTCACAAAGTTAGCATTTTCTATTTCTTTTCTTAAAAAGAAAAAAAACTGCATTTGTTAAAAATAAAAGTAAAAGTTATATGTTCATGTTGAATTGTTTGTAAGATCATTTTAAAAATAAAAGAAAGTTAAAGATTTTAAAAAATATAATTTTAATTTCATAATTTCATTTTTTATTTTTTACATTGCATTCCATTCTCATACGAGAATATAATATACAAGTAGTGTTGCTATCCTGCTTTTTCTTATTTCGAATAAAAAAGATGAAAAATTTTTAGCGCGATTATAACAAAAATGACAATTAATTTCGCGCGCTATTAGAAGTGGTGGTTGAAATTTAAGTGCTAAAGAGGAAAAAATATTAAATTTGTTTAGAATTATTTAGAAGTTTAGTGAAATTTGTAGTTTAATAAATAAATAATAAAATGTTGGTGAGGGTTTTATGAAAAAAAGTTTTAATTTAAGAAGTGTTTCTAGTTTTGTGGTCAATATATCATATTAATGTTTGTAGTGTTGTGAAAAATATAATATAAATAATATATAAATATAATTTAATATATAATGTTGAAAATATATATATATATATATATATAGTGTTATTTAATAGTTCTTATGTTTAAATGTTGAAATAATAATAAAATAAGTGAAATTGTGTTTTTAATCAACAATATTTTAAAGAACATCTCAAAAAGTTGTACCAGTTGTGGATGTAGAGGTATGTATCTTAAGCCTGAGTTAAGTATATATATTTACATATCCATACATACATATAGGGTACATATCTAATTTATATAACCAATGTAATTTTGATATCTCAATATCTTTAGTCTGAAATCCTTATAGAAAATTAAAACTGAAAAATTATAAATGAAACAAAATAATTTTTCTCCCTTATTTTTTTATTTTAGTTTTTATTTTTTTCATGATATAAAGAAAATAAAAACAAAATTAAATTCAAAAACCTTTAACCATTATTTAAAAAAATATATATATATATGTATATTTAACTACAAGTTTTATTTAAATTAGTAAAAACATTTCTAACTGATTAACTGACTTGTGTGTATTTGGTTCAAATTAAAAGTTTATTTTAAATATAATTTGTGAAAAAAAAATAAAATCTTTATATTTTTTGTGACTATGTTAGGTCATTGAATTATTAAAAAAAAAAACATTAGTATGTTGGTACATTAATACATATACCATATATGACCATATGTATATAAAATTTTGTGAACCATTTTTTTTTTTTAGTAAATTAATTGGTCAAAATTCTAAATTTATCGCAATTACAACTAAAATTACTACAACATAATTATTGCTTTTTTTATTTAACTAATTTTCTTTTTGATTACACGTAAGATAGCTATAACGGTAATAGCATCTTTTTAATTAATTTACATACTATTTAATTTTCTCTTTCTATCACGTTAAGGTGAAAGAGATATACCTATATTTTTTAATTTCGTTGAATTTATTTTTTAATGTTGTTTTTTGTACGTATTGCTTTTTTTTGTTTGTTATTGTATGAAAATAAGAAAAAAATCAAACCAAACTAACTACTAGAATTATAATCATCTTGAAAATTCGATTCACCAGTAAATGTACATCCAGAATTTTGTATAATATGACGTGCTGCCCAATTACCACAACGTATGCATACATCATATGGTTTCTTTTGTATATATTGTGATAGAAAACCACCAACGAATGCATCACCAGCACCATTTGTATCAACAACTTTTTCTGGTGGTAATATTTTTACAGGGTATTCTGAAATATTTTTACCATTATTTTCAATTAATAGTACTGGATTAGAACCCTGAGTTATTATCACAACACGTGAACGATCATTATTTTCTTTTGGAAGACAAGATATTTTTGTACCAATTTTCTTTAAATCTGTTGTTTCACATTTTAACATTTTTGCAAATGTTAATACTTCCTTGGATTAAAAAAAACAAAAGAAAAAGAAATGAGTCTTCAGTAAATAATTGAAGAAAATTGTTTTATATATACTTACAGCTTCATTTCCAAATAAAACATCAACATAAGGTAATGCCGCCATTAATACATCAAAATAACATTCTGATATGAATGCTGCACTTAAATTCATAATAAAAGTACGATTGTTTTGTAGTGCATGTTTCGCAACTTCCATTATAGTTTCTGGACTTACAGTTAAAAAGAATCCCTGAAGAAAAGAAAAAAAAACTGTGTGTATTTTCTATTTATTCTTCTCTTTCTAAATCATCAAAAATAAAAAATAAGAACACTACAGTAATTACCGATATATAATAATATTCAGCATTTTCAATATATTTCTTATTTTCTTCTTTAATAATATGGTCTATTGTAAATTGATTAGCAGCACCTAAATTAGCACATAATGATCTATGATGACCAGTTATTAACACAGCACATGTACCAGTTTCTGTATTATCAGATATTTGATATCTAACATTAACACCATCATTTTTAGCATTCTCTTCTAATATTTTTGCATAATCATCTTTACCAACACAACCAAAATATACAGTTATGTCATTTTCTTTAAGTATCCATTGTGCAACACGTAATGTATTTTGTACAGAACCACCCGCAATATAACTAACATTATAATTTTTAATTAAATCTTTATATAAATTTTTATGTTTTTCTGTTGCTAATATTGCATCATCTGGTTTAAAATCATATTTTTTTAGAAATTCATCATCAACAATTGCTGATATATCTAATAATGGATTTCCAATTCCTAATAGTAAGCCTTTCCTAGAAGAAGAAAAAAAAGTTAGGATATTTATTAGTAATTAAAGATAATTATAAAATTAATAATAAAGGTGATTTATTTTTTGAAATTTAGGCCTACATACATATAACATACATATGTAGGTGGATAATTATGATAAAAATAAAACATCTTGAATAATGTTTATTATATGTAGTACATCAAATGTACAATTTATTGTTAATGAAAACCATTAATTTTTTCTTCTCAAAACAATTGTTACATTCCTGCCTCTATCTAGCTAATTTTGTTGTTATATTCAATTTAATTGCTACGAAAACTTTTTATGAAATTTGCATAATTAACAATTAAACTATTTATGTATTTATTCATTTATCGCGAATCTATTTTTTTTTAACAACAATAAACAGTATATTGTTCAGGTGGCTATGTGATGATTGTGGCCACAAATACAAAGTAGTTCATCACTTATTGATGTCCATATGACCATATGATTATTGTTGAAGATTTAAAATATTATGCTATTGACTATTATGTCACACATTCTCGTAATAATTAATATATAAAAAATACAAAAAAATTTCTTTAAAAAATCTCACCTTAAAGTCATTTTTTATTAAAGAAAAAAACTTACTATCTATTATAAATAAATAAATACTGTTTTCTAGAAATTTAAATATTAGAATAAGATAGTAGTTAGTTTAAACTTTTAAAAAATTGAATATATTGATAAGAATCTTTTTTAAAAATAACTCATGCTAGAAATATAACATGACAACATTGACAACTCCTCCGTTAGGCGATAAGTTCAGATTCAGGTTGGGGAGGGTCATGATCTGCAATACCAGTGCGATTGCGAAACTATACCACGTTTTTATTTTTTTATTTTTATTTTTTTTATGAAACAACAGTTTTTCTTTTTTATTTTGAAATTTTCAAATTTTAACCGAACGAAAATATGTTTGATTTATTTTTGCCTTAAATTTACTTACTTTAAACTCCTGTTTGCTTGGACTAAAATCTTTTTGGACATCGTTACTTCTATTTATTTTTTTGCTTTGAAAATTTTGAACGACTGAAAATTTTAGCTTGAAAATTATGATTAACAAACGACAAAACAAATAAGATCGATCAAGGAAAATGAATAAAATATTCTAAAAACGTGTGAAAAAATAAAAAGAAAGAAGGGATAATTCAAATTTTTTAATTCAGATTTCAAATCACATTCAGACAGTCCAACCAAAATTGTCAGAACACACCCTATTTTTCAATCTTTTCGTGCCTTCAAATTTTTGTATGTTGGCTGTACTGACATGTAATTCCTTTCTTTTCCGGTTGTCAAAAAGGTAAGAATAGCACGGATTTCTTAAAAGTTATAAAATAAAATTTCGAAATAATCCGATAATCCTTTAATTAAAAACTTTAATTTTTGTGTGTTTTAGTGAATAGGCAACAGAATTTTTATATAATGGCTGACGTTGATGTGTAAGTTATTAATTTTCATTCAAAAATTGATCATAAATCTTCACTTGATTTATATACAAATTGTATCCATTATAGAGATGTACCATCTGCGGCTCCTGCTGTTGGAGGAACAATGGACTTAAATACAGCCCTTCAAGAAGTTTTGAAGAAGTCATTAATTGCTGATGGTCTTGTCCATGGAATTCATCAAGCATGCAAAGCATTAGATAAGTGAGTAAATTGAAAACTGAAATAGAAATGTTTATAACATTACATTAAGTGTAAACACTTGTCTTAACCTAGAATCTCAAGTTTAAAGATTCTATTTAAAGTGCTAATGATTTTCCTAAATAGTTTCTTCTTTATTAAATGCTTGTTTTGCTTTCTAAACATCATATTTAACTGTAGTTCTTGAATTATTAAATATTGTTTACGTTTGATTTTTTAAAAATTTATTTTAGACGACAGGCAGTACTTTGCATTCTGGCTGAATCATTCGAAGAACCTTTGTACAAAAAACTTGTTACAGCTCTTTGTCATGAACATCAAATTCCATTGATTAGAGTTGATTCACATAAAAAATTAGGTGAATGGTCTGGACTCTGTAAAATTGATAAAGAAGGTAAACCAAGAAAAGTATGTGGATGTTCAGTAGTTGTAATTAAAGATTTTGGTGAAGAGACTCAAGCATTGGATGTTATTAAAGAACATTTAAGACAGTCAAGTTAAGAATGAACGAAAAAATTTATAAATAATAAACGACATTCACATAAAATAAAATGTATTTAATTTTTCTTTGAAGTGCGTGAATGTACATATTACATGTGATAATGTTTAGAAGATTTGATTTCTTGATCCTGAAGTGTAAGAAAAATTCAAAGTTCCCATAAGATAAGCTCTATTAATTTTTGAAACTGTTATAGTTTTACTGTTTCGAATTAATTTTAACGCAAGTATTCCTGTGTTTAGGCCAATTTGCTACTTGACAATCCCTACAAAAAAGCATCTTCAGTGTTAATTTTAATTTTGATTTAATTTTCTTGTTAATTATAATTACCTTGAACAATAATACACACTAAGGCAATTCGAACATTTTTTTTCAGCATCTTTCTGACAATTTCCACAAATTTTTTCTATTGAAGTTTCTGTATTTTCATTATTTTTACTTTTTTCGTCAAATTGAGTAAAGAAATCAAAATTATAGGCTTCATTTAAACGTTTTGCCATTAAAAAAATATCTTCTCGTTCTTCTGTTAAAAAGATTTTTGCTTGTTCTTCAGCAATTTTTCTATAACCTCCATATTTTTTAGCATTATTTATTATTTTATTTTTTATTTGTGGAATATCTTCTAATAGAAGATTTTGAAACTTTTGTGCTTTAGTTTCTGTAAGCGTAATGGTGCACAAGAAATGTTTCAATTCAGCAAGGGGTGGTAATTGATCAAGTAGAGTTTCATTTATAAGTTTTTGACACTGGAAAGGTAAAAACAAAAAGTTTTCAACAAGAAAAATGAGAAATCAAAAGAAAATGTCCATACTTTTGCTAATTCATTTCTTCGAAAATTATTAATTTCATAAAACTTTAAAATGTTGGAATTGAATAGTAATTGCCTAAAACAAAACCATGTTTGTGCTTCAATTTTTGCTACTTTATAAATATTTTCTGTGGCCCATTTTTCATCTAAAATAATTCATAATCAATGCTTCACGTATTTTTTTTACCGTTATTTAGTTACCAATAAACTTTTCAAATCCATTTGCTGTCTTACGAAGCCACGGTTTAAGATGTAAAATTTGACTTAAAAGACATGGAATATCATGAACAGTAACCATTCGTTTACCGACACTCAATAGAAGATCATTAACTTTGTCTACCAAATAATTCAATATCGTAAGGCATTTTAAGCCAATACTATATGATATATCACGTTTTTGACGTTCTAATTCACTAATCAACGGTTCATCGACGTCAACTTTTGAATTATTTTGATAGTGTCCAATACTAAATAAAAAAAAATTATTTAAGTTGATATTTCATTAAGTAATAAAGAAAATATTTTTTACTTGACCAAACCAATTAATTGAGTAACTGCTTGTGCACAATAATCGACTAAATCAATAGCTGTTTCACCCAAAGATTCACAACCGTTCTGATGAAATAAAACCAATTCAAGTAATGTTATTGTAGCACCTTCATGAAAAATAACAGCATAAATTAGAAATGTTGCTGATGGATTCGATTGTATTTCAAGAATTTTTGGTAAAATTTTTATTCTCCAAATCCAAACACAAAATATTTCATGAACTAAAATTTCTAATTTTCCATTTACTACAAGTAATTCTTTGATTGTTTCTTCACGATATGAATTTGCTTCAATAATTGCCTGTTGTGATAATTTTAATATAATTTCATGACAATTTAGCCAATTTTCATTACCGATTTCATTTAAATTAAATTTACGTAAAATTTGTATAAAATAATCTACTTCTTCAGGTAAAACAACATTTTTAAGTGTTTCCAATGAAGACGACATTATAAGATTCTTATTTCGCTTAAAATAAAAATAAATTAAAAACAGATTTGTTTCAATTGAAAAGTGTTTTAAGAATTTGATTAATTTATGGTTGCTATGTTATTGATTTAATAACATTTTATTAAATATGTTGAACATACATACATAAGTATGTATGTATAGTATACAGGATGTTTCACGGAGCGTGTGCCAAAACTGTGCAGGGTGGTAGATCTCGACGAGAAATGAAAAAATACGACATTCTCAATAGTTTTCGAGATGTTCAAGACACCTACAAAAATTTGTTCAAAAAGTGACCTGTTTCAATTTTGGATGAAGATAATGAAATAAAATAAAGACTATATACATAGCTTGAAGTAGACAAAATAAAATAATAAAATTTTCTTTGACGTTGAAACCATTGAAAAACCAATATACCTTTACCCCCTGTCACACAATTTTTTTCATTTCTCGTCGAGATCTAACACTTTGTATGTGCATTTCCTGGAAGAAAAACTGTTTAAAAAAAAAAAAAATACAGACTAAAAAAAAATTTAATTTATAAAATGTATATTTTTTTAAAATTTTATTTACCGAGAAAAGAATTTATTTATGGCTAGATAATCTCTATACACATACATTATAGGTTTCTTTTTTTTTTTGAAATGATTTATAACAATTTAAGTCTATTTTTTTCTACATATACAATTTATAATAATTAGAAAAAAAAATTTTACAGTTCTTCAAATAAAATACAATTAATAAAAATAAATTTAATAAGGAATAAAAAAATTAAATAGATCTTAAAATAATAATAGAAAAAAAGAAAAAAAATGAAATGCAAAACAATAACTAATAAACTAGAAAATAGTTTAAAAAAAACCTGTTAATAAAAAATACATTATTTAAGAAATCTAGCTAAAAAATTTATAAGATAATTAAAAACTCATTTTTTATTTTTCACTTTTTTTTTTAAAATTATTTTTTAATGGCTGATTGTTGTTGTTGTGTTACATTTGTCATCGGTGATGCTGGTGAACTAACATTTGATCTTAAATTTGTTTGATTTGTTTTTCTATTTTTAATACGTTGTTGTAGTGTTGCTAAAAGACCACTTAATACATCATGATTTGGAATTTTTTTAGCAAATAAAAGTCGTTTAACTGAATCATCATAAGTTAATAAAGCGACCATATTTTGTAACAAAAATCCTTGACAATATTCCATAAGTTTTGACGCGTTATAAACCTGTTACAAAACATGAAGAAAAGAAAAGAAAATTTTAAAAAAATATTTGGTTTTTGTTGTTGTGTTACATTTTTCATACCTTTGCATGAATATACATAGCAACCACATTATCAATATCAATCATTTCTGAACATCTTGCTTCTGTATAACGTAATAATCCTTCTAATTGAAAAAAACTAGCAGCTGCCATTAATTCAAGTACATCACCATGAGAAACTTCAAGATTACTACAACCTCCACTATATAAATATTCCATAACCAATTGGAATATATGATAGCGAATATCGTTAATTTGAACTGTTGGTGTATTCCCTTCGCTCAATTTTGAGCTAAGCATGTTCTGAAATCTTGGTGATGCAGTAACTAAAACAATTTTATGCCCATAAAATATTTTTCCTTCAACCCTATAAAAAGAAAATTATTACTATTAATACTTTTAAAAGTAAAAAAAAAAATAATAATAATAAATAAATAAATAAAGAAATAAAAAGCATATCAGTATACCTAAAAGTTACATCACTCAATTCTGGATTATTAACAAATTTTGGATCAATTCGTGAACCATTAACTGGTTGTAAAACAGGTTCTTTAATTGGTTTAATTGGTTCCCAACCAAAACACGTCGCAAAAATATCAGCTAATAATAGAGTTGTACCTTCATTTTTACTATATCGGAATATATTGAAAAGTAATGGAAGGCATTCCGTAACAAATTGTGAACTGTAATCATCGGGACACACTTGAAGAAAATCTTGAAGAAGTTGATCTATTACACCATCAAGACGAAGTTCATGGGCAGCTGAAAGAGCATGCATCCAACAATGTAGCGTCCATGGTACACCCAAAGCTCGAAGTTCAACGGTTATATCTGTAAATAATAAAAATTCCTTTAGAAAAGAAATAAAAAATAACAAAAGAAAATATCGTCTGTTACCAAGATGATTATTTTCTGCACTGTGATACATAGCTTCTTGTAAGCTTTTTATTTGAGTTTTATTCAGCGTTGGAGGAGCATCATTTTGACGTTCGTTACCAGGACGAGAATTATTGTCTCCTTCAGCTAACATTTCCTCAAGAGATAGTACTTCTTTACTGCCAGGAGCTAGTGGATGGGATAATAGTTTTCTTAAAGATGCTCTTTGCCCATGAGCTGCAGCAACTGAAATAGCACAGTAGCATCCACGTTGAGCTGATCCAGCAAAGCACATTGAATCTTTTTGTTGTGTCGATAAAAATGCATGAGCACCATGAGCAAGAAGCAAAGAAACTACTTCAATAAATCCAGAACCACTTGCAACTTGAAGAGGAGTTAAAGTGCTTTTATCTTCACTTAATCGAGCTCCACCTTCAACATTTGCACCCCGCTCTAATAGCATTCGAACTGCTTGATAATTGCCTCTACATGCAGCGAATGTTACAGCTGTCCAATGTTGTGTATCGGGATGTATAGCTGAACAACCAACGTATCCTACAACTGGAACTTCGATATTTGGATCAGATCCTGCGTCTAGGAGTGCTTGAATAGCAACTTCATCATTTCGAACACATGCAATCATCAATGCAGTCATCCCAGTATGATTTAAAGTGTCGTATCGAGTTGTGGGAGGTAAAAGTGTTGCAGCTTGAGCCAGAAGTTCTGCTCTACCAGTTAACATCATACGAAATGCTAAAGTCAGTGTGGCTCTTCGTCCAAGTTCTGAAGTATCTTCACTTGCATTTGCATTCATTGATGTGGAATTGTGATTCCATAAAGTTTTTTTACCTGGAAGTTCTTCATCATGTGCTATTGGACGAGGAGGACAATCTACACCTGGAAGAAGGAGTCTTGCTGCTTGCATAATGTCGTCTTTATCAATTAGAATTGCATGTCTGTATTCTGCATGTGCTGAAGAGACTCTTAACCATTCGACAAGCGGTGGTAAAACAACATAAGCTCGTTCATAACAAAGTTCTTGAACATTTCCACCGTTTGTATTCGTACTTCCGCTATCACTGTATTCCAATTGTGAACATCTCATAAAATAAAACAACGCTGTAATAGCAGAATTTGATAAAGCCGTATGTTGAAATTTTTGGTAAGCTCTGGAGACAAGATCACGAAGTTCTGTTATACTACCCACACAAGTTGTTAATAAACAAGGTTCAAGATTGCTAACACTGAGTTTTTGTGAACCAGAACCTATTGAAGATTGACTGGCCCAGCGAGGCATTGTTAAGGCACCAGAAGCTACTCGTCCAGCATTTAGATGAGCATATGGCTGTAATAACCCCCAAAGATCTCCAGAGCTTGCTATTGAATGTTCAAGACCAGTAGGTGTTAATGTTACAGAAGTGTCTGATGTCAAACATTGTAGAAGGATTTCTTCTAATAAATTTTCCATGCCAGCACATAAATATACTGCAGCATATTCATGTATAAATCTGCCAAGTCTTGCGTCAGCCATCCATCGATGAAATCTTCCTACAGGCAGTTGAAGTCCAGCTCTAGCAGATTTACTTTGTTTAAGTGCGCTATCTCCAGGAACAGCAAACATTGCAGCTGCTCTTAAACAAGCTTTAATACAAGAATCGGCTAACGCTGGGCATAGAACAATTTTAAATGCTCCAGCAATTTCATGTTTTGAGCACATACCCAAACTAGATGATAATCGTTGTACTTCTCTTGCAATTCGAACAAGAGCTCTCTGGAGAAGGTATCCAAGTCGAGGAACAGCTTCAATGGAAACTCTTTCAGCATATTCTCTACATCTACCGGTACGAACCACTCGCATAATGCAATGTTGACTCCATGGAGGATGTTGAAGTTCAACAAGTCGATTGTGGGAGTCTACCCAAACAAATTCATCTGCACTGGTTACATTTGTATTTACAGTTTCTAGTGATGAATATCGCCCTAAGCGTCGTGCAGGTTCAGAGCTTTCTGATCCAGCACTAAGGCTGCTGTAAGTACTAGTGCTTGTTTGAGAGCGCATTGTCAGTTGTTGGATAGCAAGTTTAATGTCTTCAAGCCCTCCACCACCCCATGGAATTTTTGCAGGGGTAGCTCTGTGTCGTGAACGTGAATGATTTGTGCTTGCTCTTGATCTAGTACTGCGATTTGTTACGCCTGCTGCAAGACGATCTTCGGGTAACGGACCAAGCGCCCCTCCTGGAGAACTGCTTCCATGTCCGCCAGTATCTGACATACTTGCATGTCCTGATGAACGATTTTCATCTGAAGAACTATGACATTCTTGTACTCGTTGTAAAGCTCGAAATTCATGATGATGTGTTCTCATATTTAAGTTAAGCTTCTGTGATGATTGAACCCCGTCTAATTTATCTGTAGATTGCGCTTTATTTTGTGAAGTAAGATTAGAACTAACCATTGGCGGTTGAGATTTAACAGGTGTACTCTGTACAGTAAGTTTAGTCGGACCAGTAATTGATCGATGCGGTAATTGTTTTCCAGATGAAGACGAACCTGCTTTTATCATCTGAATATTAGAATCACGTTCAGCAATCATTCCAGAGCTTCCAGATTTATTATAGGAATATGATGATTCCCTTACATCATGGTGACCAGGAATATTAGTAAGACTTAAATTATGATATCCAGAATTATTCCGATGATCATTAATTGCGGGGCGTAATGCAACTTCTTTTGGAATTTTTGGAGCTGGTGTGGCAGTTGCTGGACTCTGTATTCTACCTGATGCAATTCCAGAATTATTATTGCTACTTATTGCGTTTTGATTTGATGTGGATGAATTTATTGCTGCTGTTGACAAATTAACTGGAACTGAAGTAGTTGCTTGTGATGAACTGAAAGTTGGAATATCATTTCGTTGATTACCGCCTGGTCTGAAATTTAAAAACAATAAAAAAAAACAATTTTTATTTCAGAATTTATTAACTGTAAAAGAGTAAATCAAGAAAATAATCGATCTATGTATAAAGGCTATGATAGAAAAAAAAGCAATATGTTATAAAATTTTTAACAAAATCTTAAAGAAAAAAAAATCGTTCATCAAAGTTGCAGTTTTACAGTGAAAAATTTATTTAAAAATACCGGGATCTC
The DNA here is from genome assembly GCA_939192795.1 of Bombylius discolor. NCBI lineage: Eukaryota > Metazoa > Arthropoda > Insecta > Diptera > Bombyliidae > Bombylius > Bombylius discolor. The sequence continues at coordinate 26,498,809 of OW584241.1, read as the reverse complement.
CATTTTTGAACAAAACTCCAATCAAAAGAATCATTTTGTGATTCAATATCCCAATTGTATTCAGCTTTTGTAGAAATTGTTTTTACAAGCTGACTAGCTTTTTCATAATTTCCCTCAATTCGAATGTTAATCACGCCATTTTTGATACTTTCGATGTATGATGGTAATGATTGTTCCTGTTCTTGTTGATGTTGTTGTTGAGTATCATTATTCTCCTTTTGTTTTTCTCCTGCTGTCGATGTACTACTTTCACTTGATAAATACTGATGACATGTTTGAATTGTATTCGAACTAGAAAAGCTTTGATCCTTATTTTGATCATTTGCTGGAGTTCTTACTGGAGATGTTTGTTTATGTTGAAATTCTTCGCATAAACGATTTGCATGGAAAAGATCGTTTTGCTTTCGAGGTTGATCATTGTTATCCGTAACTTTAGGATTTGATGGTTTTGATAATTTACTACGAGCATTTATTGAATCACCAAAATATATAACAAGTTTATGTCCTGACAATGATGACGAATTTTTCACTTTATTATTTGTTGAAATAGGATTTATATTCATTTTATTTAAAGCATTTTCAGATGCACTTAAACCTTGCTTCTTTTTTAGAATGAAGTTTTCATTAAAATCACAAGGTACAATTGATTTTTTATTATTATTAAGATTACAATTTTTATTTAGTTTTTGTTCTGAATCTGGCTTTAATTCATGTAATTCACGACATAAACTACATTTACAGTCTTTAGAACAATTGTATAATTTTTTATTAAGCATTTTTTATAATATGTTTTGTTCTTTCTTGTATTTTCAAAATATAATTACTTCAATCAGAAATAAAAATTACCCTTTCGGAAGATACTTAAATTTGTATATAATGTATACATTAGTTACTTTGTATCAACATTATGGTCAATTAAACGTTATTATTTTAAACACTTTTAAAGGAATAATTCCAACGAACCATATCACCGTTTGTGTAATGAAACACTTGAACAAGTTTCAAATATATATTTTCACGTTATTATTCCGTACATGTGTGTAAATCGACTTTTTTTTATATTTAACTTTTTTCATTATTCCTTAATTTTTTTAAACTGTATTTTTTCTTCTTGAAATTTTATTTAATGTACAAAATTTTGTAATAAATTTCTCTATATTTTATATGTCTTAACTCGTTCAAATTCTGAATGAAACTAAAAGCCACAATGATATCTTCTTTTCCAACTACCAAAGACTAATATGATATCTATTAATATATTTTATATTTTTTAAAATTTTAAAATGCGTTTAATCGTCATCATCAAGAAGGGATTCAACACAAAAAAGAAGAAGAAAAACAAAAACAAATGATAAAAGAAATTGTGGGACAGAGAAATAATTCAAACAAAAATTTTTATAAGTAGATGTATGATACATAAGAAGAAGAATGAATGAATGAATGAATTTAATTCAATATCGCGGGATAAACAATGGTGTAATCCTATATAAAAAGAAAATTTTCAAAAAGAAAAGATGATAGGAAATATTTTCATATTTTTCTTTTGAATATTATATGTTTAAAATGAATTGATGTACAACACATTATAGTTATTTTTTTTTTTTTTTCAATTAACAAATATATGCAGGATGAAAGAGAAATTTCAATGATAATGAGGATGCGACAATGATGATGATGATGATGCTATCAATTAAAATGTATTAATAAAATAATAAGATCAAGAAAAAAGTAATTTCAAGGTCTCACGATATACTATCACTACATAAAAATGTTTATCATCATCATCATCATCATGATAATTTTATAACACCATATACATATATTCTATTAAGATGTTGTGCATGGGAAATTTAGTTTTTCGTTTAAAAGTAACAGTAACGTATTTTCAAAGCGTGAAATTTGATTTCTTTTACAAGATGAAAAAAAAAAAAGAATTCATTTTTAAATGAAATATCTGTTGGGACGCGTGCCCGTTAATTTATTTAAGAGATTATGAATAAAAAATGAAGAATAAAAACAATAACAATATAATTATTCAAAAAAAAAAAAAAAAAAAAAAAAAAAAACAAAAAAAAAAAATGAAACAAATAATATACTTTCTTCAGAAAATTTCCCTTTTTTATAAATTATACGATTCACACAATATTCACGTATGTATACCTACATATACATATTTTTATTAATAAGCATGATACAAATCTTGAATATTTACAGAGCAAGAAGAAGCAAGAAGTGTTGTAAAATTGCATTTTTTGTCAATAATAATCCAGTATAAAACAGAGAATATGCATGTCACATTCAAAATAAAAGACATTTTTTGTAATAAAAAAGTATCTCACAATTGTTACGTTATAATAAACATTATGTATGTATGTACATATGCTTAAAATTGCATTATACTTGCTTTTGAATCTTTAACTATAATTACTGTATGTAAGTAGTATAAATAAGTTATATTTATAATATTTAGTATCTTCTCTATTCATTTTCCTGTATACGCTTGAATCATCACAGACACTTGTATGAGATTTTTTTTCTTAATAATTTTTGCATGGCTTCTTTTTCACTTCCGGTGTCTCATTATAATATACAAAAAGTGAATGAAAATTATTGTTTTATTTTATTAAGTAAAGTAAGGTTATTACTTCGTTGTATAAAAGGGAAAAGTAATCTTATTATATTTTTTTTTCTAATGTATACTATGTATAATTGTATATTTTATTTTTCATTATTCAATAAATCACAAATTTGAAGGTGTCCTCTTTTTTTTTTTTTTCAAATTTACTTATTAAACTTAAATCTATAGAATACGAAAAAGATTCAATGTAGAGAACAGAAAAATTATAATTATATTTTCAAATCAACATTAATTAGATCATATGTATGTATAGTGGTCTAAAGAAACAGAGAAAATATATTTGAATGATTCTTTTTCAGGTAACACATTTTTTTATCTTTTCAAAATAAATTTTATGTTTAGATGTCAAATTAATTAATTAAATTAAGTATGTACTCATTATACGATCATTTATGTATATATGTATATATATACATACATATATGTATATGTATACAGGTATATACAGCTAGCGACATAGAAAAGTGCGCTCTGCAAATTTTCATACATTTTCAAAAACAAATATTTTTTGTGTTCATTTTATGACTCCTAATGTTGGGATTTTTATTTCTATGATAAGACTGATCCAGTAAGAGGTTAAACTTATAATAAAAAGAAAGCTAGTCTACCTGCAAATATTTTTTTTTTTTGCTTTCTGAACCCTATCCCTAAAATAGTAAATAATTGTAATAACATAAAAAATTAAAAAATTTTTTTTTTGATTTTTTAATGAAATTTACTTTTTGGAATTGTTTTTTTCAACATCATTATAAATCGAATAACTACTGTAGTTAACTTTAACTTTATATTTATAATTATTTACATTTTTTTGAAGTTTTTAATTAAAGTTAACATTTTATAGCTCCTCCTATTGCCTTAATGACCACATCGACTCTCTGCGGAATTAATTTTTATAATAATGATATAATTTAATAAGAATAAGCAGTATATCAAATATTTAATATAGAATTTTTCAATTCTTCCACTGTTTTCGGTTTATTTTCATTGAGTCTCATGTGAGTGGAACTCTAAAAATTCTGCATTTTGTTCATGTCAGGAATTTTTTCTGGCCAGGACAATGAATATAACCACGAATTTTCTTTTTAATTTCTTATCTGCAGTAGAAATAACAATTTTAAAAATAATTCAGAATTCTAGTTCAAAGGAATACCTACGAACTTTGTTCTGCAACATGGAACCGAATCATCCTGAAATATTGCATTCTCTGTATATTGAGCCATGTCCTCAAATGTTGGAAAAACATAATTTGAGATGATTTTTTCATATTTTTCTTAATTCATTATTCCATCTATTATTTTTAATGGGCATACTCCATAGTCTGTGATGCACCTACAAACCATAACACACGGTGAATGTTGTATCATACAACTGTAAATATGCAATGATTTAGCCGATTAGCCTTTATTTTCTCATTTCAGAGTGGTTTTTCTTCGGGCCTCTTACACTTGAAACCATGTTTATTTTATTTTTTTTTCAACTGTACGAACACTTAAGTTAGTATAGTTTGTAGTTTTTTACTCCCTCTTCAATTTTGTAGCAAAAAAAAGGGTTTATAATAGCTTAAATTTTAATTCCCGGTCCTCTTTTTCTGTGGTTTTTCTTTTAGCACCAGTACCTTTTTTCCTCTCCAAATTCCCTAAATTTTAAAAATTTTTCAAAAATTTCATTACGGAAGATTCTGCGTACCCTACCCGTCCTGATATTTCTTTTATAGAAATATTTTCCTTATACAAAGTGAGAACCGAACTTTTTACCGCCACTGACAATTGTTTTTTTCCACTCATTTTACTTCACTTTTTTTGATATTAAAATTTACTCTTCAAATTTCACTAGCTAAATAATAAAAAATAAATCTTGCGGGACTTTATATAGGGTGCAGAGGGACAGATCCTATTATAAATGGAGAAAAACCCAACATTAGGAGTCATAAAATAAATACAAAGGACATTTGTTTTTGAAAATGTATAAAAATTATCAGAGCGCACTTTTCTATGTCGCTAGCTGTATATATTTTTTTTTTTAAATATTAGGCATTGTGATTCAAATTATTTATGCCTATAACATATTGAAGTTTCATTAACTGATTACCATGGTAGTTCAAATAACAGTAATAGTAACATTTCATTTGTTCGGTCACTATTCATATACATATGTATGTACACACATATGTATAGATGTACATACAACACGTATGTTTTTATGTCTTTAAAAAGAAGAAAAACAAAAACAACTTCGTTACCAATTAACTAACATGTTCTCTATTCAATTGATTAAAGATAAATTACCGTTTTATATTTGAACAGAAACAAATTATTACACACTTTATAAAGGTTTTTCATGAAAATATTTTTTGTAATTTATTTAGTATTAGTTATATTGACTATATGTCATCACTTTTAATGTTAAATTATAAATTAAAATTAAATTTGACACACTTTTGTACGAATATAACATATGTATATCATATTCATATCTGTACTGTTGCATTATAACTACATACTCATATGTAGGTATATATGTATGTATATGTACATACAACAATATATAGGTATAGTAGTTAATTTTTAATCATATTTATTTATTTATTTAAAAATTTGCTGTTTTTATTTTTTCATTAATTTAAAAAGAAAATTCTATATTTAGTAAAAAGAAAGAAATAGTAGTAGCATTTAGTTCATGGACATTCTACCTCTAGATGATGATACTTTTACTACTATACATATAGTATATCGTTGCTATATAATATGAAATGTAGGACATTTGTATCTTTTTATTACATATAGGTATATCTACATATCACATGCATGATGCAAATACAGGTTAAATTAAAATAGGCACCTATACGAGAAGATTACAATTATGTATTTATTTACTTATGCATTTCATATATACTCGTATGTATATGTATGTATATTTTTTTTTTCATTTTAAAAAACAAGTTATCATTTTGCAAAACCATTAACAGATCATTCATCATAATGATGATTTATTTTACCATGAAATATCCAATTACATGCTTTATTTCATCTTTAGATTTTATTTTCTTCACTTTTTACGCACCTTTTGCTTTTAATTTTTTTTTTTCTTCAAATCTTTTTATATTCAATCTATAAATTTTATAGATGTAGATAGATATATTTTCTTTAAATTTACTTAAGGTTTATATTTATTTTGTCATTGATTTAGTCATCAGGTAACATATTAAAATGACAATATTATGGTTAATATGTACATATACATACATACAGTAATAAATACGACATTTTTTAACATACATACATATTTACATATGTGAATGCATCAAAAGAAACATGTCAATGGATTATAAATCAAAATAAAAGTACATTTAAAGAGTTATGTGCGATTTTTAATTATACATAATTATGTATGTCTTTGCAAAAAACACACAGGTTCTCTTTGTACCAGTAAAACGCCTTTCTTGGTATTAGAAAAAAGAATTTTCAAAACTTTTCATAAAGGCTCCCAAAATTTTCATCAGAAGTTCGTAAAACTTCTATAACTTTTGTTTTGTTATGCCCGTTTGTAAAGAAAGAAAAAGAAGAAAGACAATTTTTTAATCTCTTTTTTTATCAGGTTACTTGTTGCTAAAAAAGTCAAAATCTCCTCAATATTTTAGAGCTCTTCTACGTAATTAAATTGTAAGATAAAATAGCTTGTATTGTAATACATATAATACATACATATGTATGTACGCATATATGTACGTACCTTGACTTCTAGTACTAGAATTTTTTCTTCGCATACAGATTATATCTATGACTATGTGATTTTTAATAACCATAAAAAAGTTTACTTTACAAGTTAAAATATCCCACACTTTCATCTTCTCTTCAACATTTTTTTGGATTACATTTTATTAATAAAATTTATGCGAATTTTACTATACATACATACATACATATGTACTTCATTTTAAAAAGGAGAAAAAAAAAAGAAGTTAGGTATAAAAGTGAATTTCCAGCATCAAAGCTCATTGAAATGTGCGAATCATTTAATTATTATTTATTACAATCAAAATTTTATGAATATTCGTGCAGATATAATGAAAGAAAAAAACTTAAAATAAATTAAATTGTTTTTTTTTTTTTTTTTAAAACTTTTACATACAAACATAAAAATGAATTTGAAAAACATGCAACAACAGGGAGTAAAGGCCTTACAATGGAATTAAATCTATTGAAAATAAAAATAATCGTACTTCATTTGTGGTATCTATAGTAACTATACTTGAAAAAAAAAAATACATATCTGAATTAGTTAGTTTGAACACTACTTTTTTTTATTATAATTTTTAATTATTCGTTCATATTTCAATTGAACAAATTCACTTTCATCTTTTTTAAATAAAAAATATACATGTATCCATTTATACATACGTAAACGTATAACAAGAAAAACAATTTAAAATTATTATTTAAAATTTCATGGAGAGAGATCTTGAGAAAGTGAAACACTTTTGGTTTTTTTATTTTTCAAGGTAAAAAAAAATAATTATGTTATGTTGTGAAGTAATTGTATATATATAGTAGAAAAAAATGTATTAGAAAATTTACTTGCCGCGAAGTAGCTATTAGAAAAACAAAAAGAATGTGCAATAAGAGCATAATGAAAAAAGATCAGTGTTAGTGTAAAATTGAATGAATTAAATTATTTTTTTGTTTGAGAATAAAATACGTATACATTACATACATGTTAAGTTCTTTTACTATGTAAAAGTAGGTCATTTTATTAAATACGAATATTCTATTTTCAATAAATTAATTTACCTTCTTGGCTTTGGTCGAACAATTTCATGATTTGCATCTGTTATACATAATGGACTTAATGCTCCTGCTAAATGTTCAACACCAATACGACCTGGATCCCAACTATGTCGTCCTGCCATTATATTAATATTTCTACTATTTCCTGTAATTGTTCCTGATGGGGATGATGTTGATGATATTGATATTCCTTTATTGTTATTGAAATTTTTTAAATTAACACTATTTTTTCCCGTATTGTTATTGCAATTATTATGATTAACACAATTTCCTTGTCCACTATTTAATCCGTTATTTAATTTATTGTTACTATTATTTATATAATTAGAACTATTACTATTTGAATTGTTATTATGAACGGTGGTATTATTATTACAAATATTACTACTGTTATTTAATATACAGTTATTTGAAGATATTGTTTTAATTCCGCCACTCAATGAACTTGTACTTAATGAAGAAATCGGTATTGACCATTGCTGATGATTATTATTTGAAGCGCCAACATTATTTATTGCTGAATTTGAATTAACAATTAAGCCTACAGAAACAGATTTAGCACCATTTCCTATAGATTTGGTAAGTATTGATGATGATGATGATGAGGATGATGTTGATAATGATGGTGATGATGGAGATGATTCTCCTACGGGTTGGCCTCTTGTTGCTATTGTTGTTGTTGTTGTTGATGTTAGTGCCGTTGTTGATGTTAGTGCCGTTGTAACTGATGTAATTATATCGTTTTGTGACGACAATAATGATGTCGATGTTGATGGTTTGTTGTTCTGTGCTAAAGTTGTTGAATGATGATGATGATGATGATGATGATGATGGACATTGCTTTGTCCAGTGTTTACCACTGGACTTCCTAAATTTCCATTGGCCACCACCATCGATTGATTCATATTGAAATGTAGCCATTTCTTGGAAGATAATATAATTGTCTTTTAGCCATAGCAATATTATTATTTTTTTTTTTTGAATTTACGTAGGATTTTTATCAAATATGTGGTAAATGAAATTAGAAAAAAATGTTGTTTAAATAGTAAAGTAACGGATTTTTCTCTTTGTGTATTTATTTTATTGTTTATTTTTTCTTTTATCTGTTGTAATTGTCTGAAAGAAAAAAAAACAAAGAAAAATGTATTATTAAGGAAAAATCTGTTGAAAAATTCACTCAATAAAAGTATTAAAACACGAAAAAGAATAATTTAATAGATCGTCATAAAATTAGTATATTTATTTGAATTTAATAATTTCAAAATTCGATTTTAATATGACAAAATTTACGTATCCGATTATGGAATTAAATTTATGTTTTTGAATAATTTATTAGACAATAATAATTTTCTTTTATTTTAAATAGAAAAATTAATTAATCTAATTTATAAATGGTCATTCTTTATATTGGCAAGCGGGCCAACGAAGATTGAATTATTATTCCAGGTAAACATAACAAATTTAATTTATTATTAAAGTAGACAGATTATTTATACGATCTAGTTAAATTTGTTCTCTAGAAAAAAAAAAGAAAGATCGTAAATAACTTATTAGACGGAATACATACGTAAAATTAATCTTATTGATAAATTCTTTTACCTACACAATATTTATTATTATTAGTCAACAAAATTATTTTAAAAAAAATTCATAAAATAAAAGTGAGCATTACATATGCAAAAAAGTCAACTCTTTTTTAATGCTACCTGAACAAAATTTAAAAAAGTTTAAAAGAAATTTATTGGTTTGAAACAAAGTGTGGGGTAATAATACCTTTATTGTAGTTTATTAGTTCGTAGTTTTCCTTATAAGGATATTCAGAATAAAATTTGCGGAAAAAATGTAAATTTCAAAATTTTATTTATTTTTTCTAAATCAAGAAATGATAAATTGTAACTTTTCAAACTTATGAGTTTCTATTGGGGAAAAAAAGAGAAAATAAATTTTTAATTTCCTTGAAGAAAATATTACTTAATAAATCAAAATTTTATATTACTAATTTTTTTTTTCTTTTTTGTTACAGGTATGTCTACTGTTTTGTTGTTTTTTTTTGCTACAGAAAATGCTTAATTAATCAGAAAATTAAGGTAAGTCTTAATATTAAATAAATATATTGTACTTCTATTTATAATTAAAATGAAACCATTGAAGAATAATTTTACCGTTTAAAATTAATTTTCATATCTCATATACATATGTATGTAGGTACTATCATATTAAGATAGTAATATTAAATATAAACACGGAAAAAGTAATCTCTATTTATAACCTGAAAATTATAACTCTTTTTTAACCGTGTTCAGATTTTTTAAATAAATTTAATATGTATTTTTTTTTTTTTTGTTGCCTTATATGAAATTATTTTGTTGTTCTTTTTTTATTTTTTTTGTTTGCTTTTTTATCTTTTATTTATTTATTTTTTTTTGTATTTTTTGTATGTCTCTGGTAATTTAATCATGAGGTTCATTAGTTCCATGATAATTATAAATAAGCTAATGCTATTATACTGTTATAATATGTTTATGTATGTTTATCGTCATATTATGTTGTTATTCGTCGCCATCATCATCATCATCATCATCATCCTCAATATAGCATCTTCGTTGCAATACCAGTAAATTATGTTTGTATGGTATTTTTCTAAAAATTGCAATATGTATAATATCTACTTATGCTAGTAGATACATATGTATGTATATAAATTTTATAGACTATGTGAAATGTGAACAACATGATCATGGCTCATCATCATCCTATAAAAGTATTTTTATAAAATAAACAAAGTATTAAACAACATAATATATGATGATCATATACTGCTCTATACATACACACATATGTACATATGTATTTATGTACATTATATATATTTTAGGTAATCAAAAAGTAACATAGTCAGATACATAGATGCAAAAATATTAGACTTCTCTATGAATCTTTCATCTTCTTCTTGATTTTTAGTCCTTTGCATATGTTTTATTTTTTCTATGTATGTTATTCTTATGCACTATAGTATTATTTAGCACCTATACGGGTACCTACAGAATATATGTATATATGATAGATAATAGTTAAAATATATGTAGGTATAGTTATGAAGTTTCATGCTGTTTTTAAAATCATCATGTTATAATCGTCATTTTTAAATCTTATTATATTTGTGCATTCCATGAATGCAATAATTTTGCTATTTTTATTATTATTTTTTTCATATATTAGTACCTACATATATGTACATAATTTTTTCTTTTACTATTTTTTTGTTTTTTAAATTTTGTATATTTGTTTTGTATTAGATTCTTATTATATTTTTTTTTCAAATCTATGTTGAAAAGTTAGGCTTTCTCATAATTAAAAAGACAGTGTTGCAACACCGCACCGTTAAGTTTTTATTTTTTTTATTTATTTTTATTTTTGAATTTTAAGTTCATTTAGTTACTAGGTATAATGAAAACAATTTAACTGTCAAAGTTTAATGAATCCCAAAGAAGATGATAATGAGAAGAAAAAAAATTATCATTATACCAAACAATAATGAAGATTAGATAAAATTTTCTCGTGGAAATTGTATTTTGTGGAAATCTGTGTATCTACATTACTTTTTTCGTGTTTTTTATATACATATACATATATTTTTAAGAACGGTAGATCAGTTAGGTATTGTTTGTAATAAACTTCGGTGGCATGATCATCATCATTAACATTGAATCATTCGTATTCCGTCGTTCTTTAATCCATTAAATTTATTACTGTATTTTCAACCTACAATCATATCGCTGAATATGCTGAATTCAATTTAAATAACATTACATGAAAAAAATATATAAACACAAAAAAAAAAAGCCTTAAAATGCATTAGCCAAATAAAAATGATAAACCACTCATCATTTCATATTTTATTTAAACTTAAAACTGTAATAATAACGATATACGAATTGAATTGCTGCTGCTGTTATTGCTTCTGAAAGCTACCAGAAAATGTATATAAACAATTTTTTTTCATCTCTTCTTCTTATTGTACCTGCTTACTTGTTTGTTGTGTTGTACCTATATCGTGCCGTTCTCATTTGAACGGGTTATCAAGATTTTTTACATTTTTTTATGTAAGTATGTATGTACTTTTTCTTTAAAAATTTTATATTAAAAATTTGTGTTGTTCCTGTATTTTTTGTTTTTTATTATTCTTTTTTTTTTTAATATAAAACTTTTAGGTTCTTTAATACAATATATAAAAATCTTTGCACGCGAGATGGTTTTTTTTTTTTAATCTTAATTCAAAAATGTACGTGTAGCTACCAACCAACAAGGTTTTGTTGAAGAAATTATGTGCATACATGAAAAATAGTAAATTATTGTTTGTAACTACAAAGTTACATAGTTGCAATGTTACACGTTGTTTATTTTCTAAATATTGTTTTTTCTTAAAGTTTTTTTTTCAGTTAGTAGTGATTTCGTGAGCTATTTTTTTTTCTCTCCAATGTATAAATAATAAATTGTTTTTAGTAAAAATTTTTTGTACAGTAAAAACTGAAAATTTCATAAATAGGCACTTCAATTTTTGACAAGAATTTTTTTTTTTAAATTTAAGTTTTAATTAAAAACAAGATATCAATGAATATCGAATTGAAAAAAATCACGGCTTTGTAGTAACTGAAAAACATGAAAAACGACATTCGACTCGGCCGGAAATCGAACCACGAACCTTTCCCTTTCCGGGGCAATGCTCAAACCATTGAGCTACCGAATGCCATGTCGCTTGCTGTTCTCAGTTACCACCTAATTGTTTGATGAAGAATACTCAAAACCTTCTACATCTTAGATTTATACAAACGCAATGTAAAAGAATATAGAAAAGTATGCCTATGTTGCCTGTACTGACTTCGATTTGTAAACCGAGTATAGACCAAAATTTCTAATTTGCTAAAACGTAAAATTGTAAAATACTTCTATGTATATTGAAATTTCTGAAAAAAAATCCTATTAATTAAAAAATTTGCTGCATCTTGAAGTACGAAAGATAACATTCGTTTTTTTTTTCTATACATTTTGGTTATTTATTTATTTATTTATTTTTTTTTGAATCTTTTTTAAAAAATATTGAAATCGATGCAACAAAATCGTAATCTACGTTGAATCTTAACATACAATTTTTCTTTTGTGTATTCATTGAATAAGAATTTGACCTTAATTGATGTACTGCTTAAGAATTCAAAAAAAAAAAAAAAATATATATATGAAAGAAATGAATTGATGAAAAAAAAAAAAAAATTTGAAAAGAATTCAGTAAAATTTGACAGATAAAAATAAAAAAATGAACAAAACAAAATCTGAAATAAAATACAAAAAAAATGCAGTATATTTTTCTTAACACGTAACCAATATATGTATGTAGGTATAGTATACTCATACTAACAGAATTTATAGTAGTAGTTTTTATTTTATTTATTTGTTCTTGTTATTCTTTTAAAACTATCATTTTATTTCAATTTCATGTTTTTATTATTATGAAGATACATTTAAAAATTTAATAATCGTTAAAAAAAAAAAAAAAAAAACAAAAAAAATGATTAAAAACATATTAGCGTATACAACTATAATTTAAGTGTTTGTTTGATATTGTATTTAATATGTGACTGTATGCGTTTGTTAATATATATACACATATGTTTATGTATGTATATAAGAAATGTTCAATAATCATAAATTTAAAAATTTATGGTACTTTATGTATGGATCATTAATCACAGAAAAGGAATTTTACATTTAAAAAAAAAAAATGTAAAAAAGAAACAAGAGATAAAATATTGACAATGCATTTAAAATTGAATAAATGTAAAGAAGAGACGTAATGAGGGGGTCAAGGGATAAAACTAAGAAAAAGTATGTATACATATATGTAGGTACATTTGTAATTATGTATTTTTACTTAGCTTTATTAAAGGTATTTTATTATTGTTATCGAGTTATTATTATTACAATATTTTATTTTATTTTATTTCGCCTTTTATTTTTCTTTTTGCTTACTGTTGTTGTCAAAGATAAAAATTGAGTGAATAGCGAGGGCGTTTCTTTTTCAATTTTAAAAATGCATTTTATAAGTACCATGACGAGATTCTTGTAATTTTGTGTTATTCTTGTTGTTGTTATGTATGAAAAATTTAAAAAAAAAAGTGGTAATAATTCATTAATGGTAAAAAATTTATGCTCTTATTGGTTTTTTTTTAAGTATTATAAAAAGCATACGGAAATTCCAAAACTTAAGACTTGCTTACTAAAAGAATAATGCAGTGAAGTAGTTTGAACACTGTGAATACTTCATTCAAAATTTTGTAAATGATTTTACATAAAATACTTCACCATAAATGGAAAATTTCGAACAAATTAATTATAAAAAATCAAACGAGTTTTTTTTTTTAAAGTGTGAAATACGAGATTTTAGGATAATAACAGGAATTTAAAAAAAAAAAAAATATGTGAAATAATGCGATTGTAGATTATCTGCTTCAATCTGTTTTATTCGAAAAAAAAAAGTTGAAAAGTTTTCAAGAATGATTCTTTTTACATGATAACTTTTCATGTTCAGTTCACATGTTTTTTTTTTTTTTTTTTTTTTTTTTTTTTTTTTTTTTTTTTTTTTTTTTTTTTTATAGAAATTCTTAAGCTTTGATTAATAAATTTGATTTTAAAGTATTGAATTTGGTCAATTAAAATATTAACAAGTTATTTTAAATTCTTTAATTTTGCCTTTAGTAACTTGTTGGTAATCAAAACTAGTAATTCTTAAATTGTATATTAGCATCCAGCTGAGAGTGGGTGTGGAGGTAAATTCTTTCACATTTTTTTTTCTTTAATTTCATCTATTATTTATGATTATGTTTTTGTCATATCCTGTTTTTGTAACATATATTTACTCTAAAAATAATCATAAATTTATGAAATTAAATTAATTTTCATAAATATTTTCTATTATTATTTTATGTTTGGTGTTTTTTCCAAAAATATTTTTCATAGCTAAATAAATATAAATCAAAAGCATATTTTTCTAACATTCACAGTTATTTAAATTATGACTTATGACAACTTTAATAAAAATTCTAAATTTTTTGAAACCAGTTTTATAATTTTTATATAAATAATTCCAAAAATATTCAACATACATCTTTTTCATTGATTCAATGTACATAATAATAATGTATATATTATATACCATTTTATCATGTTATTTTTTCGAAATCTGTATATTGTAATTTATAACACTCAATAAAGTGTATATATAATACATACATATTTTTATAATTTCTAATTCAAGAAACATTTAAATTCTATTATTTGTAGCTGCTCAATTACAAATATAAATTTTGTTTACACTTTCAATTCAAATGTATAAATATTAGACTTTTAATTTTACAGCATGATATCGGACCAATCTGTATCTACAATATTTTAAGTATTAAATAAACTAAATTTATATGAAAGGAAAAAAGATCGAAAAGAAAAAAAAACAAAGAAAAAAGAAAGAAATTTCATAAATTTTTTGATTTATGTTTCCTTAATAAAAAAAAAAAAAATTAGAAAAATTCAAAATGGTGGTCACAAAGTGATTCCGCTTTATTTAAATTTTTCGTTTATTGAATGTTGCAGTTGATAAAACAAAATGATGAAAATATATCAAATAGTTTTTCAAGCAATAAACAAAACAAAATCATTTATTTTATTATCAAGATACAAAATAAATTATTCAATAGTATTCTATTTTTATTCAAAAACTTGTATTTCATTGATAATAGGTACGATTTAAATGAAAATAACCAAATTTTTATATGTATGTAGCAGAATAGAAATTTTTTTAAAAAAAAATATACTTTTTATGTGGTCTGTTTATTCTATTATCAGTCAAAAATAGAAAATTTTTTTTGTAAATCACTTAGTTAAAATTTCGATGAAATTTGTAACACATATCTGACATTTTCCTGAATCACAAGATTTCAAAAAGTTTCCCACCTAATTTTTTCGTAATTAAACATTTCTACAAGGAGTTTTAGTTTTTTATTTTTTCCATTTTATTATACACAGACAAAAAAGGACAGAAGCATGTCCTCTTGAAATATTTAAAACAACAAGTTTATATATTAGAAAAAATTAGTTATGTTTTACTTCTACTTTACTAATATGACAATAAAACAAAAATTTTACAAAAAAATTTTTTTCCTTAAAATTTTTATTTTGCAAAATTTCATTCATTCACTTTATTTAATTAAAAGATCTGCACAACAGGTATTCTAAAAATACTATTTAGGTATATATATATAGGTGTAGGTATACCTTCATATATGACAATGATTTTATTGCAGCAAATCAAGTTCATTTTGATAATGTTACGAGAAAAAAAAAATGAAAGTAACAATAATATAACAGAATTTATAATTAAAAAAAAAAAAAAATTAAATTTTTATTTAGCATCAACGTTTCCGTAATTGGTTTGCAATCATAATTTTTTTAATGACTATAAAACAGCATGTTTTGTTTCCGTAGTTTATAAATTGTACCATTTGAACATATACGAACATATACCTACATATTTACCTACATATATCTACATACAATGAACTTAAAGCACAATTTAATTTTTTTTTTCTTGAAAACGAATAAAATAAAAAAAATTTACAAACTTTCAAACTTTATAATTACATATTTTATTTGTAATGTATATTTTATTTGTAATTTGTATGTATATGTACATATATATGTATACATATATTATTTTCTCAAACTCTCGAACAAATTTAATGTACCTATATTTACACATATTTCTGTTAATAATAAAAAGATTTGGAATATATTAATACAATTCAGACATTTTATAATAATAATATAGTATCTTATATCCTCTCATCGAAAATAAAAAAATTTTTTTAGCAAACATGTATTTTCGCATAATGCCCACGGTTATAATATACATTTGCTGTGATGCACACCTTATATTTATCAAAAGCTATAAACTTCTGAATATTTTTTAAGTTTTTTTTTTTTCATTATTTTTTAAATTATTTATATTTATTTTTCTTATTTTAACTTAAAAAGAAATATGGAAAAAAATTTATATTGCCAGTCAAAACACGTTACTTATAAAGTAGCACATAATTTAGATCTGAACTGGATGTTGAATTTTTATTTGAAGTTGTTTCTACCCTTCTAGTGTTTGTAGTAAAAATTCAATAAAAATATACATATAATATATGTATGTATGTATAAATAAAAGAAGAAACTAATAAAATGTTATGTTAAAAATTTCATTGACTTGATAATTTTATTCCAAATTTGGTGAGATAGTTTAAGCTTATATGTTAGTAGAAATAAAGGGCTTCAACCCACCTTTTTATATTTATACCTATTATGTATTTGTTACCTATTGTTATATATCTGCTATAAGAAGTAAAAAAAAGATTGCTCTATTAATTTGAAATACCAATATGACAACAAGAAAAGAAAACAATAAGAATATTTTCAATAGGATTCTTTATAATATTAAAAGTAGTAAAATTCAATAAAAAAGGATTCAATTTTTCACAAGATTTTAATTATGCTCTGGTGGTTATGTATTGTTTATTTCTGAAATAACATAGTAGTGAAATTTCTAATTACATTTAATAACTGTAACATTTCAAATTTTTTTTTGCAAGGATTTTTTTGAGTTATCTTTTTCCATAACACCCTATACAGAAGATTTTAAACTTAGTGTAATCATAAATATACACACATATGTATATATATTAAAAACCATACATTATGCAAGTACTCATATATAATAATACATACATACATATGTTTATATCTACATATTTTATGCGGACTTGAATTTTCTCAAGTTGAATTAAATCTGTCCTTGTCATCATCATCATCGTTTTATATTTATCCTCTGTTTGTAATGGTTCAATACCAGAAGCAGTTTTCTTTCAGTATTTTTTTGTTTTATTTTAAATTCTCATTTTTTGCTTCTGTTTTTTTATATATACCCATATGTATGCAAGAAATGCATATACATATACATATGTATATATGTATTTATACTACGTGTACGGTACAAGTGAGTGTCTTCTGTTTGAAATTATTTTTTGCTGATTTTTGTTTTTCACGTTATAACAAAATAATAATTACCTAACAGACAGAAGGTGTAATTATTATTGTTGAAAATAAGATAAAATTATAAAACACATGTCATATAAATTTAAGTGAAGTAAACTCAGATATAAAAAAAAAATATATATGTATTTAAAAAAAAAATTAACTTGAAAAATTTATAATTAATTTTATTTATAAAATTTTTTTAAAACTTATCTTAAGAAATGGAGAAATTTTATAAAAAATACATGACACATTAAAAATTGATTGCTAACAATGTTTTTTTCTTCAATAATACATTTTTCAATTTTAAATTTATTGAATTTCAATTGTCTGAATTTACAATGTACGTAATTTATTTTAACTTTCACTTTAATTCTTTTAATTTTAACTCATATTTCATTTTGTATATACATAATTGAAAGAAAAAAAAACCAAAAAAAAAAAAAAAGAATTATTTTTTGTCAATATTTACAGTAAGTGACCTTCCTACAAAGAAATGTGTGTTTATGTACCAATATAGATTTTTAATACAATCCTTCATATAAAATTATTCGTTTTTATTTTTGCTGACATATCACATTTAATTTACTAAAGTGGGTTGTGTTTTTTTATTATTATTATATTTAATTTCGTACTCTTACCCACATTATTTTTGTTTAACCGCAAATAAAATTTATTTTAAAATGTAAAAATAAAAATTTATATACATATATGTATAAACAGCCAATAAAAAGTGTAAAAGGAATTTAAGAAGAAAAAACATGTTCTGAAAATTATATTGCCAAAAATTATTCAGAAAGAATTTTAAAATTGAAGCTAAAAGAGATCATTAGAAAATTTTCAGAAGAAAACATACGTATACTTTTTCTGATTTTTATATGTTATCGAGAAGAATGAAAAATACAAATTGAATAGTGAATAAAAATAAAAACATAATAATAATAACAAAGTACGAGAAAAAAAAATGATAAAAAGATACAAAAATAAAGCAGTTTACAAGTAAATAATTTTGCTGACAAGAATTTTTCCTTCAGGCACTTAATGGTTGGTTTTGGAAATAAACATCATTAACTGTGATCTCTGCGTATGTCTATAGAGTGTAAGATATAGATTTTAGATTGTATAAAAAATTATGTACAAGATACAATATGTTATTTAAAAAAAAAAAAAAAAAAAAAAAAAAAAAAAAAAAAAAAAAAAAAAACATAATACTCTGATGTAGAAATTTGTATTGTATTTATTAGAAATTTTCTTAAATATTTCCGATTCGAACTTTGCTTTTTAAGATTGTTCTTTTATATGGAATTTCAATTTAAAAAATTTCAAAATATATTCTTTTAGTTATTTCATGCTTTAGGTAAATCAGGTATCTTTAACAAAGTTTTTACTATATAAACAAAATATGAATATTTTTTCAATCAATAATAGTTTTTGTTCAAGCGTTACTGTCAAGTGAAAATAAAAATTCGAAATTAAAAAACAAAAGATTTAAGCAAGAAACTTGTTATGTACCTAATAGCTTTTATTTTTTTATTTAAATATTTCATTTTATGGATCTGTGCTAAATAATATTTTTTTTAAAAACAAAAAAAATGATTTTCTGTTTAGCAGATTTTTTTTAAGATAACCTATTTCTTTTTATTTGAAATTTTTATTGTTATTGAAAAAAAAAAAATTAAACAAATTTTAAAATGAAAATACACATAAATTAATAAGTGCTCTTGAAATTTCAATAAAAGCATTAATTTTGGCCAGTTTATGATTTTTTATAATTAATAAATAATTGCTTTTCTTGGCTTTGGAATTTGACAACATTCAACACAACTTTGCTATTTAATTTTCAAAATGTTGGAATATTTTTTAAAACATAATTCGATTAATTTTTTGTACTTTTTTTTTTAAATGTTCAAAATGTCTTAATATATATGTATAATAATTTTTCTGTTCTAAGAAAAAATTAAACATCCATGACTAGTCATCATAGTTTTAAAATGTTTATGATATAGTATGCATTTAACTTGAAATACATATACAAAACAAGAAAAATGTATGATATAGAAGTATGTATGTCATATTATATTCATTGTCCAATGTATTTTTTTTAATATATATATTTACAAGAGATACATACCATATAATGGACATTATAAGAAGGCGGTACGTCATTTTATTGCATGTAACATGATATTTAAATTAACATTAAAATATGTATATAAGAGGAGCTTACGCATGAGCACGTGTACTTAACTTTTCCTCTTGTCTTATTTATTTAAATCACACCCATATGAAATCGAGTTATTTAATATAATATGTAATATTGTTGTTGGTGTTTTTTTAATATTATTATTATTATTATTCTTTATTAATTTTATTTGATACGATCTTGGAAATGTAAGAAAATTGGCATGCTAATAATAGCTTAGTTAAGTATATGTAGCTTAGTTATATTATAAACTTTATACATATCACACAAACATAATACTAAACCTGCAATGATGTGAAGAATGAGTGAACAGAAAATTTGAGTTGTCTTTTAATTTTGTAGCTAAGAATGACGTTTTTATTTTGTTGTATGTTATAAATATTTTAAAATTTCCTAAATTAAAATTGTATAAATGTTGTATGTATCATGATGTCGGATTTACATTATTATTAATATTATTTATGATATTTTTAAGATACGTCTAAATAGAATTCTTAAAAAAATTAAGTTTCTAAACAAGTTTCTGATCAAGTTTCTCACTTAAATCTTTCGTTTTTCAAAGTAAAAAATAAAATATTTTTATCACTTTATCACTGATTTAAGTGATTTTTACATTGAGCTGAAATGAAAACAATATTAATTAATCGACCATTTATTTTAAATTACATTAAAAAAATTATGCGTATGTTACATTACAAAAAAAAGGCTATATGTGATAGATTTAATTGTTAATTTACATACCACATTTATTTATATTTCCTTCAAAACAAAGAATAATTATATTTAAAATGAGATAGTTACGACATTCCTGTTTCTTAATGCAATGTATATGCAATTTTGATGGTGTAATTTATTATTTAACTGACTAACAAAAAAAAAAAAAAAACAAAAAAAAAGTAACCTTGTAATAATGATTCAACTTAATCAATATAAATTATTACAGTCATTCAGAACCACCCACTTTACAGGAATTTAGAATAATTTTTCCACAGAATCAATAATTTTTTTTCCTTCTAAATATCACCTATGCTTTTAGGTACATACTTACATACATACACATACATGTGTATGTATACAAATGTGTTTATAAGTGCACAACATGTATGTATAATATAAGGCAATTAAAATCATCATATAAGATTATCATTACGATTGATTTTTAAAATTCCTACGCGTTTTACTGCACAATAATAATAATAATAATAATAATAATACATATGTACATACATGAATACTTGTATATTAAAAATAATCATTTATGCACTGGAGTTACTTTCTGTTAAATCATCAAAGAAAAATCTCATTCAATCTCAATAAAATGTAATTACATTTTCAGTAAGTGAGGAAATTATGTTTTTTCTTTTCTTCATTATTTTTTTTTCTTTTTTTTTTTTACTTTGAAATATTTTTTGCAATATTGCTATTTATGCTGTTAATGTTTTAAGTTGTAAAAATTACGTTAAAAGTTAAAAGTTTACGAAGCGTTCACATATTGGCGCACTAAGTGACATAACTTTTATATAAAAATTATGTTGATAATGATGATGGTTATGTACCTTATACATATATGTATCTGATATCTGATATCTATCTGATGATATTTACATATACATATATATATGTACTTTTAATAGTTTTTTTTTTATAAAAACTTTATATAAAAATATCTTTGCTTAAGCACCTAATGATGAAATGGTACTTCATTGGAATGTGTACATCAAGTACATGAAATAAAGGGGAAAAAAAGTTAAAGATGAAGATGATGATGATCATCATCAGATCAGTGGTGATTAGTTATACATTTGAGCTTTCTATGTTTTATTTTTATTTTATTATAGAAAAATGAAAACAAAAAACACAAAAAAAATTTATATTTATGCGGCTCGATAAGTTATTGCTGATGATGGAAATGGTTGAATAGAGCATACACGTGTAAATGTATTATATTTGTTATATTATAACCGCGTCTTCTTGCACATTTAATACAACAAGATTTTCTTTTTCTTTGGTTAAATGTTGTTATCTAGTTGGTTTTTATTATAAAATTTTTTTTATAGTTTGTAGTTTTGTTGTATTTCTATTTCGATTTCGTTAAAAATGCAACATGCCATCTTCAATCGTCATCAAAACTAAAAGAATCTACATTCTTTAGATTGTTCTTTTATGTGCTATTTTAGATTTTTTATTTTTCTGATTTTTCTTTGTTGTTTTTGTTTTAACTTTTTTAAAAAGTACTTTTAAGATTTTTATCTGGCGCTTCTTCAATATACCTTACAAGTTAATGTAATTTATTTCTTTTTACAATACATATGTACATATGTACTAAGATAATATAGGTATATGAAATTTCTGTTTATTGCATTATTATTGAAAGCTATAAACTTTTATATGACGTTATATGACACATATGTGATAAGATAAATAAAGAAAAGAAGTTATATGTACCTGTTTTTTATTTTCCAGAATGATAATTGTCATTGTGTATCAATTCTCAGTAGGATATTTAATATATGTACGTATAATTAATAATGAGTAATATATATGTATGTACATAATATATTATATGTATTTTATGATATACATAAATATATATGTGTAATTACAGTATACAATATGAAAAATTATTATTATTATTGTTTGATTGTACAGAAATGTTAATTAATCAGCAAAGATCTCATGTCATTATAGACAATAGATTGCATAAATATTATATGATTATGCTCATATTGCAATAACGTAATGTACATATACATTATTCTTGTAAATTACTAATTTGTGTTTTCGTGAATTAAAAAAAATACAATATATGTGCATATTTATATGAAACAAAAAAAAAAAATATATAACCTTTTGCTACTTGAAGAAACAAAATACTGTAATATAATTATTTCAAAGAAATTAAAATAAGAAAATTATAATAGCAAGCAAAGCCATTGTTCCTTACGAAAATCGTACAAAATCAGTAAAATTCAAGTTATTATAAACTTCTAAGCATCATTTAAAATTAAAATAAAAAATCTTTAGTATATTGAGTATCTATTATAAAAAAAAATTTGTAACAATAAAAATTCCATAAAAAAAAAATGTGAAATATACACTTGGTTTGTCTATTTATATGTCAATTAAAGTTAAAAACCATATTATTATAAAATTTATTATTGATTATGACATAAAGAATGTGCTTAGAAGGTCTTTTATTTTTCTATTTTATTTGAAATTTTTTTTAGCATTATCGCAATAAAATTTTATTGTGTCTTTTAATTTTATTTTTTAAAATACGAATAAGTACATATATATATATTGAAAAAAAAATTTTTTCTGTCTTGTGAATTATTTAAAAATTAGAGAAAAAAATAAATCTTTAAAAAAAATCGTATATGTTTAAATTTTAAATATAACGTCAGTGATAATACATAATAGTTATTGTCTAGATTTCAATGACAGTTTATTTGTGCGATATTAGATTGCATTCATTTAAGTGAATAATATGGATCATAAAAAAACAATTTAAGAAATCTTTTTATAGAAAAAAAAAAATTATTTTCTTACTATATTTTCAATTATATTTAGCCTTAAACATATACTCGTATGTATGTATATTTTTTTTTCGAATTTTGAAAAATTTGACACGAACTATAGACAAAAACAAAACAGATAAAAGATCGTGACTATCATTCATAAATAAATTTGTTATACAGACATATATGATATTTCTCTAGATATCTTTTTTTAAGTTTATTAAAGCTTTTTACACATAGCGATAGCATATTTTATTGTGGTAATTTACTTACGTATATATACAAAATTATACATAAAGGTATGTTCATGTATCTGAAACATAAGAAATATAAAATTTCGTGTAAATACCTTGTTCATTATTTCTTTTCAATCTTTGTTACTTTTTGATTATTTGATCAGTGATTTTATTTTCTTTTTTTAGTTATGTTAAAAGAAAACTTCTGTTAAAAGTTTGTTACCTAATCAATTTTTTAGCAGTAATGTATGTACGTGTAACAAAAGGAAAAAAAAAATTATTTTGTATGTATGTATATTCAATCATTGATTGTTTATTAATCTTTTTTACTTTTCTTATTTAAAAAAACAAAAAAAGAATGAAAAAAATATATTTACGTTTATGGAGCGCGCGCATTTAACGCGCTGCATTGCAATTAGCATAAAAGTAGAAAGTTCTCTTGTAAATTGTGGAGGTATAAGACGATATATGTATGTTCAATGTGATGTTGACACCATTTATATATTTTGTTAAGATCTGTTTTTTTTTTTTCTTTTTATATTCAAGCATATTACTTTAAGAGCATTATAAAAATATCTTTGCATACATATGCATATGAAGGATTTATTTTATTTTATTATTGTCATTTTTTTGTTCATTTTTGAATTGAAATATAACATTTAACCAGTATTTCTATATGCGTTGAAAAACTCTTGTAAAATATGTTTGTATGAAAATGTACATAACCTGTTGATAAATCTGTAAAAATCAAAATGATAGGATGGAAAAAATATTGGTTTTAGTTGATATGTTAAGTAAAAAGTCGTTTATTTAATATACATATGTATGTATATACAAATAATCAGATATATTCAATTGAAATTTATAAGTTTATTAAATAAGATAAAGTCGATGAGTGGTATGTTAAGA
This sequence comes from Bombylius discolor, assembly GCA_939192795.1. NCBI lineage: Eukaryota > Metazoa > Arthropoda > Insecta > Diptera > Bombyliidae > Bombylius > Bombylius discolor. The sequence goes on along the minus strand of OW584241.1, from coordinate 26,474,399 downwards.
AAAAAGCTTTTGAACAAAATCATATTGAAGAAAGACAATATACATACATACATATTATGTACGAGATACTATATATGAATGCTTGTATTTAAAACTCCTTTAATAAATTTTTTCATTATATTGAGATTAAGAAGTTTTTTTTTTTTCATAAAAGAAAAAAAATGTAATATATATTCTCAGTACAATAAATTAAGTTACATATTTTATTTACGAAAAGCTAAGTAACTTTTAATTTAATCTTTAAAAAAAAGTTAATAAACCCTTTAAATCTGAAATTTGAATCTAAGTATGTTCGTTTGTCCTAGTTGTTAGATGAAAATAGTGATAGATATTATAATTTTAAACCTATGATAATTACGATGAATAAAAAATTCAATTCATTAAAAACATGAAAAAAAAGAACAATACTCTTATACTACATACACCTTAAAACCTCTTGTACTAAAATACATAAATCAAATAAAGTGCAAAATAATGTATGTATGTAAAGAATCTTTTTCCTTTTATTTATTTTTTTTTTTCAATTTTCAAATAACATTATTATTATTTTTTATTAACAATTCCTACCTTTTATAAAATTCCAGTTTTAATCCACAAAAAAAAAAAATATATTTCTTTAATAATACATTATATTTTTTTTTAAATTCTTCTTCATGGGAATAAGATTACATTATAAGATACAATAGACCAATACATTATAGTTGCTGTTTAACATTGTGTTATAATCCAATTTGATAAAATGAAGAAAAAAAAAATAAGAAAAATTATCTCACTTTCTACATAATATAATACACATACACATAAGTATTAAAAAGCACATAAAAAAAAAAGGTGAACTTAATATGAGTTTTAGTATCAAAATTATAATTTTTTTTTCTTCTCAAATATGATTATGATGTTAAAAAAAAAATATTGTAATCTATGAAATATTCAAACAAAAAATAAAATAAAAAAGAAAAATGAACTGAATAGAACCCTTTTAGAAGAAAAATTTAAAAAAAAGGGCAATAAACTTTTATCTGTCGTTCATAAATCAAACTGAGAAGGTATTTGAAATGATAATTAAATTTTACTATTTGTTATGTTCTTTTTTTTCTTCTTCTCTTTTTGTTTGTTTTGTTTTTATAATTTGTATTATTCACTGTTATTGTTGTTGCTGCACATTCCAAGTATGTATGTACATTACAATTGAATTCTTTTCTTTTTCTTCAAGAAAATCAGACACTTTGATAATATTTACTTTCATTACAACATTTGTTTTAATTATTCACTTAGTTTTCAATGCAAAAAAAAAAAAAAAACATTTTTAAGAAAATTAATAAAAGTGTTTTACGTTGATAATTGAAAATGTTCACACGTTACCACAATTTATTGTAAGAAAAATATTATTTATCAAATGTAACAAAAACTTTTCTATTCAAAAGAAATATTTTTAGAAATTCTGAACAATAAAAACAAAAATCGATAGAAAAACATTAAATCACAGAAAAAAAAAAGAAATTTTTTATATAATTAGAAACAAAATTTTAATAAAACGTTTTTATTTCATTTCATTGAAAACTAAAACTCTCTTTTAAAATCTTTGACTGTCAAATACCAACTAAAAAGTCTTCAAAACCTCTTTTCATTTTTTAAGATCAGTACAAATGGAATTCAAGAATCTGAGGTCTCTTTTAAGTTGACTTCTTAAAAGACTTGATTTTTCTTCTTTTTTAATTCATTCTTCTTGTTTTTGGATTGGTTTTAATGTAGTTATATGGACCCGAAAGTATGTAAGTATGGTATATAGGTATTTTGTATATATATACATTCATATATATATATACATATATGTATATATATATATATGTATATACATACATATTCCCAGCACTACTACTACAATTTAAGATACTTTCACATTCATAATAATTATACACTTTTTATATAAAAGATTTGCTAGTACTGATGGTTAAAGAAAAAAAAATCCTATATGAGGATATATAGTACATATTTTTTAGATTGTATGGTATGTAGGTAATATCAGAGAGTATAAGAAAAGGTAGCACAATAGTACATAGTAATACCTGTATTATGGTTCAGCAACAACAACATCTTTTTAAACTTTATTATTCCTCTCCACCTCAGGAGGGATTCAGTGAGATTAGTCTACAATCAACAAGTTTGTTGGAGTTGGAGAACACATGTGTAAATACACTTTTGTATATTTGTTTCATAAAATGAAATAGGGCGTTTAGTTTTACATTATTATGATCAAAATGAGCTCATTATAAATTTAAAACATCAAAAATGTAGTTAACGCAGAAAAAATGATTTGAAAAATTAACCTTACGGTGGTGTTTCATAAGGTTCGCATATCTTTTCACGCAGTAAAAAATTCTTTTACCAAATAAGAAGAAATACCCTGTTGAAATATGTTAAGGTATATTATAATATATATGGCACCTGGGTCTGTTGGGTGTACGTAGGTTTCTATATTTCGAAAGAAAAATAAAAAAGTTGAAATGTTACGCTAAACTTGCGCGGTTGATGGTATACGACCGCGCAACATTTAAAGTGGCATCGTCATCATCATCATCAGCAACCTAGTCAAATTTTTTTTACATTGTTGGAGTTTTTTTTTATAATAGAGGTTCCTACTCATAGGTAATCCATGTGTATAAGTAAAATGCTATATTCATTGCAAAATGGATGAATTAAAATATATTTTCTCTGGACAGAATTTTCAGCGTTTACCAAACACTCAACATAACATCGACTGAATAATATTGGAAAACAGTTTTTTCAAGCAAAAAAAAAAAAAAAGATTAACTGAAGTCACAATGTTATTGTTTTCTATTTAATAATAATATTACAAAAGAGATGCTCTAAATTCATTAAAGACTTTAATGGTAGAGTCTATTGTTCAATTGAAAATTCTTTAAAAAAAAAGTAATAGATTAAAGATAAAATTTTGTCTAGACTGGACCATCATAGAATTTGAGAAAGAGATATAAGTTCTTATACATAGTTCACATAATAAAAAGAAAAATAACAATGTTTTTTCTTAGAAATTATCATTTAATATTTTTTTTATATTCATCTTTTAAATACATATTTCAAAAAATTATATTCATCACATTACAACATTTTTGTTTTTCCTTTCACCTTCTAATTCATCCAGGTGGGAGATTTCAACATTTAAAGAAGAAAAAAAAAACACAAAATAAAATTTTATAACCGAAAGCATTATATAAAATATAAATATAGATACAGATTTTATATACCTAATAGGAGTATAAACCCTTTTTTCATTATTATGTACATATTGAGAAGCAATCTACTTTAAAATAGTTTTTAAATATCTTTTGCTAGTCTATTTATTTTCTATTTATAATAAAATAAAATATAAAAAAAAAAAAAATAAAAGAAATGAAATCAATTGAAAAATGAATTCTATTATATACTATTATAATAAAACTAATAAAAATAAATATAAGGTGCACTAGAATGTGTGATGCATAAAATACCACTTTAAAAACTTTTTTATATACGTATAAATAAATACGGTTTATAGATATACTTACAAATAAAATATACATACATATGTACCTACATATAATACACATTATTTGGATCTTTTAGAGAAAGAATAGATAGATATTATAAAAGAGTAGTAACATTTTATTATTCTACTAAAAGAAAAAAAAAGAAATAATCGAGGTAACTACAACAGTTCAGCCATAAACATCAAAAAAAATATATTCAACAACAAGTTGAGATTTTGATTCTATTCAAAAAATGTGGCAAATCCAGTTTTACTTAAGGAATTCCGTCGCGGCCATTGTAGGTGCTTTTTGATGCTGTATAGAGTTGTTTTTTCTTTTTATTTTTCAAAAGGAGCAAACATTCATTATACTATTGTGTAGGAAATGTATATAATATAATGTGTAATATACATATGTTGGTTGTTTGTTGATTGTATTAAAATAGTATTTTCGTCATTACTTTCGCGTTGTCATGCAATCATTATTTTTTGTTGTTGTTGTTTTTATATTGAAAATTCCAATATCTATACGTATCCTCTTTTATAAATTTTTGTTGTTGTTGTTGAACATCCACCTCGTATTTAACAAGCATATAAGAAGAGGAGATGAAGTAGACAACTCTCAAAGAAGGCTGTATAAATTTGATAGAGCAAGTATTCGCTGCATCACAACGTCTTTGTAAAAGCAAAAGCAAGGCTTAAGGCACACTTCACTTATTACACGGTAGAGTTTATACGGTCTCCAGTCCATGTGTTGTGGAGCACTTTGGGATATGAGTATATACAATATGACGTCCCTCATCGTCTTCATCACCATCATCATCATTCTTTTGAACCATTATTATTATATGTAGTTGTTATTGTTGTTGATTTGATATTGTGTTAAATTGAAGATCATTGAATGTATTCAGTTTTTGGAGCCTAGTAATTTTTTTTCTCCTTTAATATTTTGTTGTTGTTATTTTTTACTTTGCCGGCTGAAACTACTATCAAGTACATATTATAGCAAACAACAGTACATTTTCTTACATAGCTTTCCTCTTTCTTCTTTTAATATGAATAAAAGCCAAACATATAACAAACTCTTATGTATATTGAAAATATATACATACATATGTACCTTTTCTTCAAATACAAAATAAATTTCTTCTTCTTACATCAGATACAAAAAAAAAGATTTTTTTTTCTTTCTTCTTTTAAAGTTTCTCCCGAAATATTTTTGTTAAAATAAAACCTTTGATGTTGTTTTATAATATAGCTACTTCATATGATGGGATGGCATCAAGCATCGTACCTGGTGCAACAGAAGTTGTAATCCTTGCGGAAAAGAATGGTACATATAACATAATGTATAACTGTGATTGTTTTACTTTTTTTTTTTTTTAAATATTTTTAGTATGACCTTTTTTCTTTTATTTTTTTCTTTTACTTTAATTCCCTTTTTTTGTATGCTGAAATTTTTCTTGTGTCATGAATCTTTTTTGAAGGTTCTTCCTGGATTTTGGAGATTATATAATAATATCATCAGAAATGCAAGCGTTAAGGTCAAAAACTATAGATAGAATTTTGAAAATAAAAAATAAAAGAAAAAAAAAATAAAAACAAAAGAAAAAGAACAGAGAATAAAAAAATGGGAAGGGTTAAGTATGATATATGTTGTTAAGGATTTAATTTCATTTTATGGATGAATTGACGTGTATAATTGAAATTAGACTATGCGTGGTATCTTTGTATGTATAAAGATGACCAATTCAAGTTTTTTTTTTTTTTTGTTTGTTTTTTAAAGAAGGTATAATATTGTATGATGTTTCTTATATATTTTTTTTTCAAAAACTTTTTAAACGGTTCAAATAATGCGGTGTGATATTAAAAGAATGTGGTTTTCTTAGGATATTAAATATGTTCGTTAATTTAATAAATTAATTTATCAAATTAAGATTGAATTTAATTTTTTTTCTATATTGTTGTTAATTGGAAGGAAATTAATTGATTTATTTAGATACTTAAAAACAGTTGATAGACATATGACAGAATGATTATAAATTTAAAGGAAATGATGAAAGGAAGAAAGAAAACCTTATGGTTGTTAATAAATAAAATATCAATGATGTTGTTTTAAATTTTTTTTTTTTTTCACATTTAATCTTTTTTGGTTTTAATTAAAATTAAAAATCAATATCTTATTTAGCTTATTTTATTATTTTAATTATTTACTTTCTATAGAACATTTATGTTTCAAATCGCATCAAAAATTTACTATTTTAGTATTGTTAATTTATTTGTTTATTTATTTTTTTCAATTAAAGTTCAAATTATAGTCCATTTTGATACGAAATGAATGCAATTTCAAATAACTTCAATTTTTCTAAGCATTATGTCAATTGCTTTTTCCTACACGTTCGAACTTATGAATTGTATTGTATTTTTTTTTAATATTTTATAAAATTATTATAATTAATCAAAATTTCATAATTAAATTAAGATCGTTTTATTAATATATATATTTTTTTAAATTTAATATCATAATATGGAAGACATTTTTAACTTTTTTTTTTGTAGATAATAAATTGTATTTATTTTTTATATGAATTTAAACTTTAGTAACTTTCTGATTATGTTTTTGTGTTACAATTAAGATAAGTAATTTAAAAGTGAACAATAAATATTTTTAATTATATGCAAAAATATGTGCTGTTTAATTAGAAAAATCTTTTTGTTAAATTAAATTTGTTGTCTTTTCTTTTGTTTTGAAGATTATACTTTTTGGATGTTTTTCACCATAATTTAAAATTTGTTGTTAAATTTGTAAATGAAAATATGATAATTGTTGAAATTATGCCCAAGTTTGTATTCAACTCCATTTAATTCTTCATATTGTTTTAAAGGCTCATCTTTTTTTCATGTTTTAAATTTTCTTTTATTCAGGAACTGGTACAAAAATTATAATTCACAAGAAAACAAAAAAATGTGTAGATTATGGGATCTAATTACATTACTACTTCCGGTCAAATATATCAAACTTAAACATCTATAATAGAAAAATAATTAGAAATTAACACTTCAATTTGTTTTTCAAATTAATTTAAAAAGTATTACAAGTATTATATTTAACATTTTTAGTTTAAATCTTCATGAAGTTATGTAAAATAAGTTTTAAAGTAAAATTTTCGATTATCATAGACAACAGTGCAGATGAGATTTCTATACATATATTAATTTTTAAATTTCTACTTAAGATATGCATTTGTTTTTAACAAAAAGTAAGTATTCATATATGTATATGTATGTATATATACTCCTAAATAAGTAATATTATAAGTATGCTGTTAATTAGATAATATAATTCTTTGAATTTTTCAACAATAATTTTTTTTTTAATTTAATTTAGAATATAATATTTCTTATTTGAATTTTATTCCATTGTACCATATTGAACTTTTTTAACTTTGAAATATCTGAAATTAGAAAAAATAATTAAATAAACCAATAAAGCAAAAAAAAAAAAAACAAAAAAAAGAATATGTAGGTAATTATGTAGTACATATAAATATTATGTATACCTCCAAGCAGCATAACCAGAAATTGTTATTAGAACAGCAACAGCAAGTGCTGTACCAACAGCTAATGGTGCTGTTTCATCACGATATGTACCAGTTGCACTACATTGAAATGGTGGTCCCCATTTACCAGATGCTTTATACATAAAACTTTGCATACGTAAATCTCTTAAATATAATTTTGCTATATGTCCAGATTTATCATTTTCATCTGGTGAAAACATTGTAACTTCTTGTTCTTGATCACATATATATGATTTACCAACTGGTGTTGGAAAATACATTGTATTATAAATTGGTGTTGTTAAACGTACATTCAAATTTGGACGATCGATATGTTCAAAAAGTTTATTTGATGATGAATAAATTAATTCCATACTACTAATATACCAACGTTCACCACCAGGTGTCTATTTTATGAATAAATAAATTTAAAAAAAAAAAAAAGGCAAAATAAGAGAATTTTGGTAAAATTGGAATTTCTTAAAAATGGAAGAAGAGATAAATAATTACATAAATTACCTTTCTGAAAAAAATTGAAAGTGTAAATCCTCTAAAGGACATTGTCATACTTTCATAATCAGATTCAGAACAATCACCTTTTAAATCAGGATTGTCTGGTAAAAATAAATCAGCTTCTAAATCTTCATTTAATTTATTTCTATAACGAATGCTTAATAATCCGTCAGTACGTATAAGGATGCATGTTGCACCAGTTGTTGCATTTATTCTATATATTGATGATTCAGCTGGAAGCTGTTTAGTTGCCTGTTGAATATGCAAAAATTATATGAGAATAAAAAAATATATACATATGTAGGTATGTACATATTACAAAAAGTTCAAGTACACAATATGTACTTAATTTTTGTTATTGTAAAAAAAATATATATTATTGGAAAATTTTAAAAAAGTTTTTAAAAACTGTTTTTCGCTTACACTTGCTGTTGGTTTTAAAGTGAATTTTGTAACTCGAGGTTTTTTCGTCGATAAACCAATTAAATCAATTCCTTGAGTATAATTAAGTAATGTTGCTGAAACATAAGAAAAATTTTTTTTTTTTTTTATAAAAAACCAAGTAATTTTATTTCTTTTAAAACTAGAAGAAAAAAAACAGAAAGAACTATACTTACTCATAACAGCGAGAATAATTACATTTTTTGTCATTTTATTTAAGTTTTTTTTTTATAATTTTCAATAATTAAAAATTTTCAATTTTTTTTTAAAAACAGGATAATTTTTCAATAATATATTAGAAAATTTTCTCCTCACAAAAAAAAATTTGTGTCATCCACCCACAGTATTGACATATATAGAAGAAAAAATAAATTCATGCGCTTTAGTTTTTTTTGAAAAATTTAAATTATAATAAAAATAGTATGTTCTTTTTGGTACAATTCATAATTGTGGTACTTGCATACTTTTAGGTACTAACTAGAATCATATTCAATAATTTGTACGCAACGGTCACACACTTGAAATTTTAGTCGAAAGTAACTGATTTTTTTTGAAATTCGAATTGAAAAAAAAATTAATTTGTTAAGTGTGCTGTTTTGCCGTATGTTAAATGTTTAAAATTCTATAGCTACCCAAAATATCCTTGAAAACTTTTTAAAGATCCCATTTACAATTTTGTTTACTGTGAAAGCTTAGAAATATTGTGTTATACTGTTATTCTTAGTGGGCAACAGGTGCGTTAAAAAATTCCTCATTGGTGTTTTGTGCACATGTATTTACATACATATATGTTTCTGGTTATGTTTAAATAGGAAATTTCTCTTTAAATAAAAATCACTTATTAAAAGGATTCATTTATATTTTACAATACAATAATTGCACAAAAATATGAACATTTATTTTTTTTATAAGTATGATTATTGATAAATGTATATACATATATATATTTTTTTTATATTTAAAAATTAAAATTGTTTAACATTTTTATTTTTTTTTCTGCTCAATATAATAATTACAATTAATTAACAAGTAAATTACTAAAATTAATTAATTTAATAAAATACAATGTTATGTACAAATTGGATATTTTTAAAAACAATTTCATTTTTTTCAATGTTTTTTTTTTTTTAAATTTATTTAATTTTATTTAAATAAAATGTTAATTATTCTTAAAGTAAATCGCTTTAATTTCTATATCCTTTATTGACCATTGTAAACAGTTTCTGGATAAAAGCTAGTTGCATTAAACATTCTTGTAAAATTCGATGGATCAATTTGATTCACTGGCAATACAGACATTAAATCACTAAAATAAAAATTGAAAAAAAAATAAATTAAATTAATTTCACACTGTAACATAATTTTGAATTATTCATTATTATTATTTTATCTTTTTTTTTTTAAATAAATAATTTAAATACATATATTTATTTTTAATTTTTTTTAAATTTTCGTTTTTTTCATAAACACGTGTTGAACTTGCTTCTTCGTTTATTTTTTTCTTAAGAGAAAAAAAAAAAAATAGGTTCATGATTCTCAACAGGAGGTCCTGGATTGTCCTGCTTAACATACATTCAAACTGCTTGTATATGAACAGTTTTTTTTTCCTATTTTTCAAAATACATAAAATTGAAATAAATCAAAAAGCAAAAAATTTGAAATTAACGAGTGAAAAAATTTTGTAAAGTGCTAAAAAAATTGTTTAAAGTAGGAATAGAAAAAAATTAGAGTATGTTATATAGGCATAAAAATACATTTGGCTTTTCGATCATTCAAATGTCCGTTTAATGATATTTTAAAATGCATCTTTTCATTTCTTTTTTCTCTAATATGTTTTTCAGAAAAAAAAAAGAATTCTGTCACATTCAAAATTTTTCCGCCCGTTGACCTTTTTTCCAAAAAAATTAAAAAAATATTAATAAATATTTTTCGGTTTTTATTTTCGTTATGAATTTCTGACTTTTTTACATTTCTTCAGCTTCCTTTTTTTAAAGGGAGCGTGTTAAGAGTGAAATATGATTATAGTAAGTGGACAGCACGTGGGATTTTTCTTTGGAAATTTTTTTTTTTTTTTGTATTTGAAAATTAACAATAACAAAAATTCTTTGGATATTGAGAAAAACAAAAGGCAAAAATAATAAACTTTAAATATCATCCAAGATGAAATTAAAAAAAAAACAAAATTAAAAACACTTGCATTTTCCATTTATCGGAAGTGTGCTTATGATGTGTGTACGTATGTATTTAATTTAATAACACGAAAAAAAAAACGGGTAATTAAATAGGAAATAAAAAGGGCCAACAATTTGTATATTAAGTATGTATATTTTATATATTGTCTTAAATAAGAAGAAAAGTATGATATTTTATGGTTTTTTATGCACACATAATAATAAGAAACGTACGTCCTCAGAAAACTTTGAACAAAAATCTGAATTGAGTCACGTCTTGTTTAGGCTTGATCGAGAATATTGACCATTTATTTTGTGTAAAGATTATTGCATCTGAAAATCTTTGAAAATAGTATAATTTTATTCATACATACATATATATGATTTCTAAAAATGTGATGGATTAATATTGATGATGATGGGTGATCGTTAATAAAAATATAATAATATAAAAATAGAAAATAACTTTAACTTTTATTTTCACGCAAAAGAAATAATTCTGCAGAGAATTTACGCATTATTAAGTTTTATGAGAAATAATGTATAACAATGAGAATTTCAAAGAATTTCAATTTTGCATATTTTTCATATTTGAATTTAAAAAAATAAAAATAAAATAAATAAATTAATAAATTAATAAGAAAAAGAAAAAAATACTCACGCTCTTGTTTGTGGAGTCCTATCTCTTTGCCTTCTATTCTTGAACCAATTTGAAACTTGTGTTAAAGTTAATCCAGTTTTATTTGCTAATGTTTTCTTTTCATCTGGTGTTGGATAACGATTTGTTGTATAACAATCCTTTAATGCATTACGACTTTTCTCTTTAAAACAATAGACAGTTTCTTCACCATCCCATATTGTTTTTGGTAAAGGATATTTTTTTCTAAGTCTATATTTATCTACAGCACCTAATGGACGTCCACGTACTTTTTCAGCCTCTGAATAATGTGCTTTAAACCATAAATCTTGTAATTCTGTGTGATATTTTAGTGAAAAGCAATGTGATTCTAATATACTATATAACTCATGAAATAGACCTCGGTGAAAGGCAACAATTGCACGAGCTCTGTAAAAAATATATTGTATATAATGATGAGAAATATCCATCATCACAATTCATTTGGATTGATTTTTTTTGTGGATTTTGAAATTAATAATCTATTTTCTTTTTAACTATAACTTACCTTAAAACGCTTTCATTTGTACTTAATGTATGACTTGATGGAAGACTCCAAAGAAATGTTGCTAATTTTTCCACATCACCTTTTTGTTGTAATGCTTCACACATGCATTGAACTTGATCAGCACTAAATGTGAAACATTTTCGTCCAATATCAAAATTTACACTATTTGTTGATGTTGGTGATAAATTTTGATGTAAACTAGTTAAAAATTGTCCATTTGTTCGATGATTTTGTCCATTATTAGTGCTCCCGTTATTATTATTATTATTATTATTATTGTTATTATTTAAAATGATATTTTTTATGTCGCTATTTATTGTAGATGCCGGAGGTGTACCATTTTCTTGTTGATTTTGATTATGATGATGATGATGATGATGTGAATGTGAATGATTATTATCACAACTTCCATTTGTTGATTCATAAATACTGCTTCCTCCACTACCATTCAAATCACTTAAATTTAATTTCTCATGAAATTGTCTTTCAAATTCTTTTTCTGGTGAAAATACTTGAAGCTTTTCAGAAAAGAAAAGTGTTTTACAAGAAATATTTCCTCGATAACCTGTGAACATAAATATATTACAACAATAAAAAAAAATTAAAAAAAATAAAAAAATTTAAAAAAATTTCTACAAGATTCAATTACGGTAACATTATATTGGTTTTAAGTTGACACCTGATAATAATGACAAATAATAAAATTATTTGCAAAAGCTTTAATAACGTTCAAATAAATGAATATTATAATTGTATCGAATATGTGTAAGAAATAAACGATTAAACAGAAAACATTTATAAAATGTAATTGAAAACTAATGAATTTTAATAAAATAAATAAATATATAAATATAGATAACATAATTACTTGAATTCAATTCGAGAACATTTTAAAACCATTATTATAGAGTCATTTTTCGTTTTCATATGAATTTACAGATACATAATATTTTTCCGACGCCAAAATAATAAATTTTCTTTAGAAAGAAAAAGAAGGAAAAAAAAAACAAACAACAAATTAAATGCCTCATACTAAACGCATAAATAAAAAAAAAATAGTTTAATTTTAAAAAATTTGTTTGCAAATTATATTAAAATTTTGGAATTCAGTTAAATATATATTTTTTTTCACTTTTCTTTATTTATTATGCAATTACTATTCTTATTATTCTAAAAATTAACTAATAAGAATTTCAGATCAACTTGACAAATTTCCAAAGCAATTTTTTTCAAATGTTGTACAACAAATATAATTTGTGATGAATTATCAAATTCCTTTGATTATTTTCATAGTATATTGTGATACCTGGCAATAGCAGTTTTAAAATTTGATAAGCTTGAATAGTAAACAATTTTAGCATAATGAATATTCTATTTCTATGAAGTAGATAGTGATAAACTTATGTGATTTTTTTTTTTTTTAAATATTTAAGAGACAAAACTATTTGAATTATTCGCTTGCATTGCATCTTTGGATGCATTTAAAGAAAAAGAAACAAACGTTTAGATGTTTTTTTTTAATTGAGTTAAAATTTTTTCATGCATATGAAATTTTTAATAAAACTTCAGTTTTTAATTAATTTGTAACTTTATTGAAATTCGAATTTTAACATTAAAAATTGATCATTTAAAATCAGAGATAGATAAATATGTAGGGGCTATTGTTGTACTTCGACTTTTATAGATCTTTTGTACAGGTTCTATTAGAAGGTTCACACCAAACTTCTTTTGGTTTGAGAAAAAGTTGATGCATATGATGCACTTTTAAAAGCCAATGTCTTACATTCACATAGGATAAAATCAGATATGCTTAGAGTATTATTAAAATGATAAGAAATTTGTTTCATTTTAAATTTTAAAAAAATTTTCTAAATTTAAACATTGAATTATTTTTATTTTTTTTATTATAAATACATATTATGTTTAAAGATGATTAATTAAAGAAGTAATTTTATATTCTAATTTCAGGTAATTGACGTGAAATAATCAAAGTAAGTAAAAATTTATCATACTAATTAGTTTAATTACTTCCTATTAGAGTGTTTTAAAAAATTTTTTCTATTAAATCCGTTATTAAATAGTAATAAGTAAGAATTTTAAAAAATCTAATAATTTTTTTTTTACCTGCACCCGGCATAAAAATTGGTTGACTTGAAAATTGTAATAATCCTTGATTTGTTGCTGAATCAGATACTGTTCCAGCTGAACTTGTTGAATCTAAATCACCACCCAATGAAGGTGAAAGTGTACCTTCCATATTGTTTTATTATTGTTATAATATTCACACTTCTAATAATTAAATTTACAAAATATGAAATAAGAACTATTTCATTTGTTTTATTTTCTAAAACATTTCAATGTAATATTATTTTTATAAGAACTAATTTTCATATATATAAATTTTTTTAATATCAATTTTATTCCTTAAACTTTTCTCCTTATTATTATTTTTTTTTGTTTTGAAAAAAACGAAAAACACAAAATTTGTATCTAAATTTTTTCTTATTAAAATAATTTTATTTTAAATTTTAATAAACTATTTTTTTCCTTATTTCTTTTAATACCACTTTATTCAAAAGATTTTGGTTAATTTTGTCCACACTCTACATATATTTTCATTATTACAATTATATTCGTTTACATTTATGAAGCAGTATATATGTATTCCCGACCGATGTTCAATAAGAACTGATTCTGAGTAGAATTCGAGGACTGGTTGGTCTTTGTGACTGGAACTGAGAATAGGAAAAAAGGAACAATTTTTTGCAAATAATATTTACAGTGTAGTTTATTTATTTATTTATTTTTTTATCATTTCCATTGGATTTTTGTTGACCAAGAATGAAAATGGTAAAGACTGAAGGCTTTTTCTTTTGAATGTTAATAGGATTTTGTTGTTGTAGTTGTTATTGTTGGGGTGACGACATAATATGAAAAAGAAAAAATTCTCCACATATTTATTTTTCATAAATTCAATCGTATGTGTTTGACGAGTGCATTATAACTTGAGAAGTAATAAAAATTTTGATTTATTTTGATTTCAAGAAGGAAAGCGGGAAGAAAGAAAAGTTCAATGTGACTTTGATTTCTAAAAGAAGAAAAAAAAAACAACATATGTATGTACATTTTTTTAATTTTCAATAAAAGTGGTGTCAAATTATTGTTAAATGATATAGATACATATTAGTAAACATATAATAGAATTTACATAAATACGAGTATATGAGGAAATTAATAAATAATTATGTACATATATAGGTAATAGAAAATACAGGTGTACTTTTTTAGCGCCATTTTAATTCCTTTATGGGAAAGTAAAAATATGTATGTACAATATTTTTGAATGAGGAAAATATTAATTGATAAATCTAAAAATTAGTTTTTGAATTATTAAAATCAGGCTTTTATATGGCAATAAAAAATTACTTGTCAGAGAATAAATCATTTTCTCCGTGTTTATTAATTAAAAATAAATAAAAAATTAAAAATAGTAGGATTCTTAAAATGACATTATACTAAATAATTGTATATCTTCTTAAACAGACATCTATACAGTCTATAATAATAACATATAGAAGTCAATGAGAGTATTTTTTTTTAAAATCGTAAACGTATTTAGGTTTTGATTTTTACCCTGAAACGCTTATGTTTTAAAACTTTTTTGTTTTTTTTTCTTTAATTTACGAGTTATTCAATGTTTAGCAAAGCATCAAATTTCATACATACATACTTCGTGTTTCACTCTTTCATTTCATATTTTTCTTTTGATATCAAAGAATATGCCTCTAGTTCTCCAGTACATAAAAAAAATTAATTCTTGATGCTGCATACGACGATCATTTAAAGAAGAAACAAAATAAAAAACAGAAAATAAAAATAAGTTAAGGTCGTTTGTAAAACAATAAAATAAAAATAATTAACAATGCGAAAAGGTGATAAGAAAATAAAAGATCATTAAGAACACAAACAGTAGCTGATCGTTTTTATTTATTGACAATATAGGCGCTAGAATTAAATTTCATTGTTTTTTTTTTTGAACTTGTAGGGACAGATTTTAATTGTTTGTAAGACAGATATGTACATATGTGTATAAAGTTCAAGCACGTCTTCTCAATGGATGACAAATTTTATAGACAGACTCAAACGAAAATAAATTTATCTGAAAACGAGAAAAAACATTCAAAATTTACTGAATTAATAAAATCAATCATTTTTATTATCAAAAATTTTTATTATTACCTAATTTGTTAAATTTAAAGTCACTTCATCTGGGTCCTTTCAAATGATTTTAATTATCAAAAATATTATTTATGTCCTATTAAAATTTATGTAATGGGCGTGTTGTTTTGTATGATTATTTATTTTTTGCGGTCTGAAAAAAAAGCTTGCGCATGCTTTTCGAATTATTATATACAAATTTTCTGAAAACAATTCATATCATATTTATTGTAATTAAAAATTTTTTTTTATTTGTTTTATTTTTTAAATTGCTTTAAATTTTGTTACGGTAAATTATAATAAATTTGTTTTAAAAAAATATATATCAACCCTCGTAGAACAATTTTTTTTTTCACAACTCTTTTATTTATACATTACTTCCCTAGGGATGTAATTATTTCGATCATTTTATTAGAAAACATATTTTCTAGTTAAAGAATAAAACATTCGTTTTTGAATCAGGATTTAACTGTAAAAAAAAAAATAGGAAAAGAGAAAAATCTCAATATAAATGATAAAAGTCTACAAATAATGTTTTTTTTTTTTTATTTTCAATTATCAAAAGATTCTTTAATATCCTGCTTAGTGAGAAAACAGGATTTCTCTAAAAATTTATTGTAACATGATATTCGGTTGCCATGTTTAATTTATTCATTCCAATATATGAAGAAAATTGTACAAAAAAAAAAAGAGCAATAATAAAAAATTTTTAGTTGACTATCATTAGATTTATTATATTTATGTATGTACGTAAAATATCAAAAATATGTGTACATACATGAACATGCTATTGATAATTTCCATTCCTTGTGAAAAAAAAAAAATTATTTAAAGGGTAAAAGTCCTGAAACTCCGCCTTTATATTTGTATAGAAGAAATACTGGGAACCAATCAAAAAACAGGATCATGAAAATCTCCCAAAATATGATGTTATATCTATGTATATGTATGTTTTAACATACATATATTTTTAAGGATATGATGGGAAATTTTATTTTTTTTTTTGTATGAAAAAGAGAAAAATCTTATATGCACTGTTAAAAATTTTGTGTAAAAAATATTAGATACATTTGATAGAATAATTTATCTTGTTAAAATTATTTTTATTTTTTTGTTTTGTTTTGTTTTATTCAAGGCTTCGAAATTGCACTGTGAAAATTTCATGTTGTCAATTTGTATTGTGATAAAAATATGTCGAATGACAGAAATGACTATGATGATGATAATAATGATGATATTTAGCTTTCAAAATTTAAATAACATTTCATTTTTGTGACAAATCATTCGAGCTTATCGAAAATATAATTGCTAATTAGAAAAATAGAAAATAATAATATACTTGTTTTAGAAATAGAAAAAGTGTTTTAAGAAAAAATATTCATTTATTATTTTTATTTATCAAATGTAAAAAATAAAAATATAAAAAAAAAGAAGTAAAATTTATCTTTGAAGAATTTCAAAGATAAGAATTTGAAAATAATTTTGAAAATAGAAAATCGTAATATGTAACAATTAAATTAAATTATTGGTTAAGTTATGTACGATTGAGATAAGTGTGAAGCAATTTAAATCCTTTGAAAATGTTTTGATGCCTAAAAATAACTACAAGATTATCCATAAAAAAAAAAATTCTTTAAATTATGTCTAATTTATTTGCTATTATTTTGCATCTAATTATTCTGCATACATTCATATACATATGTATGTATAAGTACTACAAATTTATATACATACATATATCTATATAAAATTCGTTTTACATTCCAAAATATTTTGACATGTGATCCACCTGTGAAATTTCATATCCGTCCGGCTGACAATGCATCATTCAAATATTTTTGCTATCTTTGTATATATGTAGGTATATAGCATACATATATTTTTTGTATACACATATATACATATGTATATTTTTGCTGATTTTCATGGTTTTTTTTAAATATTATTTTTGAATATTTCTTGTTTTTGTTATCCCACCAGCGACTAACCCATTTTTTATTATAAATTTAATAAAGGTATATGTATATATATAATTTAAAAAATAGAATAAGTCACATGCACATCAATGATTAGTACATGATATACATAGGTATCTAAATACATAATTCTTTTTTATTGGATATAAAAATTTAAAAATTATATATGTTTAAAAACTAAACAAAACAATTTAAATTAAAAAAAAAGTATTATAAACAATCAACGTGCATTACATATAATGAATAAGTTCATCGAATGAGTAACAGGTTAGCTAAAAGATAAAGTTTTGTTTTCGTCATATTTTTTATTGTTTTTATTATTATTTTATTTTTGTTATTATTATTATTTAAAAATTGCAAAGAATATCTATTTATATACATGTTTATTTGTATATGTACATATACATATGTATACATATGTATCTATCAACCAAAATGATGATAAAAATCGACTTACTTAATGGTAACAAGCATTGACATTAAGGTATTCTTCATTCTGATGACTCTGAACTATATATAAAAATTATTTTCCCACAGAAAAAAATGCAGACTATACAAATTTTCCGTTTAGCTATAGTATGCAAAAACTACGAGGTAGTATACATACGTACATGTATGATAATAATGTGATATGGTGTCAAATTCTTTTATAATAATAAAAATTAGGTATAGTTAGAAAAAATAAAAAAAAAGGAGAATAAAAATAAAAAAAAATAATTTTAAAGGAGTTTCATAGATTTATTAGCATATCTTCACTTTTTCTTTCGTATATACATTTTTTTTTCTTCTTTTGTTTTATGTGTGATAAAATTTGATGATTAATTGAAATTTATAATTGTAAAGATTTTATTTTTATACTATATTGTATATAAATGTATAAAATGGTGAATTAAAAGGTTTAAAGAACATAAAACCTACAATTTTTTATAAAAATACAAATTTCGCATTTATTGTTTTTCCTTTTCTTTTAGAAAATTTTCAATTCTTAAAATTACTAATTAAAATTACATTGTAATTAATTATATCTCTATATAAAATAAAATTCATATTAAATCAAATAAAATTTAAATGTCAAGGACTAAATATACAAAAAACTACATACATACATATATTAGATACATACTTTGTATAGATTTAAGACTTTAAGCTATATTACTATAAAAATATATAATGTACGTATGTACATATACATACATATATGTAATCATATAAATATAATTCACTACAATACAAAAACTTCGTGTCAAATTTGTCACCTGGAATCAAATTTCACTTGCGTCTCATTTAAAAGGATGATGTCCTTTTTACACATTATCAATAGTAAATCTGTTTTAATAGTATATAAAGAGCTTATAAGGATGTTTGATGATGATGAGGATGAGAACAAGGATACAAATGATAACAACAATAAAATAGTGTGGTAGATGTTGAAAAAATTTCAAAATGTCAGGGTTGATAGAGAAAACAGATTTTATATTATGTACTTTTTTTTTCTTTTTTTTTTTCAAATTGAAAAATGCCATTTAAAATTGTTGTTAGACTTACCAATATCCTATTTTATTTTGTCCTTATTTATATATGAACATAGTATGTATATTGTTTGTACCTTTTGTAACTGTGAAAAATTAGGCTTGTCATCATTAATGGTGGTGAAAATAATAAAGTACATACATATGTATACATACAATAAAAGTATACATTTTTAATTGTGTTACTGTGGTAACAATCTAAAAAGTTTGTTTTTTGAAAAAAGAAAAAAAAAAACGTATTTTAGTTATGCTTAAAGGAAGTCGAGGTGCACCGAATAGCCCAAATACTATCTATCTATCTATCTATGCTTAAAGGAATCCTGTAATGAAAGGTCATTAGAAATTTTAAATTTTAATATTTTCAGTAGAAATTGTTTAATTTTTGATGAAAGATTTTTTGTTTTTGTAATTTTACTTAGTAAAATCCAATTAAATTACGGATAAATTTGAAATTTGTGGTCAATTAGATAAGTGTAAAAATTCATTAGGATCAAATTAACTCTCCTATTCAGAATTAACTAAAAATAATAAGCTTAATCTTCGACATATGTTCAGAAAATTTGTAATAAAAAAAAAAACAAACAAATATTGTACATACTTCTTAAACGGGGTGTTGCTATGTAAATGTAACCTGTATCAACGCACTTCAAATTAAGATAAAAAATAGAAAAACGAAAAGGGTTCAACGAATTTAATTTAATATAGGTACTTTCTTTTTATACGTTTAATTCAAGAAGTGACAAGTAAGAATTTAGATTAATTTGCTTCAAGTACTTTCGAAGATTTTATTTGTTAATTAAAGTTTGTTTTTTTATAAACTTGAAATTATTGTGTTAAAGATTATTAGTGAGAATTATACTTTTGAAAAAAAAAATTCTTTTTTCTTAAATAAAGGTCTTCTGGTCTGGTATTCACAGTACCAGAGATAATACCTAATTGTTTTCTTCAACAATCTATTGCAAAAATTTACTGATATCAAAAATTTTTTACATGCTGGTAATCTTTCGAAAATCCTTTAATCAGTTTCTTTTTTTAATAAATATATTTTAATACATATAATAATTCAAAATGCACAGACACATTTATTTATTTTATTATTTACCCTTAAGCCCCTGTAAAATACACATGTTAAACATGTTAACATGATGTTATTCTTATGTCATCCTCAACATAATAAGTAATAATTTTGTTACCACAGTATGTATTCATAGTATTTTTATACAATTCTTCTTTATTATTATTATTACTTTTTTTTCCACTTCAAAACTGAAAAAAGAACAATATTGTTTATTTTTATATAAAAAAAAAAATATTGACATTGTATTCAATAATTTGAGTTACATTTACATTACATAGGTATACCAATATTACATATTGTGTAATTGCTCGTAAGAATTATTCACCCCAGGATGCTGCTTCGTTTAGCCTCTCTCTTTACCTTCTGTATATTTGTGATACAGAAAAAGGATCCCTTTGTCATAATCATTTTGTCAGATTTTTTTTTTTTTTTTTTTTTTTTTTGAAAATATGTATTTTTTACCTTTTTGAATATCAATACAAATTTCTTCTATTTAAAATGAAAAGTGTATGACAGACATATAAATTAGATAGTTTTCAAAATATGTGTGATTTAAAATTGTAAGTAAAAAATCATTTTTGAAATGCATGTCAATAAATATTTTTTATTTTATTTTAAACTTTTCTGCCTTTCACAGATAAAGTTGTAAAATATAAAACAGGACTTTAAACACCTTGTCGTTTTTATTTCTTATACTTGAGTAGAAGAAAAAAAAAATTATAAAAATAAAAAAGTACTATCAATTGAAACATTAAGTCCCATCACATTATCCTATTCCGTGTCTAGTCAATGAAAGTATTTTATCTAAAGGATTAATCACAGCATACATTGGTCATTAAAAAATATTGTATTTATATACCTTTACTTATTTTCAAATATATATTTCTCGTTTATATAAAGATGAACAAATATTGATAAAAGATATGTAGTGCAAGCAATTTGGCACTTTTTTCTATTGAATTGGCTTGTACATTAAGAAATTTTACTTTTTCTTTTACTATTGGTGAAAATTCATACCTTTTTTATTTATGATCTGTCACCAAATTTTATCTGTAATACAAATCTTTGTTCTAATTTTTATTTTTATTTTTTTTAAATGACAGGAAATTTACTGGAAATCCTTAAGTGTACAATATAAGTGTTCTAGTTATCCGTAATTTTAATCATCGGTAGCTGATTCAGGAGCAATATAGTACCTATGTCTATTTTTTTTTTTTTAATAAAACAAAATTAAAATCTATAAAAAAAAAAAGTAAATAAAAAGATGGATAAGGAAATAGAATATAATAAAGTACTTTCAAGTGACTGTTTGCATTGTAAAATAAAGAAAATCGAAAAAAATGAACTTTTTCAGGAGTAAGTAGACTTTCTTCGTATGTAATAGTCGAGTAATGTATGTATAACATGTATTTTTTGGAATATCCAGTTATATTACCATATGTTAATATGATGTAACAAACATCAAAAATTTTACTACACCCTTTTAATTGAAATTAATGAGCCACATATAAAGGGTGAAAAGTTACAATTATTAAACCGACCGCACATTCCAAAGTGCAATTATAAATATTTGTTGGATTTTTTTCTTCTTTATTTGGTATATGCGTCAACTATTTCTTGTATTGGATCCTTTTTCTGATTTATTAGTGTAAAACGTCAAATATGTTACCTTCGAGAAATTATGATAAATGATTATTTTTTTTTTCTAATTTTTTTACAACTAAAATCTCAATTTAAAATTGTCGTCGCATTATGTAATAGAGAATATTTGTTGTTAATTTGTGGCAGCTAATTAGAGTATTTTAATAATTTCTTACAAGCTAATAACTGTGATTTATTGAAGTTGATTTTAAAAAATGTAAAAACAAAACTTTTAATTTTTTGTTTTTAATTTTGGAAATTCTTGTGTACAAAAACTAATATACCTATGTATGTATATAATGTTATTAATTTTTTATTATTTTTTTAAGTTTCAAATAAAGAACAAAATGTAGTTGAATAATAATTGTTTTAAATATATTTTATCGGTGAATATATAGTTACATATATATGATATGATATGATATCCTATATCTATAGAGAATAGAGATACATACATACATATGTATGTACATAAGTCTTTATTTGATTTGCATCTACATTTTTGTGCACTGTTCACCAACTCCCCTCCCGGCCACCCATTGATATCCCTTGAAGCAATTGAAAATCTCATTTGAATACTTCACGTTCCACTTAAAATGTAGTCATGACATAAACCTTATTTTTTCAACTACCTTTAGAGACATCTACGCAATCAATGAAAATTAAATCTAAAAATTTAAAAAAATTTGTCTCTTAATTTTAAAAACAAAAGAAAAAATATGATTAATTGTCCAGGAAAGATAAATCGAGGAGTTCATACCTCAAATACTGGTAGACAATCTGATCAATCACAGAATATTATTGATGTTAGAAATTTCCAAAATTGTGCTGGTGATGGTAATCAAATGGATGAATCGTTAATGAATCATGACAAAATTACAAATGAAAGTCAGTTAACAAGCACTGAACCATTATCTGAAACAACCGAAACATCGGAACTATACAAAATGAAAGCATTGGCTCGAAAAGGTAGATCATCACCAGAAAAAATAGAATTTAAATTACATAAAAAACGTTTAAAACGAAAATATTTTGTTAAAAAGCCATTAATTAAAAGTCCAAGATGTTGCCATCGTTATCATTACCAATTTTCGAATTTAGCGAATAAACGGTCTCAAAATACAAATGAAAACCAAAATCCAAATGAAATTTCATGTATACAACGTTTGTTAAATTCTTTATCAAAAATGGCATCAAGAACACCAGAACAATCACCAACGAAATTTGGAATTGAAATAGAAAATGAAGCATATAAAAATCAAAAAATACGAACAGATCGAATGGATATTTACTATTTTGATCATGGTAATTCGGCTTATTTTCGGACAACAGATTGTCCTCCAGCAATTCTATCAGAACTTCTTGCACAACAAACAACACATTATGCTACTCGATTTTGGGCAGAAATTTTTGGAAGTATTCATATTGGTGTGACATTTTTCGTAACATTTTTTTTGCAAGCATATAGATTTCTACTACATAGCATCATACGACCGATACTTGTTGGTTTTCTTCAAATGACATCAGATTACTTTTTAAAACCTATGTTAACGGTAATATTTAATGGATTCCTTCAGCCACCATTGATTTTATTTTATAATTTATTTTCTTCTATTCGTGATATGTTAGAACCAATTGCTGGAACAATTCATAATTTTTTAAGACCGATAGCCAATGTTTTTAGATCTATAAGACTTGTAACTTTTGTGACAAGACAAAAAGACAGTAAAGAAAAAAATGCTAAAATTAAAGAGAATGTTTAAAAATAATTAACAAGCTGTTTAATGAAGAAGTACAATTCTTTTATTTAGAAAATAAACACCTAATTTAATAAATTAAATTCCATACCTCAAAAGTATAGAATGAATTCTCAGTTTACAAATTTATTTTTCAATTTTTTTTGAGATAAATCTATTCAATAGAAATGATTCCTTACTTTTAAGTAATCTACAACTTATATTATAACACGCCTTTGAATAACTGTTTTTGCACGATATTTTTTTCTCCTTATATTTATTGATTGACGTTTTTCAAAACTTTTACCTAAATAACCATTATTACGTCTGTATACTGGACGAGAATTAGTAACTTGTAAATGAAGTAATGTACCATTTGAAATATTATATTCATATATATAACAATTTCTATCAAGTGCAGTATTATTTAATCTTAAACGTTGCCTCTCTGTTGGTATATCTAATCTTTCTTTAATTAATTCCATAATTCTGGATACTCTGTCATCTACAGCAATATTAATAATTATTTGTTGACGTCCTGGCCCTCTAGATACAGAAATTTGCATAATGAATATGAGCCGCTTTTTTTTTGTTATTGATGATTGCAGAATGTAGTTGTTGTATTTACTTCTGTCGTTTTATGTTATTTCTGATTATTTGGAACAAACTATGAATTGTGATTTGAAGAAATTATTAATTAATTGAATTAAACTTAAAATTTGTATTTCTCTTGTATAGTATAGCAAGAAACAAATAATTTATTAAAAAGTATCTAGATGGACTAGATGACAGCTGCACCGCGCTTCTTTTGGTTAGCAACGTATTGACACTTGACATTTGACAATTTAAATAGTAAAAATCCAAAATGGAAGAAACGTCAAAAATTGAAGAAGACCAGTGTTGTCTTATCACTTTCGTTCCCATATTCAAGAAATCACATTTATGTGATTACGATTGCTATATAATTGATAAGTAATTAAATGTGTAGATTACTTTAGAATTATTTCACTACTACTCAATAGAATATTGAACTTTTATTGTGAAAAAATAATGGTAATCCATATTACACTTTGGCATCTATTATTCGCATATTCATTTATTTGATAAATACAAAATATTGTGGTGGATTGAATTTCTTTCTTTGAATCTTTTCTACATTATACTTTTAACTTACTTATTGTAATTTATGTATTATGTATGTATGTACATCCTTTTAGCATATATTTATATGATTATATCAAATATATTTATTAAAATAATAATTTTAAAATGTCGAAAACAAGGAAATGAAAAATAAAAATAATGGTTTTTACAAAAATATTCACTTCCGCAACTTCAATTTCGAAAAAGTGGAATTCAGAACATGGGTATTGATTTATTTTTGAAAAGGGTAATTTTTA
The DNA here is from genome assembly GCA_939192795.1 of Bombylius discolor. Lineage (NCBI taxonomy): Eukaryota > Metazoa > Arthropoda > Insecta > Diptera > Bombyliidae > Bombylius > Bombylius discolor. The sequence goes on along the minus strand of OW584241.1, from coordinate 26,449,426 downwards.
ACAAGCTGGTATCGCTGGTTAATTAAAATAATAAAAACAGTTTTCTATTAGAATTTCTCTATTTTGCCTTTTACTATTTTTACAGTTTGTACAGGTCGATCATTTTTATCACACTCTACCATTCCAATACGTTTTACAATTTGCATTCCAGAATAAATACGTCCAAATATAGTATGTTTACCATCAAGCCATTGTGTTGGTGCTAAAGTTATAAAAAATTGTGAACCATTCGTGTCTGGTCCAGAATTAGCCATTGATATTATACCAGCACCAGTATGTTTTAAATCTGGATGAATTTCATCCGCAAATGTTGGCCCATAAATTGATTGTCCACCACGTCCAGTACCAGTTGGATCTCCACCCTGAATCATAAAATCTCTTATAATTCTATGAAATATAGTATTATTATAATATCCACGTCTTGTTAATTCAGCAAAATTACGACATGTATTTGGAGCATGCTTCCAATACAATTCAATTGTTACTTCACCCATCGAAGTTTCAACTGTTACAAAACTCGGTTGCCAAGCCTTGTCCGGAATTGTATTATTAGTATTTGCAATCATTTTTCAAAATTATCTAGTACTCTAGTGCAGATAATTAATTTACTTCAAACAATTTATCACTATTTACATCCGAACCATATAGTAATTAATTCAAAAAATGAATGTCAATGTCGAATGACAAAAATTAAATAATGTGAATTTCAAACGTTTTGAGTTTTAACAAACAAAACAATGAAGTTGGCTACTACTTGTTACTTCAAATAGGTCTGTTCAATTATTAATGAAATATTGAAATATACTAATATACAAAAATACTTCACAGTTCTGTTTAATTATTCAGTTCAACAATTTTAGTTTTTAAAATGTTTTCTCTGTAATAATTTAAATCAGGGTTTATGATTTAAATAATTAAAATTAAAAACATGAAATACATGTAAATAAAACAATTATTTTGTTTGTTTTGTGCAAGTTTCTTGTGTTTTCATCGAACTAAGCAAATAACAACCCAAGTATGAAATATATATGTATGTACTTGAATTTTGCTGTCACAAAATAAAACAACAGTATTGTTTTTCTGTAACCAAAAAGTATCTAAAAGGAGCGCAGAATATTCTTAATTATTTTTTATTTTCAATTATAATTTTATTTATAACTACAAACCATGACTTGTCCACATTTTGATGCATACATCAAAGAATTTGGTTTAACTTCTTTTCAATGTGTTCATGGTTATTTTTCTGCTTGTATTTCACAAGAGGCACGTAGAAGAAAAGTAAGTACAGTGAAATCTTATTTAATTGCAAATTTAATATGTACTTGAATGAATTTAAAAAACAAACGAAAATTTTCCATATAGGCTTTATCTTGTTTATGTTATGTATGTGGAGGATCTGGTCCACAATTATATGCTTGCTTGCATTGTATATTTTTTGGTTGTAAAGGTTCACATATTTTAGAACATTTAAAAACGAATCGTCATGTGATAGCATTAGAATTATGCTATGGTATGATATATTGTAATTCATGTAAAGATTTTATTTATGATCAAGAATGTCAGGCAATTGCCGATGAAAATTTAAGAAATGAGGCTAAAAGTTTAAATAAAAGTTTATCATGGAGGCCATGGTCACCATCAAAGGCTGAAATTAATTTATTACGACAATATTCACGTCGCAGACATGTAACACCATTATCATCGATAGGTTTACGTGGTTTACTTAATTTAGGTGCAACATGTTTTATGAATTGTATTGTCCAGGTAATTACCGAAGGAATGTTCTCATTTCTTAGTCACATCATATATGTAATTTTATTTACCTAAATTTGCTTTTTGATTTAGGTATTAATTCATACACCTTTACTAAGAGATTATTTTCTATCTGAAAGACATGAATGCAGTGCAAAATCATCAATGAAATGCTTAGTTTGTGAAGTTTCAAGATTATTTCAAGTAATCATGGAGATTAATTTTGTTTTTATAAAAAAAAGTATTTTCACTTTATATTTATTTTATTTAAGGAATTTTATTCTGGAGCACGCGGTCCATTATCATTACATCGTTTATTGCATTTAATTTGGAATCATGCACGGCAATTAGCCGGCTATGAACAACAAGATGCACATGAATTTTTTATTGAAACCTTAGGTGTACTGCATAAACATTGTAAAAATTCACAAATTGAAATAATGTCAGCAGCTGCTGCAGCAGCAGCATCAGCAAATAATGGTAACGGTAATAATGATAAAGTTTCAATTGCAGCAACATCAGGAACATCATCAGAAATACAACAACAAAATTTGAACATTGAAACATCTTTAACACAATGTAATTGCATTATTGATCAAATATTTACTGGTGGTCTACAAAGTGATGTTGTTTGTCAATCATGTAATAATGTTTCAACAACAATTGATCCAATTTGGGATATATCATTAGATTTAGGTGAATCAACATTACAAGGTTTAAATGGTCCACCGAAAAGTTTAATTGATTGTTTAGAACGTTTTACAAGAGCGGAACATTTAGGATCATCAGCTAAAATAAAATGTTCAAATTGTGAAAGTTATGAAGAATCAACAAAACAATTATCAGTAAGAACATTACCGATTGTTGCTAGTTTTCATTTAAAACGTTTTGAACATTCTACTCTTGTAAGAAACTACTTTTTTTCTAAATTCAATTTTATGTATTTATTGGTGGTTTACATATTTTTAGATTAAGAAAAAGATTTCAACATTTATATCATTCCCTGCTGAATTAGATATGACACCATTTATGTCACCACAAAAATTTGATTCACAAGGTGATTACAGATATTGTTTATATGCTGTTGTTAATCATGCTGGATCATTAGATTCTGGTCATTATACAGCTTATGTACGACATCAAAAAGATTTATGGGTTAAATGTGATGATCATAATATAACAACAGCAACTTTAAGACAAGTTCTAGATAGTGAAGGGTTAGTTTTTTATAAATATAGATATTTTGTCTATGTACCTATTAAATTTTTTTAATTTTTCAGATATCTCTTGTTTTATCACAAAAAAGTTTTAGAATATGAGTAAAAAAAAAATTACTACAGTTATTTAAAAAATATTTTTGAACATTAAAAAAAATATTGTATTCATATTAAATACCTAATTCAAAATTAAAAAGTAGTTAAAATAAATCAAAATAGTAATTATAATCCATGGAGTAATCAGTATACACATCTAAATCTGTACTTAAGATAAATTATTTGAACTATTGTAAGCTGAACTATAAACATATGACAAATTGCAGAAAATATGCACTTCGAAAAAAAATTGTTAATTTTCTTAATAGACTGATTTCTTAAAAAAGAAAAAAACTAATTTACGTAAAAATAAATAATTTCTCTTATGTTGAAGTACATACATATATAATTTATTTACTCGACCCATAAAAAGTGAACTGGATAATTATTTTTAATATTATATAGGAGAAAGATTTGACTAAAAAAATTATAATGTAAGGTAGACAAAGACAGGGTTCTATGAATTTTTTTTTTTTTTTTTAAAAGCACACATTTTAGGGAATTTCATTCGTTTTTTTTTTAATTTTAAGTTGCCAAATTTCAGTCTTAAATGTTATAAATAAATTTTAAAAACATATTGAATAAAATATCAAAATTAAATAAATATCGTGTTAAAATTAAAAAAAAGGTTTTTCTTCTTTATTGCCATTCTTTTTCAACTTGCGACATTTGTTTGAGAATGACACCAAATATTATGAATATTTAATTCTATTCGATAGAGATTGCTTATTTCTTCACATGATAAGACGATAACAGCCTTTTTTTCGCACTGATTTTCTCTTTTCGACAATATAGATCAAGTTAATAATTTTTTAACATGTTTTTTGAGCCTATTCTCAAAAACATAAGTGAGCTGAGCTAAACTGATGTGAGCACATTTCACTTCCTCAAATCCAATAAAACATAGCTCATAATAAGGCTGACTGTAAAAATAATACGCATGGTAACCCTACAAATTATCCACAATTGGCTTTGATTAATTAAGGACTTATGCAGAAGCTGTGTTTTATTGGAACTGATGAAGTGAGATGTGCTTGACATCTTGAACAATTTTCATTGAAAAAACCCAACATTACAAAACAATTCAAGATGAAATATAAAATGCAAATTACAAAATTACGTCATAACCCCAAACTTCAGTTCCATTATACTACTTTCTCATAAAAAACAGCTGGTAAACTGAGGAAATGAGATATTTCGTAGCGACCTCTATTGTGAGGAAGTGAGAAATCTCAGAATTCTCGCTTCCTCAGTTCCAATAAAACACAGCTAGAATTTCAATTTCAATTTTTAACCAAACTCTGTTTTTCCCTGAAGTAAAACGAAAAAAAAAATTATGTAAAATTTTATAAATATCACAATGATCAAAACGAACGTTTTGCAATTATAAAAAACATTATCTTTAAAAATGATATATGATATTTTTTAACAATCTGCATTTACTTTATCATTTTGTTTGATGATTTCTAAAAGGCTTCTTTCGTTTTCCACCACAATTATTTGCAATACTACAACTATTATTTGATTTTATTTGTTTTAACATTTTTTTCTGTTTTTCAATTTCCTCTGATTGTATCATTATTTGTCCTTCTAAATCAGCAATTTTTTCTAAATCTTCTTTTCTTGATTCTCTTGATTCATAACGTTTTTGAATTTCATTAAAACTTAAAAAATAAATATTGAAAACAATGCAATACGTATTAAAGAAAATATAAAAAAAAGATAAAAATTATACTCTTACAGTTCATTTAATTGTTTATTCTTGTTTGTTAAAGTTATTAATTCTCCACTTGCTTTTGATAATTGTTGTTCCATTAAAACCTTATCATTGATGATTTGACTTTTGAAAGTATTCACATCTCTATTACAAATTTGGATAACTTCACTAATTATTAAATTTCAGAAGAAAATGAAAAATCATTTATCATGTAAATTAAAATTAAGTGCAGTAGATTAAAAACTAAACTTTAAATTTCGATAGTAAATACTTAAATAATTAAATGAGGATCTAAGCGTTCCATATTAAAATTTGTCTTATCTTATAAATGTTTTCCTTTTGAATTATGCAATTAAAAATTTTGTGCTTTTCCAAAATTCACCCTACATACATATATATGTATATCTAAGAAAAGTTTTGATATGGAATGCTTTAATTTCATATATTATACTCATACACTAATTTTGACTCCCAAATTGAAACCATTTGTTTTTTTTCTTCTTCATGTTGTTCACAAAGAAGTAGATTTTTTCTTTTAAATTCACTACAAATTTAATTTAAAAAAAAAAAAAATAAAACGAATAAATATTAAATTAATTAATTTACTCTTTTAATTTTTCAGTTTCATTTTTCATTTTTGTTTGTGTTAATTCAATTTCTGATTGTAAATTTTGTATTTCCTTTTCTTTGTATTCATTCTCTTCCAATATTTTGAATTGTTCATTTTTAATTTTTTTAATTTCTTCTTTATAATTATCTTCAATAGCTTCTAATTGTTTTTCAAATTTTTCATTTTCTTCTGTGTTCTCATTCTCAGTTAAAAAATTTGAAATAATTTGATCATTTTCTTCTTTATCATATGAATTATGATTTTCGAAATTATCATTTTTAGAATCACTTTCATGTACAATTTCTCTAAGCGTTTGAGATAAATTATCAACATGTTCGTTAAAATCTCCTCTATTCAAATGATCATCTGTTATTATTTTTGCTTTAAATTCAAGAAATTCTTTTTGAAGTTTCTGATGTTCAATACCAAGTTGCATGTAAAGATCTTCATAACTTTCTGAATTTTTTATTGAATTGTCTTCAACGTTAGAAATTTCCTCCGTTGTTGATAAGGAAGATGATAATGATTTAGATTCATCGTTATAATTATTCTCTTGATTTTCTATAATTTTGGTAGCACTTTTACTTTTTTTTGCTCCCATAATTATAACGGTTTTTTATGTTTTACAATAACGATGATTAATGATAATTTTCAAATTTCTACTACAAAATTTTGTTTTATATTTAATTCAATGTGATTTGTCATGTGCAGGTTAGATAAAGAATTTCTAAAAAAAAATATGAATCTAGGAATTTCAAATCATTAAAAGGATTTTTTTTTTCAGAGGTTCCTGAAAGATTTTATAATAGCTAGTGGATAGGTAACTTTGATTCAATGAAAATCAAAGTGATCTACGATAATAAATAAAACGCTATTATAAAATAGTTTGAAAAAATAACTTTATTATACATTTCATAGATTTTCTATTTTAACTCTTACATTTCTACAAATATTTAATACTCGTCCTTTTCGAATGGATGATGTGGATGTCCATAGACCCTTGAAAGTTAATTTAAGAAATAAAAATTAGCAACAAATTTATAAAACAGCAAAAACAGAATAACTGCATGTTTAAGAACAATTAAGAGATACTAAATAAAGATAATTAAATTCATTTAAGAAATGAAAAACAATTGGTTAGCGATGAGAAATTGAAAAGCTTGTATTTTAAGTAATGAAAAAATTTTGATCTTATGTTTGCAATTACAAGTTTTCTAAAAAAAAACAAATTTTAAAGTTTTATTTTTCAGTTTAACATGGAAATAAATTATTTTTGCCAATTTATTTAAAGCCAATTGAAAATGTAAATTGCAAATAAAACGTTATATTAATTAATATGAAATAAACAACAACAAAAAACTGTTATAACTGTTAAAATTCAGTAAGTTATTGAATCTTATGTAGATTTCTAATTTAATTAGTTTCGAGCAAAAAATTATATTTCGAGAAAAAAAAAATACTGAGCAAACTTGAACACAAACAACATAAAATTTTACCCCAGACAATAACACAATTTTTGCAAAAAAATATTAAAATTCATCATGGAAAGGATAATGTGGATGTGAACCAGCATCTCTGTAGAAAAATTTATTTTTTATATTATAAAAATTTATTTAAAAATGTTTAATCATAAGAAAAAGAAAAAAAAAAATACTTACTGTAATAATGGAACAAATCGTCCATTACAATCGAAACTATCGATTAATTTATTATCTTCATCGGTCAAGCTAAAATCTAATACATCAAAATTTGATGCAATACGTGCTTTATTAACTGATTTTGGAATACATATATTTCCACGTTGAATTTGATAACGAATTAAAATTTGAGCCGGAGTTTTATTATATTTTTTCGCAATATCAACAATCTAAAACAAAAAATAAAAATAAAACTTATGAAAATATTTAATTTGATTATAATTATATTATTTTAACCTTTGGATCTTCCAACAAAACTGGATCACCAGGTTTTGCCCATGGACGATTTGGTGAACCTAATGGACTGTATGCTGTAATTGAAATATTCTTTGATTTACAATATTCCATTAATTTTTTTTGATTTAAATATGGATGGCATTCAATTTGATTTGTTGCCGGTGGAATACGACAAATATTTAAAATTCTTTCAATTTGTCGTTTATTAAAATTAGATACACCAATTGATTTACATAGACCAGCATCAACAAGTTTTTCCATTTCTTTCCATGTATCAATATAATCAACATCAGAGTATAAAGTATTTCCAGCATCATCTTTTGGAAATAAATCACCTTCTTCTTTATAACCCATTGGCCAATGAATTAAATACATATCAATATAATCAAGACCAAGATTTTTTAATGTTGTTTCACATGCTGGTCTTACTAAATCTGGTCTATGAAATGTATTCCATAATTTACTCGTAATGAAAAGATCTTCCCTGAAATTAAAAAATAAATAAATAATAAAGGAATTAAAAATTTTATGTATACACGTCTAGATATTTTAAAAAATCCTGTATTTACCTTTTAATTTTTCCTTCTTTAATCTTAGTAGCAATTCCTTCACCAACCTCATGCTCATTTCCATAAACGTGAGCACAATCAATATGCCTATAACCAATATCGATTGCATCTTTTACAGCTCGAGCAACTTCTCCTTGTGGTGACTATAGGGTGGCAAAAAAAAAATCGAAATTTTTATAAAATAGTTTTTTTTTCTCTCCTTTTTTAATTTCATTTATTTTTTTAAATTTACTAATCAATTTTTATTTTATATTTCAGATTTTACATCATAAATGGTGAGTCATAGTATTTAAGTTTTATTAATGTTTTAAAATGTGCTAAGCACTACAGAAACTTACAATTTTATTACTTAAGATTTCAATCATTTCCTATCATAACTTTTGATAAGATAAATGCAAGTTAAGATAATGATAAAATGAAAAAATAACGTAAATGTAGAAAAGACATTTTATTTTTTAAATTTTTTAAATTGTATATATTATTAATCTTTAGTAAAAATTTAATTATTGTAATTGTTCACTTAGACTGAATTTTCGAGTTTTTAATCTTCGGTTAAATTTTAATTCTAAGCATGTAAGTCATGCTTACTTTCCTTTCTTAGTTGCTGTTAGAGGGTGTAGTTATTAAGGAATTTTATCAAGAGTCTGTAATGACCCGATACAATCTCATTAAATTTTTTTTTTTTGTTATGTGCCAACTGTTATGATTTTCTTTAAAAAATAATATTATTATTGAAAAAATTGCTTCGTAACAAGTGTATGAAATTTCATTTCATAGTGTTACACACTTTTCAATGTTGAAATTCAAATTTGTTAATTTCTTCTCAATTTAATTAACTAGTGATATATTCATCACTTATTGTTTATTAAGAACATCTAATTTTATTTGCATAAGATTGATAAGAGCTAGAAAAAAAAACGGAAGATTTTTAAAAAAAAAAAGGAGAAGTGAGATAGTTAGAATATGTTTTATTATATTATTACTTATTCGAATCGGATTTTATTATAAGTATTGAAATTATTATCAATATTATAAAAATTTGTTCAGTAAGATCTTATTTTGATAATTAAATTTAAATTAAGTGGGTATATTCTAAATCCATTTTCTTAACAAAGTAAATCATTAAATTTTCTTAACAAAGTAAATTATTAATTTTGTTTGGTTATTTCTTTGAAAAAATTGTTTCTATAGTTACTATAATGCAATGTAATTAAGTAGGTACAAGTTCATTCTTCAATTTTTTAATGTCGTTAAAATCGTCATTTTCAATCATCCAGGATTTTAAAAGTATACATAAATATATGTACATATGTAATACATATAAATTTATTTATTATACTATATAATTATCTGTTTATTTAATTGCAAACTGATTACGTGTGTATAGTTTTTTATTCGATAACATTTGCTTTGATCTGTGCTAATTTAACTTATTTTTATCTGTAAATTCATATTTATTCAACGAGAAAATTTTTAATTGACAACTGATTAAAATGCATAAACCATGAACTCCTTTTGAATTAATAATAAATAATAAAAAATTTATTCTAGAAATGTGTAAATGTTTAATATATGTACATAGGTATATATGTAAGTAAATGAGAAAAAAAAAAGAATGCAACAAATGATTTTATGACAGGTTATTTAGATTATGTAAATGCAATATCTACCTTAATGTATCTATTACTAATTGTATGAATAAATTTTAATTTATTTAATAAAGTATTCTTAAAGTTTTGTAAAAAAAAATCTAAAATTTATAAAGAAAATTATAATTTTTATTATTTTACTCACCCCCCATGTTCCAAGACCAAGAATTGGCATATCACGGCCATTATTCAATTTTACATTTGGTACTTTGCTCATTTTCTTGGAATTTTACTTTAAAAACAATAAAAAAAAATTCAATATTAAATGAGATTTGTAAAAACCGGTAAAAACTATAACACAATTAAAACAAACCAGATGGAATGAGGAAAATGAACTTGAACTGAATCTGAAATAGAACTGATTAATCACAACTACACCAGTCGAAATCCAAAGATTTACTGATTGCTTTGCTATTTTAAAATTTTAATTTTTAGTGATTTTTTGATATCAAAATTCAACATAATCAACAACTGAACAAGTAGAGTTGGCACTTGGCATGACTTTGACTTCGATGATAGATGAAACGTCATTTTATTTATAACGTCACTTTTTTTTTCTCTATTGGATCTATTCTAGAATATTCAAAAAGTGCTAAGATAACGAATAAAAAACTGTGAATGAAAATTTAAATTTCAGCTAATTATTTAATTTAGTAATAATTATCACTTATTCTGAAAATGTATATTTTTTATTTTTAATTTTTTTACATCCTTCTCTTCTTAAATTTTTTATATTTTATCTTAAATTCTAAAACACAAAAAATATCTTAATTTACCACTTACAATTTTTGTTACATTATTTTACTTAAGAAAAATATTATGCATGTACTTAAAAATTAGTAAATTTAAATATGTAATTAAAAAATGTTTTATTTACTATGTATGTATTTTAGAAAAAAGAAGTAACAATTCCCCTTTTTTACAAAAATAAAAGAACTAAATTTGCCTAGAGTTCAAAAGAAAAAAAAGAAGACTAATTTATTTCCAAAAAAAAATTATAGTACTCTTATAAAATAATTTTAAACTTTCTCTTATACAAATACATCTTGTTTTATTTTTTTTTTATTCGTTTGGGCATATTTTAAAATTTTATTTTTGGGCTTAATTGATATACATATTAATTTTTAGAATTTTAAATTAAATCCTGGCGCCATTGCAACTTGTCTTTGTTCAATATTTGCATTTAATACAAAACCAGTTTTACTGTTATTAGTTTTTGATAATGATCCCGTTCCTGTTATTTGATTATCATCACGTCCTAACTGTTTAAATTGTGATCCACCAGAAGGTGGTTTAGGTGATGATGCTAATGCTCTACGTATACCTAATTCACTTTTTGCTGGCCATGTTGGAAACATTGATGGATCAATTGGCAGTGGTAATTCTTTAAAATAAGGACATTTTAATGCTTGTTCAGCAGTTAATCTTTGTTTTGGATCATAAGTTAATAAACCTTGTAATAAATTTACACCTAATTCAGTTGTTTTATTTAGAAAACGTTTACGTAAATTTGATACTGGATATTCAGTAAAATGTGAATTTTGACTTAATAAATTTTGTACAGCCGGTAATTCTTTATATCCAGGCCATATTTTTTCATTTGGTGTACCTAATTCCTGCGAATAAAAAAAGAGAAAAATATTTACAAACAAACGAAAATTTTTGTATAACTTAACAATTAAATTACCTTAAATATTCTATTTAATTGATCAATTTCTGATTTTCCTGGGAATAATGGACCCATTTGTAGAAATTCGGCAAATATACAACCAACTGACCACATATCGATTGGTGTTGAATATTCTTTTGAACATAATAGTAATTCTGGTGCACGATACCATAATGTAACAACTAATGATGTATATTGTTTTAATGGACTACCATATTCTCTTGCTAAACCAAAATCACCAACTTTAAGAATACCCTTATGAGAAAGTAATAAATTTGATGTTTTTAAATCACGATGTAATATCCAATTGTCATGTAAATGTGCAACTGCTCTTAAAAGTTGTTGTGTTAAACATTTAACTTCAGCTGGAAAAAATGATTGTTCTTTATGTTTCATTGTTTCCATTAGACTTTTTAAATCATGTTCAACATAATCCATAACAATAAAAATTTTATCCATATTACTGCCAACAACAATTTCACGAACTGTTACAATATTAGGATGTTGACCTTTTAAAAGAGTATTAATTTCACGAAGTGATGTTATTGGAAAACCTTCTTTTTCTTTTTCCATTTTTAATCTTTTCAAAGCGACTATTTCATTAGTTCGTTTATCTTTTGCTCTATAAACAACACCATAAGTACCTTCTTCTATTCGATTCAGACATTGAAACTCTTCTACTGATCGACAACCTTGAATTGCTGGATAATAATTTGGAAGCTTTTTGCCATTTTCATCAACTGGTGAATCATCATCATCTCTTGATGTTGGTGATTTTTGTCCTTTCTCATTGTTTTTCCCACTTTTATCTTTTGATTTGTCAAGATTCTTCATTTCGATATCATCATCTATATCTTCATCATCATCGTCATCCTCATCATTTTGTTTTCTTTTATTGTGCGCTGAAATTGATCTGGAACGTGATCTAGATCTTGAACGTGATCTCGATCGAAATCTTGATCTCGATCGAGAACGTGATTTTGATTCAGATCTTGATCGTGATTTTGTTAATGATCTATCGCGAGATTGCGAACGAGATACTGAACGCGGGGATTTACTTAAAAAACGAGAATTAGCAGATTTACTACATTCGGAATGTTGTGACACTATTGATTGTGATCTAGAACGTGATTTTGATAGCCGACGACGTTCAGATTTTGATAAATTACCAATAGAAAGTGGACTACTTGGTGGGGGATCATCATCTTCATCATTATTAGGTGATTTACGACGACGACGTTTATCAATGTCATCACCTTCAGATTTATCAGATGTATGGGAATTACTGTCTGATTCTGATTCAGTTTCAGATTCATCGTCATCCGTTGATTCGTCTGAGTTATCAGACAATTCCAAAATTTCCTTTTCTTCAAATTCACCTTCTTCTTGAGGTGATTTTCTATGGCGCTTTCTTGACTCATGATCATTTGCTTCACGATGTCGTTTTAACTTCATTTTCCCACTTGGTGGTGACGAAGTTATTTCAATTTCATTTCTTTCACGTTTTTTCTCTCTACGTGCTTCTAGTTCTTCCCTGGCTACTTCTTTTCGTCGTGACATTTCTCGTTCAGCTTCTAGTAGTTTAGCTTTTCGTGCTGCTAGTTCTAGGTCCTCAGAAGTATTTGAAATTTTTTTCTTATCTCTTTCTTTTTCTTTTCGTTTTAAATTTAATGAATAATCACTAAAGTGTTCTGGGCTATCAATAACTTCTATAATTTGATCTTTTCGCTCTCGATGTTCACGTTCTTTTTTATATTGATTTCTGTCACGTTCAATCATCTCAGATCTTTCTGTTCGTTCCAAGTTTGATGTACGACTTATATTTTCGTAATGTCCATCACTTTGTTCATCATATCGATCAATTTCTTTTTGATATTTATGTCTTTTACTTAATAGCCGAGTTCTAAGATCTTCTAATGCTCTTTCAGCATCAACTTTGCTTTCATATTGATGTTCAATTGCTTTTCTTCGATCTTTTTCTCTAATGTCACGCTGCTCCATGTGCTTATCTCTTCCACGTTTATGCCTACTGTGATATTCTTGTTGTTGTTGTTGTTGATCATTCCGCTCATAATAATCCCGTCGTTGATTACGGCGATCATTGTCTCGAATGAAATGACGGTGTCTTCTTTCGTCCATTCCACTACTACCACCTCCTCCTCCTCCTCCTCCACCGCTTCGATCGTTTTGTCTTTCTCGTATCATATAATCTCGAAATCGTTCACGATCTCTTTCACGGTCTTTATGTCTATGCTCTCTAGAATGTTTCTTTTCTTTGCCAGATTTTCTTCGTCCTGATGAGACACGCGTTTGATGCTGTGGTGGTTTTATATCCAATGAATCTGCTGTTTCTATTTGATTTTCTTCACTGAAATGATAAGAAAAGAACAAGAAAACAAAGATGCGAAAACTATTTAAAAACCAAAACCAAAAAATAGTTGTAGTTGACTAATTAGATAGCAACAGTCCAATCGGCTAATCAATGTGCGATGACATCCTGTGACGATTTGATTTATTCTTCACAAATCTGATACTAAATTTTATTGGTTGAGAATCATACAATCGCGTTATTTGTCTGCAACTCTTACTCACTCTGCTGTTTGTTTTATTATTATGATGTCTTTTATAAAATTTTATTTGCCTTTTTGTTTTTGTAAATATTCACACGTTAAGAGATAATTAATTTAGTTATAAATTTTCTTACTTTTTTATGTTCATTTACTCGTTTTGTTGAAAAGCTACTTATCTAATAGAGAAAAAAATATTTAATACATAAATATAGTTTCAATAAAATAAAAAAAACTGAAATTATTAGCGTCTTTTTTAGGGAATTTCTATATTGATATGAATCCTTTAAGGTTTCTATTTACACGAGAAATAATTTTTAAAATATTATAGCTTTAAGGAACATTAATATTTTGAGAACAATTTTGCATATTTTTAACAAAAATTTTTTGCATATTCATCAAATATCTGAAAATTTACTAAATCTCCTCAAAAAGTTTATTTTGTTTTCAATTTTTCATAGCGTCTTGTTTTATGAAAAAATTTTTACTTCTAAACTTAATGAGTAGACTTTTTTCTTTAAGTGAAATTGTTTTTATTATACTTACATTTTTTTTCTTCTTTTACATTCAAATACAACGCATTCTTCATTTTAAAAAAGCAATTGTAGCGATTATTCTCATCTAGAAGATTATACATATATGTGATAATTATAAATTTTGAATTTAACATGTACACATGTTTTTTTTATTTTGAAAAGACAACTGCTACTTAAACAGTTTACCCTTATAATTATTTTTTTTAATTATAACATAAACACCATTTAACAATGTGGGCGCAGACTAAATTTTTATATAAAAAGACCATCGCAGCATTTCTGAAAGTAATAAAATCATTTAATATTCTCAGAAGAAGTTTTATTTAAAAAATTTAAACTTTCAGATATCTAATGAAATTTAATGAATATGTATTTCATTTTTATTTTTTATTCATTTTGAATTTTAATGAAATTTTATAAAATCAAAAAAGATTCAATATTTTAACCTGAACAAAAAGAAAATAATAATCATAAATTATTAAAATTAATTGAAATATCTATAGTTTTGGAATGTGCATCATATTCCTTTCAACATCTCCAAGATTGATTGTGAGTAATATGAACATACTAAAGATTCAAAAACAAATTTAGTAATGAAAAAATATTTAAAAGGAAATCTATTAGAAAATACATAATCACTTACCATAAATTCCCAAGAGAATTTTTAATTTATATAAAGAATTACATTTTTAAATTTTTTATTTATTCTTCTGATTGATGTAGCTTTCGAGTAAATGAACATAAATCTTTTCATCCAAGTAAGAAAATTACTATGGCTCAATTCTTCTGTTTTACGTTGCGACGCATTTGAATTTACGACAAATGAAATCTCATTTTTTTTTCTTTTCTTCATTCTTTAAAACACAATAACGGATGTTTTATTTTATAAAATTGAATTAATTAAAAAGAAAAAAATATATACATTTTTTTAAAATAACAATTCAAAAGATTTCAAAAAAATTATTTTAAAAAATTTACCAAAAAAATGAAAATGAGCAGAATCCTCCTTCATCGGGATGAAACTACTCTTACAAATCTAAATCTATACTTAACTATTTATTTTTCTTTCTTTTTTTTTTTAATTATCACATTATTGACTACTTTTTTTTCTAACTTTATTATTTTATAAAATAATAATTATTATTTATTTTTTAATGATTCGTGTGGCCATCTCGCGCATCGGTCATTTTGGACATGTACACACACTTTACTGGCCTATTTGCAATGAAAAAATTCAAATGAATAAAATAATTCACATTAAGAGTACTTAATAACTAAAACTGATAATAAAAAATTTAAATACACTTCTTTTGTTAAAAATGAAATAAAAAACAATTTAATAGTAAAAAGGTTAAAAATTGGATAAAAAAATTCATGAAAATGTGGTTTTATTTTTTTGACTAGATATAAAAATATAGTACATATGTAGATCGGAAAGATACATACATATAATGTACAATAATTTCAATTAATTCTATCACAATGCACTTTGAACTTTTAATATTTTTCGAAAAGGCCTTGTGATTACATATAAGATTAACCAAATTTTCATGGAATCTTTTGTTTTTTTGAAAAAATAATACAAACCTATAATAATCATCTCCAGTTGGACTTCGAAGTTGACCATCTTCACTACCAGAATTATCGAAATGACTCATAATAAAAATGACTTCACAATCTTTTTTCTCAGTTGTAATATGACAAATTCTCCTCAATATTTTTCACTTTTAAAGAAATAAAAATATGATATTTTTAATTATGTTCTATTTTAATGGAATTTCTAATGATAATTTAAATATTTTATAAAATTACACCACATTAAAATATTGAAAAGAAAATAAAACGCGTGATACACAAGAAAAAACGTCTCTAATCGTATGTAAAAAAGCAAAATGGACGTTGATATTCGATTCGAACTTCGAATTTTTTTCGAAATAAATGTTCAATCGAATGAAGTTGGACTCATATAACTTTATAGACGGAGTTTTTCTTTTGAATTTTTGTATGGAAAGCTATGGAAAGAAATATAAAAGGTTTTGTATATTGGAAATAAATCATATGTGGAATTTTTATTCGAAAATTTGTAAACAAAGTTTAGGTAATCTGATGGATGATTTCTGAATGGAATCTGAATTTCGCTATTTAGTAGGTGTTATCTGCAAGGATTTAACTAGAAACTAAAAGGATGTTAGAAAATGTCTCGAAATAGAAATTATAATCAAGAGCTGAATAATCCTTGTTTCAAGGTAATTTGCTTTCATATTTCTATTTGAAATTTCACTTGAACTTTTTGTAAATTGTAGGAACAAGAAATGTCTTACAAATGTTTGCATAAAAATAATTTTGATCATGAAAAATGTGAACTTTATTTTGCGAATTACAATAATTGTAAAGAATTTTGGGTAAGAAGAGAAGTTTTTTATTTTTTTTATTAAATTTAAATGAGTATTCACAGAATAAAATTAAGGCACAAAGGAGAGCAAAAGGTATTCAACCCAATTTACCCGATTTACAAGAAAGAGAGCAAATAAAAGCAGAATTTATGAAAACTAAGCCAAGTTGAAAAGAAATTAAGCAAAATATCATGTAATTAGAACAAGACGAAAATGCAACGTCTATATTTTTAAATAAATCTTATAAATTGTTTTATACTTTACGTTTCCTTTAAAATATGTAAATATTTCCATTTTATCTAAAAGCTGGTTGATCTTATCTACGGAATTCGAGATTTTAATAAAACAGCTAATTTAAATAGAAATAAATAACATCTTTATTTCACAAAATAAATTATCTTTTTAATGAATATCTTTAGCAGCGTAAATTTTCAATTTTGGTAAAGCATCTTCGAGTAATGCACATGTTAATTCAAATTCTTTCGAAATTTTTGGATCATCAACAACTAATACTTTAAGTGTATCAATTCTATAAAGTGCATTCAATCCTCGATATGAAATATTTGTACCAGTTAAATCTAATACTTCTAAAATTGGATTTTGTGAACCAGATAATCGATCTAAACACCAATCATCAAATGTTTTCACATTAATTAATGACCAAAATTTTAAATATTGTAAACTACGAATATTCTCTAATCCTTCATAATATAATGTCATGTCATCACATCGAATTGCTTCTAATTTCCATGATGGATGATACTTTGCTGGCAAATCATATTCATCATTTTCATTAGCTTGTATCCATTCAGATTGATTAAGAAATCTAACAGCACCACCACGATGTACAATGAAATGAGCAGCGGCTAAATCGCTACCTAAAATTTCATGTCTCTCTGGTATATACTGTTGCATCTGGCTTTCAATATATTCGTTACGATTTTTCCACCATCGTTTAACTGCACTTGGACTCAAATCGATTGGTTGTTGCATTAGCGAAATAAAATCTGAACTTTGTGCTTCATCACCAAATGCCTTAAGTTTACTTTGCCAATTATTATTTGAATTTTCTCGTCTCCACTGGAGTCTTTTTTTCGATTCTTCAATTTCTTTTTGAATTCTTTCAAGTGTTTCATCACGTTTCGATGAAAAATTACGGGTAATGAATACTGCTACTGGAGGAATTAACTGTCCTTGTTGATATAGAATATTTTTTGAATTCAAAAAGCGATATAACATTTTGTTCTGGTTTTTTGTTTCTTTTATTTAACCGAATTTCTCTTATAAACCTCTTTTTAAAATTTAAAAAAATTTTCTAAACATAACCTGAGCAATCATCTGTTTTTGTTGGAATTGGAAGTATTTGATATATATACAAAACATATTTCAAGGGCCCTATTCAGGTCATTTTCTACAATAAGTTAACGAATTTTTTTGCTAAAAAAGTTAGCAGATTGAGATGGTAGTAGATTCTTATAAAATTGGTATTCTGGTCACGTCTTTTTCGAAGCTGTCAACAGAAATTCAAAAGCTGTCACTTTAAAGAAATTTTTGCCTTTCTACACTAGGTATAGTTAAACCAGGGGCCTTATGGGCCTCACCATGAGATTTGATTTCGTTCGTAACACAGGCGTTTCTATGTTATACCTACCATCACTTACGTAGTCGTTAAAATTAACGAGCGTACACTTTACTATAAGAGGCGATAACGAAAAACAAAGGCAATTTTCATAATTTTATGTCTACTCATTTGACAGCGTTGTTTTGTTTATATGGTAGTTTGGCTTGGTGTATTATTTAAGTGATTTTTCATAGTTATTATATAATGGAAAATTTAAAAAAAATGTAAGTAAAATTTTATTCAAATGTTTGCACATACATGTGTCTATAATAATTTTTTTGTTACTGTCTTGCAAAAAATTATTGATGTTTTTTCTTTTTATATGAATTTTAAAAGTATAAATTAAAATAAACAAAACAATTGAAATTTGAAGCAAAAATGGATCTGCGAAATTGAAACCACTTCTCATAGTAGCGTTTTCGTTCGTAATTTCACTATCGTAAATTAACGAACAAAATCGATTCTCATGGTAAGGCCCCAATCTTTTTGTGATCAATTTTAGAATATTGGTATAATTTTTCCCAGCTGGGTATAATACACTTACACTCTAGTTAAACGTGGTCGTGTCAACTTTAGATTTAATTTGAACCATTGTAAAAATATGTTGGTAAATCTGTTTACGGAAGTTGTTATAACCCCCAATGTTTATACACTATTTGTTGTTTACATTTTGTAATTGTATTTGTATATAAATTTGTAATTGAAAATGGAAAATAATGAAAATCAAGGTAAGAATTTCATATTTATTCTATTTAATTTGCATATTTGTGTAATTAACATTCAAATTAATCATTCATTTTATTCAATTCACCATTTATGTATGTATATGTACTAGAACTTAAAATTTTTGGGACCAGATTTCAGAATACCAATTTTGTCTTACCAGGTTTTTTTACGAGCTGTCGAAATTTTGTATGAAAATTAGCAGAATGTCAAATTAGCAGAAACAGCTGACTGCTTTGAACTTTTGAAGTAGCTATTCGATAATTTTTTGAAACAAATAAAACATTAAAAGGAATTAAGAAAGACTTAAAAAAATTGTAAAAAATGAGTTCGTCAATTTCACTTGAAATAAAATTGAAAAAAGCTAATAAAATCTATTATGAGGGAGTAAGTAAAAAATTTTGTTTAAAAATACTTTGATAAGAATCTTCCCTTTTTAAAAGGAAACAATTGCTGGTGTTGTGCAAATAAATTGTCCAACTGATTCAAAACATGAAGGTATTACATTAATTCTTGATGGTGTTGTTAATTTACAATTATCTGCAAAAAATGTTGGAATTTTTGAAGCATTTTATAATTCTGTTAAACCAATACAATTATTAAACTCAACACTTGAATTAAGTGGACCAGGTAAATTGCCACCAGGTATATCAGAATTTCATTTTGAATTTCCATTAGTTTGTCAAAAAGAACCAAAAATTTTATACGAAACTTATCATGGTGTTTTCGTAAATGTTAACTATCAATTAAAATGTGATTTAAAACGAAGTTTTCTAGCAAAAAGTTTACAAAAAATTCAACAATTTTGTATTCAATATAAACCAACAACAGAAACAAAACAATCAAATGAAGCTAATTTCAGTATTAGTCCAGAAACATTACAAAAAAGTGCAAAAGAAAGAATATCAATACCAAGATTTTTAATAACTGGTACATTAAATCAAACTGAATGTTGTATTACAAAACCATTTACAGGTCATGTAAGTATTTTTTTTGAATTGATTTTTTCTTTCTAAATAAATATTGAAGAAAAAAAAATACATATTGGTTGTTACAGTTAACAGTTCAACATACTGAAGTTGCTATAAAATCAATTGAAATTCAATTAGTTCGTGTTGAAACATGTGGTTGTGCTGAAGGTTATTCAAAAGATGCAACAGAAATTCAAAATATTCAAATTGCTGATGGTAATGTTTGTACCAAATTACAAATTCCAATTTTTATGATATTTCCACGTTTATTTACATGTCCAACATTGATAACAAAGAATTTTAAAATTGGTATATCTTAATTGAATTTTTCTAATTTGCTATACATATATGAATTTTCTTTTTATTATTTTTTCTAATTTCAGAATTCGAAATCAATTTAGTAATAATTTTTAAAGATGATTATTTAGTGACAGAAAATTTCCAAATTGTTTTGAAAAGATGCAAAAAAGTATAAAAAGTTTATTCAAAAGTTAACTGATATAGAGTAAGTTTGATTTTTAATTATGTAAAAGGTAAAATTGTTTACAAAAACTCAAATATGATATGATATGTATGTATTTACTTTATTGTATGTACCTATAAAAATTTGTATTAAAGTAATTAAATAATATTGAAATGTATTTAAAATGAATTTAATTAAAATTTTACTCCTTTTACTCAAACCTACTTTATTTGTATGTCTCTACTTATTTAATTTTCTAATAGTTACCTATTTACATCTGAATTTTATGAAATCACATATATTGAATTTGAGGACCTTTGTGGAATTTATTCTTTGAATGTTTGTTAAAAATGTTTTTATTTAATTTTTCACAAATAAAATTGAGAATTTCGAAAAATAAATTTTTTTTTTTTGAAATTTTTATACTTTTTCTTCTAAATTTAATAACTAACTCAAAAAAAAAAAAAAGTTATTCAATGATATTAGCTAAATTTCTAATTAAATAAGATTTTACATAGTACTGATAGTACGTAGTACCAAAAAATATATAGTCTATGTATTAGTACGTAGTACGTACATTAAATGTAATAATTGTTGTTTTGAAATTTTAAGTACTTTAAAATGTAATTAAAATGTTGGATAACAACGAATGATGATGGTGATTAACAACATTGGATGATAATATGTATATAAGAAGGAAAAAAAAAAAAAAAAAAAAAATAATTGTAAGGAAGGACATACATATAAGTAAATTGAAATCTTTACACATCAAATGAATATGTTTTTCATATTATTATGAATATGTAAGTGTGAGTATAAAATTTATTTTAATATAACATGTAATTTATCATGATTTTATTCTAAAACATTCGTTCTTCATTAGTGTTTTAACTTTTATAAAATTAAAGAAAATCTTTTGATTTTATTTACTCATATTTTTATGTAACTACATTCATATATACGTATATAAATATGTATATTTCATGAATTACTTCAAATTACATACATACATACATATATGCATTTTATCATATTTTTGTGTTGTTCCTTTTTACTTATCTTTTTAGTCATCTAACAAAATGACATTAACAATCATAAAAGTTTTGTGAAAGAGAAGTTTTAATATTAAGTTTACATACTAAAATCTTTTTTTTTTCATAAAAATGTCGTTTTGTCATAGCTTGTATATTAGTGTGTATGTATATACTTTGTTATAATGTACTATTATGTTTTGCTATATCTCTATGTTTTTTTTTCTCTAAGAATATGAGATTTTTTAAATGTCTTAAAACTACAAAGTTACCTAATAAGATTTTAAATAGTAAGTATTGTTGTAATATGAGATGATGATGAAAATTCTAGCATGAATTTGATAAGAAATTTTTAAATGATGTTTTCTTGTAGGTAGGTATATATAAATTTTTCTTTAAATTTTCTTCAATTTTTATTTTTTTAAATAAATCAACTGTATGACGTGAAAAATATTACGTAATAAAATTGTAATGGAAATTTTCATGTTTTTATAATTATCCTTTTTGAAAATCAAAATAAGACTTTTTTTTAAAAAAAATATTTTAAAAATATTTTGCTACAAAAAGGATGTTAATCAATTAAAAAAAGATTTGAATAGACAGTTTTCCAAAGTTTCATGAGCTATTTAATATTTGTACGATTGGAAAAAAATTTTAGAAAACGAAATTTTTTCTTCTTCTCATATTTGCTTGTTTAACGGTATTACATTCACTTCGTGATTCATTTAATTTTTTTTTTTAAATTCACATTTAAATTTTTATTTTAGAAGTATGTACTTTTAAAGTGGCAAATGTTGCAAATAAAATACAGTTGTTATATAGAGATAAATATGTATAGGTATACGTACATATGTATGTATATACAAATCCATTTTTAATTCACTTTGAAATCCATTTAATTGCAAAATAAATTTTTTCTTCTAACATATAGCTGTGTATATATTTTTTTAAATTCTTTATATCTTTAAAGTTTTTATCATTTGCAATTATAGGTGGTCATACTTGGTAGAGATGTACTTACTTTCCGATGTTCATATATCTCTTTTTTAATATTAATGGTTTGCAGACTCATTAAGTTATCTTTATTCTTTCAATGTGTGTACAAGAATGAAAAAAAAAATTAATGAACTTTTCACCATTTCATTTTTATATTATAAAAATTAATGTTTATACATACATTACCTAGGGTACTGACACCAGTTTCGGATCGAGGTAGAGAGTTCTCATATTCCTAAGCTTAATTGTTTTTCCTGAAAAATTTCAAAGAACCTCTTTATAATATGTACTATATAGTACAAACATACATTTATATCTGTGTTATCAAGGCATAACCGCTTATGTCTAAAAATGCATTTTTACGGTAGAGACTTTTAAAAGTTGAATTCCATTTTTTTTTTAAATATTGTCAACAATTTTTTATCAACAACTGCACTTGACAAGGTATATTTTTATTGAATTAGGCATTACCTACACTATAAGATAGACTCTTATACAAAAATATATTGATGGCGGAAAAGTTAAAAAAAAAAAATTCGAGCTTTTTGAAAAATTATTTTTTTCGAAATTATAAAAAATCTTTTTTTACTCAAAAATTTTAAAAATAATTTTCTTATTTGAAAATCTTTATTTCGAAATTATTCGAAAAAAATTTTTACTTTGAAAAAATATCGTATTTGGGCAGTTCCATAAAATTTCGACCAAAGGGTGTGAATCGACGTCTTCCGATTTTTTGAAATTTTACGAGAAGGTGTGCCTAGGGACATCAAAATTGTAAAAAGTATCGATACTGAGTATCGGTATCGGTATCGGATCTATGGTATCGATACCTCGATAGTATCGGGACAAAAGCATCGATACCCGATAGTATCGGCCGATACTATAAAAATTAAAATCCCATACCAAAAAATAAAAAAAACCATACATTACAAAAATGAAAAAAAGGAAAAATTGAAAGTGTTATTTTTTTCTGTTTATAAAAATAATTAATTTTAATGTTTGAAGAATATTATTAATATAGACAAAGATAAAATTGAAGGTGATGCCACGCTTCTTGAAAAAAAAGGTAAAATTATATTCATTCTCACTTTTGTCAGTGGTATAATATAAGAAAATAACCTGTTGTTATCAGGTATCGGTATCGACCCAAAAGTATCTATGGTGGTAAAAGTATCGGAGAGAGAGTATCGAGTACTTGGTATCGTGGTATCGGATCAAAAGTATCGATACCTCGATAGTATCGTTGGTATCGTGACGTCCCTAGGTGTGCCTCTGGTCCAGTATCACATACGTAAAATATTTTAAAGAAAAATCGCATTTCTTGGGAATTATGGGGTTATGAAATTTTGGTTTTTGTGCAAAATGCATATTTTTAAAAAATCGTAGAAACCTTAAATATTATCGTAGAGCGATAATATATAGCTCATTTTAAAGGGGAGAGTTTATTCTATCATATAAAAATACTTCCAAAAAAAATTTTTTCAAAAAGGACTACAAGGGCGATAAAAGGATCCTTTATCCTTGAATATCTGAAAATGCTAACTCTCAGGTATTTAAACAGCTTCAAGATTTTTTATATTTGACTGGTGGCGAAGGCGTTATAATTATTAAACAACCTTGCATTGAAGTTTTGTTTGCAGATGTAGTGGATAACGTCATAGATTCGTCAGAAGGGGCAATTTTTTTTTTATTACCTTTATCTTTTCTTCAAAACATTGTATTAACCTGGTCCTAACAGTTTTATAGAAATTTTTCAATTTCAAATGAAATTATAAATATGAAACGAACCTTATTATCATCTCTTTAGGTCTGATAAATATAATAAAACCAAATTGAAAAGATTTAAAAATGGATTTTAAAATATTCATTACATATTACATGTGTAAATACAAAAAAAAAAAAAAAAAAAAAATTAACTATTTACATTATTAATAAAATGGAACATAAAAGTAAAATTTACTTTTAAAAATAAAAATAAAATAAAAATTAGAAATAAAATTTAATTAGAAATTCACTTATTTGTTCACTCATTTTACTATTTTCTCTATTTTAAATATTTGTTTTGGATATTACTTTTTTTCACTTAATACAAAACACAGAACTTTACCGGTTAAATTCTTTTTCACGAGTTAAATAGCTGTTGAAAAGAAATCCTATCGATAGAAAATATTCCATCGTTCAATAACTTCAATAACCCTACAGAAACATTTGAAAATTGAAAATTCACAGTGATGAATTCTATTTTTTACTGGTTCTTCATACAGAAACACTTTGTTAGAAAATGACGTAAATTTGACGTCATATTGAATAGTTTCTACTGTGAAAATTTTCAATTACCCTTACAGAAACGTATCACAGTGATGACAGTAATAAGTTCATTATAAAAAAAAACTAACTTCAACTTCAATCTCAACATAGAAATGAAATGATATAAATATTCAGATAAATTTAAATTAAATCATCCATTGACCATTCGTAATGTATTGATCGATTTGGGTAAAAATTTGGAACATAGGTTCCCTGGACAACACTACAACCGTTTAGAGAAAAGGCTTCTATTAAAAGCTTCCAAAAACTATTGCTAACATGTACATATGTTTATATTTTTTAGCTCAAAAAATCGAGTTTTGTCAAATTCTTCGTTATTTTTTGACAAATCTGAATAAAATGTAGGAACTATGTTTCACATTTCTTCGTAAGAAGTACGGGAGAGGAGAGGGTATTTTTTTCAAACTTCTGTTAAACATAGTCAATCTTTTAATAGCTAAAAATAAAAGTGATAAGAATGAGAAGAAAAAAAGAAATGGAAACATGAAAACTTTACTGTCTAACAAGTTTTTAGAGGGACTTGAGACTGGTATAGCTACCCTACGGCCTACATACAAAATTATAGAAATGTGAAAGAAAAAAATTTATACTTTAGTTGATTTTTCAAAGCTTTAATATGATTTCCTTTTTTCTTAATTTAATGCTTATATATATTATTACAATACATATGTAAACACAAACCTATATAGCATTTTTGTATGGACATTGTATAATCGTTTATATATGTACATAAAATATAATATAAATAAAGTGTAAATTTTTGATTAAAAAAAATGCCTCCTCAAGTTAGAAATGAACAAAAGGTAATTTTAATATTATTCTTCATTCTATACATACATATGTATATACATATATGCATATATGTACTTACATATTATATTGTTTCATGAAAAGTATATGACTTACTAACAAGTCATACTGTCTGCATATACATATGTATATGTATAAGAATATCCTGGGGTATTCCTTAAAAATGCATTTACAATTTTACAGACAGATACATTTTATTTCCGTATTCATTCTATACTTTTTAGTATTCATATAAATAAAGGGAATAGAATTTTTTTTACAGATATTTGTTGGGTTAAAATTATATAGCTATGTGTTTATTTTTATATAGATAGATTATTTAGATACCTATGTACATAGAGAATGTTAAATTTTGAGTACATATTGTGTTTTAAAAAAAAAAAAAACATTTTTAGAGAGAACATAAAATTTCTGTGTGCACAGATTTTCTATAGGTCGGTTGTATGTGAACTTAATGAACACTCTAGGCAATTTGCATTTAGGGTAATGACTTTTGTATAATTTCTGAATAAAAGGAAACAAAAGAGAGACTTCGAAAAAAGAAAAAAAAAATAGACAAACATTTTTATATATATAAAAAAAAGAACTATTATTATTTTCAAAGCGTTTGTATGCTTGTATTTAAAGTACAATTATAATATAAATGTTGAAAATTGTATTAGTTGACTTTATTTTAGAAAAAAAAAAGGAAAGAAAATGAATTAGGTGAATAAAATTATAAGATATAATTATGTATATACATACATATTTAAAATTTCTAACTAATTTAATTTTTCAATTAGCAATAACACAAAGTTTAAAGCAACAATACAATATAATCCTTGGTTAGAATTTTACCTATTTTTTAAATAAGATATATTATTTATTATTATTGAATGTAGTATACTTTTTCTTATTTTTATTTCGAAATTTTTTATGAAAATATGAAAATAGAAATATTGTAGATATTTATTTATACTATAAAATTTTTTTTTTTGTCACAAACTCATATCAAATACTTTTTGTACATAAACAATCAATATATTAGTTTATAGACTTTTACAAATTTTTTGTTTTTATTGTTTAAAAATTCATATATGTAATATTATCAAGGATTTCCTATTTAAGATATCTTCATCATGTACATATGTATGTACATAATATTCGTACATACATGTTCTTTCATATTCACATAATTTTCACATTAAATGTTGTACAAATTTCATTAAATAAAATACAAAATGAACTTTAGAAATTTTTATTAACTTTTTACTTTATCGAATTGCCTATATAATTTAGAAAGTTTTGTATTAAACCTCTGTTTTTGTGTCTATTTTATTTATAAAAAAAAACCACGAAAAGGATACAACAAGACGTACTTTTATTATGAAAACTCATAAATGTAATTTTAAGACTTTCACCTTCTTAAATGGAATTTATTTTTATATCAAAGTACATATACATTTTTTGCTGTTATTTGTTTTTGTTTTTTTTTGTTTTGTTTTTGCATAATATTTATGTAAAAATGCTTTAAAACGACACAATACAGCATAATATTTAGAACAGAACAAGTACCTATATATCCTTGATATTTTATATTATATGATATTATATAATATAATGCGTTCATTCAGATTCACATATATTATATAGATGACATACATACAAGAAAATTGGATTTAAGTGATCCGTGATAAGGGTTAAAACAGGATTCATATTGTTGAACTTTTTAACACTTAAAGGCAAATAAACGTAAAGAGGTCGTTTTTTTCTTTTTCTCTTGTTTTAAATGAGGGCATACATACATACGTATAACAGCATCAGTAGCAACATATTTATATATTTATACATATGTATGTGTATAAATTATATAAAAATAAAAATATAAAAAAGATAAGAATGTAAGAAAACCTCGTGTTTTGATATGTGCATAGAAGGGCAAAAATAATATTATAATAATGACATGTGATTGGGTGGGTTGTATTATATGTATGTTTTCTATAATACTTAATATACAAAAGAAAAGAATGAGAATATATCGTAAATAAATTTGTCACTTCAAATTGAGGATAATATGTGGTATTGTAAAGCGAAAAAAGTTAAAATTTTAAAGGACGCAATGTACATATTATGTATATCAAAATATAAATTTTGAAAAAGAGTATCATGAGTATTTGTTTCACAAATTATATACATAAATATACGAGTACGTATATGTACACATATATGTATATCTATGTATACATGTTTGTAAATATTTTCATAATATAGAAGTAGAAGAAATTATATAATAGAAAAACAAAAAAAAGGTATAATATTGTATGTAAAAAAAAAGGAGATAAAGTTTAAAATAATTAAGCTGTGTAATACGAATTACTAGATTATTTGTATAACATAAAGAAAGATAAATATTTTAGAATAATTGTGCTACAATTTTATTTACATGAATTATTATGTCTTTTTGAGAACAATGTTAGATACATACATACATACATACCTATATACATAACATACTATAATATGTTAGGTGTTATAATGTAATATAACATAAAAAAAGATTCAAATGATGTTCATTATAAATTTTTGAAAAGCAACAGAATATGAAAAGGTGTTAAAGGAATTAATTTTGATTACATGTCATATATATGTATACATACATACTTAGTATATTCTTTTTAGTATGAGTTAAGAGTAATTATATACATATATGTTAATCATTTGTATATGTATCATATTTGTGTATGTATGTAAGTTATAATTATACTTTATCAAGTCTTCCACTATTGTTCCACAATTCTACTATAATAGTAAATTTAAAGAAAAAATAGACTTGAAAAATGGGTTTAAAATATTGAATCAATCAAATTAATTTTAACTCAATTTGACAAAACTCATGTAGGTATAAGAGTATGGGGTTGTTTCGAACGATTTGTGCAGTATATTCTGTCTTGTTGTGTAGTTGCATTGCAGTAAGTGATTTTGATGAAAGTTGATTAAATATTAATACAATTTTGGGATGATATTTTCATATTTACATATACACATACTATATAGTATATATTATATAATATGTAGATGTATCTTCATTTTCATACACATATGTATATATACATAATTTATTCTTCTTCTTGTCCTAATGTCAATGGTAACACTTCATTTGAAAATCATTTCACATAAATGCTTTTCAGGATTCTCTACAATGTTAAGAAAAAGAATTTTCTTTAGGAAAAAAATAAAGTAAGTAAAAACCATATTATACATATATACATCCATATACTATACATACATATGTATATACATACATATATTTGCTTGATTTTGATGGTAGCAATGGTGGTGTTGATATATTTATTAAAAAAGTACAGACTTAAGCAGTAAATTGTGATGGGAGTTGATTAAAGAATATATACAACTTTTAAGAGTTTTAAGTAGTCACCACATACCGTCTACTCAATTCTGATGATGATGATGATGATGATGTTAAAATAAGTAGAAAAAGCTAAAGCTAAATAAAGAATTATTTTATCATAGAAAAGGCGGTACTATGTAGATACTAGATACTGTAGCTTATTCCAATCTTATAAAGATAAAATAATTTTTTTAGAAGGAAAAGAATAATATTTCTTATACATACATATATTTATATGTACATATATAGAATATAGAAAATATATAAAATACATAAGTAAAGCATATATACGGGTATAAAAGATAAAAGTATGTACATATATACTTAAGTATGTATACATATAAATAAAAAAAAAAATAAATAAAGACTCAATATAAGAGAAAATAAACTGTGATTTTCTTTAATGAAGTCTTATGGCTGTAATTTTTCTTCTGGTTATTTTCAACAAGATTTTCAGCCTTTTAAGAGTTCCCTTTTTTGTATGCTTTTGTCTTTTTTTTTTAATATTTTGTATTTTAATTTATTATATCTTGTTATTTTATGCTATGATGGCATAAAAAAGAAATGTATTCAACATGCACATGATAGGAAAAAGTATTTAAAATTACTTTTTAAAAAGTATTTTTTTTCTTCTTTTTTTGCTTTTCAAGCTTAATTAAGATAAACAGAAGTTTTGACATTATAAAAGGACATCATCTATTATTTCCAAATATATTTCATTTCAGATATTTGCTAAGTACATAGAAAATTTTAGTAAATTATCACAATTATGCTCGAAAATATTCAATACTGTAATACTTTAATATAATTTTAATTATCATCATTATATGTATTTACATAACTATTTTATTTATTTCTGTCGCATATAAAAAAGTAATTAAATGTTTTTTTTATTAAAAAAAACAAACAATTATTTAACACAGTTTTATTGTCCTTCAATTAAAATACTAATTAATCACTTAACTTTGATTACATTTTTAATTCAATGTAAATATGTATGTACTAGTACCTTGTATATGTATTCTATGTATTTTTTTCTTTCACGTTTAACTCAAGTTAAACTTGTGAAAGAATTTAACACTTCAATCATAAAATTTTTTTCATTTTCTTGTTTTTCTGTTGTGTATATCTATCTTTTTTTTCCTCTCTCTCGTTTGTTTGCTTATTTATTTTTATTTTCTATTTTCTTCAAGATAATAAGATATGATTACGATATGTATATTATTCAGTTATTTCGACGCCGTCTAATTTAGTAATTAATTCCGCGTTCTTCAAGCCAAGTCATTCAATCAAACGCGTATATGGATATATGAAATATTCAATTCACATAAAGTATATATACTTATATGTACATACATATATAGGTATAATTTAAAAATTGAGCGGTAAATATCAAAGTAAAATATTGATAACGAAACATCATCTTCAATTAACAGCAAAAAAAAATTTTTTATGTACGCGTTAATGTCATTTCAATAAAATAAAAATTTTTAAAAAAAAAACATACAAATTAAATACGTAAATATATGTATTTAAGAATTATAATGATTGTTATTGAATGGAAGAAGCGTGCGAATTGAATAATTGTGATTTGTATGCGCGATACATCTGACATATTCATTTTATGTATTATAAAAGCAAAAAGATACAAATTTACGATCTGGGAGGTATTTTATGCATGTTACTTGTATTTATTATAAGTAATTCTATTGATTTGATAATGAATAACATTTTTTTTATGTAGATAGAACATTTCCAGAAACAATATTCGAATGGAAGAAGAATATATTAGCAATTTGTAGCTATAACAATTAACATACATATGTATATAATATAAATATATATGTATATATAACATACATAAATATATGTGTGTATGTATGTACATAATTTGTGGTAGAATTGTTAATGAGATTGATTATTTCGATTAGTAGCAAGGAACTGATAGAATTTTCTTTATATTGATGTTATTTTATACATTATATTTATAAAACTTACAAGTATACAAACAAGTCATATAAAAACACAAATAGAACGTTTAATTAATATGTATTTAAAAAGAATGTTATAAATTGAAAGTAAAATTATTTAGTATAAAAGGATTGTAAAAATGTCAGTTTACAATTTTAATCAAAATGGAATAACTAGGTAGGCGTTGAATCAATTAAAAACTTGTTAACGGAATTCTATTGTATTCGTATGTGTATTATATTACAATGTTGAATTGATTAGATATAATTAAAAAAAAAATTATAATAATAATAATAATAATAAAAATACAACATTTTATTTAATTGATTCATTTATTAAAAATTTAAATGAAATTTATGATTGATTTACAGTATATTGAGAAATAAACGATTTAGGATTTTCAATTAGATAATTTATTAAATTATTCATATTTGTTTTAGCAAAAGCTATAGTATATTGGAATTCATTTTAGAAATTAGTTTTTGTATTTTGTTTCATAAAGTAGCCGGAGCTGTGAAATTTTATGTGATTAATACTTAATAGATACTACATACGAGTATATTAAAACTGTTACGATGATGTAGCAAATAATAATATAGTACCTACAGAATAATTCATTTCTCTCTTTGTCATACAATATGTACATGTTTTTGGTTAAGTCTTTTTTAAGTACACTAAAAAAATTGAATGAAAACATAATCACATACATGTAATCCTAAATAGAAATAATTTCCCATATACAAATATTTCTATTAATTGAATTTTCGATATCCTGATGATGATAATAAAAATTCTGTGTTTTAAAATACCGAAATAATACTTTCTACTAAATCATTTCACGTGAATATTGTTTTAAAACTTAATAATATAAACATACACATAACATACATATATAAATATACATGCGTATATATAGATAACAAATATTGAATTTTTTTCAAAATAATGTAATTGGATAGATCCAGGGCCGGATCTAATGATTTTGGCGCCCGGTGCACTTATAATTTTTGACGCCCTTCGTTATGAAATTTTTTTAAATATGTACGTACATGTATAAATGCATGTTCATTTTCAGCTCCACCCTGTAGGTAGAACATAAAAGCCCCTTTTTTTTTTAAAGAAGTATCCCCTATAGGCCTAATCCTCATTCAACATATTTTTTCAAATGAAAACATATTTCAAAGCTAATTGAAATACATATTTTCATAATATTAATCGATTATTTTAAAATTATCGTTTGATCTTGACTTTTTAATTATTTAAAATCTAAAAAATTTATTTACTTTGTTCCATTTGAAAAAATATGTGATTGTATCTTAAAAAGAAATAAAAAATATAAAATAAAATAATAATAATAACAATTCAAAACAATAACATAACCAATAGTAGTTATAAAAATTAAACAAAAATTATTCAAAACAGTCTTCTTAGCAAAACAAAAAAAAAAAAATAATAATAAAACGTTAAATAAATAGAAGAAATTTTAAAAAAGTATTGAAAGTAGCTTCCTTAGCAAAAAACATTATTTAATGAATAAATTTGTAGTTATCCTTCATTTATTTTTCAAATTTACACGGCGAGCTTTAAATTCTTCATAATCAAGAATTAGAGATGCGATGGTGCAAATTTTTTACTTGCACCATTTCAACGCAAGTTTCATTGTAAAAGAGAAGAAAAGTGAGTATGCGATGAAATTCGTTATAATTTTTTCATAATCAAGAATTAGATATGCGATGGTGCAAATTTTTTACTTGCACCATTTCAACGCAAGTTTCATATTAAAATTTAAAGAAAATGTTTGTGCGATAAGGAACGATATAAATTTTACCATATAAAATTTTGATAGCGTTGGAGCAAAAAGCTTTTCTGCTCCATGAGTTGAAATTGAAGCTGATGCCTATATACAGTCGCATTCTGTTTTGACGTTATTTCCTCTTAACACACAAAATAGTAACAATAAATGCAAGTATGTAGTAATATTTTTAAATAAATGAACAGCGAATATTAGTGCGTCGAATAAAAGGTACTTTTTAGAAATGTTATGCATATAAGAATCTAATATGAATATACATATTACATAATACATACATATGTATATGTATGATCATATATATTTAAATTAGTGAACTTTGAAAATTGTTCTCTTTTATGTTATTTTTTATTACACAAAATTTAAATAAGTGAGCAGTTATTTTCAGCGCCCCTAAGTTTTAGCGCCCGGAGCGAGTGCTCCAGCTGCTCCTATGGTAGGGCCGGGCCTGGATAGATCTCTTCAATATTATCGTCTAAGAATCCATAATATCCAAGAAAAATAACAAATATTGATTCGTACATAAACATATCGAATGAGTTTTTGAGATAAATGTATATAAAGTGTAAAATTACAGATCAATATTATTAAGTAACTCGAATAAAATACATACATATATATGTACGTATGTGTAAATATAAATATGGAATGAGATTTATATACTAAGTACATATAATATGTATATATGTATTTGAAATTTCAGAAATTCTTCAATTATGTATGTATAAACATATGAATTTTGTAATTCTCCTGTTTATTTCACAAATGGATAATTCAAATAAAAGGCCAGGCCAGTTTAATATTGTGAATTTTTGGGATACACAAGAAGATATAAGTATTATTTGAAAATTATATGATGTATTGAAAATGTTGTTATTTGATAACATGAATCTTTAAATAAAATGAAAAAGGATGATAATCAAAGTGATAAAAGTTTTGATTTGCAATATATTTGTGAATAAAAGTATATGTTATTTTAAAGTTCAATAAATCAAAAAAAAAAAAATGTAAATTTTTGTAAATCAAGAATTTTATTGTATTTTTTATTAAAAAAAAAACAGTAAAAAAAAAGGATTCTCAAAAATGTCATATACACACAATCAAAATGACTCATAAATTTGATTGTCATGTAATCATTTATCTTGCAGTTCATGTACCATTTTTTTCATATTTTTGCTTAGAATCAGAACACAAATTATAAATAAAAAAAATTGTTCAATAAGAAACATTAAGTTAAAAAAATTTTACACCAATCAGTCACGGTTTAATATTAGTAATGAATTATTCATTATTATTGATTTAAAATACATACATATGTATGTATATGACAACGAGTACTTTTTTGAGGGATGAGATAATATCAGATCAACAAGTTTGTCAATTAAAATATAGGTATATTGGTTGTTGTGTATTACATTTATTGTAAAATTTATTCGAATACACATATATATATATATATATGTAAATATACTACATGTATAAAAAAAAGTGTAAGAATTTTACCACGGCTAAGAAACAATAAAAATAATAAACACAACGCTCTTGAAATAATATCTTTACCTTTTAAGTGAATTTTAATTAATTCTTATTTGAAAATATTCTACCTACACTGCAGTTCTTTATAATAATAAAAAAAAATAAATAAATAAATAAAAGATAAGAAACGAAAAGATTCAAAAATAAAAAATTTTATACATGGTTATAGCCTATGGGATACATATTTTGTGTTATAAGAATACCATAATTTTATAGACTATTATATATCAAAAAAGAAAAAAAAAAATTATAAAATACATAAATATAGTAAATAAATAAAAAACAAAAAATGTCTGTCAACCGCAGAAGTTGAATGATTTTTGATATCTTCTTATATCAGAACACTGAACAAAAGATATCAGAAATTTGAAGAACTGTTGTGGTAAAACATGACATGATGAATATAATATTAATAGGTTTGGTATATACTTAATATGTGTGTAATTATATGATATATTTATTCAGGTGATATAAGAGCAAATTTAATCAAAGAAAGAAAAAAAAATTGTATTTTCCAGTGTTTTTATTTTCGATGGATGTAATGTAGGTATATGTACATATGTAAATTATAGGTCTATAACATTTGTTGTTTATTTTAATCTCTTTAAATGAACATCCCTTTGTTTTTATGTGTTACTTATTAATTAAATAGAGTATTATTGATAGAAATTTTATTGAAAAAATTTATTTTTCAAATTCAGATTATATTCTTCAAAATATTTTTTACAGAAAAATTTATAAATATACATATAAAATTAAATTGATTTTTGTTTTCTAATTTATGTCACTTTGTATGTCTCATAAAGGTCATAAGTCATAGCTATACTTTTATTTTTTAAATAAATAAATCTACACATATTTGGAATCACTTGAAATAAAGAGGATATTATAAGAATTGATAGATTTTGTTTTCATAAGAAAATCTGTTTTTTCTATCCTATTATATAGATACGACAAAAAATAAAATTTACTTTCTCATGTATACATAAATATATGTACATATGATATACATATTTGTTTAAGAAAGCTATTCAACTGAACTAGAAAATTGCTTACACACATTTTATTCATACTTGTAAAAAGTATATAAGTGCAAATATTATCCAAAAAAATGTGCCAATTTCTTTTATATTAAACCTTCTTCTACATATATGTACATACGTTATATATATTATGTTGTGTATTATTTTTCTACGTGTATTAGGGATCTCTAACATACAAAATAAATTTCACTATTTGAAGAAATAAGCAATCAAAATATACATAAAAGAAAATAAACATAAATACATACATACAACAGGAAAAAGAAAATATATTGGATTAAATTTTCAGAACAAATAAAGAAAAAATATATAATTTTTTAGCTTTTCTATTTTATCATTCGAAGAACTTATCATCCTTTAAGGATAAGAATAAAAAAAAAAAAGAATAAATAAGAATGGTCAAAAAAAAAAAAAAAAAAAAAGAACACGAATAAATTTTATATGTAAGACGTGTTTGATTTGTTTAATTTTAAAATAAAAATGTGAAATTTTAATCTGAAAGAAATATTTGAAATTAATTTTTCATAAAATTTTAAAAATTTTTTCGATTTAATTAAATATTTATTTTTTCTTTTTTAAAAAAGATCACAAATATTTTTAGAAACAAATTTTTTGATACATGAAAAATTCTCAAATTTTTTTTATTTAATTCAATTATTTTCATTTTGTTTTTTTAATTTCACAAAAATTAAATAGGTAATACAATGCTTTAGAATGTATTGGTTTTTTGAACTCAAATAAAACAAAATATTTTATATTTATATCAATGATACGTATAGATAGATATACATATGTATGAATATTTTTTTGTAAAAAATAATATAATATTTATGTATCTACATGAAAATGAATTTATTAAAAAAGTACATATACATATATTTATTCATGTATATTTTGAGACTCAGTTGATGTATAAAAATGATGAATTTATTTGAATAAATTTTGGCAGGTAAATGCAAATACAAATTTATTTATAATGAAAAAAGTCAATATTTTAAATTAAATTCAAATTTATTAATTAAGCCAATAACTAAATATTTTTCTTATGTGAATTTTATGTATGTTTTTTTTTTTTTTTTTTTTTTTCATATGTATGTATTTATTTTGAATTTGAATACAAATTACTTTAATTATTTATTTTTTAATTATCAATATCAGTTTTTCTATAATCATAAACATTTTAATAGTTAATTAGCTTAATTATTTATTAATCCGTTTATTTTTGTTTGTTACAAACAAAACAGTTACTTTCTCAATTCCATGGATATATTCATAATGAATTATAGAATTTTATAATTTGTCATGAAATTAAAGGTGATAATTTTATATTAATTCCTAATTAAAATATAAGCTTTAAATTTCGTAATTATTGAAAAACATTTTCTGATATATTACCTGTAACACACTTTAATATCATAAAATAAAAATATATACTTAACACGTTTTTGTTATTCATTAAATGGTGAATAAAATTTCATTAAAGTAAAAGTGATTATTTTATATTTTATTTCGTTGAAATGTCATAAATGAAAATAAATAGAAGTTACATAAAAATGTTTTTTTTTTTCCCAGTTTTATAAAAAAAAATTCTGCACATCGAATAACCTTAGATTTATAAAATTTCAACATAAAAAACGGACATACCTTTAACCCATATAACATATACATATATATACATATATACCTATAATAGATTTCATTCATGGGCATCATTAAAATTTATGTATTTACCAAAATCTTACTAGTCAGCAGTTTATTATGATCGTAATGTCAGTACATATGTGATGACATGTTAGAAGGATTGCTTAAATCATTCAAATAACATTCAAAAGCATTTAAATGAAAATCCTAAAATTCTTTTTAAGGATTAACCATAACTTTGACAAGGAAATCTCATTCTTTGTTATACTATTATTTTTATGATCCATTATTATACTTATACTACAGTTATGTATTTATGTACCATTTTCAAACATTCTTATAATATTTACATTCATTTATTCATCATGAGTACATCATATTATTATTATAGACAACGGATGCTACTATTTAGTAAACGTGCTGATATATTCTTATAACGGTGACAAAAGGATCTGACGTATCACCCTTGAGACTTTTCAAATTGAACATTTATGCTCATAATAACGAAGAAAATGCCTGTTGAACCCATGTAGTATATATGATATTTTACATATATGATTATTTTATGTATTATGCTTCTTATTTTACTAACCGATTTTTATACATGTACATATTTACATATAAAAGAAAATATACATATATGTATGAATAATAACAAAAAAAAGTTTCCTTTTTAGCACGCACGCATATTCTAAGCATATAATCAAAGCATTTACATTCAAAAGGAAATCCTATTACGAATTGCTATGCTTGCTTCTTTTCTTGTTATCCTGAAACATTAGAAGAAAATTTTTGCTACTATATACATATATGTAGATCCTTATTATATACAACAACTGTTTAATGTTTTTTATATAGAAAGGAAAAGCTAAAATTTTCTAGATTTTTATTTATATGTGACAATATCGTTGTCGTCATTCATTGATATGTGTGATATGTGCTTCATTTGAAAGTGGATATGTAGACATGTGTTCATTTCCGATCTCTTAAGGATTTTACCTTTTTTTCTCTACTTTTTCTTATGTTGGCTTTATCTTTTTTTTTTTTATTTCTTGCTAATTCAGCAAAAATTTAACTTTTTTCTTGTCATCAAAACGTTTTATTTAAATTACATTAGAAATTGACACAAACTTTTCATATAAAAAAACGTATTTCAAATTAGATTTCCTGTAATTCTTTTACGGTGCTATAAAAAATAAAAATAAAAAAATCAGAGATACAGGAAACAGGAAATTTTTAATATTTTCAAATGATTAAAGAAAGATACATCTTATAAACTTTTTTTTTTATATTAGATAAAATTATTAAAAAGACTTGATTAGAATAATAAGTGGTGTAATTTGTAAAAATGTGTAACAAGCAAAAAAAAAAAAAAAAAAAATTTCAAAATAAAGGTAGAACATTTTTTAAATTGTAAATTTATTTTAATTAGAATACTTTTTGAATATAAATTTTATTTTTATTATTCAGTAATTAATTTCAAGGTACATAGTAGGACTATCTTAAAATAATTCAAGAAAAAATGAAAAATATTAAATTTGAAAAAAAAAAAAAAGATAAAAGAAACTAGAAAAAAAGCAATTGTATAGAGGTAAACTTTTGAGCGTTAACTCGTCACTGTTTCTATTGAATTTTTATATTAAAACAAGCTTTTTATGTTATAACTATGTCTGTTCGATAAAAGTCCTGGGTAAGTCCCGTACTAGAATTTTTACACTTTTGTGTTCGTGTAAGTGTAAGTCCAGTAAGTACTTTTTGCAGGAGTAAAGTTTTGATAGATGAAATAACTTGTAAACGAACTGTCTTTTCATTGTTTTTTTATTACCTAGACTTTTTATGTAAAAGAAGTTTATTTTGTGACTGTTAAAAATGTCATTTCAAGTTCACGACTTACACTAGTTTGTTCGATGAGGACTAAAACTATGTCTAATCATATGATTTTTCAGGACTAGTTCCATGTAGGTCCTGGACTTTCATCGAAAAGACCTACTAAATTAAAGTCGAAATTAAATTCTTCTACTAGGCCCACTATATATGTATGTACATATATGAATTATCTTTAAAAATTATCATAGTTTAAATTATTATAAATTTACTACAAATTTTTGCGGAATATTCAAATTTATAAAGATAAAAGAAGATAAAAAACAAGTAAAAAAGTAATCATACTCTTTTTAAAATTATATTTTTTTGTACCTTATTTAATATTTCATATAAATTTTCTTTTTTAATGTTTTTATTCCAAATAATAAAAATCTTTAATGAGAAACGATTTTCCATAGCAATTAACTTTCTTAATTACAATGCTACCAGCATATAAAAAGTTCATATAAATTTTGTAAAAAATTATGATGATTATATTATTTTCATTTGTTTTAAAAATATACTCATAAAGTAAAATCTTAGAATTGATATACATACATACAAACTCATAGATTTCCTACGTATACCAACGCCTTTATTTATTTAAATTAGGTTAAAACGCTTAACAATATATTTCATGTTAATTTCTTATTATTGTTCAATTCGAAGCAAATTAAAAGTTTATGTTTTAAAATTTTATTAATTAATCAGATATAATTTTACATAAAAATTTTTAAAAAAAATACATTTATATAAATTTTTTGTGATTAATGTATTTGAAAATTATCCCAAATTACATAAATCATTTTTTCATTAGATTTATGTTATTCTTAATATTATATAAAAATCAGTTTAATGTTTTTTTTATGTTTCGTATATACAAATACATTTATACCGTTGCCTTTATTATTTCACATTTTATTATAATGTTAAAATTAAACAAAAATTATTTCACTCATGTGAATCCTTGATGAAGTTTATATAACAAATTTTTTGTTATTAATTTTTGTAGTTTCTATAACATAATAATTTATGAAGAAAATTAGACATTTGAATAGAATTAAAATTGTATAATTAAATTGTGAAAAATTAAAAGTCATTCTTTATTTAAATTACTACCTCTAATTTTCAGATTTTATTTATAAAAATTGAAAAAAATTTAATGAACACAGACGCACAATTAAATAAAGAAATTTTCATTTTCTACATGAAACAAAGTACATACATACATACCTTATTATATTATCGTAAATATTATAATTTCGCACGAGAAAGAACAAAAAAAAAAAAAAAAAAGATTAATGATTTGAAAATGAGAATTTAATATGAAAGAGATTAGTCAGGAAAAACATATTATTTTGTATACGAGGTCTTCTTGTGTCTTTTATCATTATTTTTTTTATTATTATTATGTATGTATGTACTAATGTACATATATAGGTATTTTGTTAAGTTTCAATTTAAAAATAATTTTTCGTTTCATTGAAAATTTTGAGTTAATATTTAAAATGAAATTTAAAGGATCTACCATCTGTAAATCAAATATTTGTAGAAAAAAAAAAATTTAAAACAAAAAATCCTTTCATTTTTATTTATGTAATAAAAGACATAAAATTGAACTTTTTTTTTAAATGTCTTTAGAGTTTCATATAGCCTTTTTAATATAAAAAAAAAACAGCATCATTTGTAGAATTTATTAAGTTCAGGAAAAAAATACTGATGAATATTTTAAGTAAGAACTTACAAAATCTTTTTTTTTTATTTTTTTGTAAAAACAAAAAAAAAAATACTTGAAAGAGTTTATTGCTATATGGGGTAGGATTATATACATAAATGTTATATAGATAGCGTTATTAAATTAATTTAAAAAAAAAAAATGTTTAGGAATTTTACACAAATTGCATTTCTGTTATCTGTTAAATTTGCGGTAAAATTTATTCATAAGATAAATAAAAAAAAGTTTTTATTTATTTTTATACTAGGTTGTACGTACATTATAATGAAATTAATCAGCACAATTTATTTTATCAAAAATTTTATCATTTTTAATTAAAAAAAAAAAAAAACAAGAGAAAAATCAACAAATCTCTGATGTTTGCAATTTAATTATAAAGATAATCATTTCAATTACTTTAAATGATTTATTTTAGTTACTGTTTTTTTTTTCTTTCTTCTTTTTATGGTGCACTTTCTATTAATTAAACAAATGTCAGAGATAGCTTTGTGCCCAGTAAATGTAAGACAATTAGAAGTGAGGTATATTATAATCGCAGTATAAATTTATGTGTGACAATAATAAATTTTCTATACTCCTTTGTATCTTTTATCATTATCTGTTTCATGTCATGACTAATTAAAATTATTTTGAAATATTTCGCCTACTTAATAATTGCTTCTTTTAATTTACTTGATGTTAGTAGCTTTTTTTTTAAAAAAAATAAATACATACATACATATATAGTATACATACATATATATATCAGCGTATAAAATATATGTGTACATAATATATTCTTAATTCATTTCATATTTGTTTAAACATTTATAATGATTATTTAATGATATGTGTCTTTAAATTAAATTAAAACAAATATGTACAACATTAATACTTGTCACCAATAAAAAAATTTAAATTCTGTGATATATAAAACCAAAAATATCAACTTTTTTAATCTTTTGTGGTGTTCATCTAACTACTTTTTCATATTATTCATTTTGTAAATTGAAATTAATTTTATCTGGTATTTTTTTTTGTTGTTGTTGTTTTTGTTTTATTATTTTGTAAATTTTGATGTAAGATAAATAATAATTTTTTAATGCTTATTTGATGTATTGTTTTATGTTATTTTTTTTTTCTTCAAATTTTAAATCTGATCAATTGTTTAAATCATATAATTCATGTCACACATACATCAATCACTTATACAGTTTACATATATGTATTTTATAACAGAATAAAAATTGTCATCTCTTTTAATTTAAATTATATTCAATTATAATATAAATTACAATTACATCATTTTTAAATTGTTTATGACAAAAAAGATACATATATTAAATATTACAATTTCAATGTAAAAATTATTGAACATGATATATATTTTGTTGTTGTTGTTGTTGCTATGTTTTTATTTTACATCAGATACTCATATACTGTAATTGTATGATGACAAGAAACTTTATAAAATATTGTTATTATTAAATTAAATTAAAAATTGAATTCATTGAACAAACATTTATTCTATTTCATTATCTTTTCAAGTTTGTTTTTTGTTACCAGCATCATCATGACCATAAGAATACAATCTTTAAGTGAAATAATTGTGTAAAGTTTAAACAATTTTTTCTTATCTAAATCAATTTATCTAACATGAATAAACGATAAGCTGGAAAAAAAAATATCATTATTTCACGGTTCATTTCACAGTTTAAAGCTCAGATTATTTAAATTTTTTTTTACTTATCTTTTCTTTTAAGAAATATTTTTTGTGACATATATTTTTTATAGTAGTTTTTTATTGACTTTTTTTTTTATCAATGTGAGTATTGAAAAGAAAAATTACATTTTTTTACACCTAGTTAGTCGGTTGTTAACATTTAATGGAATTATTTTTCTTTAATTTAAAATGTAATATTTAAATTTTCTTTTGTATATTGTAGGTATAAGGTAAAATATTCTGAAATTTAAAATAAAATGAAAAAAAAAAACAGCCTTTAAAAATAATTTCATTGTAATGAACAATATCTACCACTATAATTGGCAACGACATAATAACAATGACAATTATTTTAATCTTATTGTTATAGAAATTTACAAAATAAGAATAAATTTTATTCTTATATTCTCTTATCTAATAATAATTTTATCCTATTGTATGGTGTATTTTAATCTTCGTCTATACAAGCTAAAAGCAAAAGGAAGAATTTTCTTAAAAATGACGTGTAATTTTAAGTGAATCTTTTGTGTTTTATCTGAATAAAAAAAAAAAAATTAAATTTATGAATCTTATTTGATAAAAGGGTGTTTTTTATTTTAAAAAAATATTGTATATATGTGTATATAATTTCTGTTGTTAAGCTTACGTTTGTTTTATCCTTTTTGTTGTTCTGTAAAGAATTTTATACAAAAGGTATAATAATTTTAATAAAATTCAAGATATGTAGATATTATGAATTTAAATTTTATCTGTTTTTATGAGGTTGTTATACGATAATAAATTTTATAAATTATAGAAGAAAAAACAATTGAATTGAATAAAAATCTTCATAATTTCAAGATTAAATGCCAAAAGTATAAACAAGATTTATTATTTTTATAATATTCTTTTTTTTTTTTTTTGTTACTCTTAAAAAATGTAAGATTATATCGTGTACTTTTTGAATAGCATGTGGAAAACAATTGTTTGTATATTTAAACAAAAAGAAGAGGGAATAAGGTTAACCAATTTGTCAATTAAAAGTTTTAAATAAGAAATTTCAACTATGTGTAACATATGAAGACATTTTGTAAAAATAAAGTTAGAATAAATACACGAATTTTACTTAACTTTAACTTGTATTTCTATATTAACTGACTTCAATATAACATTTGAATAATTTTAAATTCAATAAAAAAAAATTTGCTTAGATGATTTTTCAATAGAAGAAATATGAAAATCTATTAATATGCATCTCATATTTGTAGCTATTTATAATATATTATGTATAAAATTTAAGTTAACACATATATATTTTTGTAATTTTATTTCTACAGAAAAAGTTCCTTTCACACATATACATACATATGTATGTACAATATATCCAAAATTATAATTTCTAATATTTTTCCCTATTTTATGAAAAGAAGTTTCATAATATTTTGTTATACGAGTATGTTTTCTTATACTACATATGTGTATGGAAATGGTACATATTTGTATGCATAACATTTCAAAAATAAAGTTCCCTAATATTCATAATCACTCATATAACACTTTATACACCTTATTTCTATTATAGTACTTTATTTATAATTACATTTATGCTTTTGAATTAACTACAAGTATATATTATTGAGATTCATCCATATTTCACGCATCATATATAATGAATTTCTCTTGCGTCATCAATTTCTTTTTATTTTAATCAAATTTGTGAAGTAGCGTATATCAGAAATATGTGTATGTACTACCATACATATAGGTGATGTAAATATATGTATAACATTTATAAACAACTGTGGAAAGGAA
Organism: Bombylius discolor; assembly: GCA_939192795.1. Classification (NCBI taxonomy): domain Eukaryota; kingdom Metazoa; phylum Arthropoda; class Insecta; order Diptera; family Bombyliidae; genus Bombylius; species Bombylius discolor. Next base: position 26,405,294 of record OW584241.1, on the reverse strand, counting down.
AATACCATAATTTTATAGAAACAAAAAACTGAAAAAAAAAAAGGAATGTGTTGGTAACTACATGTATGTATGTATCTTATATTTATAGAAAAAATCATTTAACAACAGAAATGTGGTAAAGCATATAATATACATGACACGGTACTGAAAGTAATATAAACTTAAACCTCAAATATAAACATGTCGACAGGTGGTGTCAAAAAGTGTAATCAATTTTGATGGTGATAGGTGTTGTATAAGTACAAATACAATAAATGAGAGAGTTCATCAGAGTGGTAAACGATAGAATGAGTGTTATTGATGGTGAAATATGACTGAAGTACTATATACATACATATATACAAATATATTATAAGAATGGTACAGGTGAAATTTTGTTTATATTTATGACTTTAACTGATATTAGTTAATACCAATTTCTATATATTTTCATCAATTTCTTATTCTTATGCTGATGTTCATCTTCTTAATCTTGTTGGTCTTCAGTTCATCTTTTTTATTAACTTCTCAGTTGTATACATAAATTCACATGTTTAAATTTTCTTATATGTATATTGTATATATATTTGTCGTAATTTATTTAAACAAAGAATACTGACTTTTTATTATACGTACATACAAACATATGTATCATGTACATATGTATCTATACGTACACATAACATTTTCATGAAGAAAATATTTTCTTATTTTTTGTTTTTTTGTATAGTTTTATTTTATTTTATTTTTTTTAACTTTTTCTGATGTTACTACAGGTGGTCTCCTATGACAAGAAATGAGAAGCAATAAATTACAATCAAAATCTTTTTAATAGATTTTCGATTTTACTATGAAAAAACTTTGTCTTTACAACATTATACACATATCTATAATGTGTATCTATATATTCATTTATATATTATAGTTTGGAATAAATTTTAACAAATCTTTGTAAATATTTATATTATTATTATATAATGTCAGGAACAATTTAAAATTTAAGTAATATTCAAATTTTCCCTAAGGTTATCGATGTCGATTTACTCATAACATACATACATATATACGGCTATTAATATGTACCATTTAATAACAAACATGATCCTATGAAAATTATTGAAAAATATATTTGATGAAACCAACTAACACCACCGCATTACTACTACATCTGTAAAACCACATTTATCTTTGAATAATGTAATTTAAAGATATAAAGTCAGGTGACAAATTGCTTTGGGGATCAATCGTGTTATAAGTGCAAAGCAAACATTTTCTAAGAACTCGAATATTATTTTATTAGAGAATTGCATTATAACACTATAAAAAATATAAAATTAAAAAGGATATGAACTTTTAGTTTAAGCCCATCTATATACATTATCCATATATTATACTCGTACATACGGAAGTTTTTACATTTATTAAAATTTAATAAATTTTAATTAAATTAATATTATTTATAAAATGTCATTGATTTATTATATTATGTATATAAGAAGAAAATCGAGTATATACTTTAGATATTATATTTGATTTTTGATTTATTGGAAAATTATAAATTTGAATATTTTGTAGTTGTTGGATTTTTCTTATTTGTTTTTTAATAATTTTTAAGAAAATTTATAAAAAATCTTATTTATCTTTTTAAAAAGTATATATGTACATATGTAGTTTTGTATATTATTCTACAAATACTCCCTCATTCATTTCAGCTACTAAAAAATCATTAAAAAAGTTTTAAATTCCGCTCTTTTCTATTATAATATTGTTTAACAGTATTTCTGGAAAAGTTATTATTGATGCTGTCATTTCTTAAATGTTCTACATACCGAAAAGATAAATTTTCAAAATAAATGTTTGTTATAAAGTGTAATCAGAACTCAAACAATATTGTAGAAGTTTTCCATGTTAGTATACCACGTGTATTCAACCATAACCGATTAATTTAAATGTTACTTATATATATTTATTTATACATATACATTATGTATGTATATTTTATGTACGTCCTGTTGAACCAAATGGCATATGAAGTAAAAGTTATACAATTTTATACAAAGTCTCAGAGCGTGTATCAATTTACTTCCACTCTAGTATATATAATTTTTAAAAAAACTAAAAAATATTACTTATACAGTATATAACATCAACTAAAACTTGAAAGTCTTTTGGGATTTCCTTAAATGTATTTTACATGTAGCAAATATTTTACGTAACTTGAAGAAGAATATAAATAAAGTTTTTTTCAAAACAAATGTCGCTTTGCCACCAAAACAATGTGTATTCACATATGTGTCAATGGTAATGTTTTATAAAAACGATTAAAAGGAATGTGTTTATTTTATTTAAGGGAAACAAATTACATAAAATTAAAAGGTAAGTAATGATAAATAAAGGTGTGAGGTTTTTACCTTACTTTGTAATTTTTAAATCAAATACAAATTTTGGAAACTAGTTTAACATTGGATTTTCAATAAAAAAAATATTTTAGGGAAAGAAAACTCAAATTTTGTTTAAATTTAAATTTTTTTTTTTTTTTTTTTTTATTGACATTAAAATATCTTACGACAAAAAGCTTTATTTAAAAGTTATAAACACTTATAATCAAATATCACAACAATATTTTTTTAAGTTTTTTCAAATTTTTTTATTATATTTTTTTTTTTAGATCTAAATTTTTTTTTCTTTTTTTCTTTGCTCAAAGATTTTCTTGAATATAATATATAATTTCATATTTATATACATATGTATGTATATTTAAAATGAAATTTTATTCAAAAAATTACACTTTTTATAAAAACTTTAAATGTAGTTAAAACAATCATTTTTTTCTCTTATTTATTTTTATCCATTTTATATATTATTTAAATTATTTCGAGAATATAATTATCTTTTTAATTTGACAGATAGTGAAAAGTACAATTTTTTCTTAAAATATTAATTTTTTATTTTAACAGGTTTATGAATTTTGTTCTAATACGTTCGAATTTGTTCCATACGATTGATGCGGTAAGTTTCTTTTAATTTTAATTTAATATATATTTTTTTAAATTTTCGATTCTAAATTTTTTCAATATAATAAAAATAAAAACTTATAAAGAAATATCTAGTTTAGTCATCATTATTTAACATTCTACCAAAAAAATTTTAGATGCATATATTTTATTTTTCGTTTTTTTTTTTCTTTTTTTCAATGTATACAATATAATATATTTATAGTGAATTTTTTTTTTAAATTCTAAACAAAAAATTACAAATTTAATACTTCTTATTTCATAAAAAAAAAAATAAAATAAAATAAAAGATAAATTTATGGGCAAGCTATATTTTTAAAATGGCGTATTTCGTTTTCTATCATATTAAATGCTTAATAAAAAATATTTATATGTATGTATGAATAGTTTCACGTTTTATGTAAAATTATAAAAAAAAAAAAAATAATAAATATAAAGAAATTAAACACAAATCAGTTAATATAAACAATTATGAAAATCATTCCATTGTTGTTTTTTTTTTCTTTCTTCTAAATCAATTTTCTAGACACCTAGGGTATGAAGACTAAGTTAAAAAAAAAAATATATATATATGTATGTAAAAAAAGTATAGCTAAATTCTGAAGTGTTAAAATATTTTTATTGAAAACAAGTTAAAAATTAATTAAAACATTTTAATTTTTGTTTTTCAAAAAAATTCCAAAAGAATATTTTTTTAAATAATTTCAAAAATTCAGAAGATAACTTTTAATTTAACAATTCTTAGTCTTCATATATTATTTTTTAAAATAAAATAATTTTTTAAGGGTTTATTGTTTTTCTTATTTTGAAAAGTATAATTTTGATCCTCAAAGCTTAAATTATATTAAAAAATATCAAATAGTTAGTATTGATATAAGTATGTATAAGTAAAAATATCTAACGAACATGATTTTTTTAAATTTTTCTTTCTTATTATTTTTATGATTCAAAATATATTAATACAAATAATAATTATAAATCGAAGAGTACACTACATATTTTATTAACATATATATCTACAGCAAAAAAAGGCTTTAAATTACAGTCCATTTAAATTTGATGTACATAATGTATTTTAATCAGAAATCACCAATTTTTAATTTAATTTTATTGTAATTATCATCAAGATTCGTAACTGGACGATATGAACGTTGTTTTGATTTTTCATAACAATATAATGTAATAAATATCGCAAGAATAATGCATAAAGCAACTATGATTCCATATAAAATACAATTTTCTTTAGACGTTTGAATAACTTCAACGTATTCTGTTCGAACAGAATAATCTTTTATAGAACCATCTTGACATGGTGATAAAGAAGAAGATGGTAATGATGATGATGATGATGATGGTGGTGTAGTTATTAATGGTGTGGTAGTTGCTATTGTTGATGATATCGATGATTCTTTTTGTAATGTTGTTGTTGATTCTATTGTTGCACATACTGCACAACATTCACCAGGTAATTTTATTTTATTGGGACAATTTAGTGGTTTACAAAAGCTTGTTTGACATTTTTTCTCACCCATGTTACATTCACATTGCGTACATTCATCCTCTTTCCATATTTGTCCATTTGAATAAATTTTTGAATTTTGTCCAATACAATTTGCTGGTGGTAAACGTATTTCATCACATGATCTATGACATATTTTTTGTCCGGCTAAACATTCACAACGTTGACAATCAATTAACCATCCTAAACCTTTTGTGTTTTGTATTTCTGTACAATTTGGTTCCTGTATACATTCATATTCACCACAACATTTTCCTGGTATATCAGATTCTTTTATAATTTCCATTAATACCAATGATGAATTATGACATGATGGTCTGTGACATAATTTACATGAACATTTTTTTTGTATGCAACAATTTTGTAATATTTCTTCATCTAAATTATTGTTGATACTATCGGTAACACCATCATCATCATTATTATTATCGTCATCATTATTATCAAGAAATGGTGAAATTTCATTAAAATGTAATTCTCTAATGTAACTATCTGATGGACAATCAATTATTGTTGGACATTTCACTTCAGTACAATTGTTTATTTCTGCAAATAAAAAAAATAAAAAAAATTTCGAAGATTTAAGTTAAAATAAAATTTTTCATATTATAAATATTTTATAAAATTCATTAAATAGAATCAAATTTTAAAATTAAATATTTTTAAATAGTCAATATTTAAAAGAATATTAAATTCATATTATTGGAATTTTATTAGATTCTTAAGAATATTTAAAGAAATATTTAATATAAAAATTTCTCATATTCAAATAAATAAACTATATTTTAAGTATAAAAACGTCAAGGTGATTAATGTTATTGAATTGCAATTAGGTCAAGATTCATTATTCTCAATATTCTATTGACGTCGTCGTTTGCTATTATTTTTACTGTTTTGTTCTAAAAAACGAATTTACGTAAATTTGTAGGAGGAGGTATATAATATGTGTGTAATCGATCTATAATAATTTACTCAAAACATTTATAATATATGTTTTGTTCAGTTTCTTTATATAAAACACAACAGTCTTCATTATAATATATGTATGTATGTCTATATGTTTATATTGAATGCATTTTATTTCTGATTTAAAATTTTCATTTTAATACACAGCCATACTGAATTTAGAAAATAATTTCCTTTGTAAATACATAATAATGTTCATTCCAATTAAATACATGAAATTTTCCACTGAAATGGAATTTTCTTTTACCGAATATTATTGTAGTAGCAGTCGTTTGGCAGTCTATAAGGATAACTGAAGGGTAGATACATACATACATAGTATCTACAGAACAGGAATTTTATTACAAATGTAAGTGATTAATTGTGATTGAAAAATATTTACAGGAAATGGTTGGTATGCATTCTCATGAAATTTACATATTGTATGGGGGATTAATTGTAAAGTTTTAGTATGCAGTAATTTCCTTTTGAACTTAAATAAGTAAAGCAACAAATTCTTTTAAAAAGAAAATAACATTAACTACATACTATACATATTATAAATAAATTTTTTATATTGTTTTGTTTTTTAGTTTTTAAATTTATAGACTTTAAAATTTTCATTTTGCTGAAGATTTTGCTTTAAATAATGAAAAGAAATAAAAATGGTAAATCCTCAAAATAATCCCAGTTATTAAACCTGATTTCAAAGTCTTTGTTGTGCTTTTATTTTCTTGTATCAATTCTCTCATTTTAATTTTTTTTTGGAAATATGATCTTATAATTATTGTATTTATTTTGATATAAAATTCTATCGTTTTTTATGTATATTTTTCATCTTTTTTATTCTTTAATGGCATTTTAAATTCAAGCTTATACTAATTATTTTGACGACATGAATATTTTTGTTTTTTTTTTTTTGTGTTATAATCTCTCATTAGCGAAACAGTAACCATAAAAAATAAACATTCTCAAATTTAAATGTAAACAAAAATAAACTCTTTTTTTTTTTCATTAGCAAAATCTGCTGACGTTAAAAAATAAATACAAAAATACATTGAAATGAAATTTGAGTCCAACAAGCAAAATACTCGTATATATACCTAAATATATAATATAAAACTCATATGTATGTATATATAGTATGTATAGAAAACCACATTTTATGTGACCAATGACCAGTATTAATGTATATATTTGATATGAATTTTAGATTTGAATTTAATTTTAATACATGGTGATTCTTATGCTTTTAAAAATTAAAATTTTACAAAGAAGATCTGACTAAAGTTATTTCTAGATTTGAAAATTATTAAACTAAAATGTTAATACACCCATCTTTGTTTTTTTTTTTTTTTCAAATCATCCTATACATATGTACGTACGTAAATAAATTAAAATAAACAAAAAAAAAAATAAACTTGCATAAAAAGAGTGTTTATTTAATTATATTTTTTGATGTGAGTTGAAATGAAAATAAGGTGCTTTATTAAATAAAATTATTTGATTGCTAAGCATTTTTTAGTAGGTCTTTGTCTTATAAATGGCATTAAAGTATTGTCATAACCATCATGGTGATCATCATCATCAACAAAAAAAAAAGTTTATTAAGTGAAAAAGAAAACATTACCAAAATAATATTTTTTATATATGTATATAGATATTTATAGATATACATACATATGTATATACTTTTCATAAGCCAAAAGAAAATCAAATGTAACATGAAAGTTGTGTGTGAGTGGGTGCCTTGAATATTAATTTTATTTGTTTTTAGTTGTTGCATTAGTTTTACTTGTAAAATTTGTAATAAAAAAGATATACAATAGAAACGTGCATCGAATATTAAAAGTTATTATTCTACCTATATTTACATAAACATATACATATGTATATAATATATACTATATGTATTTTTTTTAATATTTTGTTATGAAAATTATTATTACTTTAGATTAAATATAATTTTTTTATTTGTCCAAAGAGGTAACAACAACAATAAAACAAGAATACTGATAAAACAACTGCTAATAGATACAAATTGATAACAAGTATAGTAACAATTTTTTGTATATTTACATAGTAAATTTATATAGACTTGAATAAATTATGATATATTCGCGATAATCTTGAACGTGATACTGAATTTGAATATGAAATTTAAAAAAAAAATAATAAAAAAAAACATTACATGTATTTATATAGATAAAAATCTACAATCTGTGTAATTTAAAATTTTTTGTTGTATTTCAATAAATGTTTGCTGTTGAAATAGATTAGATTTACATAAGATGTTACTGAAAGCGTTAAGTATGTCACTAAGAGTTTTTAAATAAAAAATTAAGTTGTTAAAATATCTGAAGAAAAGAAAGAGAAAAAAAGGATTAAAAATTTTACCAAATATGTATATACGAGTATTTTCTTTTTTTTATTTGTTTTGAAATAGACGCAAAACTATCTATGTATGTATTATACAAACAGAAAACTATAATGCAAAATACACACTTGTCTATAGATTTTAAATTCTCATATAATTGAGCCATTTTGTTAACCTTAAAAATAATGTTTTTAAACTATTGAATTAGGACAAACGTCACAAATTAATTAATAATAAAAAAGGTCTTTATCAAACGATTTGTTATTATTCAAATTCTCTTGTCATTCTTTGAATTCATAAAATTCCAATTAATTCAATTTCAATTTAAAATTCACTTTGTTAACAATTTGTTCTGATTATCATGTATATGAATGTTTATTGACATGTTAAATAGACATGATGCAACTTTTTTACCCTAAGGTGGTGCATGATAAAATGGAAAAAAAAAAATAAATAAAATAAAATAAAATAAAGTAAAAGAAATTTAAAGAAAATTCACATTTAAATTTTTCTGACCCTATCATTGATGGTCATTGTCAATCTATCTTCGTCAACTTAAAAAATTTTCTTCATCTCATCTTAAAATATATACATACATATATACATATGTATAAATGTAAATGTATATTTTACTCTTGCAGCGTATAGTACATAGATATTTTAGATACATATATATTTTGTTGCACAAATTATTTTATATTCTTCTATATTTTGTTACTAACCATGATGTTGTTTCGAATACATTTGCATTTTTAAACGATTAATTTTCTTACAAATCAATTTGAATGATTGCCTATATGTAATGTAACTACATAAAATATAAATGTGTAATAACAACATGATATTATGGTTTATAAGATATGATATAGTAACAAATATCAATTTGTATTCTAATATTTGACTTTTATCGTTTTTTATTTTTTTCTTTTAGAGTATAATTTTGTTTTAAGTTTTTTATTCTTTAATTAAAAATGAATATTTTAGATATGTAATTTAAATTTTTTATTTTAATTAGCATTGAAAATTATTCAATTTTGGCTGTTAAAATGTTACAATTTCAATTATGAATTTACATATACATATTTACATATATATTTTGTGACTTTGGCCATTAATCAAATTTTTGATTGTCACCAGCACAGTTCAATTAAATCAAAAGCGATTTTCTTAAAATTTTTTAATTGTAATTCAATTTTAATTAATTTGTCATTTTTATTTCATTTTTTTTTAAGCTTATTAAATTGCCAGTGTGAATACATATGTATATACGTATTTATAATGTAGGTGTTGTACTCTTTAAAATGTGCATACATATTTTTGCATTTTGATTATAAATACGATTTTTGACGTATTGATTGATAGCGTCTTAAAGTCTCTTAAGTCGCTTACCTTGTTTTTAAAGTTCAATTGACGTAGTTACTAATATTGTTGTACTTAGCGTGTGTGACATATTTTTTTTGTTTGTTTTTAAATCACAGATATTTTCTTTTCACTATTCTGATACAGAGAAAAAAAAGATAAATGGAAAGATACATTATAGAATTCTAAAAATTTTTTGAATATGCTATTTATTTATGCAAAGGATGAATGGAATGCGGAACTATTTAATATATAGAATGTTCATATGTGTATATTTACATATCATATATGTATGTATTTATACATGAGATATTGTAAAGCTGAAGTATGTATATAATATTCAATGTGTATATATTTATTAATTGTACATACATGTACCTTAAATTAAATCATCTTCAAGCAAAAACGCATATTGAGACGATAAATAAAATAATAATTGCTCATTCGAGATTATAATAATTAATGATTTATGATAGACATAAATGAACATTGTCAGAGACAGAAAGAAACTCCCCTTTTTTGAATTTGATTATAGTTCATACATACATACCTACCTATGTATATATTATTTTCAATATTTATACTTTTATGATGATTATAATCATGATGGTTATATTATGATAAATGAAATGTGCACGATATACTATGAATTTTGAATACAAAATATGATGTTTGTTTGTACTACATCATACAGGTACTGATGTATATACGTACTTAAATATTTTATCAGATATTATATGAATTTATTCTGAAAATATTATTTATTTGTATTGTAGAAATGCAATTGATCACAACCAACTATTTATTTAAATACTATAATTATATATGTTGATTATTTATTTATTTATAGAAAGTTATATGTATATACTCATAATATTATAGTTTGAATTTTGAATTGTATGTATGTGTATAAATGTTTTATTGTATTATTGATTAAAATTGAAATTAATGTCTTCGAAATAACCATTTATTGGTTATTCTATAATGAAATTATATATACTTGAACTTGTATAGTCAAAAATAATGTTTAATTTTGTATTATGGCTTTTCTACAGATTTTCAGTTTATATAAAGCATCCAATGAATTCAATGACAATGATAATATTAATTAAAATTATACAAATGATGTGAGTATAAAAGTTAGAAGTTTTTTTTTTTATTAATTAAAAATTAAAGTTATTTAAAGTTCACGTTAAAGTTTAATAACTCAAAATTTTACAAGTATTTTTTGATTTGGTTTTTAATTAAAATTCTGATGGTTTTCAATCTCTAAATTGAGTTTTTTAATTTATTGATCTTAGCATAACATGTGTTTGTGTGTTTTTAACACTCATATTTATAAAAAAAATACTGTACATGTACCTAATTTTTATAGCATATGTACAATTTTTTTATTTATTTATTTATTTTTTTTAAATAAAAATTCAACGAAAAATATATAAAAATATGCACACATATCATTTTTACTTCTTTTGTTAAAAATTTGTATACACGCATACATAAATGTATTTAATTTTTTTACCATATTTTTGTGAAAAATGTAAAATTGACACCATTCATTTTATTTGTTATAAACCGAAAGTCAAATTTAACATCCATATGTCGATAAATTTGCCTATATAAATACATGCTTTTTTGTCTCTATTTTTTTTTTTTTTTTTTTTTTTTTTGTAATCCTTGTTTAGTAAGCGAAATTTGTTTGCCATCCTTCAGATTTTTTTTATGTTCTTTTCTGTTGATATAAATATTTTACATTGTAATGTAGTACTATAGAAAACCATCAATATAACAATTTTTTTTTCTCGTTTTTAATCTATTTTTCAACCCTCAATCCCATTCAATTTTTTTTATATTTATTGTTGGATAGAAGTACAAATAATTTTTTACGCTACACATTTTTATATGAAAAAAAAAGCTTACAATTTTTTTTTAATAATTGTTGTACATTTTTTTGTTTAACTTTTTCACCCTTTTAATATTTTTCATTTTTATACATATAATATGTACGTATATATAATATGTGTATGTATACGGAAAATTGGAAAAGATAATATTCGCATGATATTGAAAAAAAAAGGAAATAACAAAAAAAATTGTTTGTTTATAAAGATTGTTTGTTAGTTGTTGTTATTTACATATTTGGTAAAAGCTTATCGCAATGCATACTTAAAATTCAAATACATATCTAAAGCAAAGTTAAAAAAAATATTAAATTTAAAAAAAAAAAATAGTTGAGGAAAATAATAGATGAAAACAAAACATTGAATAGAATTTTCTTAAAAAAAAAAAAAACAAAAAATTTAAATGCTAAAGGAACGAGAGAAAAAAAAATATTGTAAAAGTTTCATGTATCTAAAATTCAAATTTAATTCTTGTTGAAAATGTAAAAGACATCTGTAAAATTTCAGAGGATGTTCTACAAAAAGAACAATTTTCAATTACATAATATAGTTTGGGATGTAAAAAAATAAAAATAAAAAATACTTTAAATAGATTGTATAAATTTAAAAAAGCATTCATTTTATTATATATAGAAAAATGTCTAATAAAATTAAAATTAAAAAAATAAATTCTGACTTTCATATTTTATTTTCTGGATATAACATGAAAAATAAATTAATTAATTAAAAAACTAACATATTAATTAAGAAATGCTCCAAATTCAAAAGCCATTGTCTTTGAACTAAAGTGAACATTTTTTTTCATATAAAATATAGCTTCATTTATATTTTAAAATTATGAAGTTTATTTTTTGTTATTGTAATGTTTTAAAAAATGTACATACATTGTTTTATGTTTCTTTTTTTTTCTTAAAAATAAGATTAGTAGGAGATTTGAGTATTTTTCATCAATGATTAAGTAGTAACTAAGAACGGCAAGCGACATGGCATCCGATAGTTTAATGAAAGAAGATTGCCCCGGAAAGGCAAAGGTTTTGGGTTCGATTCCCGGTATGATCAAATGTGGTTTTTATTTTATTAGTCTACTACACACTATTTCTTAATAAAAAAAAACTATTCATCATTTACTATATCACATCACTATTTAATTTGCTTTTAAAGTATTAAATTATTGAAATTTTGAATATACTATGTGCTTACATAATTATGTTTTAAATATCATTAAAAAAAATCTATGTAGCTAATGATCTTTTTTTTTTTCATAAAAAAAATCAAATTAATTAGCATTTCATGGTTATCAAAAAATTAACATTCGTTAAGAGAAAAAAAAAATGTGTTAAAAAATATGACATTTTATCACAAATTAACAAAATATCGTTTTTTGTTTTTGACGTCATTGGTGACACGGTGTATAATATTTTTCTTTTCAAATAATTTTTTTTTATTAGGCACTATTCGGTTGTCTTTGACTTAATTTTTTTTTTAACACACATATGCACAGCATGATCCGACATTTTTGATTAGTTGTAATTTAAGTTTCGTATTGATTGAAGAATATTTTTTATTATTTTATTTTTTTCATATGAATTACTGATCTTCATATAAAGTAAAGTAAAATGACCAAATTTTAAGAAAAAAAAAAATAAATAAAAAAAAAAACAAATTTAATAATGTTTTGATGATGTACTAGGCTAGGCAATTTTCAAGCTGTGCGCTATAGCAATTTAATCACATGGATAATATGTGAAAAAAAAAAGTATTTTTAAAATATTGTATATGTACATAATATACGAATAAAGGTGGAATCTTTAAATAAAATTCTGTTTTTTTTTTTTTTATTGAATAATAAAAACGAAACATATGTTTCTATGAAACCATCCGTCACATATTCTAAAGATTCAAGGTTGGAGAATAGAAACATTTTTGTTTACATTAACTTTTTATTAACAAAAAAAAAACACTAAGATACATATTCAATATTAATGCAATATATCGAAAGAATATATTATATATAATGTTTTTAATAGGTACATTATAAATAGAATGTTAATTAAAATCTTCATAAATTTAGTCACAGTTTAATGTGTTTTTTTTTTTTTTTTGCTTACAAAATTTTTATTACTTTTAGTTTAATTTTAGTTTTCTTTTAATGTGATAAATTCTTGATCATATTTTACATATATTCATAAAGTACAACTGTGATATTGTAAGGTTCAAGAAGGTGTTACCATTCAATCAGCAATCAAAAAGTAATTTTTAATTTTATTTTTTTATTTTTAGATCTTTTTGTTTTTTTTATTATTAAAATGATTTTTCTTTCGCATAACTTGAGTAATGAGATCATCGTTTTTTTATTTTCGAGTTCGTGATAAAAATCAATCAAGCATGAAGGCCAAATTGGGATACATGATCACATAAGGTTACAAACATATTTTTAAAAATAATCGAATTATAATAAATTGTTGTTTTTGGTAAAAGTCCAATGAACCTGTGTTTCATCTTAAATTGATTAAAATCATTAAATGATAAAAAGGTGAAATAAATACAATTTGTAAATAAAGAAATTTTTAATTAAAAAACAATGACAATTTTTTTTGTAATTATTACAAAACTAAATAGAAATACATTTATTGAATATTAGTTTTTTGATAAATACTTTTTAACATACATAGCTATAATTTGTGTAAGACATTTTTTAAAATTTTTATTAAAAAAAAAAGAAAAACTAGATAATTTTAAAAGAAAAGGAAAAATAGCAGAAAAGAAAAAAATTCTCAAATATGCAAGGCTAGACAGAACCTCTTAAGTCAGACAAAACAAGAAAAAAAAAATTTATATGGTTTTAAATTAAAAATAATTGACAGAGAATGAAAAATTCGATTGAAAATTGTTTTTGTTTTCGTATTCAAAAAATTTAATTCAGTAAGTGTACAAAGCAATCTGTTAAATGTCAAAAATAATCATGTATATTTTTTTCATTATTCAATTTTACGTGAATTACACATTTTACATATAGTAATTTTTAAAAAAGACCTATAAATTTAAACCTTTTACAAAAAAAAAAAAAGCTTCATCACACAAGAATTAGGTAAAATTGAATACAAAAATTTAAAATTAGTCATTTTCAAAATCTAAAAATAAAATACAAAGTTTTTAATTGATTTTTTAAGGCTTTAGAAAAAAAAAATTTTTTTTTATGAATAACTTTTTTAAGTATTTTTTGTTTTTTGTATTTCGCAGGTATTGTAAATTGAAAAATTTACTGGTAATGCTTCTAAGGTAAGTCTTTAAATATTTTGATTTATTTATTTGTGTTCTTTCTGTAACATTGTATATATGTATATGTAATTTGAAATTTTAAAACCAAAAATTTCAACGAAAAATTCAGTACTAATGCACATATTATTTTAAAATTTTTAATTTTTCATAATACCTATATACATATGTACTTCCTATGTCCACATGTGTATAAATATTTTGACAAAAATATTTTGATGATCTCATTTAAAAAAAAAAAAGAAATGCATGTATATTTAAACACAAAAATGATAATAAATTATATAATAAAATTTTTAAATATTTTATATAAATAAACCATCATTGAATACTCATTAATGAATACAATTTAATGTTTTATTGCCAAACAAAAAGAACAATTTGTTTACCCAGAATAATTTTAAAATTATACATACATATATTTTTTTTATACATACATATATAAATTTACTGCATTTAATTTTTAATATAGGGATTTTGTTTTTGTTTAATTTAATGTTCTTTTTTATCTTTTCACAATATTTTTAAAAATATACTCCTATAGCAAAAAAAAAAAAAAAAAAAAAAAAATTTGTGGCAAAATATATTCTCAATTATTTTTTATTTATATATGACGCAGAAATGATAAATTAGTTTTGCAAATTTTTAGTACTTGAAAAAAAAAAGCAAACGAACAAAAACTGAAGACAGTACGAAAAAGTTACCATTATTTAAAAAAAAAATGAAAATTAAAAAATATATAAATAAATAAACAGAATATTGGAAGAAATATGTATGTATGTATATAAAAATTAAATGATAACAGAAAAATGGCAAAAAAAAGAAAAAATCCGTCGCATATTTTTTATGTATTTGCTTCTGTATTATTTTCAATCTGATTATTTCAATCGAATTACATCAGTAATTTATTTTAAAATCATACAGAAAATAAAAATAAAAATAAAAACTAAAAATGAATAATATTACAATGGCATTTTAATTTAAAATTGCATTAATGATTGATTTTTTAACCATAATTAAAATACAAATTTTTTTTTTTATATTTTACATATTATATCTATGATACATAAGATATATATGGTGTTATGGGAGAAGTGAAATGAACAAATTATAGATTCATTTTTTTAATTTCCTTTCATATAAGTATGTATATAGGTAAATATAGCAATGTATATGAAGATAAAATAAAAAGTATATCTGTTACAGTTTTAATATGAATATAGAAGCTTTGTTGCATTTATAACACAATTTCATTTTTTTTTTTATGGTATTTGTTTGTTTGTATCAAAAATTTCAATTTTTGTATAATTTATTTAAATTTTAATTACATTCAACTAATCATCAATATATCTGTAATATAACATAATAGCTGATAATAATTAAATGCAATTTGTTATTTAAATTGATAAATTATGTAATAAAAATTTTTTAATCATAATTTTTAAAAATATAATTGAAAAATAATTATGTATCTATATATAAAATGAATACTTTAACATTTTCGTTTGATTTAATTATTATTATTTTGTTTTTTTGGCATAAAATAAATAATTCTTTTTCAATTCATTAAATCCTTTAATAAAATTGTGGACAAAAAAAAAACTATATATGTACTTACACATACATACATGTATAAAAATAAATTTCATATTAAATACTTTTGTGTACAATCATTTTAATTTTCAATTAGAAATATGTACATACATATATACATATGCATGTATGTAATAAAGCGTACGATTTACATTTTTTTTTCTGCCAACTAAATTTAAAAAAAAAACTTTAATAGATTTTTTTTTTCAGTTAAAAACAAAAAACAAAAAAACATAAGTGATTAAGAAATTACACAAAAAAAAGAAAAAAAAATCTTTTAACATATTTGTGTCATTATAAATTTGTCAAAATTTTATTTTTACTGCTAAATTATTTAAATTAAATTTAACCTACAAAAATATTCCAAATATTATATTTTCCAACTAAACATAAAAAAAAAAAAGTTAAGTATTTAAATTAAAAACAATTAATTGGTTTAAAAAAAAAATAAATAATAATAAAAAATTCAACTTACGTGATGCATCTACATATTCGGCTAACAAAACAGCACCGGTTAAAGTCCAAATTAATAAAAATTTTTCAATATTATTATTATTAATAGCCATTTTAAAAATATTTATATTTTTTTTTGTTCCGTTTTTCTTTCAATTTTAAATTTAATAAAAAATTTAAAAAAAAAAAGATATGTTCAAACAAAACCAAAAATACAAAATTATTATTATTAATTTTGCAATATTTTTTTAATTAATAACCGCACAAACATAAATATTATAAATTGTTTATGAAAGAACAATATAATGTTGGAAACGGAATGATTTTAAGTTATTTATTTTTTATTTTTATTTTTATTTTATTAATTAATTTATAAAATGTTTCAATGAGGATAATCGTTTTGATTTTGTAAGAAAAGATGCTAATATGTTCTGATAAAGAAGAATACACTCATTAAATAGACAATTTTATGAGCATTAAATAATATTTTTGTTGCTATACTGACGTTCGATGATTCAAAAATATTCGAAATGTATCCCGTACACTTTATTTTTTATTTTTTTTTTTTTTATCGAAATTTATATGTGAAGTTTGTAATGTATATATGTATGTATATATTGTTTATGTATGCAAAGAAACACTGAAATTTAAATTAGAAATAAAAAATTGTTTTTTAAGTAGGACTATATCGATTTTGTTTATTTATTTATTTTACTTCGTTCTTGAGGGCAAGTTGTAATTGAATTTCGGTATCTAAACATAAGAAATAAAATTAAAAAATAAAAAATAAAAACAAAAAGCAAAAAAAAAAAAAAAAAAAAAAATATACACAAAATTGCTTCAAATAAATTGCCCCAGTTCAATTCTCAGAAATTTTATTGAGTTTTAATTAATCGATTTTGTAATAATAATGATCGGGTATTATATTTTAAATTAAAAATTTATTCTTCTTTCTTTTAAACATACATACATGTATGTATGTTTAAAACACAAGCACAATCTACATTTGTATCTGTTAAATTCCAATATAAATTTGTATTTAATTTATGAATATGTACTTGAAATGATAATGATTAAAAATAATAACTAAAGGGGTATTATTTTACTATTATATTATTGTATGATGTTCGTCATTCAATAAAATTGTCGTAAATTTCAATTTTAATCGATTAATGTCAAGTAAGACAATGAGTCGCCAACAAAACCAAAGTTTTTCTTTAAATGTATAAGTGTTTAAAAATTTTGTATTATGATTTTGAACTTTATATAGGTATAGTTTTTTTAAAACATTATTTTAAAATAGTTTTATACTTAAATTATTAACGGAATTTAATTTATTTAAATTAAGTATTACACACGCACCATATTTTACAACAATTTTTTTATAGAACTTTTTTTTTCTTCTTTTTTTTTTTTTGAAAAATAAGACAGAGATTTATGAGAGTAGGGCACAAATATATGTATAAAAAATGTGTGGGTGTAAATTTACACACTATACTGTAAAGAAATTTTTTTTTATTAAAAAAATTCAGCGGTATTCACGTGTTTTACGTTTTATAGGTAAAAACAATTTAAAATTGAAGGTCATCTAGATATTAAAAAAAAATTTATTTGAAAGTTTATTTATTTTAATTCAAAGTAAAATAAAGTTAAACAAATGACCAATAAATTTTCTCAATGACAAATAAAAGAAATAGTCTTTTTTTTTGTATCTTCGTTTAAAAATGAAATAAATTTTCTGAACACTTCACCTTATATTTTTTTATTTAAAAATTAAAATATATATATTATTTTTTTAACATTTTTTATTTTATTTGTCGAAAATTTATTATGTTTATAAAATGTGTGATCATTATTTTTTTAAATTTTATTTTGTTATCAAAATTTTTATTATCACACTGGAAAGGTATGTGGCGGCGGCGACAATGATAATGATGATGACGACTTTCAGTCGCTTTTTAACCCGTTCACTTTATATTTGTTCACTTTTTTTTTCTTATGATTTTTTTCGAAATTCTTTGTAATGGTTTACTTTTTCATGAATAGGTAGGTATTCAATACACAAGCTACTTAAAGATTACGTCATAAGTAAAAATGATATGTATATCAAGAAAAAAAAAAAAAAAAAGAAACAATTAAAATGAACTGTTTTCTTTTTAAATTTTAAACATTTGTTTTAAAAAAATAACTTCACACATATTTTTTTAATTTATAAAAAAACTAACTGTGTTTACTTTTTCACATTTGATTACTTTTATTTATTTATTTTTTGCGGAAAAAAAAGGAATTTTTGCCACCTCATCTAATTTTTATTTTTAGTGCAGAACTAAAGCTATTTAAAAGCGGCTATTCGCTGCGGAATTTGCTGAATGATAATGACAAAAAAAAAAAAAAAAAAGAAAAAAAAAATCTTTTTTTTAAAATAAGCTCTATTCTGTTTGATCTTTCTCCTTTTAATTTTTTCACATGTAAAAGCGGGAAAAAAATTTTAAAAATATTTTAGTTAGCATCTATTGAAAATTACGTAGTTCCAAAGAAAATTTCCTGTTAGCGATTTCACTATGCTCACATGACTGAAAATTATAATAAATTGAGATTTTATTTTAATAAAGCATATTCGGATTTAAGGTGTTTCAGAATCAAAAATCTAAGTTAATCTTATAAATTCAGCTGCTCAAAACAAGGTAAATCGGTAATCGGTTCGGTGTGACTGTGAATATGTCATGAAAAAAGCTTTTTAAAAAAAAATACCCAGCAGCCACCACAGTCATGAAAACAGCGATATTTCCATCGATGAATTTAAGAATAACGACCACTTTTCCGATGAGAACATCGATGACTTTAACATTACAATGAAATTGGATTTCAGCGATGATTATCACTGATTAGCAGCACCAATGCCAATTGCCAAATACCAACTAAATATCGCTGAAGTTCCATCCAATCTCATTGTAATGTTAAACTCATCGATGTTCTCATTGGAAAAGTAGCTGTTGTTCTTAAATTCATCGATGAAAACATCGCTGTTTCCATGACTTAAGTGGCTGCTGGGATACAAAATACACACATATTAGTATACATTTTTTTTTTCTAAATTGTGTTTCGATCAGTGGTGGATCAGTTCAGTTTATAAATAGATACTCAGTGAATACAGATATTCAGCGGAGTATCTAAAACAAAATGTTTAGATGACCAGTGGGGAATGGAAATTAAAAAAAAAGCTAATAAATAAACATATAAAATTTTAAGAAGAGGAAGAAGAAGAATTTTTGGTTTCTAGAAGAGATTTCAGAATCTTTTAAAAATTAATTGGCTGAAACGGCTTTATTTCAGTACGAAAATATCTGATCTTCATTATTCTTCACATTAACATAAATATAAAAAAGTTACATATTGTCAAAGTTTGAGTGAATGATGTAATTGTAGTTGGGGAAAATTTCAACTTTGTTGAAAAAGAGAGCAAATTATTTTATAGGTTTATGCGAGTATGTACTTGAGCTGAAAAAGAGAAGTTAAATTTAGTTAAATTAAATGGCTGAGATTTTCATTGGAATGTTTGGCTTTATAAACTTTTTTATTGTATTTTTTTTATGAAGTTATAAAGAATAACATAATAAAAAATAAGTATATACCTAGTCTAAAATTTACAAAAAGTCCAAATGAATATATATTTTTGTAGATGTAGGTACCTATATCTACTTTAATGATAGAAACATACATATATATATATTTTAAATGTTAAAAACATGAAATATTATAAAATTAACTTTTAATTAATCAAGTAATTAGTCGAAAGAAAAGAAAAAGATAAAAAACAAACAAATATTTTATCACATGAATATTTTAGTAAGAGAATAATATTCTCATTGATATTAAACTCTTTTCAATTGTGACTTTTGAAGTAAGAAAAAAAAAAAACACACACACCTAAAATAAGTCATGCAATTTAATATGTGATTTCTTAAAATGACAATTGAAACATATTTTTACGCTTTTTTTCTTCTTTCTTTTATTTCTTTCCTTTTAAAAAATTTGAAAAATTTTAAATTCTATTTATTTTCATACATCAACAACATCTTAAAAAAGAAATATAAGAAAGATTACATATAAAAAAAAAATGAAGAAAGAAAAAAAAAAACTTTTGTTTTCTTTGATTGTTGATATATTTCAGAAAAATTTGCCGCTCGACTAAGTATAAAAAATGAATAAAGCCGTAATAATGTCGACAACATAATACTTTTATTCTTTTTTATACCACTATTTTTATATACTATGTACATACATACATATTTTATTTTATTTTTATTTTTTGTATGTTTCTTTTTTTTTTTTTTTTGTTAGCTTTCTTTGAGTGGAAAAAAAAAGGAAAAATAAATTTTTAAATATTAATTTTCTATGTCATACTCGACAAATGAGTTTTTTCTTTCCAGTATACCATTTCACAATAAATGTGAAAAATAAAATAAAATAATGTTGAAAAAACCGGAAAGTAAAAAAAATACAATAAAATTTAAATCAACCAATTAAATGAGCTTCCAGCTAAAAACATTATCATAATAATATGTATTTTACTTATATAGTAAAAATATATTTTCAAGTTTATTCTATTGTCGTGCAATTATTTTTTGATGTAGGTATAGGTACTTACTCATATTGAACATTTATTTTATTTTTATTAATGTGGATATTATATGGAGAGCTTTGAAATTACACATATTTTTAATTAATTATTTCGTATAATAAAATTTTTGTTTTTGGAATTCGACAATGGCAGATGTAGAGAAAAAGGTACATAATTGTGAAAAAAAACTAATTTATTGAAAGTTCATTTAAAAAAAAAAAAAAAAAAAACTCGCAGAATCGCCTTTCAAACTTGATAAAAAAATATGAATTTTAGAATCGCTAGAAACGTTTTACCACATACTAATTCCTTTAATTACCTATACCTTATATATATGTACATATGTATTATATGTATGTTTGTTTTTTTGTTTGTGTGAAACTTTTATCAAAGAGAAAAACAAAGTTTTATTGTGTGAAATATTTTTTTTTATATTATGACTTTTATGATACAATTAAATGTAAAATTCAATATATAGTATGTTTACGTAAGTACATGTATATGGTATCTATTTTATATTATGTATGTATATTGAAAAAGCTTAAATATCCTTTTGTTTGAAGGAGATACTAAAAAGAATTAAATGAGAAAATTAATTAAAAATTCTAGAATTTTCATTTCATATCCTTAGGTTATTTTCAAGTATCATCATAATATTGTATAATAGAATTTTATCATATTATATAAAATGAATGTTAGAAAAGTGTTAAAGAATATATGTTAAAGAATATAGTTTAAGGATTAAAGAGTGAGGAGAAAATAAAATTATACTTGTATATTTGATGTAGATACTAACATTATTATGAAAGAAAAAAAAAAAACACCAAAAAATAAGAATATACTTAACTCATAACAATAATTTCATACATGTATAATTTTAAAGTATGTATGGTACTTATTGTAGACTAAAAAAAATGTAAAATTTCATGTATTTCATGATGTTACAATGTAATGTAATATTAAAACAATTGCATATTCTAAAATATGTTATGTATGTACATACATATGTTGATTGTTTTCTGTTTTGCATTTTTTTTTTTCAGTTTTTTTCTTCTTTTTTTTTATGTAGGTACTTATATGTACATACACATATAATATCTAATGAAACATATATCTATATGTGTATAGATCTTCAAACTGAACACTATTTTGAAACTCAGAGTACGTGTATGAAATATTACAAAGTTTGCTAAGAATAAGTTACTTTTTATTAGCAAATGAATATCAAATTTATGTACGAGTACTACAACGTTTCTAATTTTCATTTTAAAAAATAAATAATAAAACTCTAAGAAACGTGTAAAAAAAACATCATGTGTGTGTAAAATTTTAAATTAATCGAATAATTGAAATTAAATTTTTAAAAGGGTCGATTAAATTCATTCGATGTAAAGAAATGTTATATGTATAAAGTCAAGTTTAATCAGAGGATCGGTCTGTCGATCTAGAGTGTAAAGCGACGTTATTTTTGATATGATCCTCTTTCTTTTGGTTTTTGATATCCAATGAAGGATTTGTAAGTAATTGTATTGTAACAATATTAAATTTTTAAAATTTTTAAATTCTGGTTAGATAAATTATATAACAGAAATTAAACAATATATTTTATTTTAATTACAGATGCTGAGAAGAAAGCTATAATAATTGTTAATGTGATATGCATTTTTTTTTTTTTGTAAATTGTGTTTCAATGGTTTTTTGTTATTTAGAATGATATTTCATAATATTTAGTTATTTATTTGTTTTGAAAATCAAAATTTGAATAAGAAAATGATTTTTTTTTTTTTACAATTCTCCTTTTTCATTTAAACTTCAAGAATGTTTATTTTTTGTTTTATTTATTTATTTATTTTTTTTTTAAATTTTACAAAAATAAATTTGCATGTCATTTCATTTTTACTATACAATCAAAAACAGATCTCCGCAATTACAATATTTCACCGTTTGTTTTATATAAGAAAAAGTAATTTGAAAAACAGTAAATTTTGAGAAAATGAGAATAATTATTATAAAATGTTACGAGTACTTACTTATACATATGTATATAAAAAAGTAAGAAAAAATTTTAATATTAAATAGGAAGTATGTCTGTTTTATAAATAAAATGCATAAAATAATGTCATAAAAATTAAACGAGGAAGTAGTCTTATTTGTTTGCTTCAAGTAAAGGAGTATACTTGAAGATAACAAACTGTTAATAGGTAGTGCACAATGCAGACGACATTGATGATGACAATGTTGAAGTCATAAAATAAATCATTTAAAGTGTTTGTGTCACATGAATCCTTGTTATAAGTTCTTTTTAGAGGTTGTTTGTATAGTAAAAGTTGAATGAACCTGTTAATAACAATAAACTGTTAAATTACAGTTTTATCAAATGGGAACAGAGTTGATTAATAAATGGGTAAAATGAGAACCATTTACTGCATCATGTGAAAATTCCAAAGTAAAAAGCAGTGAATCAGAAAAAAAGATATAGAAGCTAGAAAATAGGATTCGGAAGAGGACATAAAAACAAAGAAGGTATACTAGTTGTAATGTATGACTTTTTAAATGCATTCAGTTATTATCCGTTAAAAAAGTGTACATTTTGTAGATAATAATAGCTTTTAATCATTTGGACAATTTTATATCTCTGTAGTATAGTTTTTCTAATATTTAGTCAGTTTTGTTTTTTTATTGCTTTTAGTTTTTAAAAGTTTTAATTTTCTTATAAATCCTGGAAGTCCTACTTTTTTCTTTAATATTTTGGGAATATGTATTCTGAATAATTAAAAAAATTAATGCTCTTTATATTGTTGTTCAGAGATAGAAAGGATATGTACATATGTATGTTATATAGTATGTAGTACAATTTAATATGTAGAAAGATATATAGATCTATATATGTATACATATGTATATGTTATTTTAAGAATGTGTTTTTAATTTATTATAAAAACTGATTAAAAAAAGAATTGAGTTTGACCTACTTTGAATTAATTTTTTTTTTTTCTGTGAAACATTCTTAGTTTTAGAATAGTAGTCCAGTATAAGTTTAATAATAAGGTCCAATATGGTTTTGTTTAGAAGTGTTGCGGAATTTTATTTTTTGTTTTTTATTATACTTATTCTGTGGTCCTCCAACTTTAAATGTTTTCCACTTTTTATGTTGTTTTTTTTTTTTCGTTGATATAGAATTTGTTTTTTTAAAAAAAGTTTTTTTTTTTCGTGATCGTACGTGTTATGTAGCAAATTGTTTCAAAAGTATTTAATGGCACCAATGGCTATCACACAACCACATGTGGAGTGAAACAATGTTAATATTTTTCCTGATAAGTTTATTGTTTTCTTTTTTTTCTTCTTCAAGTAACCATTTAGAATGTATCTATATAACTTTAAATTTGAATCAATGATTTAATTCTGAGTTTGTTAAAAATAAAATTTCCATGGTATTTTCAAAAAGTTTATAAAATCAATTTCTTTTTAAGCTAAAAAGTTTTGGGATATAAAAAAAAAAGTAATTTTATTCAAGTTTAATGGTAACGTTTTTTTTCCTTTGACTTAAAAAGTAAACATTGAATGGAGTAATCTATTCTCACGCTATTTTAAATTTTATTTTATGCAAAATTGAATTTAGTGTTTTAAAATAGGTACTTTCCGTACATATTTTTTTATTTTCAAATATATTTTTCCACTTCATGAATACAGAAAACGTTCAACAATTTTGTTAATCGACTACAGTACATTAAATCTTCCTCTTCTTAGATATATAATACTTAACGCCAATGACATAGTAAAAATTCAATGACTTTATAAATGAATTCTTTTAAGATAAAAAAAAAAAAAATTGTTTTTCTAAAACAAATTTAAAACATATAAAACAATTCAATGAAAAGGTCATGGTGTACCTAATTAAATTTTAAATTACTTCTAGAATCTTTTTCTTTAGAAATTTTTAAACGTCCTTCCTAAACCTTTTTACTTGTCTTCTTTTCTTTTTTTTTTTCTCCAAATTGGTAGATATTACACAAAAAGGTCATGATCCTAATCATTTCTTTATTTATTTTATTATTATTTTTTTTTATATACAATTTGGTTTTTTAATATGTAAATATATATGTATATCAAGTAATTTATATTACGGATATGTGTATAATGTATATATAGTACTTCAAACTGTTTACATACATATTTGAAGTATCAAGAAGTAGAAGGTTTATACAAATCACTAAGGAGTATAATTTTTTATTTTTAATTTATTTTTCTCTAAGGCTTGTAAGAATATTCAAAAAACAAAATACCTATGTAAAAAAAGGAAAAAAGAAATACACTTAAATGATTATTTAATTAATTAATATGTTGCTTTATTTTTTCAAATGTAATTTTAATTGAAATCAAAACAAATTCATTACATATTAAATAAATTAGGTTATGAATTCAATTTCTGTTTATAACAAGCAGGAATATATATAAAAAAAAAGATTTTTCTTAAGTTTATCGTAATTTTTATACAGCTCTGGTATTTTTTTTTTTTTAAATAAAAAAAAAAATTAAAATTCTATGGTATCTATTTTTTGTTTCCTGAATTTTGATATCCTGCATTGAATTTAAAAAAAAAAAAATTACATATTCATTGACATTTTGTTAATGAGATAAAAATAAAACAATAAATAAAATAAAAAACAGAAAATATTAATTTATCATTTTTCCAAACAACAGTTATTGAATTGATTAAAAACATCTTTTATATATTGTATATATATAGAAAAATAAGTATATAAAAAAAATGAAAATACAGCGGAAATTAAAAATACAATTCAATAAAAATGTAATGACATGTAGTTTCTATAGAAAGGTGAATTATCAACATGATTTCACATGATAATAACAAATTTTTTTTTTTTTTCAATATGTACTGAAACTGTTATGCAATATATCACAGCATTAAAGACAAAATAATTACATTTTTGTTGTCGCTGACGATGTCAATAAGTTCTGATTTTTTTTTTTAAATGCATATAATTATACGGATTGAACTTTTACAAAAAAAAAAAAAAACAAGATAAATAATAAAATTGATAGGTTTTTAATGGGTGAGATTTTTTTCAATGGCCATGAGATACTGCTTTTGCATTATAAACCATCCTAAAGTGTAATACATGTATCTAAAGTATGTACATACATATATACATATTTTATCAATGTGCATCTTTTAAACAATCTATTAAAATAAATATTACTGTTATTCTTTATAAGTTTATTAACAGGTTGATTACGATTATTTTTCTTTATGAAAACAGTAGAAAATACAGAGAATTGATATATGTACGTGATTTTTTCGATCAGTACCAATGAAAAAAACTAAAAATCCAAAAATTTTGATAATGAAAATGTAGATGCTTTTCATATGATATTTTTCTATATAACCTTCCAGTAGCAGTTTTTTCTCTGCGCATGTTATATACATACATACATACTTTCCAGTTCAATTTCGAATAATTTTTCAAATCACCGCCAAGTGAATATACATATATAAATAATGTAAGAGTATTTTATAGAAATATTTGTTTCTTGCATTTCTCTACGTATAAGTGAAATGTTAAATATATGTTGTATAAACTAAACCATACATGTACGAGTATGTGATGAAAAAAAAAATTATATGTTTGTAGAAACTTTAAACGTGGTTTTTCTTTACATACCTACCTATATGTTCCAATAATAAAGTATCATTTTCAAGCTAAATTTAATATAAATATCCTGGGTTAGTTTTGTAATTTAATCCGTGAGGTCATAAACATATGATACATAACCACACAATATAACGTATAAAATAGCAAATAAAAGAAAAATAATAATTTCCTATAATGACTATTGTGAGTACATAGTTTCTTTTCATATACCTATCTATATCTATAATTGTAGTTATAGGTGTATTTTTATCATTATTCCATTTTTGGCTACAGTTTCATTATTTTTTCTTTTTTCTGTGAATTAAATCACACAATCTGAAGTTATAATATCACTATATAATGTTTAAAAAAAAAAATGTTTTATATAGTAAAGTAAAATTAATGATGATAAAGTAACGGACAAACATGTAAAAGCCGGGTCTTTTTCAGCTCGAATTCGTGATTCCTTTTTTAAGCACGTTCTTTCACTCAAGGAAAAATTATGTGACTTTAACAAAAAAAATAAAAAAAAATAAAAATAAAAAAATAATCTCTTTCATAACGTTCATCTACATTGTTATTGAATTTATATGTCCTTTTTTCTGCACACATTAATCATTTAAATAGTGTTTTGAATTGAGTGTGAGGTGAATACAGACATTGTTATGTATATCAAATTAAAACGTACTTTTTCTTAATAAAATATAATAGATATAATAAAAAACATTTGATTGTATATATGAAAAATTCATAGAAAGAAAAATTATTGACGGTTTCACTAGTATATACATATTAAAATAATATGACGGGTTTCAAATGATTTAGGAAAAAATTCAATTGATATTAAGTTAAATTACTTCTTTAGACTACATATTAACTTTAATGAACTTATCGAACTTTTTAGGTAAAAAATCAATAATTTCAATTTATCATTGGCTATATCAACATTTAGTTAGAATATTATAGATTTGTATTTAAACTAATGAAAATATATTCTGAAGCTATTTTAACATGGTTTTTAATCACTACATTCTAAATGACAAATTTGATTGTAGAACTAGATAAAAGATACTTGAGAGTTTGCCTTTTAAATCATGAAAACTTTTCATTAAACTTAAGTTTATTCTATAAACTGTTTTAAAAAATTGTTATTCAACATTTCTTTAATTTGCAAAGTCTGGAAAAAAAAAATATATCTGTAGAAATAATGAAGAAAATGTACAACTTTTATATTTTTTCAAAAGAAAAAGTTTTAGAAGAGTTCAAATATAAAAGATATTTCTATCTTTACAAGTATGTATTTTAGCTTTATTACGAACATTATATGTATTATATAACCATTATTCTTGTATAAAATTTCGTAATTATATTATTGTATTTCATTACATAAACTTATTTAACAAGAACTAAAAAACAAAAATTTCACGCATGAATTAAATTTATAAGAAAAATAACGTATTATAAATTAGTTTTTATTCTTTATTTTTTGTTTTTTTTTTGTTTTTTTTTTTTGTTCTTTTATGAATCTGTTGAATATTTGCAGAAAAGCTGAAGAGTTAGTTTTCATTTTATATGTATTTACTTACTTTTGAAGAGAAAAACTTATTATATTTGTCAAAGTTAATATTGTTCAGGGTGATAAAGTTGAAAAATATGTTTGCGAAAACTTTATGAGCTAAAAGTTAAACAAACGAGGAAAACAAAAAATTGAAATTTAAACAAAATATTTTTGGTTAGTGGGTGTAATTAGTGTTCTTGTTAATTGTGCGATGCAAACTTTTTTTTTTTTTGGCTTCTTTTTTTTTTTGGGTTCTTTTTTGATAGTTCCTTAGTTACTGAATTATTTTGAAAATTATCTAAATTGAAAGTACCGTTGATCCTGATAGTTATTTGATTACTAATAAAGAAATACTTTACTAATAAAACTACATATGTATGTATTTGAAATTAGTTGATATAGGAACTGAATTCGATCATGTGCACAAATAACAGCAGATGGAATATATTATGTATTTAGTTTTATGTTTTTCCTCCAGTGCATCAGTTTTTAATTTTAACTAAATAACAGATTAAAAAAATATATATATTTCAACGTTTATTACTTTTGAAAATACAGCAAAATGCTTCATCCTTCTTTGTTTTTTTTTTCAACTGACTTTTAGAAGAGTATGTTTGAAATTTTTAAAGTTTTTTTTTTTGTTTTTCATAAAACAAACAAACTCTCATTAAAATAAAATTACAATAATAATACAATATAATTTGCCTCTGTCCTTTCATACACAACCATGATATCTTTTTATTTTGCCCGTTTTTAATGACCTACTATTACAGTAAAATTTTATGACTTTCATATTGTTTAAATTTTATTCATTCTAAAGAAGGAAATTGTATGAATAAATAGATAGTAATGTGATATTTAAAGTAACGTAGATTTTAAAAATGTCATTATTCTATTCAATTCACAATGTGGAAGCAATAAAACAGATCCTTTTTTAAAGTTTAAAACTTGAGTACTTGATTGTCATTTTAGAAAATATTTTCTATATTCTTTTAATTTTTCCGGAAAATGACTTAAGGTTCCAAAATGAATAAAATAAATGTTTTTGCCTGCTGTTGTTTTAACGTTATATCTATGGTTTTTTATTTTTTTATTTTATCCTTGTTTTTATTTCAGTATTTTTCTTTTTAATAAAATGCTCTAAAACATAATAACACTTTGTTTTGAATAAAGCAAAATTCTACTTAAAAAAGACAAAGAAGTTGAAAAAAAAAAAAAATACATTCATGCTTAACTTTAGTGAAAAATACAAGCTAAATAAGAATTATAAACTGTTTTTTGTACTTTTATGGAATAAAATAGTAAAATAAATACATATAGGTATATTTATTTTGGAAGAAAGATGAAAATGCAGTACAATTTTCAGCATTTTGAAACTATACAATACGAATAAAAGAAAAATGGTTTTTGATTTCAGTAGCATGTAATTAAATTGAAAGTTAAACAAAAATACAAATATAAAATTCAAAACGAAAAGAAAGATAGATAGATACCTATATCTACCTAGTTAAAAGTTAAATAAAAATTTTAATCAATTCAATGCTAACATCAACATTATTATCATCATTACAGGATGCATTTTAAATGTTAAGCTTACATTTTAAAATAAATATACAACATAATAGAAGTTTTTGTTTCTTCATATAAATAAAAAAAAAAAAAATTTGTTTATAAATTCAAAATGTTAATTATAAAAGTAAGTGCATACATACATACATATGTGTAGGTATACTTGTATTAACTATACATACTCGTAGTTCACCGAATTACAAAATAGGTGATACAAACTTTGTTGAAATTAGTATCATTGTATTTTTTAAATGTATAATTTAATTCTGTTTCATTATGAAAATATACGAATTAAAAATATTTTTTATGTTAATGAAATATTTATAGAGAAAAAAAATAGTACAAAAATTAAATCGGTACTTCAAGTTGTAATTATTTATTTTAAAAATTGTAAAAATGTAAAAAAATAAATAAAAGAATTTTACAAGAGAGAAAACAAGATGAAAAATAGACTAAAACTAAACATATGGATCATCATTTTGGTGATTTACTTTTTTTATTTTTTTTTTATTTTAAAAACGTCATTTAAAAGGACTTAAAATTATTTCAATTCAGTTACTGCAATTTTAAAGATCTTTTCACACCAATTCACTATAATCAATAAAACAATATTTTCAAAAGAAATTTAATGAACAACTAAATTTTTATTATTTTTTTTTTTACAAGAGGTTTGAAAATTTCACGTGAAAAATTGCTTATATTTTTAATACAGTTTTTATGAACATAATTGTGTTTTTTTTTTTTTTTAGTTTTATATTATTACTGCATAAAAACTATACCCAATATGTATACATATAAAAAACTTTGTTAGCAATTTTGAAATCTCTAAGGAATTATGAATTATGTAGCAAGTTATACTGTTATACTTATACGTATATGTCTATACATACATAGTAATTTTTTTCAATATCATATGGGAAAATGAAATGTCTCAGCAATTTCAACTATTTTATTTTAGAACATCACAGCAGGAGTAATTTTCTACTATCGTTCTAAAATGGTGTTCATGTATAAAAAAATCTCTGTGGAAAAATCTTAAATTGACTGTTAGACAATACATTTTTTTTTTTTTTTGTCATTCACTTAATGATATTTGATAGTAATTGCTTAAGTATATTTTAAATGAATTTTTTTTTTTCGATAGAATTTTTATTTTTTTCATGTATGAAATAGGTTATTTATTGATAGTGTCGAGGAAAAAAATTGGTTTTAAAGATGAAAATACTTAAAATAGTTGATACGAAATTAAAATATATTGCAGTATAAATATATTTTTAAAATTTTATTTTAAAATAATTTTTTTTTCTATTTCTATTTCGTATCTTTAATTTGAACAAATTGCGTTAAGCGAAACTATCAAATACAAAAATCCTCTAGAGTAATAGTTAATACCTGTATAAAAAAAATAAATAAATAAAAATACCTTCAATAATATTGTTATTCTTTAATGATCAACTGTAATGTTTCTGTTTCATTTGTTGGTTTTATTTTATATCTTTCTTTTATTTAGTTTTTCTTTATTTTTCTGAAATTTATTTTCCTGCAGCAATTGTCCTTTCAATGACCTTGTCGTTTTATATTTTTATTTTTTTTTCTTATACAATAAAAGTTTAGTTTTTTTTTTTTTTCAATTTATTTTTCTTTATTATTTTATTTTATTTTATTTTATTTTTATAAAAAATATTTTCATCTTAACTATCTTTTTTCATGTACCATAAAAATGTTATTACATACAATTCAGGTATATATATTGGCACAAATAGCCAATTGGATTCTATCCAATAATAGTTTCTTGTTTGATAGAAGTAAGATAAAAAACACATGTGAATGTATTATATACTTATTTACAAAAACAAAACAAAAATATGTATAATAAAAACAATTTAGAATGAGAAAAGTAAAGAAAAGCGTATTTATTTCCAAACGTAAACGAACATTTATTTAAACGGATGAAAAATATCAGAAAAGGAAGATACCTGAGTAACTGTAAACTGTGAAAGAAGACGTTTCTAGAATTTGGCAAACTTTTTTTTAGTTTTATTTAAAGAAAGAAAAAAAAGCATATTTGTTGATGTTTACTCAAGAAATACGATATATCAGGAAAAAAATAAAGAAACAGAAAAATTGTAATTTATTTTAAGAATTTTCAAGAAAGAGAAATTATTAACCAGCCAATTTAATTAACATGATGCAATAATAGAACATAAGGTTGTTATTTGATATCAAGAATTGAGTTGGTGAAGGAGAAGAAACAAAAATTCTAAAAAGGATATTTTATACAGAAAAATAGTTTAACTGAAGTTTTAATTAAGTGTAAACTTAGACTATTATACTCATAATATGTTTTATGATTCTTTAAATAAAATTTTCTTGAATTTTTTATTATAGAAAAAAAAAAACAGAGAAACAGAGAAAATCTTAACAAATTATTTAATGTTTTCGTTTTACTAAAATGCTTTGTAGATAAAAAGTACGAATTATTAGAACTTTAAACAAATGTGCAAAATTAAATTTTGTTCTTAAAAAAAAAAAAGCACCAAATCTTCAGATAAGTACATGTGAATATAATTTGTTCTTCTTTTGTTAATATAGATATACATATACATATGTTGCACTCCTTATCAAGTTAATCAATATTTTCTAAGGGTTCAAAATAATAAGATTGCTTCCTTTTATCTTTATCCTTTGTTTATGTTGTTTTTTTCTTCTTCTTGTTTCTATTTTGATTGTGATTTGTTATATTTCATATAAACATGTATGTGAATATGTATTTCATATTATATATTTCTATAAGAATTAGTATTCTTTTGTTTTAACATTATATTATAACAAAGTATTGAAGTGATACAGAAAGACTAGAGGGCATTGATCAGTAAAAAAATATAAAAAAAAAAGTCAAAAAAAAAAAAAAAAGGATTGAAATTTTATCATGGATAAAAGAAAATAAATACATAAAGAATACATGTGAGTATTATGTATACAATACATTTCTTTTTATATTATATAATATAAAATACATTTTACATACTGTATCTATGAAATACTATAAAACATATAGAAAGATAAAGTTTACATGTGAGGGAAAATTTTATGTGCGTTTTTTGAATTTAGAAGAAACAACTTTTTTTTTTTTATGGAATAGTTATGGAGGAAACCCTTTTTCAGAGATAACTATTTTTTGATATTAGATATTGCTGATAGCTGTATAGTATTGTTATAATAGTAAATTGCTTTTTGTCTTTTTTTCTTTTTTTAAATATGTTCAACACAATCATGTGGTTTCATATTTAATTTTAGTTTTATATTTTCCATATTAGCCTTAAAACAATCATTATATTTGTGAAAATTTATAGATAGGTAGTCTTGTAAATTTATTTTTATAGTCATTAATTTTATATACCATTTACAATAATTTAGTTTCTATAATAAAAAATAAGTTAGAATATATGACCTTTAAAATGAATTTACATATTTCCTTATAAGGATTCCATTTTATCTACGTTTTAAATTGATATAATTTTGTTCTGAATTTTCTTTATCAGTAAATAATATGACTTTATAAAATTTTTATAAAAAATTTTATCTTAAAATTCCTTTATTTTAAGAAAATTGAACTAAGAAATTTTTTTAATATGCATAAAAAAAAATTTTTAAAAGTAAAAATCATTTCTTAAAAATTTCTTATGCTTCGAACGAAAGATCTTTTTTTTCTCTTGTTATTTTTACAATATAATAATGCCAAATATAATTCTTAAGATTGCTATACTTTTTTTTTTATGTAATTTTAGTATCTTTTTCTTAAAAATAATTTTTTATGTTGAATTTTCACTTTAATTTTAAAATGTATTTCAATTTTTCTGTATAGTTTTTATTATTAATTCAAATTTAAAATTGTTTATTTTTGTAAAAGGCATAAAAAAATATCCAAGTTCTTATAAAGTGAAGAATAAAAAAAAATGAAAGAAAAAAAAAAAAAAGGAAAAAAGAACATAGGTACACAGTATGATACGAATAATAAAATAATATACACATAAAAAATTCCACTAAAAAAGATTTGAAATAACCAAAAAAGCAACAGACAAAAGTAAAATTTTCCTTATTATACAATTTTAAATATTTTTTTTTTTTTTTCGTTTTCGAATTTTGAAACAGATGTTCCAAGAATATTATTTTTTTACGTGTACTTGATGCGTCATGTACATATGTATATTTCTTTTGTTTAAAACATTCATAAAATGTATAAAATTTTCATTCAACCTTTTATCATTACTATCCGAACAGAATATTGTTACGTTTATATCATTCAAATTCAGTTTCTTACTTGCGAAATATTTTTTAATTTGTTTCAGTTTCAACGGATGATGCTTAAATTGAATCCTTGAGAAATTATAAAATTTCTCTATATTCGTTTTAAAATGTGTTTTTAAATTGTTTTTTTTTTTCAATTTATAAGTATAAGTACTTAAAGAATCAACATTTTGGTAATTACTTTGCTATTATACACATAAAAAAAATTATAATACTTACAACTGGAAAAAAAAATATTAAAAATTAACTTTTAAAAAACCAGAAATTGTACACTCCAATTTACTATACTTGAAATTATATTGAATTAAAAGTTCTTGAGGATTATTGTACCATATAATGTAAAATGGGTAAAGTTTGCAAATAAAAATAAAATTAAATTCATTAATGATACAATAAAAATAATTTTTAAAAAAAATATATATTATTTTAATTTTAATTGTAAAAAGTGAAATATTTTCAGAGAGAAAAAAAAAAAGACTATAGTTTAAAAAACAAGCTCATGAAAATTCATTTTAAATTTATAATTTGTTCGTATTTCGGCTATTCTTCCGATTAACGAATTTGCAATTGAGGAAAGCCACTTTTTTATAACAGTACTTATAACTCAGCTCAAGGACATCGCAGGATAATGATATTACATTCATTATAAAGAGTATTACATTAAATTTTGCCTGGTTAATATATTCAAACAAGAGTGAATAGATCATTGTAAAGTAGAGGAAATCAGCTTTCATATGATACCATACACTATATATGTAGGTTGTTTAATAAAATTTTTAGATATTTAATATAAAAGATTGGATTTAAAAAAAAAGCACAAAATTTTGTATATTATGCACCATATTTCAGGAACCGTTAGACGGATTAAGGCATTCTATATACCAAACTGAATGGCAGAAAGTCCGTTATCCTGCGATGTCCTTGAGCTAAGTAATAAGGATTTTTCCAAAAATTTTCAAAGGTACTTTTCGTTCTTAAAGGACATTTCCGTGTGAAAAGAGGTTATGTCAACATCGTTTTTTGAAAGTCCGAAGTAGTTAATCGGAAGAATAGCCCATATTTCTTTTGCATATATATACATAAGTATGTACAATGTACATATATTATGTATATATTTCATGAAAAATATATATACATATATGTATGTATGTACATAATACATATATTTGGATTTTTTCTTATTTGTTGTTCATAATATTAAAACAAACTGATGAAACATCTAGAGGATAGAATTTTAAATTTCATCTTTTAAAGAAGAAAGATTTTTTGTTTTGTTTTTAAAGTTAAATTTTCATTATTTTATTTTCCATGTTACTTTAATTTTTCAATATCATTATAAATGCACCTTTTTTTTTCCATAAATGAAAAACATCATTCGAAATTTACAAAAGTTTTTTTTCAAACCTCAACTGTTCTTTAAATTCCTCTTGAAGAGTACACCTTATATGTATGTTATTGATTAAACTTAAAACATATAATTTTACTTGTAAATTTCTAATTTACAACTTTTTCAATTTTATCTTTCTTTCACTGAAAGTGTAAAAATTTTTATTTTTGGTTTTTTTTTTCTGAATAAATTTCAAAGTTTAATTTGTTTTATAGCTTTGCAATTATTTCGAAATTTAAAATTGTACTGTTAAAAATTTGTTTTTAGCTATCTATTTTTTCTCTAAGGTGAAACTTGTTAAGTAAAGTGAAAGTTTTGTCCTTATTTTTAAAATAAAATATATGTACATAATAGTTTTTTTTTTTAACCATATATGATAATGAATTTAAATATATCTACAGAATTTTAATGTTAATTTGACCTTCTTCATATAATACTTTGCATTATTTTAACATTTATATCGTCTGTAAAAAAATAAATTACAAGTAAAAATTATTAAAAGGGATATACATAGTAGATACATACATATATTTTAATGGAATATAGTTTAAGAGAAAAAAAAATTATGTATAAAATTTTTTAATGTTGAATCATCATTAATTCTATGAAAATGATGATACATTGAAGAATTGAAGTTCATACGTCATATGGTAAACGATCTTAACTCATTCATATAGATAGAACCACTTGAGTTAACATGGGAACGTGATTAAGTAAGTATGTAGTTTACGTCATTGATGCTTAAGATCTTTTACGTCATGAAATATTATGACTATGAATACATCAAATCAAATTTAAATATCTGAGTCAAATTGATTTTTCTTAGTTCTTACATCATATTGCATATAATTTAAAATCAAAATTCTTAACACTTGAAATCAGATATTTTTCATAACAATAATTGAATATCGAAGATGATAAAAGTATGATGTGTTCATTAAGAATTCATAAAAAAAAAGTAAATAAATATTAATAATAAAAAATTGCAGAAAATTATGAAATTGTTCATTTTTTAATTGTTTTATATGCAAACACGAAATTTATCTTTCACATATTTATTGAATAAAGAAAACTTATTTTAAATACAAATTTAAATTTCAAGTATGTACATAAATGTTTGCGTTGAATAATTGTCTAACAATAATTTCTAGCAAATAATTTCCAAATTTAAATTATACTCGTATTAAACACTTAACTGAAAGTTAAAATTTATTATGTTATAAATTTGATGTCTAACAATGTGTATTATTTGAAATTTAATTAAAATTTATAACATTACTGAAATTATTTAACTTTTATAAGAATTTTAAAGTTTCTGATTATTTTCTCATTTTCAAATAAATGTTGATGTTGAGTGACATTTTTATTAATTTCAAATTTTTTTATTTTAAAAAATTCTTGCGTGTACAACTCAGATGCAAGAAAAAAAAAACAATGACATTTTCATTAAATACCGCTTTCGAAATTTTGAAAAAAAAAAATTTAAAAAAAATCTTCATTCAACCACAAAATTTCTTTTCCACAAAAACGAATAAAAAAAATTAAATAAATTATAATTGTTCTACAATATTTTTATTTTTTGTTTTTTCGCTCGTTTTTGTCTTTTAAGTGAATTTTTAACAATGAAAAGTATTTTCCAACGATCAAGTTTCATTACAGGATTTTCTTTTTCATAACCTTTTTTTTTTCTATGCTTAAAAACTAACTGTTCACAAAGTATTTCATTAGAAAATGAAAAATTCAACTTTCGAAAAAAAAAAAAAAATTGAAAATCAATTTAGATGTGAGTTAACCTCACAGCATGATATAATCTTGACAAATGTTTCCTTTTTAGAGTCTCATTCACTGTGTATTATAATACTGTTTCCAGAATGATTTTGATATATCTGATTTTTGTTTTTCTTCTTTTGTCGATTTTTTATTCTGTCTGTTTTTGTTTAGTGTATCCTATTCAAAAATGTTTGGTGACAAAAGAACTCTTTGCAATGAATGAAAGTGAAAAATATAGACAGAGACAAATGAAAAATGATTTGGAAATTTTTATTTTTCTTCATTTTTTCGGTTGATGACTATGGAAAATGTATGAATGTGTATTTTTTTCAAAACTTATTTTCCTGTATATGTATACATATTTCTCATTTTCACATTATATGTTCAAGAAATGTAGTTTACTATTAATATAATGGAAATGTTAAGTCAATATTTATTTATTTTTTTGTTCGAATTATCTGTGAAAAAGGCGTGCATGATGAAGAAAAAAAAAAAATAAATACTGAATCAAATAATAAGAAAAAATGTTGTGAAAAAAAGGCAAAAGGATGAATCAATGATGTTGTAAATCATTTTATTATTTTAATTTATTAAGAGCATTAAAAAAATAATGTTAATGATGGAAAATTCCCAGAAATAATTTGAATAAAGTTTTAAAAAAAATTATTGAATTAACTTAAGTAGATGGAAAATGGCGTCTTCCTTAGTATATTATTATTATTCAAAGGTTTTAAGCGAATTTTAGTTTTTTTTTTAACTTATTAATTAAAGATAAACTAGTAGAACAGGATATAAAATTAAACTTTTGTTATTATATTTTTTTAACTTTACTTTTAAAAGTAAAAAAAAAAAAAAAAAACTATATTAAACTTTCTTGATCAGTTTGCCTTTTTTTCTTAGTTTAAACTTTTTAAAAAAAATTCAAAGATCTTTTTAACTAGTACACCATATTTAGTTAATGGGAAATGTTTTTCTTACTTATTCTAAAAGATATAAATACATACATACATATGTATGTATGTATATAATTTTTTTTTATTTTTTTTATTTTTTAAAGTTTTGAATATTAAAAAAAATATATACATACACATTATGTAAAGTTGTTATGATTTAAAAAGAAAAAGAACTTGCTAAATCTTTGTGATTTTGATTGTATACTAACTTCAAAAAAATATAACAAATGTGAAAAAAACCTCAGAAAGTATATATGTATATAAAAATTACCTCGCAAAAACATCTTATGTATAAGTTTTAAGTATACACAACGATGATATGATTTGTTATTTTTTCTACTTCAATACAAACTATTCAACACAAGTGTCCTTGGTTGCTTTTTTTTTCTTCTCTTTTTTTTTCATAATTTCGGAATGTAATAACGATTTCAAATTAAATCCTAATGATTTTTCTTATCTGGAATATGAAATCCATAGCTTTTCCTCTACTCCAGTTTATTCAAGTTAGTTAAAAGTTCCGATTGGTATAAAAAATGAAAAAGAAAAAAAAAAATAGAAAAGTTTTACCGACTTTAGAGTGTTAAAAAGTATGGTTATTATAAATAGAAATTTT
This sequence comes from Bombylius discolor, assembly GCA_939192795.1. Lineage (NCBI taxonomy): Eukaryota > Metazoa > Arthropoda > Insecta > Diptera > Bombyliidae > Bombylius > Bombylius discolor. Next base: position 26,366,445 of record OW584241.1, on the reverse strand, counting down.
TTTCTATTTTTTTTTTAAATGCATTCAAACGTATTTGAATAAAAATCAGCTTTTCGTGGTACTTTTTAAAATCCGCTTTGAAATTAGAAGAAAAAATGAAAACAATATAAGAAGCAAAAAGAGTGTAAAGCTGAACTATTTTAAAAGTATATATATGTATATACGGGTACACATGTACATACTTATACATAAAATATGTATATACATAGTATGAATTCCGTTTTGTCTGTCGAATTATTGGAACTTTAGAATAAGTTTTAATAACTTTTTAGTTTTCAGATATGTACGAGTATTTAAGAAAATAAGAATAAAAAAGAAACAAAAACAAGAAAGATAGTGTTTGAAGAATGTTAAATTTAAGGAATATTAAGAAAACAAGAAATACCTAATTTAAAAATTTTTTAAGTGTTGATAAATTTTTCAAATTAATTTTCATGCTTTTTAATTAACGACTGAAATTTAAAATTTTACCTACAATTAGTATTATTTCAGATTATTAAATTTTGTACTATGAATATATTTTTTCCTTAGTAATTGTGGTATTCATACATTCAAATTAAATTTTTTTCATACACATATCATATCTGTAGCTTATTGTTGTATTGTGTTCTAAGGAATTGTTTTTTTTTTTCAGGTTTCCAATGGTACATTTTAGATATGAATCAATTTTTCCCAATACACACTATTTTAAAAGATTGCCTTTTTATTTTTTTTGTTACCTTGAAGGATGTTTGTAAATTATGATCTATCACAAAACTTTTTTCATTTTGAACAAAATTTAGCTTTTATAAAATCTTTTCTACCAATAACCATTCTAGATAAAAGTTTTTGTTGTTTTTTTTTTTGTTTTTTTATTCGTAAGTCATAAATTCAAATGAATCGTGAAAAAAGAAAAATCTATAAAAACTCTAATCCCTAAATCAGTACACACTTGTTTTTCTATATGTATTATGTGCACAGTTTACTTTTTGATTGATGAATAAAACTCTTCTAGTTTTTTTTTGTTTTTTTGTTTAGGAAAATAGGAAAAAACAACAACAACAAAATCTGATTAGATAAAAAAATTTCTTTTGAATGTCAACTTTTCTAGTAAAATGTAATAAAGTTTATTGATTTGTACTTTACTTATGTAAATACAATATTATATATTTATACTCAGATACACACATACATTTGAAAATATTGAAAAGTATGATTGATTTAAGTGGCTTAACGCGAGAGATAAGAAAAATTACAATAATAAAAGGAAACTTTTCTTTGCTGAAAAGATTAAGAATTCAAATGTGCTTACATTTTTAGAAAACAAAGTTTCTTTTTTTTTTTTCAATTTACAAATAAATTTTAATCTTTGCATAATTTATAAAATTTGTAATTTTTATTTATTTGTAGGTAGGTACTGTAAATTTCCAAATAAAAAATAAACAGCATTTTCCTTATAAGGTATATGAAAAATCTTTGTATTCTTTGTTAAAAATTTTTTATTTAAAAAAGAAAGTTTTTCAACATTTTTTTTATTATACACCCACCCCTGGCAAAGACTAAGTTCGAATTAACATATAATTTGATTTTTCCCATATCTACTAAATTACCTCTTGTACATGGCATAATACTTTGGTGATTTCTTGCCAGATGAGAACAGTCTTAGTTTTTATAGATTTTTTAATAGTATCACTCTTAGTCTAAAGTGTAAAATGAATAGGAATGAATGGATAATTTCAGATCAGTCGAGTGTTATTTTATCTGATGAATCCAAATTTAATTTGATTAGACCTGATAATTCGTCTAGCGTTTGTCGTGGAAAAGACGAAAGATATATAAGAAAGATTGAATCCTATATCAACTGTTAAACATTCACCACACATAATGGTGAATGGGAGTGTGTTGCTTCAATTATTTTGGACGTTCCAGTAAATGGAACAGCGTATAGGAAAATAATTGTTCTACCAGCCATCGAAGGAACGATAGAAGTCTTAGCAAATCCTATTTTCCAAGGCGACTCGGACCCATGCCACCGAGTGAAATCGGTAAGTTTGGCTGTATTCCTAAATGTTTATTTGCTTTGCATCGTGATTGCAATATGACAGTCAAGACACATTGCTGAGAAAATTTATGTTGCGTAGTAGCATCATAATTATGCAAAATGCGCTAGTTGCTTGTTTCGTCGTTGTCAAAAAATTACATTTGAGTTTTGAAACGAGATGCTTTGTATGGCTGACGTTTCGGAACTTTTGACATTATAAAAAGACGATCGTAAGACGTTTAGGAGTTCAGCCTTTTTTATTGTCTATTATTGTCAATTCAATTATTTTCTAACTCACAAGACATTTTATTTATTCTAAATTTCCAATTTGAAAGAAAAGTTTGAGATAACATGAATGAATCGATAATAGTCCAGATATGAACATAATAAAAAATACCTGGGCAATTATGAGTAGAAAAATCAGAGCATAACAGCCGATAATCCATTCAGAAATTGAAAATATGTTGCAGAAAATGTGTGGTACAATAAAATAAATTTAGATTTAATAAAAAATTTATATTCGTCAATGCCTACCAGAATTAAAGCCTTAATTAAGGCAAAAGGAGATATTACCAAATATTAGAAAAAAAAATTTCTGTAATAATTTTTGTATTTAAAGTTGCTTTCGAAATAAGAATATTTTGAAGGAAAACTTAGCAAAATGTTTTTTTCATATATAAAATGTGTAAATTGTAAAATACTTGACAAATGAATCTCTTTTTGTTGTCAAATATATATATATTTTTTTTTAAAAAAAAAGGAAATTCCGATGTCTACCTGACTTATTTAAAAAACAAAAGTTATATACAGGGTGTTTCACGGTTCGTGTGCCAAACTGAACGTGTTTGGCATGTTTTATTCATTCACGTCAAATCACATGTGCCAAACAAGTACAAAATTAACGAATTTTGAAGAAACTGCTGTTAAAATATGGTTCATAACTTTTGAATGAATAAAGATAATACAATAAAACAAAAACCATGTCAGAGTAGATAACATAAGCTTTTATTTAAGTTAAAAAAATTAAAAAAATAATAAGGCAAATTTTCAAGATATTCGACCTTGAACATAAAAATGACGAATTTTTTCAAAATTTTTTGATTTTGAGTTACAATAACTTCTGAACCATTTGACATACAACTTTATAAAAGACATTTTTACAAAGCTCTGAAGGTTATTTTTAGAAATAACTTTTATTCAGCTCTATACATTACGCTAGCGCTGAAATATGTTGCAAAAAGTGGAACTGGTTACTTTTCGGAAAAAATTGTCTTTGACCTTGAATATCTCGGTAACCATTGAGAATAGACCCCACCCTCCCATACGATTTTTTTCATTTCTTATCGAGATCTACCACCATGTTCTGTTATGCACACGAACCGTGAAACACCCTGTATATTGTTAGAAATGGATGAAATTTCTCTAAAAATGTGATTTTAGCTTCAATAATTACTGTTCTTAATATTAAATAAGATTTTTTTTTAAAAATAGTAAAAATTTTTGCACCTATATATAAAAATATCAGAACTCGAACTTAATTTTTGTCAAAGGTGTACATGATTGGTTGGTTGGTTATACATAGTATTTATTATTTTTGCATGATAAATAATTAAATTACATATTTTTTACTTATATTATTTATTATTTTTTTTAAAGCAAATTTTCTACATCTGTTAATTTCAGTTATTTTTTTCTGTAATTATTTCATTCTTTCGAAAAATTAAATACTTGAAAATGATTCAAGTTTTCGGTAATTTAAGCAAATGTATGTCTAATTTTTATACTTCTTTTTTTATAAAGGGACGCAGTGAAACTTTATTTATCAAGAAAAATTTATTTATTATGAAATTAAAAAATGTGATAGATACATTTTCAGAACATACCACACATGTAGGTAATTGTTTTATTTGTAAAATATCATATAAAAATATATAAAATTATATACACACATACATACATATATGTATATGCATGTATATATGTATATATGGAATAATATTTACATATTATGTGTTGATTGTATCTACATTTTCTTTATAAAATTTCTAACTCAATAAAATTAATGAAGATTTTGATAATGATTCCATTACCACAATTTTTCACTTTGATAAATATTAAACAAGAAAGACTAATGATAAAATAAATTATTATAAAATTGCATTTACATTTTGATTATCTTCTTTTTGATTTTCAATTGATTTCCTTTTTTTCTATTAATATCATCTAATATTCTAAACATTTCTTCATAATTTTTTTCTTCTAAGAATTGATTATCATTACAATCAAAAACACTACATTTTCTCGATTTGTATGGTATTTGTATTTTCTTTCCATTAAGTGCTTCAATGTTTCTCATTTTTTCAAATTTACGCTTACATTTTACAATCTCGTTATATTCGATAAATTTTAATGATGCCAATAATTCTTCAACCTTTGAAAGACAACTAAATAAAAAAAAAATAAACGTTTTGAAAATTGTTAACATGAAAATTTTAAATTCTGGTAGGTAATACGGTAGTATTTTTAAATTTATTTTTGTTTTTTAATATACATACTGCGTATTTTTTAATGAATAAATTCCAGCTATTTGTCTTGTTCTTATCACATGATGTAATTTAAATGCAATACATTTTATTAATTCTTTTGAATTTTCTAATTGTAATTGTTTTAATTTTTTATGATCATGAATATATTTACGTATAATATAACCTCTAAATATTTTTTGTATTATAATTGCTGATTTATTAATTAAATTTACATAAATTTCTAAATTACGTTCATTAATTAATTTTGTATATAATTTCTGTGCTAGAAATCTTCTTATATACTTTTGTATTGTAATAATTGCATAACGTATTTCTAAAAATTCTTGATGTGATTTATAACCAAGATATTTGCGTTGAATACATATTGCAGCATAATTTCTTTTATGAGCATCATTAAAAGCTTCACTAAATTAAATTAAAAACACAAAAAAAATTATCAAAATATACATTTTATTAATCAATATAGAATAATTACTCTTGTCTTTTTTGAATATTTGTATGAAGCCAATGGAATGTCATTCCACAGGAAAACATTAAAATTGTTGGATAATTAATAAAATGTATCTTATCTTGAAAGTTGTTAGTATATTTATGTCAATTTGAATAAATAAGTACGTTTAATGACTTTAATCAGAAAAATCCATGTAGAGTTGTGCAAATATGTATAGAATTTAAACTTAAATTCCTTAGATAAAAAAAAAAATAAGAAAATTAAACCATGAAATGAAAATATTTTTGGGAAATTTGAAAATAACAATTCTAATTTAATTTTTTTTTTAATTTCTAGGCGATTTGAAATTAACTGTATTAGGAAAGTGATAATTTAATAAACAGTTTACTAAATTGGACTTAAATTTTTTTAATTTTAAATTTCACCTTTTAAGTTTTAAATTTGATACATTTTTGTTATTGTGTAACAATAGGCCTGTTCCCTTACTTCAGCCAGTTGTAATTTTCTGTAATTTAATAATTTTTGATTATTTATGGAGTAGGGATAAATTTTTAAAAGTACTGAAACGACTTAGCTGTATTTTTCTGAAAATCAAGAAGAAGAATGAAATTTGAAACTTTTGGTTTTTATTGAACTCCCCATTTTCTTCTTTTATAGTTTTTAATTCTTCAAAAAAAAAAAATTTTTTTTTCTTTTTATAAAAATTTGTTTTAAAATAATAAAATATCTTTCCACTTTTTTAAATTCACACTACTAACAACTGACAATTCAAAATTTAAATGACAGAAATAAAAAAAAACAGAAAAGTAAGAAAAATCTAGCTATAAAGTTTTGAAAATTTTTCTAAAGAGGAGAAACAGTCACATAAATACAAATCTTAAAGAAAAACTTGTACGGGAACAGAAATTCTGTAATTTTCTGTAAAATTCTTAAGACTCAGTAAAGTTTTGAAGGTACGGGAACAAAGCTAATGGTATCATTAAACTCCAAAACCACAAATCATCTGTTTAAAGAATATGAAAAAATTAAGACGAAAAATAAGTAAATTTATTTCAGAATTCTTTTTTATTTTTTCACTTTTTAATTTTTATTTTTCAACGTAAATAAAACATCATTGATACTTTTGCATTTCATTTATTATTGATATACATATTTATATTTTGCATTTTTTGTGTTTAATTTTTTGTTTTTATTTTGCTTGCTTTAATAATTATATATATTATATATACATATGTATGTATGTATATATGTATATTTGAAATTTAAATTTTTTATTCATACATTACACGTAAACTAACATTATTATTAATATTAATTTATGCATTTTATTAATTTTTTCTTAAGACTTATTACATACATTAATTAATTTCTGTCAAATACTTTTTTGTTAATTTCTTTTTTAATTATATTTAATTATAAAAAAGCATTTTCCTTAGTAGCAGAATTTTTAATACATATATTTATCACTGACATAATATCAGTTTTCATTTAATATTTTTACTGAAAATTTATTTTTTAAATTCACACTTTATTTTGAATTTCGATCGAAAAACAAATTAATTTTCACATTTTATACTTTTATTTTAACTTTAAATATGTATATATTTTTAAAATTCCTTAATTGTAATATTTTCCATCAAATGACTAATGGAAATTTTTTACTTTTAAATTATACTTGATTTTGTTTTTTTGTGACCTAAAAATTAAAAAAAAATTACATGGTGTTTTATGTAATTTAAAAAAATTCTAGGTTGTAGAAAATCATTTGAATTTGTAAAATTATAAAAAAGATTAATATTCCTGAAAAAAAAAAAAACATTGTGCAATATTACGTTGCTAATCAAACTTATCATTACCGGTGGATATTTCTTGTAAACGTAAAAATTCTTGAAATCATTTAATTGTACGTATTTCGACGATTTTACTCAGAAGCAGCAAAAAAAAAAAAAAATAAAAATCAATGAATTAACAAAATGCAGGCAATTATTTGACGCTATCTTAAATTTTATTTAGTAAATATGAAACAAATAACACATAATATGGTTAAAATTTGGTAATACTTGCGTAAAAAATAAAAAATTTATAAATTTTCTATTAATTTAAATGACTTGTTTTTACGTTACATTTTTGTTCAGAAAATATATATTAATATATGTATGTAGGTATCTAATTTTAATTTAATAAAATATAACATTAAAAATTAATTAAAAGTAATATACTATAATATCTATGATTATTTTGTTTTATCAACTACATGTTATTTAAAATCTAAAAACAAAATCAGATACACAGATAATGACGGTGGACGAAATTCCAATTGCATAATAAAATTAACTCCTACAGTAATAGTCTATATAATTACAAGAAAATAAAATTTCTTAAATTAATTAAAATTGTTTAAAATAAAGTTTTAAAATTAACTAATAAAAATTTATGTAGGTATATATGTATGTATAACTTATTCTATAACTCACAAATGAAAATTATAAAAAAAATAAAAAATTATCACAATTTTTGTTTTTTCTTTGCTTTCTTTAACACTTTTTTTTTTCTCTCAAATAAATATAATACCAATAAAAATGAAAAATATGTATCTATGTCTTAAATTTAATTATCCTTATTATTTTTCAGTAACTGTATTTTTTGTTTATATGTATATAAAATAATTTTTATATTTTTAGTATGTATGAGGGATGATAATTGTATTTTTTTTAATATATAAATGTGTATATTACATACATATATGTATTACAAAAAAAAAAATATTGGTAATTTAATAATAAACATTTTCTGCTTATTTTGTAATTTATTTTTCACTTATTTAAAAAAAAAAACATGATATTGTGAATATTTAATTACTAAATATTTTTATTTAGAAAATTAGAAATAAAATATATATTTTTTTAAATTAAGATACTTATGTTGAATTGAAAAAAAAAATGCTTTGCTAAGGAAAAAGTGTTTTAAATATTTAATGCTTCACAAGTGTAATTCATTTAACTTATTATTATAATTAAATTTGAAAATTCAAAATTTTTATAATTTTTAGAAATTTTTAAAATGAGGAAATTTTTCTTTCTTTTTTCAAGTTTTTAGTTTTTAACTTTCATAATAATTTTTGAAAAATTAGAACATTTAAAAATTTTCAAATTGGATACACTTATATATATTTACTATTGTTTCATTTTTATATATTTTCTTATTGTAGCTATTTTTTTATTTATGTTTTATCTTAATCTCAAACATAAGCTAAAAAAAAAAATAATATTAAATAAATTTGTCAGTTTTATGTCGTTACCAAGGAATGATAATTTTTGCTTTTTTTGATCGAACTTTTTCTTCTACTTAATTGAACATAATTTTTTTTTTTTTCATTGTATTTTTTATAAATCTGGTAAAGGAGGTGTTGAAGTTTTAACTGGTCTTGGTATTTGACTTAAATTAGAATCAGAACTTGGTATTGAACGATATGTAGTTCTTCGTTTTGTTACCTCATATAAATAAAGGGCTACAAATATGGCACAGAGAATCATTAGACCAACAATGATAGCACACAGTATAAGACTTTCTTTAGAAGCACCTAACATATTAAGTATTCTTTCAGGATGTTCTACTAATGGTTTCGGAGAAGTTATCATCATTGAATTGTTGCATATAATTGGTGTTACTGTTTGTATTGTTGTCTCGAATTCAGGAAGATAAGAATTAGTAATAAGATGCTTCTTTGTAGCACTTTTTTCTTCTTCTAATGAAATTGTTGAAGGTATTACTATTGAAGAAGTAACTGATTTTGATGAAGCTTCTGTAGATTGAGGAATCTCCGAAGAAGAAGAAGTAGTAGTAGTGAATGATTCAATTTTCGTAGTAGTTTCTGTTGATTGTTGTACGATTGATGTTATTGATGATGAAGATGCTATACTTGAAATAGTTATTGCTGTTGAATTATCATTTTCATCAACACATATTGGACAACATTCATTTTGCATTTTAATTTGTTTTGGACAATTTTTTGGTTTACATGAACTTATTTGACATTTACGTTCACCATCAAGACATTCACATTCTGTACAATTATCTTCTATCCAAAATTCACCATCTTTATACGGTCTTTGTTGTTTTGATGAAAAACATTCTTTTTTCGATGTCAACAAACTATCAGCATCATTACAACTATCATGACAAAAACGTTGTCCGGAAATGCATTCACATCTCATACAATCTTTTATCCAAAAATCATGATTATTAAATGATGAATTCGTACAATCTGGAACATCATCAATACATTTATATTTTGGGCAGCATTTTCCTGGTTTATTGGTACCAATTTCAATTTGTATTGTTATTTTGCCATATTTTTCACATTTTGGAAATTTACATTCACCTTTACATATACATTCTTGTTTTTGACAACATTTTCCTATTAAATTTTCAATTTTTATTAAAGGTGACACTTCCAATGGTGGTTGTTCAATATTAAAGTCTTTCGTCATTGTATCACTATTATCGCTATTGCGTCTTTTACGTTTTTTCTGATTTTGATTTTCCAAATTAATTATTTGTTTATTATTAGAATTATAATTAAAACCATCCATTGGTATTAAACTAATATAATCACCGGGAATAATTTTTATTGATTCACGTTGTTTATATTCAACATTTCTTTTAATTATTGCATGTGTATTAGTATTTTCATTTTTATTGTTATTATTATTATTATCATTGTTTTTATTGATTTTATCTAAAAAATTCACTTTTTCATTATTAATAAATAAATGATCATCATCATGATTATATTCTATAATAGTTTTTGAATTTTTTGAGATATGTTGTTTCTGATTATGTATATTTTCATTATTATTATTAACATTTAAATTATTGTTATCATTACCATCCATATTATTGTTGTTGTTGTTTATTTTATCATTTGTATTATTTTTTTCTACCTCATCATCATCATTATAATCATGATCATTGTAATCAGGTGGTATTTGATGTGATGGTAATGATGGTGGTTCATATAATACAATATTATGTAAGATACTATCTTCTGGACAATTAATATCCGGTGGGCAATGAATATCTTTACAATCGATTTGATCTGAAAATGACAAGAAAAATAAATTTTATATGTACATATAAATAAACAAAGAACTTTTTAAATTTTAATTTTTAAATAAAATTGACAGTATTTTTTCCAAATTAATAAATATACAAAATTGTTTATTTTCACATACACAATACACATTTTCATAATTTGTGTAGGTAATTCATATTTATATATATTTTCTGATTTTTTTTTGAGAAACAGGAACCTCCTAATGCTGTTAAATAAATATGAAGATAAGTACTCAACTTTGAGACAATTTTTGGGTTAATTCAAAAACATTTTTATATAAAAAACTTTAGTATTCGTGAATAATATTTCTATTACGAAACACTAACCATTTTAAATAAAAGTATTACAAGTTAATGACCTGCAAAAAATCTTATTAAAAAAAAAAAAAAAAAAAAAAATCAAAGTTTTAAAAAATAATTGAAATGACATAATATAAATAATGAATGATAAAATAATAATGATGAAAATAATTACATACTTCTTTTATACTGTCACTAAATTGTGTATGAAACATACTATCATCATTTTGATTAAATGGACATGTTTATATTAACGTTGTTTTTCCCTTTGTACTGTTGTACTTATATACATACATATTATTTTAAGTTAGTCTTTAAGTGCACATAAATGGTATCTAACGAGGTTTTTAAACGCTTTCGAATAACATTACATTTGAAGTGGGCAGTCAAGTTTGTATATCAGATCTGTTATACAAATATAATTTACATGTTTTCATCAAATGCACATTAAATATGGGGCATTAGCCTACTATACCACCTAAACTATCATACATATAAAATTAATACAAGCGCCAATTATTAACACTCCAAACTTCATCATAAAAAATAATAAAAAAAATAAATAAATAAAAAACACAACAAACATTTTCATTTATACAAAAAAAAAGAGGAAAATAAAATAAATGAAATTTTATATTTTTTTTTTTAAAAAAGAAGAAAAAAAAGCTACAAACCTGGATTTAGTGCAACACTTAAAATCAATCACTTTCCATTTAAATCATACTTTTTACATCCAGGTGTCATTTAAATAAAAAAAAAAACTTGTTTTTTATAGTGTACAGGTAGTTTATTCACATCTGTAGACCAGCATAAAGCAATATATCCTCATATTCGTCTCATATATATATTTTTTATACATATTTAATATAAAACATAAATTGTACTATATTCAAAACAACTGCACCGGAAGTTTCGATCAATGTTAGTTAAATATGTTATGTAGGTTTAAATAAGTGCTAAAAACATTTGCAAACTCTATGAACGAACTAGAAATTATTGCTAAAACTACATGTACATACATATTTACTGTAAATAATACTAACTACATTACATTTACTACCCACCACCCTAATATACACATATGTACGGATATATAGATTTTTAAAATAATACACATAAATAAAAACTAGAAAAAAATAGTTTAAAACAAATTGTGTAAAGGGATATTTGTTCAATAGAAAATTTTTGTAGAATAGTAAAACTTTATATTGATTTTTAAATGGTTTCCAAATAGTGATATCTTTTTATTTAAAAAGTAATTAACAATAGTGCATATATTGAAATGTTTATCAAATAATTCTACTATATGACTAGGATTACATCAAAAACTGAATGGATTGTTAATTAAGCTTTATAGTCTCACATCGAATAACCATTTAGGTATAAGTACATATGATACATTTTAATATTAATGAAGTTTTAGTAAAAGTAACCTTTTGACCTTAAAAGGAATAATGTATTTTCGTCTATTTAGTTTTATAAAACATAAAAACATCATTAAAAGGAGTTTACAGGTATTCCTTCCTTTTTATTATTTGATAAGTTTTGATTTTATTATTTTTTTTATATTGATAATCTCATGTACCAATCTAAGCATCATTCAAAATAACGTTGAAAATTGAATATACATATAGAAAAATATTACATCGTATCAATTCTTTAGAATTAATTTTTTTTTGCCGTTCATAAAGAATTTCACCCAATGACCTTAATTAATAATTTTATCGATCATTGAATATTGATTGATACGTGTAAATTACACATCAATGGACGAGTCAGTATGATCTTATGATAAGTCAATCAACAATCATTACATGTAAATAATTTATTAGTTAGTGAATTTATATCTAGTATGATACTAATATATTTCACATAACTTCATAGATACAGTACAGTATGTATTAATGTTTATTTTTTCTTTGAGAACTAGACAACAGCGCCGCTATTTTACTATTGTTTAATAGATTTTCTTGCGCAGCTATTAGTCGCGTATTTTATATACATGTATGTATGTACATATAAATTAAATGTATCTATACATTTTCAGAAATGATATATAGTGTAAAAAATAAACGGACATATGTTTTCATTTCGTATATATTTTGTTCTAATTTATTACTGTACCAAGAATTCAAAAAAATTGATATGTTAATTTGTAAAAAAGAAATTGACTATTAGGTTATCTTTCGTATCTTTTGAAAAAAATAAAAACGAAAATAAATAGAAAAAAATTAATATAAATTGCCAACTTAAAACCACAAGTAAGAGACTAGCAAAAAAATAAATTATTTCATGTTTTTGATATACGTACATACTTAAGTGATACAAATAACAAATTTAAATGATGAACAGACCAAACACATTAGATTAGATTTTTGGGTTTCTTGATTTAATTGATTCTTTATTTTTTTTTTTTTCTTTTTTTCAAGTTTTTTTAAGGTGAAACCATAGAAAACGTTTTATTTTATTTTGAATGTCTGAATTTTATTTTGACTTTGTGTTTTTTATATGTGTGTAATGTACGTTGTTAGGCGCCCAAAAAATTAAATTGCAATAAATTTTTCAGCTTTGATTGTTAAGGGTTTTGCAAACGCGTATACTTTTATATTATGGGAATTTCAACTTGATATATATATATATATATATGTATGTAGTATGTATGTATGTATGAATGTACAATTATATTTATAAATTTAACATTTTGATCTCTATAGAATCAAATAAAATATTGCCCTAAAATGTAATTTCTCATTATTAATTTTTTTTTCTTCTTTTCAAATGTTAAAATGAAGATAAATTGATTTTAATATCTTTGACAGAATGATGGTTAAACACCAATACACACATGTATATATTGAAATAAAAAAAAAAATAAAAAAAAAAATTGTAAAATATTTTTTCATTAAATTTTGAAAAACTTTTCAAAATATGTTTTCAAATGCATCTATAAAAAATATAATTTTGTATTCTTCACATGTTTCATATAATATTGAATTTATTCTCAATACAAATTTTTTCTTGTTGGGGTTTTTTTTTCTTCTTATTCTTTTTGTAAAATTACACAACACATGTACGAGAATCGTTTCTGACCTAAAATAAAATTTAAATTCAATATCTCTTTTACAGACTTCACTGAATTGGATTTAATGATATAAGGAAATTGAAAAGAAGCCAAAAAGGAATTTATACGAAAATAAAATATTTGTGTTGTCTGATATATTTTTCATTTTTATTACTATACTCCGGGACAATTTGAAATTTCCATGTAAAAATTTTGAAATTTTCCAGTTGTTTTTTTTTTTTTTTAATTAAATATAAATTTTTTTCAGAAGGATATTTGGATATACATATTTTAATCGAAACACCCTATTCAAATATATGTATGTATAAAAAATTTATATTTTTAATTCGAATTGATGTATGTAAGTTTTGTAATCTTAAAATGCGACGAATGACTTTATACTTTTTTGCAAATAGAGCATATTAAATTAAGACAAAAAAGTAAATGTTATCCAAGGTCTACAATTATATTTCATATATATTTAAGATCTACAATTTAATTTCATATTTTTTTCCATTTGCCGCAAAAAAAAAAAAAAAAACAACACCACAAAATAAATTAAATCTTTGTACAATCGTGAATTATGCAAATTAGTTCATCACGGCGGCTACTTTTGTATGTCTAGCCGCCGTACAAATTTATAATATTATTACAATTAGACATTCATTTAAAAAAAAAAAAATGTAATAATAATAATAATCTTAAAATTGAATTAGATACTTGCATTGCTATATAAAACGTTAAGCAAACAATAAGATATTCGTTCGGTTTAAGATGTTAATTCAATTTTTTTTTCTTTCTTGAATATACATACATATATTTTTGTCGAGACAAATCAATTTGTTTTATTTATTTATTTTTATTATCTACAAATCTTTTACAACAAACTTGATGGTAAAATAAACAGATTTTTTTTTTTACCGTTTAAAGTTAAACATTATTTTGCTTTTATGTATTTAATTTTTTCGTTTTATTACAAATTTGTTGGAATGAAGGCGGGTATAATTTAAAAAAAAAAAAATTTTTCTCAACACATCATCATTAGATGGTTAAAAAATTTAAAAAATTTAGAAGAAAAAAAAAAAACAATAGTTTCTGTATACTTTTGTATCTGATAATCAATATTTGTCCAAAAGTTTAGGTATACATACATACATATTTATAATGTTAGCACATTGAAAAACACATATCAACAAGAACATATCAAAAAGTTCAAGAGAATCAACTAAATAATGGAAATAAAAAACATTGGTCTTTATTGTAAATTTATTTTCAAAACAATTTCTAGTAAAAAGTAATTATTTATTATTGATTTAAGTTAATGTTATTTACTTGACTCTCTAAGTAATATGGATATATGTATGTAGCTACGTGTTCGTAGAATATCGCACAGGAATATTTAAATACTTTCGGATTTTGCTTCAAATTACTTTAAAATTATATAATTGAATTTAAACTACAAATAAACAAAAATTATTATATTACATGAAAATTGTAGTTTTCTTTATATGTATAAGTATAATTCATAAATAATTTCAAAAATATATATTTTCTTTTTATAATAATTTTCTTATTGTATTATATTTACAATGAAAAGGCGGTTATGGAATATACAATATGTGAATGCCATCAGATAAAACATATACATATAGTATATAGAAAATAATAATAATGCATGTCTTTATATTGAAAATTTAAAAATAAATTCAAAAAAATAATGACAAAAAGATAATAAAATGGAAATTTTGCACCTTTTTATAAATTATGAATTTATATTAACGTAAACGAGATTGTTTTTCTTATATATAGAATTTCTCCTACAGTCATATGTGTGTATATTTATCATAATATGTGCTTTACTATGTGTAGCTTATATTGTACAAAATGACTTTAAAAAAAGTTTTTTTTTGTTTCTTATTCAAACCAAAATTTGTTATCTTTACAACACATTGAAAATGTGGGCTGACTGACAAATTGATTTTCTTTTATGTTGATAAAATATTATCTACCATCAGAAAAATATTGGTTTTGGTTTATACAAAGTTTTTTGAATAACAGTTACAGAGAAGAGAAAACGACAAAAGAAAATCTTTGTTTTTCTTTATGTTCTTTTTTTTTTTTTCTTTATTTATTTTCACTTATTTTTGCAATAAAGTGAATAAAAACAAAAAGTAAGAAGAAGATTTATTTATTTTATTTTTCATTGTTGTAAAAAAATGAAACAAAAGAAAAAACAATTTTTTTTTTTACATAATTCAGAATAAAGATTAAACCATAAAATTTTCATGGTGTTACTCTAACCGTAAAATATTTTGAAAAATGAGAAAAAAAATAAAATAAAACAAAAGAAGAAATGGAAATAAAAAGAAAACATTGCCAATTTACTGAATGGTGAAAAGTACATATACTTTTGAGTAAAAGCATAAAAAAAAATGAACAAAATTGGAATATAGGTACCTGTACGTTACGTGTATAAAAAAAAAAAAACCCCAAATTTGAAAAACACCTGAACCATCCTGAAAATATACAGAACAAAATCAAATAACCCAAGTAAACAGAGCAGAAAAAAACATCATCAACAACAACACAATACAGTCAGCGCTAAAAGCAGTTATGAAGAACATTTTTTTTCATTCATTTGATATATTGTTTTCCCTTAAGAGTTGGAAAATCAAGGAAATTCAGTTTTTTCCCTTTGTATTTATTTTATTATTATTATTATTGTTTTTTTTGCGTAGATACTTTTGAATTTTAGATGTATGCTATATGTTAATATTTTATTTTGTATCTTTAGTATACAACATACATATATGCCATTGGGATAATAGTTAAATAATGTATACAATATACATAAGCACTTCGCCTTAGAATGTGTTGAAACAAATTAACTTGCTAGTTATTTTGCTATTTCATCCTTTTATAATCGAATCAACTCATATATTAATAATAACAAATTTTTGCTCATCATTCGTAAACATTAACCATTAAATTTGTTTGGATCATACATATTTTTCTCAAGGTATTGTAGAATCGAGACATATTAAAGATAAACATTCAAAAATCCAGTTTTAAACTGTAACTTCCATTATTCACTTAAGATCATATCTCATATAGTTTCCATGTATTTCAATTTTAAATAAGGTCATTACTTATGTACAGCAACGTAAATTACAATTTTTTTTTTTTTTGAAGTTGATACTGCTTCTTCTACAATTTCTTGATTTTTTTTTTTGTCTTTACACACGAAGATCTGAGTACCTATATAAATTGCTTATTTTAATATTTTGTTGTCTTCTTACAAATTTATTTTACCGGTGAACATATAAACAATCCAATAATACAAGCGATATTTATTCACCCACGATTCATACAACCTTGACGCTTTATCTACTTTGAATATAACTACGTTCAGAGGTCAACTACAAGATTTTGTGTGGTACTGGTATCTTATTTTATCTTGTGGTATGTTCCAACAGTACAATGTAAAATTTGACCAATCATGTTCTCATTGTATTATATTTTTATTTTACACCTAAAAACAACACTGAATCTTTCTTGTTATTTGAAATATTTATGTTGTCATTATTTGCATTGTGTAGCGAAAATTATAATTAGTTCCATCATCATTGTACCTTTATCTAAATTATAAAAAAGATATATTTGATGACCTTGTTGAAGTATTAAAAGTAACAATTACATTAAATATATTCGAAACTCGCAGGTGGTCGTCATAATAATTACACAATGCTGCTGTTTTTCTGTCCACCCATCTATCAAAATATAAGTGGCAAGTACGAGTATTATTGTAGGTATACATATGTATGTATAATACATACCTATTTAAGGTATCCATATAATTAAATTTCAGTTATCAATTTACTTTATGGTATAGTATACAATTTGCGTTGTTTTGTATTTCTTAAGATATAAAACGACAGCTCTTGATTTACTGTTTTAATTTTTTTTTTCCTTTTCTTTTTTCATTTTTCCAGTCAGTATTACAACATTTTTAACTTCAGGACATACATTTTTCAATTGAATTAATCGAAACATTAAAATTTTGTGATATTAAAATTTAAAGGGATAAATTGAATAATTGAAAAAATTATTTGCAATTTTATAAGAATAAGGAATAAAAATTTTCAATTATGTATTTTTTAAATTCTATTGTAAACCATTCAATGAAAGGATAAAATAAACACATTATTTTTCTGTAGTGTCAAAATGTTGCAAATCAACGTCAAGTTAAAAAAAAAAATGGGGAAGAAAAACGTTAAAATGACAAAAAAGTATGTTTAGTTTGACATAAATACTTCATGTATACTAACTTAAACTGTTGACTAAAGTTTTTCACGAAAGTTTTGAAGTTTATTTTGATGGAAAAAATTTTTAAAAGTTTAGTACAAGTTTTCAAGGTCCTAATCCGTCAGTTTTTGTTATTCATCCGTTTTTATCAAAAATACAAAAAAAAAAAAAAAAAAAAGAGAGAGAGAAATTTAGAAAGATATGTATTTTTAAGTAGAAAAAAGTAGATACATAGTAGATTTGAAAAGTTTTCAATTTTTCCATTCCCAAGAGTTTTTACGTATATTTCTAGTAAAATCTAAAACCAAATACATGTTATCAGTCAATCAAATTTTTGCACAGTTCCATCGAGAAAAAATAAACAAAATAATAAAATCGATAACAATTTTTTTTTTTTTAAATTTATGACAAAGAAAAATCGAGTCCAAAGTTTATTTAAAATTCAAAAGAAATTCATCTATTTTTTTTTTTCAAATAGTTTTTATTTTCTTTCGGAAATGTTAAAAAGTTGATAAAGAAAAATAAAACAATTTATGTAAAAACAATTCAAGAGGTTTCCATTACCCCACTGTGGCGGTTATAATATGTATGTACAGTGTATGGTTGAAAAAAGTAAAAAAAAAAGAAACCCTGACTAAATGAAATTTGATTTTGATTGAACGCAACAAAAGCAACAGCACAGCATATAGCCCAAGAACCAAAAACAAATTTAATATGCAATTGTAATGTGTGTATAACTTAAGAATTGAAAAAGAAGTATATTTCAATCATTTATTTTATTTTGTTTCATTTTATTTTTTATTATTATAATTTTTTTTGTTTTTTTTTTTTTTCGTTTAAAGATAGTAAATAATATTTTATTCAGTTTGTGTACATGTGTATATGGTTATGAGTTATAATATTATTCTCGTAAATTGGAAAAAATAAAAAATTTGCAGACGTTGTAAACTGCAATCCAAAACCGGAAGGTACTGATAACATAAGAACAGTATAAAAAAAAATATATGTACATATGTATAAAAACAAAATAAGAAGTTGCAAATTACAGAAATTATAGTAATATTATGGGTTTAATGGTATACCATATATGTAATATTAATTTTGTACATTTGTGCGGTGAAAGTACATACTTTTGATGCGTACTATAATAATGTGTTGACTATAAAATTATCATTAAGATATTATTTGAGTCAGCAAATATGAATTTATTACGGGAAATATAATTTAAAGTTATGAATGATGTCCTTTTTAGTGTTTTCACTATTCATACTTTTATATAAATGAATATTTTTAACATTTTATGGAGTAAATTTTATTTGTGTACACTATGCAGTTTGAAAATTGTACAAATAAAAACTAAAAAGATATAAGTTTTTGGAAATAATTTTGGAATTTAGGTTATTTATTCATTTATTTTAAATTGAAAAATTAAATTTGTTAAAAAATAATTAGACAAATAGATTTAGATATTTCTAAAAAAAAAAATTTAAGAATTTTTAAAAAAATATATCATTGTACACCTACATACATATTTAGAGTATTTATATATGTATGTATATATCGTTTTCAAAATGACCCCATTTTTATAATCTTTATTTCTCCAAAATAAGGTGAATGATTTGTAGATTTTAGAAATGACTCATCTTTTATATTGGTGACAAAATTACAATTTTGTTTTTTTCTTTTCTTTTCTTATGATATGTACATTTATAAAAATGGTATTGTTTGTACACGTCATCGACGATTGAATAACAAATATGCAAATAATTTTCATTGTTTTTTATAGTATTTATGAAAACAATAATAATTCAGGTTGAACTAAATCACCTTATACTTACTTTTTTTGTAGATACATATATAAACTATCAATATATGTATTACTCTGTTCAATCATTATCATTCACATTCGAACTCAATAATGCACTTCATGCTTACCATGTTTATTTTGTTTTTTTTTTAAGCTTTTCATTTTTTCAAGTATGTACTTATTTTTACCGTAGCAATCTACGATCATGAAATGAATTAAAGAGTTGACTTTTACTATGCAAAAAGAAACCATTGAAATGCATCGATAACAAAATCATCTCGTTTTGTTAATGTTTTACTTTTTTGTACTTTATAGTTTTATTATATTTTTTGTGTTATTTTTCTTTTGCAATAAAATAATTTTCATGGGTGCTGCTGCAATTTTTGTGTAGCATTTTACTGATCAAATCGATATCTATAGCAATCTAGGTACTCGTATGTTAAACGGCATCTCTTATAGGAAACGTGTATATTTATGTTATAATACTTTGAATAGTGTGATTTATGATTACTTTTAGGGTACAAAAATCAGTTAAGATCGTAATATGTAAAAAGCTATCACAGATCATTCTTGTATGTGAATAACTCAATATATACTTATACATATTATTTTATTTTATTAAAAAATAAATCTGAAACAAGGAAGATAAAAATACGAAAAGAGTATTGTACATGAACTAGAAAAAAAAATTATAATTCAGATTTTCAATAATCATTCTCATTGTGAACAGAAACAATACACAATAATACTTAGAAGAACTCCATAAACTAATCGTATAAAATTTATAGGATACTTTAGTATATAGATTTATGATATAAGAAGTTTATAAATATAAATTTTTGATGTATGTATATATATATTTTTTTTGTATAGTAAAGTTATAATACATTAAATCCATTAAAGCATTAAAAACTCAAATTTTATTTTTTCTATTAAAAAACAAGCATTTATATAATATCTATAAAATTTGAAACTTAGAATAGACTATTTTTCAATAGAAAAAAATTATTGAGTACACTGCAACAGTTGTTTTAAAAATTATAAATTTATTTCATATTTATTTTACTTTTTAATAATTAGAATTTTAAGATAAAAACTTGTAGGCGGTCTATGACATACTTTATGTCAATACATACCAAATTTTAGTAAACAGGAAAAAAAAAAGAAGAAAAAACCATTCATAGCTTTATTTATTGAGGTTCGTGAGAATTTTTTGACTTTTTTTTCGTATTACCAAATTTTATTATTGGTATTTTTTTTAATGAATTTTTAATTTATTTTACAAAAATGAATTTTATTGGCTATTTTATAATCTACGAAATTTCAATAATAATTCCATATTTTAAAAAAAGAAATGATATTTTAGAATATGTACACATTTTATTTTTATTTTCAATTTCAATTATATTTTCCTTCAAAATGTTTATATTTTTAAGGTTTTGTGGATTAATAATAATAAATAATTCACTTATTATCAAAAATAAACCAAATTTTTTATTTTTTTTTTATCTTTAAATATTTGAATATCTGTTGAGTATGGCCTACATTCCATATTATATTACTCATTTCAGTTTATTATGATAACGAAATGCATGATATTTAATTAATACACCAACAATATACATTATAATTTTTGTTTTCTCTGTAAAATGTGGATTATTGCTTTTATTGTTGTTGCATGAATAAAAGCTCATTAAAAAGGTGACTTAATTGTGGAATGTTAAATAATCAACAAAAAAAAAAAAAAAAAGATTTCGCAATATCATTATTGTTTTTGAGATAAAAATATATTTGAAGGACAATTTTTCAAGTGGGTGTAATTAACAAGAGGAAAAATGAGAAGGTTAAAATTTAATTAAAAAATATATTTATTAAATATGTATGTACATATGTAGTTTAAAATGTAAAACCTTTTTCACACAACGTGTGACTGATGTAACAAAAGCTGTGAAAGTTTTCTTTTTATGTTTTTCAAATAAATTGTTGTAATTTCATGAAAAATGGAAAATTTTTGTAAAAACTAATTTTAACTCTGCAACAGAAATAAATTTCGTAATCCATTTTCTCATATTAAATAGAACAATTTTAAATTTTTGTGTCATCATACTTATTTATTTTTTTTTTAAATTTGTAATTATTGTATATTGTTTTCTTTAATTAACAATTTAATAAAAATTTTCAGAAAAAAAGCAACTTAACATATTTTTAAATCGGAATTTTAATGCACAATTCCAAAGTATTTATATATGCATTATCTATTTTTTTTTTTTTTTTTCATAGAACCAATAAAAAGTGATGACATGAGTAAAATTAAGTTGCATTATTTTTTTGCAGAACAACATATATTATTCCACACTCTTTTTTTTTATAATTTTTTTTTTTTTAGTTTTTTAAATCTGATTCCAGTGCATACTTGAGAGTACATATTATACTAATTAATTACAATTATTGTTGCTAATTTTGCATTTTATTTAAACTTCTGCAATAAATATTTTTTTCTTATCATGAAATATAATACTTCACATTTATGTGATAAAATTTTTTAGAATTTACTTATATTATTATTAAAATAAAATTATGACGACGGTAAGTCGGCAATAACGCACATTACAATGTATATATACATATACACATATGTAGGTATGTATATATATTAAAATAAACTGCATTAAGTTTCATTAAAATACACAAAAAAAAAAAAACAAAACGACATCAGAATTACCATATAATATGGGTAAATATTGAATTTTAGTTGGCAATATGGTATTTTATAAATAAACATTGAATTCCAATAATAATGGTTGACGTTTTTTTTTTCTTTTTTTTAAATATTTTTTTTTTTAAATTCACTTCACAAGAAAAATTCAGTCTAATGAATACAGATTTTAAACAGAAAGTAAACATCACCAAATTGTGGTGGTCCATAAGTGCAAATAGCATTATAATTCGATTTTTTTTTTCAACTTTAATTAGCACTTTCTAGAGAACAATTTTCAATTCTTAAAAGATATGTTTGATTTTCAACTGACTGATGTATTTTTATTTAATTTTTTTTCCTCGTAGCAAAATTTTTAGTGTTTAGTTCATTCAACTTATGGGTATTTTTGATGTATGACGAAGCAAAAGAAAACCGAAAAAAAAAAAATAAGTGTAAATAAAACTTTATCGTACATCTCATATGGACATATAAAATGCTTGACTAAAATTAAGATAAGGAAATATTTGAAATTTTTGCAAAATTCTGATTAGACAAAAAATAATAAAAAGGTTGATCTTCAAATGAAATTTTTTGTGTTTGTTTTATCTTTTTTATGATTGTTTTAATTTAAGCATTGTCAGTTAATACAATAGTGTTGTTTGAAAAACAAAGTCCAATGCATAAATTAAAGTTCTTAACATGCACAAAAAATATGATAAAATTTTTAAAAGTGCATATGCATTAATGGAATTAGTTTTTCTGGATTTTAATTAGATTTTCTCACTGTTTTTCAGGTTCAATATTTTTTTTTATTGATTCTTCTTCATAATAGAGAAAAGGTAAGTTCTTTTAAATTTTTTGTTTCCGTAATAAATTATTTTAAAGAAAACAAAATACGTTTTTTCCACTTAAAGCATGTAACAAATACGAATAAGGGAAATTTTAACATTTATATCTTTTCCAAATATCGAAAGAAATTAAAATAATGTTCATTTTTCATAATTTGAAAATATTAATTTTAAACTAATTTAAAGTTTCAAAATGTGATTAGAATATAAAAACGTGTGGTTCTACCTTCTTTTACATTTTTAATTTAGTTCAAATAAAATGTCAAACTATAAAAACAATAATTGAGCAAATTTAAAATATAGATGGATTTGTGGTTTTTATTTAAAATTTGTATTCACTTTTTTGTTCAAATACCACATTTTAATTTAATGTAACAAGACAAGAATAGAATGATAAAATTAACAAATTTACTGTCAAGGTTCGACTAGAATATTTTTATATTTAAAGTTAATTATTCATTTGACCAAAAAAAGAAAAGAAAAACAAATCAAAAACTTCACCGTAGCCATAAAAAATCTAATGTACATAGTTCAACATTTTGCCAAGCCTATAATTTAGAAATTTTTTAAAAATTCCAATTATCTATACTAAAATCAAGTTATGTAAAAATGATATATAGTAGATGGTTTTTCCTTTGATATTCATGATTTAAAAAATTCTAATATCTTATTTAATTTTCTTTTTTAATATATCTTTTTCTTTATATACGTTATATTAAATGTCATAGAGACAGAAACAAAAACATGCCTATATATTCGTTAAGGTGTGTATGAAATGAAATTAGAAATTCTAACATCACCATATTAAGAAATTTTGCGTATATCATTTTTATGTTTGACATTTTTATGCCAGATTTACAAAGGTATAGCAATATTTAAATAATTTTTAATCGAAGTTTCTGTAATTAATTCATACAATATGATAAACATGAATATACAAAGCATTGAGAATTAAAGGATTGCTTTTTGCTATTACTGTGGTTTTTGAAAAATGGCGTATATGATTTATTTTTAAGTAAATTTTAAAAATGAAAAATAAATATTTCAATTAAATTAATTATTTTTACACTTTGTGATGTAAAATTTTATGATAAATTGTAGAGATATTTTTTAATAATTTTTACGTGTCATTTTTCTTTTTTTTACTTTACAAAACATATTTAAAAAAGAAAATTAATTGAATACTTTTTATGGAAAATACATATGTGGAAAAACCATACTTTCGAGAGAAAATATTTTAATTAAAATAAAATACATATTGAGTAAGCAATAAACTGTCATATCTGATGCATATCTTTGTTGTTTCATTTAAAAAAAGATTCATCAAAAAGATCAAACTCCCGAATGATATTTATTTTTTGTATGATATACATATGTATGTATGTACCATATCTCTTGCATACATATAGTTATACATACATACATATATGTATGTATTATATGATGGATTATTTTTTTGTTGTAATGATGTAACCGGAAAATTTGAATTTTTCGTTACAATTGAAATAGTTACGATGATGAAAATGATTGTTAAATGAAACACAAACGAAAAACACCGGCAAAAATTCTCTGCAGCATAATAATATCAAGTTTGAAAAAAAAAATGCATAGCTTAATGTACATACTGTATAAAACGTAATATTCTTTTGCCTCAAGGTACACTAAAAGTACATGCAGTAATATAGTATCAAAATGTTTAATTCGAAATTTTTCGTTTGTTATATTTTAACTCTGTGTATACTAAAATATAAAGAGTTATCGGTTGTAGTATCGATTTGGTAGAGTAATGTCATTAGAACTGAATCGCACTACATTACATAATGGGGTGAATAGGTGGTACGATTTAATGATGATTACACGATACAAAAACTATCATTTCAAGGTGAAAAGAAAGTCAAATTTTAATCTTATGCTACGAAATAAAATTTTGTTAATTTACATTCGATATTAGCTTCATGAATTTAAGGTGTTTTACTGTTTTATTGCATGTTGTGTTCTACTTTATTACAAGATTTTCACTGAAATAAATGACGACAGGACATTAACACCATGTTGTTGTGAAAGAGATCCTTATACATGTCATATGAAACTTTATTGTATCGATACCACCATTGAGTACCAATCACATCACCTCTTATTTTGTTGTTATGTTGTTTATTATAACCACTGAGATTTTACCTATACAGAGATATTGTCGAATATTTTAAAAATTTATTTCATTTATTTATTTATTTATTTTTTTTTTTTTTCTATTTTTGTATGGTATTATGTATTTTATTTCTCTTGAGTAAAAATAAAACATAAACATCACGGAGTAATAGCAATTTATTCTTGTATAACTGAAACAGTTTAAAATAATAGCCAAGCATTTAAATGTTGTTTTAGGTATATGTATGTGTGTACTTTAAACAATGACAAAAATTAAAGAATTTAAATAACAATGTCAAAATATATTTGCACCTTTTAAGTTCATTCGACATATTTTGTGTGTATCGATTTAAACAATATAATAACAGTTAAATGAAGGTGAATATAAATAATTGCATGTTTAAAATGGTAATATAAAATTTTAACAGTAAAGAATTTACAAAAGTAATCTAAAAATTCAAATTAGAAATTTATGTTTTATAACTTTATTTCAACGTAAAATTGTAACAACTTGTTTATTTCACAAAATTAGTAGTTTTAAAATTGTTTTTCATCTGTCAGTAGGAATTTGTTTTTCTACTTAATACGTGTTCATGTAATAGGTAATCATAATATTTATTAATGATAATTTTATTAGTGATGATGACAACAACAACAACAACAATGATAGTAGTGAATAATAATAATCAATGATGTTAATTGAGATGATTTGTTGATAAGTAAATTAATGTTAAAGATTATAATCATTTGAAAAAATGAAGAAAATGAATTTTAAAAACAAGAGAAACAAATTATAAATTAATTTTCTGTGATATGAAATAGAGGACTTTTTAATAAGTTTAGCGTTTTTAATTGTAATCATAGTGCGGGTTATTATCTTATGCTTGAAGATAATAAAAGTTGCATGTCAAAAGGAATTAGATTTTAATACAAAAAAAGTCATTTAATCCAATTTTTTATAAAATATAATACAAGTACGTATAATAACATACATACATATGTATACGTATACGTAAAATTTCACATACATTTTATAAATTTATTCAAGTTTTTTACATTTTAATTCTGTAACATTTTTTTTTTTTTCAGAACACACAAAATAGGAGTTTTTTCTCTATGAGATTGTCATCAATTGGAAAAATTTTTTTCTGATATTTTAAGGACCATGATATTCTTATAGCATATTCACTATGGATTCTTTTATTTTTAAATAAAGTATGTATATATAATTATACTCATGATATTGCAGATTAAAATAAAATTTTATATTCTATCAAGTAATTCAATTACCAATTACCTAGTTTTTTAAGTTTTATTTCTTTCATGCTAACTAATAATTCATCAACATTAAATTTATCCATAAAATACACGACTAGTAGCAACAGAAGCAATAGTTGTTAACGACATCACGTATTATTCACTTTCTATAAAGCTTTTATTATATTATAAGCATATATATATGTATGTATATATAATATGAGAAAATTGTACATATATGTACATACTTAATACCCAACTACGATAACATGAGAACGAAATGAAATTATTTATCTGTTTTCTAGGAACTTTTTACAAGATGTGAATACTGATCTCTGATAGTGTTTGCTAAGCATATAGTTAAAAGGAATATACGTTTCTCTAACGAACGTATATCATACACATACTTGAATCATATAATAGAAAACATACAATGTCCTTTAGGAATTTCGTGTACATATTAGAGTATGACAGAATTCTGTGTAATATAGAACTTTTCATTCACTTTTTACACATTCTTATTAAAATACTAATTGTCTATATCTGTAAGCCACAGGATTTAGTTACAGTTACTTTGCTACACTTTTAATTCACTAGCTTTTTATATATTTTAAAAGGAAATTATTTTCTGATGTGATTATATTTACGTATGTACATATATTTATGTAGATATGTATTTAAAAATGCAACATTTTCATACTTATTTTATGAGAATCAGAAAGTTATATGTATAACAAACTATATATAATTTTAAGTATCATATAATGCCTTTAATCAATATTATGTAAACTTAGTTTTGTATCCTAGGTATCTACATGCATTTCATAGTAGACATATTAAACATTACATGTACGTAGATAGTTATCACATGTGAATATGCTACGAATTGCTAAAAATCTATTACATAAACGTGTAGGTTTTATGCTTATATAAGGTGTTTGGTAATCCAAAGTAATAATAATCTATTTTCACTGTTTTTCTTATTGTGAAAAATAAAAAATTAGAAGAACCAAAAAAATAAAACAAAAAAAGCATATGATTAAAAAAATTCTGTTCTTTGTGATTTACATTAATAAAATTTATAATAGATTTTAAATACAGTGATAAAGTTTATTAGAATTATATCATAAGAAATGAAAAACCCAAGCACCCTATCTATACATAGGTACATACATAATATATGCTTTCAAAATTTTAAAAACAAAAAAATTGAAAATTTGCTATTAAATCCGAAAGAGGAAATAGACAATTTTAGTGAACAATATTGTATCCTATGAGAATTGAAAAAAAAAATAAGAGAAAATTGAAATGAAAATAAAATGTGGGCGCATTCATTGAAGAAGAAGGTATTATACATGTTATTTTTTGAAATTAGAACACGAATTTGTTTTCCATTGTTCAAAAACGATACATAATATTTTATATTTATATGATACCGTTGAGAATTTACTAAAAAAATTATGTATGTATGTATTTCATTCAATAGGTATTGATTAATTTTTGTGGTTTCATCCATTAGTTGTAATTATCTGATTTCATGTTCAAAATATTATGTATGTAGGAGAGGAAAGGAATTTAAAAAAAATATTACAAAATACCTATCACACCTTTTAAGATAAAAATAGATTGTATGATTTCATATTTTAAACTAAAAATATCTTTCCTGCTATTGTCCTAAAAACAGATTTTATTATTACAAAATCACAAAATACTCTTCGACCCTGAAATATACTGCCAAATCATACTAAATATTTATCAGAAGCTCCTTATTTACATATATATACTCGTATATATGGGATTGACTATATTTCGAATGATGATTTCTTTATAACGCAGAATTTATTAAAGAAAAAAAAATTTTTTTTTTTTGATTAAATTTTAATAAATTCTTACCACACACGCATAAAAAGTCTTTGAAAAAATAAGAAAACAATATGAGAAACCCGAATATTGAAAACACTCCCATTAAAATTTGCTAATATTTCACACACAAGAATTTATTATTATGATTATTAGTTCATTTGGACAAAACACGCATTCACCATAAAATAAATTAAATAAAAACTAAACTAAAAATGAAATGGAAATAATAATAATATTTCTTGAAGACGATGTATTTAATCAACATTCAAAAGAAAAAATTATACATACATATGTATGTAAAAACATACCTATGTATGTACAATATATTTCTTAAGAAAATTTATGAATATACAAATAACATGCAATTTTTAACTAGAAATTATATTAATAAAAAATTCATAAAAGTCTCAATAAAAACAAAAAGTTACAAAATAAAAACCAAAAATTTATTAGAATTGAAGGGCTATAAAACTGAAATGCCATAAGTAAAATTTGAAAAGAAAAGAAAAGAAGAAACGTTTAATTAAAAGAAATTCAAAAATAATGAATTGATGATAATTTAACGAGAATTTATTATCTTGCACGATTCATATGATTTTTTTTATCCCTTGAAAAGAGATCATAGTAAATATAAAAAAGTTATAATTCAAGCGCCATGTCACAGATATCTTATCAAAGTAAAGAAAAAAAAAAGTATTCAAGTAAATTTTGCCTTAAAATGATGTTTTATATTAGTACAATGTAAAAGTAAACAATCTTTTATAAATAACAAAACATTAATACATTTTGCTTTATTGTCTTTTAATAGGGCGAATTTATCAATCATGCGAAAATTACTATTGCACGAAAAATGCTTTTCATTTATTCCATAACTTTTATTATTTCTATAAATCTTAGAGTTTTAAAATAAAAATATCTACTTATTTATAAAATTTACTTCAATCCAATTCTTCATTAATTCTAAAGTTTACTTTTATATTTTTCCTTAAGCAAACCGTTTAACCCTCTAAAGAATGCTATACAAGTTTTATGTCTAAAATCAAAAAAGATAAAATTTGAATTTAATCGGAAACTCGTACTTTAGTCATGCTTTTGAGTGCTCAAGTATGCCATGATAAGTAGAAACAAAAACAGAAATAACGATTTAAAATATTCTGCAATAAAGGGCTTTATACTTATGATAGCTTGATATCTTCTCGTTTAATTTTCCGCTATAATTTAATGTTTGTTTAAATACTTTCTTTATCGTATTCACTATTTTTCCATATTTTTATTTTAGGAAACCGTCTGTCTATGTAATTTAAACTTTGCGTATAACATTGAACACTAAAAAAAAAATCTATTGTAGATAATAAATTGTAAATAAACTGAAATAGAAAACAATAATTTAATCATAGTATTTATATCAATTTGAAATTTTCTCCTTCTAGATAAAATTCCATAATATGATATGAAAAAAAAAAAAAAAATGTTCAAATAGCTCACAACAAAAATAAATAAAACTGTTAAATTTTTTTATATTTGAATGTGAATTACTCACCTGATTTTACTGTGCTTATTAAGACTGATGACAAATAAATTAAAGATGATATTAAATGAAAAAATTTCAAAAAATTAAAACAAT
This sequence comes from Bombylius discolor, assembly GCA_939192795.1. Lineage (NCBI taxonomy): Eukaryota > Metazoa > Arthropoda > Insecta > Diptera > Bombyliidae > Bombylius > Bombylius discolor. The sequence goes on along the minus strand of OW584241.1, from coordinate 26,336,402 downwards.
TTGAATCTCTCTGGAAATTTTGTTTTTTTGCCATTATTACGGCTTATGACAACAACAAAAATGTCAAAAACAAATTGTAAACAAAATAAACAATAAATTTAATATACTTTTCTTCGTTTTTTTTTAACACAAAAAAAAAAAATGAGAAAATCAAATAAATTTTATTCTATTTTTGTTGCACAATTTCTATAAAATACGTATTTTTCTGTTTTTTATCTATCACTTGTATGTACATATGTATATACTACATATTATGTTATTATTTTTTTAATTTCAATGAAAATTCATTTCCATTCTGTATGATAAAAATAGAAAATTTAATATTTTTTTTTTTTTATACTTTTCTATTAAATATTTTGTTTTTAATTTCTCTATTGTTATTTTTATTTATTTATTTAAATATGTATGCAAAAAAAAATAAATATATGAATAAAATTACAAGACCAAATATTTGTACATATGTATGTATGTATTTTTTTCAGATTTAAATATTTTTTTTTTACTTTATTCCAAGATAAAAATCACCTTTATTTTTATCTTTCACCTTTTTTTTTTTGTTTGTTTTGTTTTGGTAAATATCAAGAATACTGAGAAACTTTTACACTTTAGTAATATTATTAATCTATTTCTTTAATACTTTCCCTTTTATGTACATATGTGAAAATTTCAAAAACAAAATGTATTTACGTTTTATTTAATGAATTGTTTCGTGTTATAAATATATCTTTTCAAGTGTAAAATTAAAATTTTCAATTATACATAAATATACATATCTGTTTAGATATATGTACGTAGGTATTTTTATAAAAGTCACCTTCACCGAATAATAAATGTTTTTTTTTTTTTTTTTATTTGATTATAAAAAAATGCTATTTATCAATATTTTAGTAAACAACCACTTTCTCCACGTACTTGATTTGAATCAAATGTGCAACCAAATGTAAATTTAGCTTGAACAAAAATTAAATCATCATCAACGACACCACAAACCATCATCATCATCATTGCCATTCGTTGTTGTTATCGGTTGTTGATGTGCAACAGTTAGTACACAAATTAAGTTTTCTCGTACGTTTTATTTGTTATTGGTATTTTATGGAGTTTTAGTGTTGTTGGTATTTAATTTGATGTTGCTCCAACTTCACATCGCATTTCACTTTACAAAGTATCTTTTTTTATTATTATCTAGATCTATCTAATAAGCAAATTATTGTCAACATTTCACTCAAAAAAAAAAAACTGTTGTCGAAGAAATTAAATTGTTACGGTATTATGCCAAATAATAGTACGCGGCTTTGTTTTTGATAATTTTTCTCTTTTAAATTGTACTATAAACGATCGCCGCAATATTGAAATCTTAATTATAATTTTAGTTTCAGCGCAAAAGTAAATCGTAATTTACTTCACATAACGCAATTTTCGCAAATAAAAAGAAAACATAATATATACATACATATGTACATATAGTATATATTTTTGTTTTGCTTCAACTTAAAAAAAAAAATAATAATAGCGACAGAAACTTATATTCTTTTGGACTTTGCCTGTCAGCAATTTTAGTTAGCTATAGTGACCAAAAAAGAAAATAAAAATGATTTTTCTTTCTTAAATAATATACATATAAAAAAAATTCTACTACCGACCACTTTAAATAAAAAAACTAATGAAATATGTTTTTGATGTTAATTAATTTGAAATTGTTTAAACTAAAAAACTTTTTTTTTTCATGCACTAGATTTTTAAATAATTACATCAGTAATTACAAATAATGCAAATTCTATCAATGAAATTACTAAACTTATTATTGAAAGTGAATTGAATTTATAATCGAACAACAATTATTTTAATACAAGAACGTATACCAACTAAGCACGCGAAGCGAATGAACGTCTATCATATGACTGGCGGCTGCACGACTTGCATGCTTTTTTTAAGTATGTATAAAACAGCAAGAAGCTTCGAAAAACGCCAAAAGAGTCGCTATATTCATAAAATATAATATAATATAATATCATGCCACAATTTATCTACATAAGTTGTGTTATATATAGAGTAGATACTAATATAATAAACCTAAAAGTTGGGGATGGGAGGCCAACAAAGTAAAGATACATATTATAATATTATAATACTAGATAGATATACAACAAGATACAAATTCTTTTTTTATTTTCCGTTACGATTGGCTGCGGTCAATCGATGATGACCACACATCGTTGAAGTTGAAGGCTCATCAACAAACAACAACGTTAACTGCTGGGGTTTCTACCTGATGATGATAATGATGATGATGATGAAAATGATGATAAATCTTCTTAATAATATTCATAATGATGACGACAATAATTACTATGTTATGTGACAGATTTTTAAACTTTAATCAAAATATGTAATTATAAAATTAAAGGATTAGGTAAGATTGAAAGTTAAACAGAAAACATGAAAAATTTTTGTGTTTATGATACAAATGATAAACCATTTTTTGTTAAATTCACAATGTGGTATAGCATTTTGTATTTCCTGGTTTCAACGTACAGGAAAACAAGGACAGTTTTAGAAAAAAATGTTCTGTCAATTTAAATTGAAAGCAAATAAATCTCATGACATTTTCTATATACATAAACATGAACACATAATCGTATCGTGTTCCATTAATATTCTGAATCCGCAGAATATGTCTCTCATACGAGATGTCCGATTTGTTCTAAAACCACTGTAATCAGTATTTAGTAGCGAGACCATACAATTTAACGAATAACATTTTGAGGTAAAAATAAAAATAAAAAAAACAAAGTATTCATACATATGTATATATCATATTATTTTGTGTCGGACTTCCAGGGCTCCATTGGGATTTAGGACAGAAAATTTAGGTACCTAAATTTTTTTTAAACTAGATAAATCGATTTTCTAATTCTTTGGGCACTTTTTATAAACATATACATACATATGTACATTTAACATTTAAATTGTGTACTAGGGAAAAATATAGAGAAAGTAAAAATGAAGTTTTAAAAATAATATACATATGTAAATATGTACAGTGGGGCCTGGAGACCGAACGCCAACATAACAAACAGAGACAGTTCAACATAATTTTGTTTATTCATCAGTAATGATGATATTAAGAATTGATGACGTCACCATAGATAGTGAGAAGAGAATGAAAAATTTTTACATTTTCTGTGTACTTAGCTGTAATACATACATACATACATACATATATGGAATTTCTTTTATAAAAAAATGATTTAAAGAGAAATTTTATTATATTCAATGAGTAAGGAAATTAAAATGTCACATCGATGGCATCAGATGTTCAAGAAAGACACTTATAATTCTGTAAATAATTAGATAGGTACGTTTTTAATTGGAAATTTTTTTTAAGGAAAATTATAATTAAAAAGAAAATTTCTGAAGCAAAATGAACTACATTGAAATATTATACGCTTTAAAATAAAAAATGTACATACATATGTACTATATATTTCTGTGTTATTATATATTTTTAATTAAATGCTTAAATAATTTAATAAAACGAAATTTTTATTAGTGTTCTTTATAATATAAAATATAACATTCTTTATACACAAACTGTCATTAATTAATGTTTAATCAATTTTTTGCAGATAAATCTCCAAAAGCATATTTGAAAAACAAATTCTAACAGACACATAACAACATTTTGATACATGTAATTGTTTAATCCTTCATACCTTTTGAAATTCAACTTTTTTATTATTTTTTTTCTGCTATATTAAATTTTTCAACCATACATTTTCCAAATTACCACAACAGATTTAACATTTGGCACATGCCTTTCCAAGGTAAATTAAATTTCAATTGAAAAAAAAAAGGAAAAAGAAAAAAAGGAAAAAAAAAAAAAGAAAATATAATTTAGAAGGAAACATCAGACACGTGTAAATTACTTTAACATTTTTTAAAAAAATCAATTTATTCTCAACATGAATCTCATTTCTTGTACATGGCTATATATTTTATACTTCTTTTGTTGCCAAATTCATGTACAAGTTTAATTCGCGTGATTTAAATAGATTTATTTTTGTCCAGAAAAGTGTTTACATAACAAATATTGTGTAATTTACTGTAATTTTTCGTAACTTAATAATATTTTTTTTTTTAACACGAATTATAACACGTCATTTGAATAGCAGAGAAAAACGTAAATTCTTTTAAATGTTGAACAATGTTTAAAAATTTTTTTTATTTTTTAAAATGATTGACGTACAACTTTATTTTAAATTTTCTGCATAATTAACTCAAAAGAAAATTCAAACAATTTCGAAATATGTACATATACAATATTATACATACATATACATATAATATTTAAAAAAGATATCAAATCCTTATGAACTTTCTCTAATATTGAAGTTGGTTACCCATAATTTTGGTTTAAAGTATTGATTAATTTTTTTACCGATTATCCTGAATTTTTGTGATTAAAATCTCTATTTTAATATATGTATGTATATATACGTACATATCTATCAGATAAAAATGTGATTAAATATTTTTCATATTATGATACAGAAAGTCAGAAACATAATTTGTACCAATTGGAATTGGTTTTGAAATACAAATCCATGAAAAATTTATATGTACTGTCACTATAGATCCTTTTAGATCTTTGTTTACACTTATTATGAAAATATATCACCTATATGTATGTAATACATATATTTAAATCTACAAGCTGTCACATATTTTAAATATAAAGCTAAAAATACAACATAAATACAATAATGATACCATCTACATAGTTTAAAGTTCAAATAAATCTTCAGACATTTAAAATACTTTTTTCAGTGTTCTTAAATAAGAAATACATACATACATATATTTATTAATCTTCTAAGTATACGATGTACAAAGAATATATTTTATCGTTCATCATCCCCTACAAAATAAGTTCATTATTCTTATACAACACCTGACCACCCTTATATTTACAATAATTTTACATCATGAATTCACTAGACCACGCACCAAGGTAATAGTTGTAATAATTTCATAGAAAAAGAACACAGGTCAAAGATGAAAGAGTGTGCTTACCAGTTACCTACAACTCTAAGTAGTTAAGTACGTGAAATATACAACATTTAGATTAAAAGAGAGAACTTAATCAATATTGTTTACAATACAACACACGTGCTTGTAGAATGATATAAATATATGTATTATACGGTGATTTTTCACATGAACGTTCATTTCTTGTATTTTATTCTTTGTTGAACTTTAAAAATAAAGACAAAATCGGTTTGTTTATTTAACGAAGTATTTTGTACGGTCAGATGAAGTAGCAGTTAAAAGATTAAATATACATACATACATACATACTAAAGTACAATTAACGCTAGTGACCTCATTGTTTATACAGAGATTATATCTTTTTGATTTCTATATTTATTCCCTATTATTTTGGTATTGTACAGGATTGATAGAAAAGTTCAAAACAATAAATTGACAAAGGCTTATTCAACTATTTATACGTACAGTACAGTACTTAATAAATACAACAATATGGTTCTTTTGTCATTATAAATTACCTTATCTTCATTGGTTTTTTTTTTATTATCCTTTTCATTATTATTTTATTTCTTTTTATTTATTGGTTAAAACAATGTACTAAATTTTAAAAAAAACAAATAATTTATAGATAATTTTATGCAGATTTTTTTTTTTTATTGAATATTTAATAAATAAAAAAATTAAAATAAACTATAGAAAATTTATCTTTTGATCAGGCTTTCTAAATATTCAACAATGATTTTTTTACTGATTTTAATGATGAAATTTATAGTAAAAGTTTTTCACAGCAGAAAAATATAGCTAATTATAATATTAATAATCGAATGTTTTTTTTTTTTTTAAAAATATTTAAAATAAAATAAGAGGAGAAAATTCATGCGTCATAATTTGAACGAAATAATTAATAATTTCCTGTCTATATATTTCAACTAAAAGGTCTTTGAAGTCAAACTCAAATCATTGGGACTCTAATAATAAATGGTTATTTCATTAATGACATATGTTTAAAAAATAAAATTTTTAAATTATTTTTCTACGTGTACACTTTAAGTTGATTGACTTTGAAAAAAAAACATACGTTTACATACATGTTCTCTTGTGTATAATAAAAGAAAGAAAAAAAAAAGAAAAAAAAACAAGATAAAATATAAAATTAATTAAAAACAAATTTATTTATGTGTTAGACATTTTTGACATGAGGTTAAACATTAAAACGTTTTATAAAATTAGAAAAAACCTCATTGTTTGTTGTTTGAAATGATCAAAATTCGTTATATTTTTAATTGAAAGTCGACAATTTGTGACAGTTTATTTACATTAAAAATTTTTATCGATTTTAAAAGAATTTGAATAATTATTATTTATTTATTTTTTATTTTTTGTTAAAAGAAAAACCTTGTAAAATATTTTTAAAAAATCTTATGAATGAAATGATTATGAAATTTTTATGAATTAATTTCATTTCATTGAATATTGTATATTTTTCTACGCAAAAAAAAATTGTAACATTAAATCTTACACAATCAAAAATGTAATAATGTTCCCGGAAAAGTTCATGATAAAAATTGAAAATTGTATGAGCGAGATTTGAAACTTCTTTTATTGTGATTTTTATTTTTCCCATATGAGATATTAAGTCAAAGTAATTTTTTTCTTTCCTTTTTTTTGTCTTTGTTTGTAAATATCTTATTTTATTCTTTTAATTTGTCATGTGAAAAAAATTTATTCAACAAGATTACTATATAAACACCTATCATATTTTCATATTAGTCTTCATATGTGTGTATGTGTATATTGTACGTTTTTATACTATTTTTTTTAATGATCAAAAATTATTTTAAATTTGAGGTAGCATAACGGTGATAATTTCACGTCTAAAATTTATTTTTATAATATTATCTTCCCTTTATTTTTATTATGATTATTTTTGAAACATAATACTTTTAATTTAGGTACTTCCTCATGAATTATTTTTCACTTTTCCTATTTTCTATTTTCTCTCTTTATTTTTATATATCAATTTTCACAGAAAATGAGTACTGAAAAGTACTATATAGAGCTACTTTACTAAATTTTACTTTTCCTGTTATTTTCTTTATTTTCTTAAAGTTCATATTTCCTTAAGGACATATTAGGAAACATTGAAAAAGCAATAAAAAAAAATGTCGTGAAATTATGAGACATCATACTTCTGTGAAGTGCCTTTTTATGATTCTTAAAAATATTTTGAAAAACTGAGGGGTGGAATTATGTCAAGAAAAAGCTCTAAAAATGATCCTAATTTTGTTTTGTTTGATATAAAAAAATTCTTAAAGAAATTTATAAAGTAAATGTTAAGGTAAAAAATAAATCAGGAAACAAAACAACAAAAACATCGCAATAAGATTTAAAAAAGAAATAAAATAAAACGAATATCGAAAAATCATTCCAAAGATGAAATCAATAAGAATTTTCAAGGTTTCCGTATTGTAAGGATGATATTCGTTTATTTTTTATATATATATTTTTCTTTTCTTTTTCCGTAGGTTTTTTTTATTTATTTCTGTTATCATTTATTTTTCTTGGGAATTCTAATGTTTTATTTACTTTTTTTTGTCGTTAGTCAATAAGATTATGTTTTAGTAGGAGTATATTATTTTTGCTTACGTTGTATTTTATTTAAGGATATAACTTACGTAATTTTTGTGGAAGTGCGTTATATTGTAAAGATCATTAAGGAAATGTGAATTCATTTATATACTTGTAATATAATGAAATTTGTTTTTCATTTCTTTTTCCAAATGATACGTCATAATTCTATATAAAAATTAATTTTCTCATAAAAGAAAAATTAAAAATGAGTTAATTATTATACACGAACGGATGGTAATTTCCTTTGAAAAGGAGAAAATAAATTTAGAACATTTAAAGTTTTTGTTAAAAATTAATATTTTTTGTTATACAAATTAATCAAAACCTAATTCTGTTTCGTTCTACTTTTCATGTTTATAAAACTTTTTAAAAATACTTTTCTTCATGATAACTTTTCAAAATGTTATAGATAATAAGAAAAAAAGTACATTAAAAACAAAAAGGTAGCTTACAGATCTTTTAGTATTTTTGTTTTTGTCTATTATGTTATAAAATGACCAGTAAGAGTAACTGATTAGATAAGAAAAGTTTCCAGTTTTTAAAGTTTAAATTGTTCAATAGAAAATGAGCACAACATATACTTTTATTATTCTAATTTCATACAATGCAGAGTCTTCTTATATATGTAGTACATAATTTTAAAAGCATGAAATACCATTGAATATTTTCCACTTACCTTCTTCTCGTTGTTTTTGATGGTCTCCGTTTACCACGTTTTCTATACGGAAAACTTCGAGGTGACATTGTGTAATCCTCATCGAATTCCATTTCAATTTTGATTAAATTTTGTAGATTAAGCTGACAATCCTGAAGAAAATGTAAGAGAAAAATCGAAATTTAAAAAAAAAATTCTTTCTTTTCCTTTTTGAAAATGGAATTTAAGAAAATTTTTAAAGTGAAACAAAAATTTAGTTTTATTTTTATCAATATAAAAGTTATTCTTACTTCTAGTGTCCTGAATTGCCACCTCGTATTTGGTATTCTGTCATTTTTACTACAAATTTTTGTTGTTGGCCAACATTTGCATTTTCTATTTGTTATTTCACATCCTTCTTCTATAACTACAGTTAAATCATTTGTACAATTGAGATATGTTGAAGATGATAACATTGGAAGATCTATAAAATATATAAAAATTGTAGAATAAGTAAGTAAAAATGAAATTTCAACAAAGATAATTGAAGTGATTAAAGTTTAAATTGAACTCATAAAGATTTACAGATTAAAATTCGATAATTTCCAAATAAACTAAGAAAAAGGGATTCATTGTGTGGTAACAATTGAGATATGTAATATTGGAAAATTCTTCTCTTTATTTTTTTAGCTTTCTAATGATAACAAATAAGAACTTAAACTTATTAAACTCAAATGCAGCAAATGTAGATTTATTTACACTGAAGATAATTTTTAGCAAAAAAATCTTTCATTAATGTATACATACATATACGCATAAGAAAAACAAAAAGTATACGTTCAGAATTTTTTATTCTTTGAAGATATACTTACATACATATGTATGGAGGAAATTAGGACTTTGAACTTTGATTAAAACCGTTTTTTAAATCAAAAACAAATATTTATAAATATATTGCCTGTATAGTATCCATAGGAAAAATTAAATGTACATGTGCACATATAAAATTTATATTTTTTTAAAGATATTTTCAAGTAACCACTTACACGAATGTTGTTACTTAACTATATGTATAAATATAGGTAGTGAATGAAAAGCAACAGAAAATTTGTAAAACATAAATACTAATATTTGAGATACAATCAGTCCTCAAGCAATTAAAGCACACATAGGCAAATACTAAAATATTGGAATATACATACATACATACATATTACATCAACACACATTTAATATGTATTCCTGAGATATCAGGTTTTTATACCGTAGTAGGTTAATCAATAACATCTTAAGTTTTCAGATAATTAGGTCGACTTTATATTTTGTTTATCTCTATGTATGCTTTATTCTCGATAGCTACAACATTCTTTTGTACGTTTTTGCACACTTTTTTTTTTCCTATTTCTAGTTCTTTGCAGAGCTACTCAATATTAGTTTAGCATAGAATCAAGTATTAAAATTATCTCAAAAAAATTCTGCAGAAACTCATAGTTATAAAAACAAAAGAAAAGAAAATAAAATAAATATGAAAAAAATCCTTTAGAAGTATAACGTATAAGCACATGATTGAGAGACCATTGAATTTTATGTAAAGCGGATGAAATAAAAAAAAGAAAAAAGAAAGAAAACAATATAAGATAAGAATAAAAACATGTATGAAAAAAAAAGCAATAAATATAATTTACGATGTTATATATCTGAAGTCATTTTTTCTGTATCCTAATACACAATAAATGTTTTACTTAATTTAAAAACTGTTCTTTCTATCACAATACCTCAGTATATTAAATATTATACAACTCCCACCATAGAATTTTATCCGAATTTTGTTGTAAAATTGGTTGATTGAAATATACTCTAGAAAAAAATCTTAGAACAAATTCAAAATTCATAATTTAGTGTTAACTAAATTTTTTTATTATAAATTACGAGCACATTTGTGACAAATTCTTTTGCATTGTTCTTTATTTTGTTTAACATGGAAATTTTCGATGATACTTTTTATCAGTATGGTGGGTGTATTTCTTTTGCTATTTGTATGAAAATAAAATATGTATGTAAATGACATTGAGATTGAGAGTAATTTATAAAAATACAGGGAAAAAAAAGTAAAAAAACTTGGATCAATATCGAAAGTATTTGATCTTGATATACATCTACAACAAGAAATATTGATAAGCAAAAGTAAAGGTAACAGCAACTTTACCCAGCGCAGCAGTAGCTTAATTTTGAAATATTTATTAAATTTGTTTTTGTTTATTTAACATTTTAAAAAGGCTATACATTTTCATATTACATATATATACGTATGTACATACATATGTAGTATGTTGATTTTGATGTTAGTACATATATGGATTTTATTTTGCACTAAATTACGAGACGAGAATATTACATTTTTTCTAAAACAACTGAATCATTATTTATACATATGTATATGTATAATATGTATAAATATATATGTACAATTTTCTGCTTAATCTTGAATTATTCAAAATGTTGATAATGAATGAGACTAGAATAATGTGTAAAGTTCATACTCAACGTAATAAATGAATTCATTTCATTAATCCTGTATAATAATGATGATGAGAAGTATTATCAAGGGAAATTATCTTGTAAAATTGTGAAGAGCTTAAAAAAAGCTTTATAACAAGGATCAATTTAAAGTATTTTAGTAATCATCAGATACCAAATAAAATATATATATGTATGTATTACAATTAAATTACATTATAACTAAACTAAACTATATGAAAAAATTTATGATACTAAAGATTAACATTGAAATAAACTTTATACATATAATATGCAGATAGATTTTATTAAATTTCACTGTATTTTAATCTAATACATAGATTAAAAATTAAAGTCATTAAAATCGACTATGTACTTATTAACTAATAATTCACCTAATAAATTAAATAAAAACATATACTTCTACAATACATATATGTATGTTACGACTTTTTTACTACATAGTATAGAATAGTCAAACAATAGTATAGAATAGAAGATCAAAATTTGAAGTAAGATGTTCCTCAAGCACTTTCGATATTTCTGTTATCAATTTTAGAAAAATAAAAATCTAGAAAATAATTACATAAAATGGATACATAGATGAAAAACAACATCATTTTAAATATTATTTCCAATGAATTATTTTAATTTAACGGAAAATACCAAAAATTGATAGAACTTTTTCAATATTGTAGTAAATTTCGTTTTTGTTCTCTAATTTTTCTTTCTTTTAAAAAGATTTTCCACTTCATTGAAAACAAAATCTTCTGCTTTTTTTCTTAAATATAATTTTTGTATATACAAGCACTTTTACTCTCAGTATGTATTTAAAAAGTGACTGACGATAGCATAGATAAGGTCAATTTAATTTTTTTTTAAAAAAAAGTTCTTTATATTTTTTTTTAGTAGATTTTATCTTTTATATATTTCAGTAATTCTTTTGTTTTAAACTATAAAGAAAAAATCGTTCATCATTTATCCATCCTTATCAAATCTTCAGAGATGTATATAGTATACATACATACATATATTAATCAGTGTTTAAAATCTAATATAAAAGCTGAAAAAGTTAAGAAGAAAAATAATACAATTAATAGAATGAAAAATATGTAGTGGGTAGAGATTTGAATTGAAGGAAACAGAAAAACATTACACACAGATAAAGATGATAAAAGACCATGAGTGATTATTTTATATACAAATGAATGCGTGTATCCTTTTATTTGTTTTTAATAGACTTTTTTCCATATTTTTTTCTTTATTTTAACTACTTTATATACTTTATTTTTCTTCCTTAATATAATGTGTGTAGATGAAGATAAAATCGCAATAGAAAACTTAATGTTCCTGAAAAATGAAATCCGTAAAAAAATGTTGTAAAAATTCTGAATTATACGAATGAATAATATGTAGAGGGCTATAAAGAAATTGCTTTTTTTTAGATGATATTATACGAAAGAGAAGAATGTGTTCATAAAATATATACACAATGTAATAATATGTTATAAGTAGAAAAATATAAAGGCATCCTTCAAACTAGAATACTTTATCCATATTACATACATACATATGTATGTATATGGTGTAGAGTATGGAATGTACTTAAACATATTTGTAAAGTTGATTATTCGTTACAACAATAAGTGTAGACTCTCTATCATGCACATTTAAGGATGTTGTGTGATATAAGAAAAAGATTTTTTTTTTTGTTGAAAAAAAAATATTTTAAAAACTTTCTTCTCTTAAGTTAAATTCTTTCATTTATCGTTCATAGATACCAGTAACAAAAAAAAAATAAAATTTAGGAAGGAAGCAAACGAAAAAAAAAAATTTGCGTACTATCACCATAATATTTCTTTTATTTTTTTGTTAGATTGCCTGAAAGAAGTTTTTCCATTTTAAAAATATTTTTTTCAACAAAGATATTCTCTTTTACCTAGGTAAAAAGCTGTAGGACAATTTTTAATTAAAATTTATACAAATATATCGCGCAGCATACTGCTTGCTATTTTTTCTGTTGAGTAAGCTTTCAAAAAATTTCAAAGTATTATATGTATACATACATATATGGTGTATATAGAAGAAATTAAATATACACTGAGGGAAAAATTATTTACATATACATATATGTATATTTTTGGAAATATGGATGAAATCTAAGAATTTCTCAAATATTTCCATTAATAAAAAATATGTATTTAATATAGGATATATTTTTTTAAATAAAATTGTCTTATATGACTTTTTTTTTCGCATTTAAAATTTAAGAAAAAAAATTTTTGATGAAAAGAAGAACATACCCATACATATTCCTAGACCACTTGTAATTGGAAGTTTCGTAACACATTGCAATGGTGGTTCACATGTACCAGAAAATCCACCTGGACCACCACATGCCTCACCTAAAGTTCTGGCACACATTTTACAGCATCTGAAAAACAAATGTAAATTTTTTAACTACCTATATGAAATTGAATTGTTTTTTTTCAAAAATGTGTAATATTTTTTAATTCAGAAAGCAATTCAATAGTGAATTTTCGTAAATTTCTTTAATTTGTTTCAATTTATTATATAAAAGTATAAGAATAAATCAAAATTAAAATATAATACTTACTTGCATGGATCCCATAATATCAATCCTTTACCAGGACAATCTTGTGATCTAATTACATCACATTCTTTTGGATTACAAAAACATTTAAGACCACTAACGATATGACTTCCAGATGCTGCCATTATTAATAAATAACAACATATATACAAAAGATATGTACGAAATTTAAATAACCGCAAATATTTTACATGTGGTGACATCTTCACTACTATCATTATTATTTCTTATTCTTTTAACACTTTTTACATTTCTAAAAATCAAAAAATATTTTGTTTGTCACTTTATTTTAATTTATTGGTTTCTTGTTTTTTTATTTAGAATTTTACAAGAATTTTACAGTTTAAAGAAAAACAACAAAAAAAAATAGTGTTCATTTTCTTTAAGGATATCTTTCAAGAAAAATTGATAAGTTTTTAGTTTTGGTTTATATGTAGTTTAAGTGCTAGAACAGGATAATTTGCCTTAAGATTAAGATGAAATTTATTTTTCAAATAAATTTATAAAATATTTAAAATATTTTTATTTTTTAGAATTTTTTTTTGTTGAAAAATGTAAAAATTTAAGAATATTTTCAATTTTTTCTTATATACATGATATTAATGTTAATGTTTTTTTAGTATGTAATGGGAATGTTTCGTTTATCTAAAAAGCAATAACATTATCTTACATTACATGGTTCGTTAGTATTGATTTTTTCTTAAAATTTTATCAAAGTTTTTTTTAAAAGTAAATAGGTACCTAGTAAGAAAAAAAAAATGTATTGCACAAAATGTGAACACATTTATTATATGTACAGTACATATTTTAAATATTAAAAATATTTATGAACAGAATAAATTTTATGGTCTAAATTTTACGATTAATATAGAAAAAAAATTCAAATATGAAAAAAATATTTGTAGATTTTGAAGCATAGTAAATAATGCAGTATTTTCAAACTAAAAAAAAAAAAATTAATCTGATTTAGTAAATTTTCATTTTCTAAATTAATTTTTGAATTAAAAGATTTTTTGTTATTATGAATGAATGTTCGTAATTCCTTTTTCGACTTCTGCTTGTGTAAACTGATATGTATCAACGAAATGGTTTCAAATATCGCAGCAACTGTTTTATTATTTCATATGCACAAGATATCATAAAATCACTACATAAAATAATCTCCAGTTTTTTAATCATATTATAGGACAAAACCTATTCATACATCCAAAATAGTATTTACACAAATAATATTCTACTGGTAGGCAATATGTCTTTTACTTGTACAATATATAAATGTGTTATTTTAATTCTGACTGAGGATATTAGGATCTCAATATTCTGTTTTGTGAACATACACATTATAGGTGTTTGTATAGGACGACATGACAAAAATTGTAAATTTATGTTGCTAATATACACATTTATAATACAAAGAATAATTAATTCATATTTATGTACATACATATATGGTTTCTGTATCCTTTACATTTTCCCTATATATATTCCCTTTTCTATTTAACAACCACTAAATTAGTGAATTTATTCATACTGTATACGTATGCAGCTTAGCTACATATAATATATATTCTTCATGTTAGATTCTATGGTACAGGGCAACAGATTAAATTATATTTTTCATGACAAATTAATTTTAGTTGAACATACATATCTAAAAGGCTTTTAGATTTCATATAGAACTGATACATATTTATGTATAAATATAGAAAATATAAAGAATATTTTATGCATATTCACTTTTTAATCTCTCTAAATATTTTAGACTTTTTATCAAAAATTATAAATTTATAGGTGTTTGCATATAACTTTATATTTTTATATGCATATGAATTTCTTATTAATTTATATTTATGTTGATTTGGAAGTTAAAAAGTTTTGAAAATTTTAAGATAAATATGAAAGATTTTTCTATAAATAAATTTATAATAAAATAGATTATCTAGAAATAAATCACTTATATTTTGTAGAAATATCATACTCATATGTACTCGTATATGTAAATCTTAAAAATTGTAGAAAATTATTTCATCTGCAAGATAATTTTCCAACAAATTTCTAAAAGGTTTTATTATAGAAGCTTAGTAATAAACAAACCTTTTAGAATCAATCTATAACAAATAATTATAGAGTTAACAAAGTGATAAAAAGGAATCACAATTCATTCTTAATAATTTACGATTATATAATTTTTTAACTTTTGTTAATAAACAAAAACAGGTAAATAAATTGCTTCTTATTTATATGGAATCTATTTCTCAAAGTATTTTTCTTTTATTTTCTTCACTTAAACTACATAGTGTTTATAAAATAAATTATCAAACAGAAAATGCCTTTTTTTTTTAAAAAAAAATCTATTTCAGTCATTTTATGCATGCTCCTTTTCTCTAGATATGTTTATTTTGAAAATTGAAAAACTTTTTATAGCTGTTTCAAAGAAATAAGAAAAAATAAATGATTCTCCAGGAAAGGTGACAAAAACAATGCACACGATAAAATGCTGTTTAAATACAGAAATCCTTGTTTGATCCATTTATAGTTAGCTATGTACGTACATGTATGAAGTACATACATATACAATATACATACATATATAGATAAGATATCTAAGAATTTTATTCGTTTCTCGACTAAAATAATAGTGAAAATCCATGAATTTATTAGGAGAAATTTCATGTTATTAGTTTTAAAAAGCGTTTTATAGTCTGTTGTTAGATAAAATAGCAACATTTTCATAAGGAAATTTCTATGAGGAAGGAAAAAAAAGTTTATATATACGCGAAAGAATTGTTTCCCTTTTCTAGTTGTTCTGCTATTCTAAAAATAATGGAATAAAATTTTATTAAAATGAAAATAACATTTTTTTTTTTTTTTGTGATTATAATAATGGTATATGTTTTGTATTTTTTATTTTATGAACGTAACACGTGAACGAGTAAATTTAAAATAAAAGTATATAAAAGGTCTTTTTTTTTTTTTACTAATTTTGAAAAGATTTTTATTTTAAAAATTTCTTAAGATAACAAACACGGAAATATAATATGATGAGATAATAATAAAAGAAAAATATTTATCATTATGAAAATTCCCTTGTGGTTGTGATTATGTCAAATAAGGAATGAACAAGGAACTTTATGACATTTGTTATTCTTGAAAAAGACATGTATTCATTCATTCATATTATTAATATTGTGTTTTGTTATAAAAGTTTGTAGTATATTGTTATCTAAATACATATTTTTGTTAAACATTTGAAAATTTATTTAGAGGAAAAATAATGAAATATAAAGAAGACATGGCATTTTAATTTGGATTCATTAAATTTTTGAAGTTCTTTTTACAAATATAAATGTATATATATAGTATAGTACATATTTTTTAACTTTTGAAATTTATTCTATGTTACTCGTATACCTAATAATATAAATTTATTTTTTTTTATTTGTTTTTTATTAATTAATTATCTTATATAAATTAAGCTAAAAATATTTTAAAAGAGAAGAAAGAAGTAGAAAAATAAATAATTTATTAATATTAATTATTATTATTATTCATTTACTTTTTTAAATGTCATTGAAATCACTTACACAGAATAGTTATTTAATAATTGTACATATTTTTATTTTTAATTTGCATTGTTTTCTTAATATTGACTAAATTTTAATTTTAAGTCTTTTTCCTGAAAGTCATATACACATATACCTACATTTTTTCAGTAATTAAATTGTTTGAATTTTTTTTTTTTAATATTTCAAGAACAACACTATATGTTATACATACGTAATGTATGTATTTGATTATTATTTAAAATTAAACACCAACTATTTGTTTATTTTTCCAATTTCAAATAAAAAACATAAAAATTAAAGTTACGAGTAATATGCATATTAATTTTTTTTACCACATATACATATGAACATAGGTATATGTTTCTTGTGAAATAAAAGTATTTAGCAAAAAAAGTCAATATTAATTGTAAAAAAAAAAAAAAAATGATAATTTTAAATATGACATAAAAAATCCAAGAACTTTGAAAATGTTGAATAAAATATTAAATAATATTCATAATACCTTTTCTCATACATATTTTAAACGTGTATTAAAATTATTAAAATCAATATTCTATAACACTATTATTCTTCTCTATCTATAATTTATTTTTTTGTTTTTTTTTCACTATATTATACCAGTCACGTTATATGATATGAAAAACATGAAAAAATTGTTTTTATTTCATTACCATCATTTACTTTCTATTTTTGTATTCTATACAACGACACCCACAAAACAAATAGACAGGAGTAATGAAATTACTTAATCCACAAAAGAAATTTCACACAGCTGCTATTGTTGGTTTGTACCTTTTTTTCCTTATTATATTATTTTTGTGTTTTTTTTTTTTATAGATTTTCTTTCAAGATCATGTCCTTGTCGTGTATCACAAATTTAAAAACAGGCAATGACACAAAAGTAATGAAAAAATAAAATAAAAATAAATTATGAGCTAAAATAATTATTTACTCACACCGGGTAGCTTTCACTTTCACTTCAATCATTGCTTTTCCTCTATCGTTTTTTTTATACTGTATTTTTTTTTATTATTCTTTTTTCAAATATTCAGGTGACATGCGACACGCAACCCATCAGACGGAATAATAACCGCAATATTCCAATGTTTTTTTTTTCTTGTGTTTCTTAAGTCATAAAAATATAACACACAAAAACATAAATCACTGAAAACGAATTTACACGTACACTCTAAGGACTATGATATATCCTTTCTAGCTAAATAAAAGTGTCCGACTCTAAAAACAAAAAAATTAACGTTTTCTGTTATCCTAGACATTTAATTTTCTATACGATTCAAATTATGTATTTTTTCTTTCTTTTCTTATCAACAAAGGTATTTTAAAAGAATCTCAAGGACGAAATTAAAACAAACAACAACTTTGAATACATCCAATTTTTTCTACATACATATATAAAAAAAGTTTTCCAAAGAATGTTATTTTAATTTACATACAATAAATATTATACATGTATGTATATTTTATTAATATATAACAACACAAAGCCTTATGAACAAGTAAAAATCAAAATGTTTTAAATTTTCAATAAAAATTAAATTTTGAATTTTATTTGTTTTAATTTTTTCATTTATAAAAAAATAAATGTACAACTGAATCGTTAGGATATTGAAATTCGACTAAAATAATTTTCTCTGAAACATGGATTATTATTATTCTATGGTAGGTTGGGTATAGATGGATGCATGGAAGCTGCGTATCATCATCACAATCATCAAAATCGTGTACTCGTTGTACACTCGAAATTAGAGTTTAACATCCAGAAAGTAAGTATCTTGTATATTTATGTTTTATGTAGTGTTTGTTCAATCATTGAATACCCCAAGTATAATATACTTATGTGCATATATCTATAAATTTGTATATCTTAAAAGGATATTCCAACAGAAGGAAAAATTTCCTTTTTTAAGGGGAAATTTCTAAAAGATTTATGCGCATTAAAAACCTTTAAAAATATATGTACTAACATTCGAAATTGCTTATAGAGTAATGTTTAAAAGATGTATTTAAAAGTAAAAACGTATATTGTTTTCAAATATCAAAAATAGGTGAAAACATTATACTACTTACTTAATAACATTCATCATTGCAATCTGTGTCATTTCAGATTTTCCAGAAAAAAAAACTATTAGCCTTTATTTTCCCCCCCTTTTTAATAGTTTTTTAATTAAAATTAATTTGACATAAACAAAAAATATAAATAAAAAATTTTAAACTGTAAAAATATCGGAATTTTATTTTTCATAAAATATAATTATTTTTTGATGCGCAATTTATATTAAAATTTCTTTGATTGAATACAAAAACAAAAACCTCAAAAAATCTCATCCTTATTGTAATTAATCCAAATTTATTAATTAATTTAATTACACTTTTTTTTATACGAATTTAAAACCTTTTTTACTTAAAAAACAAATTTACTTCATAATTTCCATTTTTCTCTTTTCTTTTCTGGATTGTTTTTTTTTTTTTTTTTACAAATAATCTTTATGGGATAAAGATTTCGACTGTAACAAATCAAATAAAATGTACATAGTATACGAGAAAAAAATTGAATATAATCATGAATAGTCATAAAAATGATTTTTCTTTGTTTTAAAAAAAAATAAATAAATAAAGCAATAAAGCAAAGGAAAACAAAAATTACCCAAAATCCGTAATTTAAAATAATTTAAACATGGTATAAATAAATAATAAATTCAGAAAAAAAGGACCACAATTTGTTTTCAAACAGATTTTACTTTAATTAAGTTTTAAAAGGCAATATATTGTATATATTAAAGAAATACACACAGACATAGACCGAATTTCATATTTAAAATAATTTTATACAATTGTCAATGAAATGTTTCTAAATTAAATTTTATTTGTAACTCTTTTATCGTGCGAATCCAATTATGTTGTTTCAAAGAAAAATTAAATAAAGACGCGAATCCTTTTTAAAAAGATGATTGTAATGATGATGATAATAATAATATCTAGTTATAAGATCTATATACGATTACATTACATATGTATATGTATATTTCAATACATACACCATAATATACTGTTATGAAACTTTCACTTAGAGTAAAACTTTACGCAACCACAGTATTTGATCCTTACATAATAGTATGTTCATAAACCGCAATAACAAAATGAAGTTGATAACGGCGACGACAAGGATATGCTGGTGGTGGCGGTGGTAATCGCACAAAATGTTTTTTTTTTAAAGGTATTATATTACTAACAATACAATATAATGGCAGTATATAGAATGGTAAATACGCAATCCAGCCAATTCACTTACAAAAAGGGTTCCTTGGGAACAATAATTTTCTAAGTGTCGTAAATGAATATAATTTGTCGAAAGCATGAAAATTAGGCAATGGAGATTTGAGGATGATGGTATAAAATTTAATTAAAATTTTCTATGCCTTTTGAAATTATAAAATACGTTACAGGATATTATAGTTTATGGTATTATATCATATTAATTAATTTCTTTTCTTTTTTTTTTTTTTAAAAAAAAGGAAAAAAGGAAAATAAGTAGGTATTAGAATTTTATGTTAATATTTAAATTTCCTTTGAAACTTTTACTACAAAAAAAAATTGAAAATGTAAATTTTCCTTTCTTTTATAAGTTTTGTTGTAAATGGTGTTACGCGTTGAATTTTTTGTTTGGTTTTCTTATCTAATAAAAATCACTTGCGTTTTTATTATTTAATTAGTTTTTTTTTTTCGGCATCAATTTAAATACAATAATTTTTACTTACATAATGCCATTTCACATTAATTTGATAGAAGTATCAAATTTATTTCTACTTAAGCGTAAAAAATTATCTAATTTGATTATCACACTTATCAGGTAACTTTAGTACTTTTTAGATCCTATATAATTAAAAGTATGTATTTCATAAAAATTTCATTTTTGTTTTTATTGTTCTAATCAACTTTTTATTTTCAGTAGTTTTCAATAGGAAAGATAATTAATTTTTATAACATTATCATACTTACAGTTTTATAATATTTTTTAGTTACCCTTCAAACATTTCTAATAGTTAAATCAAAAGATTGGATTGAAAATTTTACGATTTTTTGAATGTTTTTGTTATGTTTGAATTAATTGAAATAAAATGAAGGTTCGATGAGTTTATTTTTTGCTGCAACAATTAGGTAATAGAAATATATAAAAGGAACGCTATTTTTGTTATGATCATCATTCATCAGATAATTGGGCAGTACAGCGAGTAAATTTACTATGTATTGAAAAAAAAAAAGTTTATTTGTAACAATTTATATTAGTATTTAATAAAACAATTTGTAGATGTTCCACATATTCAGTTAAAAAGAATAAAATGAAGATGTATTGAGTTTGATAAAGAGTTTAATTGCTATGACGATAATAAAAGTGTAAAAGATTTTTATTAAGTTTTTTTTTTTTTCAATTATCTTTGAAAATTTCCATATAGTGTATTCATAACTTTACAAATTTAATATTACTAGATTTTATACAATTTTATATATTATAGTACAAAAAAAACAATATATGTATTTATGTTCATTTTATTCCACATATCTTCAGTATGAAATTTTGTATTTTCAATTTCAATATGTATATTTTTCTATCGTATCTTTAAATTTTTGGTAAATATGTATCTCCTTTTATATATATATTTACATAGTTATTATTATATAATACATGTGCAATAGAATATATTTTTGCATATACAGACACTAGAAAAAACAAAAAATACTGTTTTTTGTCAAAAGAATAATTTAATGAAATTTCTAAAAGTCATGCATTTATAAATTTTCTGAATTATCTGTATTATATAGTTAGTCTTTGTTTGTGTTATATTATTTTTTTATTTCTAGTTTATTCTGTATGATTGTTTCATAAATTTTATTTTTTATATACATACATAGGTATGTACATATACTATACATATATCTTGTATTATAGACTTCCATTCAGTATATTAAATTTTCTACAGATTGTTATCTATATATATTTTTTTATTCTATTCTTTGTATGCAAAGAAATTTTGTATACTTATATTGAGATTAAATTGTAAGAAGAAGAAAAAAATGAATAATAGGTACGTATATAATGTACATACATATATATTTATATATCGACGAAGAAAATTGTCTTGTAGCATGTTGTTTTTCTAATGCATAGAATATTGTGTTTTACCAGGAAAAATGACTTGAATGTCGATTTAGTTGTCATGTTTTTTTTTCCCCCGAAAGACAAAGAGTGAAGGACATGTCTAGAATGTTTTATAACTGCTATATGTACATATAAATTTAGAAATAAGGATTTTTTTTCATCTAAAGAACAGATTTTCAATAAAATTCTATTTTGCATTATAATGCAAAATAAATAGAAAAAGAAAATAAGTGTGCAGGTATTATAGAAAAATATTTATATATATTTATGTAGATTTATGTAGATTTATATATAAGAAATTTAACTTAATACTTTAAAAGAAATTGTGAAGCAAAATTTTTTATTCACAATTGAATGATTATTATACTGGAATGTAAAGGACTACATATACATATGTATGTATACATATACATATTATTAAAATAAAAATATAAAAAAAATCTTTACTATAACAAAGTTGATGGGCATTTTGAATTTAATAAAATGATGACGATTTTTAGTAAGTTTTACACCTAAAGAGATATTCTGGCTTAATTTATTTTATACATACATATGTATGTATGTAAGAGTTTTTTCATATACATAATATATATATTTTATAAAGAAAAATTAGAATAAAAACACATTTATGTGGAGAATTTTTATAAAATAAAAAAAAAATTTATTAAATTGTTATGATTTGTAATTATTTATTATTATTCACATATTAACATTTTTTTTTTTGTAGTTAAAAAACATATTCTAAATTTTTGTGTATAGAAATTATGTAATTCCTTTTAATAAAATTGAAATTTTTTCGTCTATTTTAAATTGTTAACTTTTAAATTAAGTATATTGAACAGCTATATTAAAAAAGATGTTTTCATAAATTTATTCATGTTTACATTCCTATAAATTTTTTATTAATTTTATCATTTCTTTTAATCTAAAATGCTAATAAAAATTGCAGTTATAACAACTTATTTAATATAATACATACCATATTTACTTGTTTTTGTATGTACTGGTATTAAAAATAAAATTTTTTTAAAAAACTCAATTTCTCGTATTATCCTTTTTTTTTTTTAAATGTTTTTAAAGCTATCATCAACATCATCATCATCATCAAGTATTTAATGTAATCGATTTTTAATGATGATTCTTATCTCTTCAAATAAATAAATTTTTATTATTTTTTACCTTTATAACTCACAAATATTAGCTATAATACATTTTTATAGTATATACGACAACAAAATTCTTTAAGAAATTTTTTTTTTTTTATTAAATTTACAACAAATTTTATACTCATGTTTATCTTTTCCTTCAATCTTCTAATTTATTGCTTGTATGAGGAAAGTATTAAAGCATGTGATAAAAATCCTTCTTAGGATCTGAATATTTTTTTCTGTTTATATAATTTTCTTGATATACATACATACATATGTATATATGTATATATGTATATGTAATTTGAATGAAAATTTCTGATGACAGGAATTTGAATATAAAATGAAATACAAGATAGAAAAAGGCTACACAAACAAGAAAATATGGCACAAAAAACACAGATTTGAACATGCATAAATTTTTCAGAAAAAGAGCAGGATCAAAATTGAAAGAAAAAAAAACAACATATTTATTCAAATGTAAAAATTATAAGCTAACAAAGGATGCTACTGCATATTGATGATGATGATAATGAACGTGTATCTATATATACCTCAAAAAAATGGTACAAAACAGACCGCATATACATATGTATGTATCTTTTTTTAAATCTGATTTAAAATCTGTTAATACACATGACGTTTTTTTTTTTTTATTATATGTATATATGTATGTACATATTACATACATTGAATTATAATAATTTTAATGTTTTAGTAAGGATAACATTGTAATCGTAACCTATTCTTTTTTTTTATATTTATTTAAACACACATATGTATGTGTGAATACCTACATATATTTACCATTATATTATACATACGCACGATAAAACGAAAGATCAAACATTTAAATTGAAACGGTACCTACTTAAATAAAGTGAATTGAAAACGTGTTGAAACATTGAAGGGAAATAGGAGCCCAACATTTATTATACATATAATATAAAGGACATGTAAATATTTCCAATTTTGCTGTACAATTTCAAAAATTTGATATTTTTCTTTTGATAAATGTTAATAATCCTGAATGTGATTATGTATATTCTATAAGAATTTCATATATGTACATATCTACATTATAAGTTTGAACAAAAAAAAAAAAGAATAAAAATTTGTGTGTGTAAAAGAGTAGGATAATTTTATATGGAATATACAAAACATGAATTCAACAGGCATTGACCGTTGTTATACTTTTATTATAGATTGTAATCGATTAAAATAAAATTTTAGAAATCTTTAAAAGACTATGATGGACGTATAACATACTACATATGTGTCAGATCCCTTTTTTATAATTTTCCTATCTACATATATCACTATAATATACATACAATGTAATTTCAAATGATGATGCTATAAAAATACAGATGTTAGCACTTTATTTGAATGAATTCTTCTACTGAGTTTATTGCAATTGTCATTCATATAATAAATGAGTAAACAGAGATAGATGAACGCAGTAGATATGTAGGATGCTGGAGTTATTGAGTGAATGTATGTATGTAAGTATGTACAATAAAAATATGAATTTTATAGGATATAGTAAAGTATAATGTCAGCCATTTATAAGTATGTATGTGTATTCGTACTTAGTTAGATTTGATTGTTTGACTTGATAATTGCCGGATAAAATATTAAAGTGACAATTTTATGATATTATTATACACTGACATTTTATCATTATAATTGAGTGGTAATCTTTAGGGGTATAAATGAAATAAGTTTGCAGTTAAAGTACAATTATGAGTTATTATAAAAATATTATTTACTAAGAGACTTAAAATGAACAATGATACGACACAAAATTAATAAAATTAAATACCGAAGAGAATACTATTGTATCTACAATAATTTTTTTTTTTTTTAGACTTTTAGTTTTTCTTTTGGAAATAAAGGCTTTATTTTCGTATTAAGAGTATCTAACAGCAGTACCTACCTATTGTTATATGTATTTAAATATTATTGTGGAACAATTTTCCTCGAAGATTTTTGTATATGCACAAATACATATACTCGTATGTATGTATAAAGTATGTGTATAGTTTAAAAAAAAAATTTGCATTGTATAAATGAAATTTTAAGCATATCAATTCAAATTAAAATTTAAAAATTAATAGGTACGTTATATCGGTATATTGATTTTTAAAAAACACATCAAATACATAGCTCTTCATCTCTAATGCTTATACCACTTAATATGATGGTTTAAATTGTGGCAAACATATGCACTATGCTTATGTAAAGAATAGTAAATAATATAACATACCACTAAATTTAAAACATTTACCAAGCAATTTAATTTTATGCAAGCGATTTAATGGTTCGAAAAACAATTTTAAAAAAAATAACGTAAAAATATTTCGAAATCCACAATTTGAACTTTTTTTTTTTTCATGACATTACATTTTTTTATCCCGTACAAATACAATATAATAATTTAAAAAAAAAAATGCTGTTCATGTTATGGAAACGTCCTTTTTTGAATTTTTCTACTTTCATAGATTTGTTGATGATAAAGATGGTAGTGATTATATGATGGTATTTCAAATTTTATCATACATAAATGAATAAAGTTATATAATATTTCACGTTGGTATATTTGAGAAATTTTGTAATCTAATTTAATCAACAAATCAACAAATCCTCTTGTGTAATATGATGAAATAGATTGATTTCATGATGTATTTCCGCGGTAAATATGCTATTTTTTGAATTAATTATAAAAACCACATTTATATAAACAAAATTTGAATGACATTATATGATATTATCTTTGTGTGGGGTAAATTATACATTACAAGACAGGCGCTATTCATTTATTCTTTTGTATGTATGTTCATATGTATGTATGTATATATTATTTAATTAAAATGAAAAAAAAACGGAAATGTGTAAATATTTGTTTTTATTATTTTTATTTCAATAATATAATTATTTTTTTTTTATACATATTTGTGTATATTCGTATAAATTTACGCAAACAATGCAAAATTTAAATGAATTACATATATATAAAATTCCTGTGGACTCACCGCCAAACAACAAATATGGGACGTATATACATATATAAGTACACACATATATGTATATAAACATACCTATATATCTGATGAATATAATTTCAATGTATTTGAAGGATATTAAACTTTTTTTTTTTAAACTTATTTTTACCAACTGCATTTAAAATTTCGGATTTACAATGAAACTGTATATGAAATGAAAAAAACAAAGACAAAAAATCAGATCATAGTTCAATTAAATTTAACTTTTATGTTTTACAATTTTAATTGAATGAATTTTAATTTATTGAAAATGGTATACCCTTTACGATGCGGTAAAATGTCGTAATTTCATGTATGCAACATTATAGATACATACATACATATATGGATATTTTCGTATTCCTATGGTCAATAGTGATTTGTATTACGTTCCAGAATAAATTAAAAGAAATCTGGTGCTTTTTTTCAGTTTTGGTTAAATTCTTTTTTTAAAAAACAAAGAGTTTCAACTATATGATTGAAATTGAATTGAATGGAAATGTCATAATAATGATTTATGCATATAGTTTCTATATTTATACCATATAATAGTATTGAAATGCAATTGGGCCAAGATTCAATACTAAGAAAAAATTCCAATTTTTTTTTTCCTTCCAAATACTGATGTCATTTTCCGTAGCTGTGTCTGGTGTATGGTTAAAGAAAATTTGCATATTTTATATCCTAAGGCAAAATGTACAAAATATATATGTATGTACATATATAGTATAGCATAATGTGTAGTGTATCAACTTTAACATGCAGAATTATCAAATACTTGGAGTGTACAGTCAATGTGTGCGCATTTTATTTTTAAATGTCCTGAAAGAATAATATTGCAGTAAATCTAGAAAACTGAAGAACATTTTTTTGATTTGTTAGCAGTTTTTTTCTCCTTTTGTACAAGGATATGAACATTTTGAATTTATTGTATCTTTAATATTTGGGTCGGTATCAGAATACAATATGAATGATTATTTCAAATATTTTAGTTAATTTTTTTTTTTTTTCAATAATATATTAGTAGGTACTGTAGTACATAATGTCACATAGATAAGAAGGTTAAGATCTGTTTGAGTTGGATTATTTTTGGAATTTCTATTCAGTTCTAGGTAAATACAGCAATCAGAGCTGTAATCATGATGATTTTAGAAATTTCCTTTTGGAATTAACTTGAATAAAATTTTATTCAAATGATTGATAAAGAATTTTTAGGAAATAACAAATTTTAAACTTCTAACAAATTTTTTCTTCAAATCCTATATATTTAACATCTAAAGCACTTTAATACTATTTTTCAATAAGCACTATAAAAAAGGGAGCTTTTTCATTGAAATTTTTCTAGTGATAACCTTTTATTTACTTTTATCTAGTTACAAAATATATTTTTTGCTTTTGTATTTCTATTATTGCTAAATGGTAAAGCTAACTTTTAACATTGTAACGAAAAAAAAAAGTTATTTTATTTTATATTGAACCCATTGTGTTTAGTGTATGTGCTGTATAAAAGGATATGTAATGCTCATATGGGGAAAATAAAAAAAATAAAAATAGTCTGAAATAACGACCGTTTTATAGGCACACAAAGGTGCTATTCAAAGTTATTTTTCTTTATTGTTGCGGAAATAAGTTTATAAAATAATGAAAAAAATATATATATTACATATTTGTTTTTTAAATAGCACTACACAAAAAAGTCAAAAAAAAATTGAAGAATTTGAGAATAAAAACATGAAAAATATACAATTAAGTTTAACCATTGTAAATGATAAATATAAACTTTAAATGTTAATTAATCTGAAAAAGATAAACTCATATAACAAATTCACTTATGTGAATTTTCAACATCAATGTTTTTTTTTTTTTTTTGTTTAAAATTTACCTAAAAAAACTTTGATTTATTATTTTTCATGTAAATACCTTCAACCAAATGTTCTATACAATTAATAAAGTTTTAATCTATATTTAATTCTATATATTGAATGTATTATGGAAAAATTCTACTTATACATTTTTTTTTTTTTTTTCAACATAATCTTTTTGTTTTTTATATAAAGAATTTATGCTTATCTCATCATTTCACTATAAGAATAATGACTATAAAACGATATACAAGTACATACAAATATCATTTATTATAGGTAGAAATAAATCTTTTTACCAATAAACCTGCTATATTAAATGTCTTATATAAGAAAATATTGCAACAAGGATTTAATATATTCGCTTATCTAGCAGTATTCAAATTGAAAATCAATTTTTAATATAATATTGAAAGTATATATTTACGAAGTAGTTTTAGTTATAATGTGAACAAAAATCTTTCTACATTTTAACATAAATTTGTAAGTGTATTTATTTATGAAAAACATTAAACAATAAAATAATACTAAATTATTCTATGAAAATGAATCATTCATATAGTATGTATTAAAATATTTTTTCTTCAATTTTATTTATTCATTTATTCATCATTCATCATCTGCGGACTGAAAATTCTAAAAGAGAAAAAAAAAAATTAAATTAAACAAAACAATAAAAAAAAATTTGTAATTCATTTATAATAATTAGATTTAATATAGTTATAAAATTCTGTACTTTTTTTTTGTTTTTTTTCATTGACATTTTTATTCCCATTTTTATGAATAATTTTATAATATTATTCAAATTTGAACGCATTTTAAAAACAAATCGATTTGTTAAAATTGATTTTAAATATTTCATTATTGATTAATCTATATATACACCTACATATACACATACTTATGTATTTTTTATATTTTATCAAGCACATAATATTCATCTATTATATTTTAATATTTTTTAAATCAATAAGAAAAAATTAAAAAAAATTGAAAATTTGATCTAAAAGTTAAAAAAATATTTATTTATTTTTATTTTTAAAAATATCGATAAAATATTGCTTTTTTATCATTATCATTTTTTTTAATGGTGCTAAAACATTTTTGTGTTTTTTTTTTTTTATTATGCAGCAATTTATCTTTATTTTATAGGTACTCGTTATTTATATACACTTACACTTTTTTTTTTAATTAATGAATAATACTACACCAACACCATCGTTTCAATGAAATTGTTAAAAACTATTTTAAAAAAGTTTTTTTTCTCTTTTATTTATTTATTTATATATTTAAAAAAAAAAACAAAAACAAGAATTTTATTTACCACTAAAAGCATCAATATTGGTGCTAATTTAAATTAAATAAAATATATAGAAACAATAAACAAAAGCAGTGAAAAACAAAAGTGTAAAAATGTAAATTATTCAATATAAATTGTGGAAAATTTGTTTTGAATTCATTTGAATTTAAATTTTAACAGTAACAGGAAGATAAAAAAAAAAGATAAACAAAACGAATAAATTTACAAAATAATTATATAGCTTTAATATTTAATAAATTGTATATGGAAATTCCATTTAAAAAAAATGTGTTGTTTGAAAGGCTCAATAAATGGATTATTGGAATTAAAGAATTAATTATTTTAAATTAAAATTTAAAATATTTTTATCTAATGTACTTTAAAATTTTAAAACAATACAGCTTGAATTATTGTAGTAAGTTAATTTTTTGCAATATTTTGATTTTATTTACATAACACAAAATTGAAAAGGAATTCAAAATAAATTTTAATAAACTGAATTTTCTTATGTTTCCATAGAAATTTCAATTTTTATAGGGGAAAAAGAAAAGTATTTCATACGTTTTAATTTAAACGCATTTTTCAATTAAATTAAGGATTACTATTGTGCACCTTTACGTTTGTATTCACCATTTTGTTTTAATCCTTTTATGCACATGTGTTTTTTTTCTACAAATAATGATATTTTACACAAAAGCGAAAAAAAAAGATATTATAGTGAAGAAAAATGAAAAGATTTTCATTTATTAAAACTATGCTTAATTAATGTTTTACATGCATGCAATTGTATTGTGATTTTACATTCATACCTACATATATGTATGTGTATTTGTACATTTTTTGTAAGCGCGTTCTGTTTTTGGTTTAGTAATACTATCACCGCTAAATATATTTTTCAAAAGCTTGATGTGCAGTATCTCCGTATCCTTGTAAACTAAATTTGCATGAATTGATGCTTTACATACCCACATTCTGAATATTTTACGTAATGTACTACATACAATATATATGCAGGTATATGTATCATTTATTTTCATATATGTACATGCATTTATATGTATGTACAATGTACATGCATATATAAAGAACAAATCAGACAATGAAATGAGAAAATCAATTTTGCATGCAATCAGCTTGAAATTTTGGAAATCCTTTGATACTTTTGACTTAAAAAAAAGAAAAAATTTATATTCGTTACTGTAAAAATGATATTGTTCAATAGAATTTTATTTTACTTTTTTTTTTTCGTTTTCATTGTTTCGAATTAAACCGCATGGACAATCATAAGGTTAATTAAAAAAAGTTTATCAAAATGTATAGTGGATGATTTTTAATTTATATGTATGGCATTTTTTGTTGAAGTTTATCAGTTGATGAGGTTGGTAATGTTTTTGACACGATTTTTAATTTTTAAAAGAACATAGAAGATATTTTAGGTTTTACAGTATGTTTTTCAATACATACTTTTAGTTAAAAAATCAATATTAAATTTAATTTTAATTTCGGAAACATAGTAGATTTTAGATTATGTAAGATTTTATATCATCAATTCATTATATCTGACCTACACCATTATAATATACTTTGTATAATATACTTTGTAAGAGTAATTATTGTATAAAAAAAAGTTGCCTAAGATGTTGTTAAACTTCACATTATTAGCTATAAAGACAAAAAGTTCAATTTCTATGAAGATTACACAAAATAAATTACATAATCTCTATTTAAATCAAAATATTTTCAATAGATCTAATAGATCAAAATCCTCTTTTTTATAAGATCAAGAAAATTCTTGTAAAGTTTAATAAATAAATAAACAAATAACAATTGGAAGATGTATAAAAAAAGACAAATATGATTAAAAGATATTAAAAGGTCGTCTACTCAAACTTCAAAAATGTCTATCTTATTTTCTTCTATACTGTTTGTTTTACAATACAAAAAAATCCTGATGAATCAACAAAAGATATTTTATTTTATCTTATTAAAAAAAAAAAAACTTTTTTTCCTCATTCACTTACTTTTATATAAAGACAATATTATATATACATACATATATACTTAATTGGATTTATTCAGTAGTTTTCTTGTTCATTTTTTTTTCCTCGAATTAAATAAATGTGTATCAATTATCTAACATAATAAAAAGACAATAAAAGAATAAAATTTCTTACATTAGAAGACTTAAGTTTTAATCTTACATAAGAACTGTTATAATGATAATAATGAAAAAGTTTATTAAAATTTTCTTTTAATCTTTCGATTTTATTAATTACAAAATAAACTTTTATATTAATAACGAACAATGATATAAGATAGAAATTTTTATTACCTTAATATTAAATTCATTATAGATGTTATAAAATGAAATTTTAAAATTTAATTATTTTTTAGAACTTTACAATGGTTAAAGTCTCAATTTGTTTTAAGAGTTTTGAATCTTTACTTCAATATTTTCAAGCTTTGATTTGTAATATTTTAAAGACTTTAAAATTCTAAAAAAAATAAGATAAAGAAATGTTTTAAAAATTTTTTAAATTAAATCAGATATTCTATAAGCAATAACAAACAATTATTTTATAATTTAAAAATATAAAAAAAAATTTATTTTGTGTAATTTCTTCTATTGTAGAATTTTCCCATGTGTTGTACCTTTTTTATTATTTCATCATTGTATATTATTATACATACATAAAAGTAAATTGATGTATACAAAAAAAAAAAAAAAAAAAAAAAAAAATTTATACTTTTTTGGTTTTATTACATTTTTTTTAATACATATTTTCTAAAGGAAGAAAAAAATTTTGAAATTGCAAATATGTAATTGTTTTTTTTTTATGATATTTTCTAAAATAATTTATACATAAATATACATATATGTATGTATTTTTTTTTTATTTTATTATTAAATATATGTATTTTTTTTTTAACTATACGTTGATGTTTCTACTGGTATTTTTTAAATATATAGAGATACATATACTTACATAAATACATATACGCATTTTTATATTTATCTTTTAGAGAAAGTATGTTTGTTATACGCCGTGTCGAATTGCAGGATAAAAATATTAACAGATATAAAAAAAAAATTCTTAAATTATATTTTTGGTGCTGTCTTAATGTAGGAAAAAAAAATTAATAAATAAATAATAATAAAAATATCATTTCATGGAGAAGAAAAAGATAAAAAAAAAAAAAGAATCATCCAATTGTGTTGATAAGTAGAATTTATTAAATTGCCATTTGCCTCATTAAACTTACTTGAAATAAAGAAAATGAAAAAAAAAAAAAGAAAGAATTGTTTCTTTCTTTTATTTTGTTTGTCTTATTTTATGAAATAATTTTTTATATAAAAATGTCTATTTACTAAAATCCGTATAATGTTCTTCTACTACTATTATACATTGAGGGTTATAGATACTATTCTATATATTTTCATCAAAATCATATCTGTGTATAAATGCTGGATTAAACTTATCAAGTTAATGGTCTTAAAACTTAATACTAAAAGCATTTTGTCGTAAAAATGTTGAATGTTGTTGTTTTCTTATTTCTCTTCTATTAATATACTAAATTTCAAAATAATAATGAAAAAAATGAAATTATTACGTGGGCAATGTTATTTTTATTGATTTTGTGATATAATACGAAAAACAAAAAATACATATGTATATAACTAAACAACTAAAACAACTGGCTAAAAATAAACATATTCTATATCTATAGAATATAAAATCATCAGTAGATTGTGATAATATAACAATGACAACAACAAAATTTAGCCGTATAAAGTTGATCAAATTTATTCTTAAGAAGAGAAGCTGGTAATAAAAATAAGAAAAAAATGAAAAAAAAAAAATAATAATAAAAACGATAAATAGCATGGAAAAATGAAAATTTATAAAACATTGAGAAAAAAAAAAAAAAAGAAGAAAAATGAAAATGACATTTTGTAATCCACTTTTGATTATGTTAACGCGAATGAAACAAATTTGAAATTTGAAAGTTGCTATTTTTAGTAGAAAATAATAAGGAAAATAAACAAAAAGATCGCAAAAAAAATTGTGATAAATTAATAAAAAAATTAATGAAGGGAAAAAAACAAAACTATAAGATTAAGGAAATAAATATGATTGCATTATTAAAGTAAATTAATTCAGTTAATTTAAAACGAAAAAAAAAAAATAAATAAATATAATAAATGTATTTGAAATGGAAATTAAAATTCATGACTATAAATTGGATGAATAAGAACAAAAAGAAAAAGAGAAAAAAAAAATCAAATTTTAACATTAAATATAGGAGGCTTTTAAAAAAATTTTTAATATGTAAATATTTTTTTTCCCTTACTAATACATATTTCATTTTAAAAAGAATTATCATTCAAAATAAATTGAAAAGTGCAATTTTATAGAATTTCTGTAAAATTATAAAATATTTATATTCAAAATGATAGTATATTCTTTTTAAGTGCGTTTTTTTTTTTTAAAGAAAACTTTTAATTGCTCTTATTAAATTCAAAATAACAAAACATAAGAGAATATCTTAAGACTTTCCTAATAAATATATTTCACAGTATGATAAAAAAATAAAGTAAATAAATGTATTAGTAAACAAAAATAAATTGTATATGGGGAATTCCATTTTGTAACGGGTGTGACATGCTGACTCTTAAATATTGAAAACTCGTAGAGCAATTGCACTCTGATTAAACTTGAATGTTCCTAATATGCCCTCTAGTAAAAGGAAATGACGGCTACGATAAAACAGAAAAATTCAAATATTCTTAATCAGAATCGTCATTTTAGTAGCGTAACGGGTGTGACGCTGAAGATTTTGAATTTCACGGATTTTCGTCTATTTCACTGAATATCATAAAATTTTCATATAAACAATTCTAAAAATTATTTTTAATTATACTGTAGAAACTTTAAAGAATCTTTTGGAAAAATTTGACGAGGAACAATGCAATACTTTTTTCATAATTAAAAAAAGGAAATGTAACGGGTGTGACATATTTTGTAACGGGTGTGACAGCGAAACGAATTTCTACTGATAAGTAGCAAACATTTTGTTTTAAATACTGTTCTTCATCGTGATATCGTAAATAATTTAATACTAGATGCACCAAAAATTGATATATACCTATCTCTACCAGCTTTATTAATATTAATTTTAAGGAAAAAGTGGTCGATTTGCGTGGAATTCTCCATATACAATTCACTCAGTGTGATTTAGGAGTTATTCAAGTCAACTTTCGGCAATTTTTCCGAAATATAATATTTAGAGATTGTCTTAAAAGTATATTTAATATTAATAAAATTGTATCTATAATTTTTTTTTCCAATTTTTTTCCTTTAATTTTCATAATTATTCAATTTATCTTTCAACCATACAAGATATCATAACATTTGACTGATATATGTAATATCTCGATCTGAGATAAGATCAGTTTCAATATGACGTAGATAAAGATAATTTAGTTGTTGGGATTTTTGTTCCGTTTAACAGCATCTTCGAATGAAAAAGCAAATATTTTACAATTCAGAACATCCTGTATATTTTATGCATATTTTGTGGTTATAATTATTTGCTAAAGAAATTAGTTTTGTTGCAATAACAAACAAAAGTCTTTTTCTATAAAGAAAAACTTTCCATCTTTTATAATCTGATTTTAAATTTTGACCATTTGTCTGTTTCTAGTTACCAGCATACTTGTATTTTTTTTTTAAAAATATATAGTATAAAAATAAATTAAAAATATGAAAATTCATAATGATAATAATGATAAAGTAGAATCTTATAAAAAAAAAACGTAGTGATGTTGTGAATAGTTTACTGATTAAAAAGTAAAGTTTTAGAAATTGAAATATTTTTTGATTTTTGAAAAGTTTAACAACAAAATAACTTTGAATTCTTTAAATTCTGTGGGTACTATTTCTTTTTACTCATCAGTGTAGCTTTTTTATTTATTATTTTATTTTTAATCACTAACTTTTTATTATAAAAAAAAAAAAAAACTAGGATAAAAAATAATTAAACTTAGCATTAAATTGATCCTTTTCCTGTTTATTTCGTTTTTAATAACAATTGAAAAAAAAAAGTCTTCGAATGTATAAAAAAAAAATGTGTAATATTCTATAAAATAACTAGAGCGAAAGAAAGTAAAAAAATAATAATAACGCAGAATACATAAAAGTTTTCCATTATCTCAAATGACAATATAATTTAAAATTCTACGCAAGAAATGAGCATTCATATATGTATGTATTTTTTAAATGAATAAAAGTCTGTTTACATAAATTAAAAATGGAAGCAAAAAATATTATTGTAAAAAAGAGAATATAAAAAAGGTAAACCCATAAAATAGTAAAGTTTAAAAACACAATATTGTTATAATGGTTTTCTTATATTTTTTGTTTTTGAAAAGGATGTGTTTATATGTATTTTAATATTAAAAAATTTCTTTCTTTATTCTTTAGAAAGATATTTAAATTTTTTTTTTATAATCAAGTTATTATATTTATTGAGTTTTTTAAATGCTCGTGATATAATGAGTCTTTTTGTTTCCGTTTCATAATACAAGATCCTAGCTCAATCATATTGAAAATTATCTTAATTATCAGAGAATCTCATAATTGAAACCTGATGCAAAATTTTGTTATAAATTCCATCTGTGAGAAAAATTTAAAAAATTTAAATTATTTTTATTACTATTGTTACTATACATCAGCATTTAGAAGCATACTTATGTATTGAAATGGTCTTTTTTCATGAAAAAGTTTAGTAAAAAAAAAAAAAATATTTAAATAAAAAAATAATATAAAAATAATATAGTAACATATCGTAATACATTAAATTTGATTATATTTTATAGAATTTAAATTTATAAGTATAAACACAGTTCCCATTATATACAATACAAATATGTACATAATTTCCCGTATGAAATGTATAAAAGTATGAATTTCAGGCATGGGTGAACCACATAGAAAACTATTTTTAAAAAATGTACATACATATGTATGTAAATATGTACATGTAAAACGAAAAGCAGCCTGAAGACTTTAATATTGTATGTAAATTTTAATTTTGATAGACCACATGATGCATTTAAAATTCATATACATATGTACACTATGTATTCATTTCTCATCAGCCTCCCACTTATTTGCATTATACAAGTGTATGTATATTTGTCAAACATTAAATTTAATTTACTATCATACCATTAACTGTCATTCGTTAAAGTATTGACAAGCATATACTTAAAAATTATCCTGTTATAAGTATTACATATTATATATTGATGTACTACCTATATGTAGTTTTACAAGAGATTTTTTAATAAATATCTTACTTAATATTAAAAATAGCCAAGAATATTCAATTTCATTTATTTTAATTATCATCTACAACATTCCTTTTTTTTTTCTAGATTATTGCTGTTCAAAATACAACTTTAAAAAATCTATTTAACAATTCGTAGGATAATTATTTACGTAAAAAGTAAAGGTTGTTTTTCTTAAATTAGACAATTTTCGAATAAAATATCTTAATTGTTTTTCTTTTCCTTAAAATTGGGAATTTTTACCCCTTTATATGTTTGTAGTTAGTTTTTATGAGAAGTAATATACTAAATTTTCCAATGACACGCATATTCGAATCTATTTCGAATTTCCTTTATTTTATCCCCCAAAATTCAAATAAACTTTTCAATACAATATAACGTATGTAGTAGTATGTATGTAAGTATAGTTCTATATACATATGTATAATACATATGTTTAAAATTTCAAAAATTTAGTAACTAACCATTTATTTACGTTTATTTGTTATTTTCTTTTTTAAATTGATTTTAGCAAGTTTGTTTATTTATTTGATATTATGCATATGTACATGCTTTACTAAAATACTCAAATTTGCTCATATCAAATGGAAATATGGAAAATACGAATAAGTCTGTACAATATGTATAAAAAATTAAAATGCAAAACTAAATGTACATAGGTACCTAGGTAGTCATTTATAACATCGTAATATTAAATATACTTATTTAAAGTTAAATAGATACATATGTATATATAAAATATGTTATGGTATAATCATGTACGGCGTTAAAATTATTTTTGCACTTCCAATTCTGTACAGAATTCAAAAACGATATTTAAAAAAAATATCTTTGTTTTTCAATCTCAAATAAGTTACATTTTCTAAATAGCCATTTTAGAATGATATTTAATCAGTTTGTTTATATGTTTAACTTCAGTTCTTTACACCATAACGGTTGCCGCATTTTCACATAAAATTCTTGTTTTTCCTTTTCAAATACCTACCTACACGTATATGTATGTATGTAAATATTTATATACATATATAAATATTTCTTTTTTTTTTCAAATCAAATAACAATTGGTTCAATTGTAAATGACTCTTTAGGGTTTGTTATATACAGAATTTTCATTCTTGCCCATTATTTTAAAATGATTTCAAACTTTTTTTTTACGTAATCCTTTTATTTTTTTCTTAGGAATTTTCACATTTTTCCACCTCATAAAAAGCATTAGAAATGAAGAAAAACTTAAAATGTATTGAATATGTAGATACTTTTTCTATTAAATGTTTAATTAAATATATATATATATGTATATATATATATATATATACGTACATGTATATTTTTTACTTTTGTTTTTCATTTTTCTTTTTCGTATTAACATCACAAAAAAAGGAAACGAAACAATGTAACCATCATTTATTAGGTTCCTTTACAATCAATCATCTGAAATGAGGGAACTGAGATTTGTGTTTATATCTCGGTGTAAAAACTTTTTTTTTATGCTATTTTTATTTTGTTTTTTATTTCCGATTCCGTTTAAAAATAAGAGGATACTTGAATAAATGAATGAATTAAATTTTATATACCTATATAAAAAAAAAAAGGTTTTTCTTTAATAAAAAAAAGTGAATTTTTTAAAAACCCTTAACTAAATTTTGATAATATTTATCTCTATCTCTATATATTATATATAAAAATGGAGTGTTCGTTTGCAGCAGTATAACTTGAAAACGACTTATCCGATTTTAAACAAAATTTAAATGAAAATTGTATGACATATGAGAATGATTTTTAACACTTTTTTTTTAAAGGAGGACATCTGATTGAATTGACATTTGACAATTGAATATTTTAATTTGAAAATAAATATTTTTGTTGAAAATATAATAATAATTGTACAAAAATATTAAAAATTTAATTTATTTTCAATAAATAAATAAAAATAAGGTCTAGCAACACGGACCGGATTCAACTAGTTTATTATATTTTTGTGAGAAAATTTAAAAAAAAAAACGAATTGATAGAATTTATTCAGATATTCATGAATCATGATAATTTTTTTATTCACTCTAACGTCATTATCATTATCTTAAAAGTTTATAGTTTTTCATGTAACAAACTCAACAACTCTTCTATTCGTTAATCACCTGATAGTATTGCATGCTTGCGGAATACCTGAAAAAAAAATAATTTTTAATAATTTTTGTATTATAAAAACTTTGGTAAATATTATATATTGATAGTTAATAGCGTTATTAAGAGTAGACTAATTTTTATTTTCTATGCTTTGTTTAAAAAAAAAAAAAAAAAAGAAAAAGTTAAAATTTATTGAAAATTTACCATGTAATGAAGCTTGTGGAAAAGTTAAAGTATAAAATTAAACAAGAGAGATTACTTTAATATGTCATAAAAGAAATGTTTCTGTATACTATAATATTACCTGATTACGATAGGCACCTCATACTTTATCTAACTTGTTTCTAAACATGTAACTATAAAAAAATAAAGAAAAAATGAATGACAAAAAACTTATTTATTCATCGTTATCCTGTCACAATCCATTGAATTATTCTTCCATCTTATTCGTTTTTTTTTTTTTTTGCTTTTTCATTTTTATTCATTTTTGCTCACTGTTTTGTGTTGCTACTTTCCCTCTATTCACATTTTTCTTAAATCTTAAATCTTTTCAGTTTTAATATTATGTTTTATTTTCTGCAATCTTCAATAGCTTATCTTTTTTTATGTATCCTTTTTTTAAATTTATTCATACATACATATATACATACATATACCTATATTCTATAGGTACAATCAAAAGTGGATTATGAAATGTCGTCATTTAGATGAGAATTTTCATCACTCCCGTCTCCGGAGATTTTCATATTTTCTGACTGCTGATGATATGTTTAATTTTTTCGATTTATTTTTTCGTTTTAAAAAAAAAAATTATTTTTATTTTTGCAGTCGTTTTTATTTTGTTACCTTTATTGCTCATTTTTCTATGTAAAAATCTTTTTTCTTTTGGCCAAAATTTTTCTCTTCTAATTTTGTTTATGGGTTTCTGTCATTAATTTACATGGGAAGTTCTTTCATTTTTTTCATTCTTCAAAAAGAAAAAAAAATGATTTGTTTTTTATTTTTTCATGTTGAAAATTCTAATTTACTTAAAAATATTTTTAGTTTAGTCTTGAATGTAAGGCCGTAAGTTGACAAAGGTTAGTCTGTCATTTAGAATGAATTAAGTATTTCATTTCTTCAACATTTTCCAGAAAAAAAAAATCATTTAAATAAAGGAGAAAATCAGGTTGTTGTCTATTTTATTTTAATTGTATTATTATTAAATTATTAAGTTTTTTTTTTTTTTGAAAACCATAAATTGTAAGTTTTGAGCCATGACCTTAATTCTTGTTTATTCTGAAGAGCTCTGACACTATATAGACTTATCATGTTGTATCTTTCGCTGTCATATGTTTTAATAAAAGTATCTAATAAAATTATATTTTATTCAAATTGAATTTATTTTCTAATATATTCAACTGTGTATAGTTATATTCTTAAAATCTCTCGTCCCAAGTATCATTAATTATTACTAAACTAACAAATGCAATCTTATTTATTTACTTTAAGAAATTCATCTTTGAAACATTTTATCTTTTCATAAAATTCATCTTCAGGGATGTTCCATTTTTAAATTATATATGAAGAGAAAATAATACATGATGAAAACGTGTATCTACATCAGCATAAGAAAAATGTAAAAATTTTCTAAAGAATATACAGGTATCTATAAATTCATACATAGTTAGTTATGTATATCAATCTACTAAATATAATTTAATATAGGTTTAGTTAGTTATCTGTGGTTTCAGAACCCCGTAATATGAAAGTTGAAGAAAGAGAAGAAAATTTTATAATTTTGTTTTGTGTACGAGAAAGTATAGCTTGTACATATGTATGTATGTTTATTTATAATATAAAACTGTTGAGATTTATAACGTAATGGTAATAAAATAAGAAAAAATTTAAAAAAAACATGGGTATTTCTACTAAAATAGTACACCTTACTGAGCCTAGAATTCATACATTATACAAATATACATACATATACATACATATATGTATAAGTCAAATATGAGCTTAAAATAATGTACTATGTACAAGAAATATATAATTTGTTCATCTATTAAATGAATCATTTTTTAATAAATGACGATATTGTACATAATATTTCAAAACATATCTATTTGGATAAAATTTTATCAATTTAGATACATTTATATTGATTGTAAAGAGAAAATTTAAAACTATCATACATGATTAAAAAAGCAATACAGGACATGTATTTTCTAAAATATTTATTTCATTTAGGTTTACATTACTTGCAATGCATAATATCAAATTCTATTATTTTTCCTTAATAAATGTAACAAATAAGAAATTATTTTAAGCTCATTAACTTATTTTATATGTGTTATGTCAATTTTCATCTTCTCTATACAATATTTTTTGCAATATCACGTGTGTATTCATTCTAACAAAAAATTATCATAACATAACATATATTTCAAAATAAATTCATTCATATAATGAAACAAGTATGTATGTTTTTGTTTGTAATTCATATAAAGCAACTAAACAAATTCTGTTATTCACCTTTTTTATATATATAGATATATGTATATGTAATTCTTATTAAATTGATTTAATTACATATATTCTGAATTATGTTTGGAATTTATATTTTGTACAAAATATTTTCTTTTGTTCTTGTTTCTTAAAATCTACTAGATATCAGCATATTTCCATTGTTTTTTTTTTTTTGTTTTTTTTGTTTTTGCATTGCTATTAAAATATTTTGAATAGTTTTGTGTAATTTATTCCAATTGTAATATGTATTCCTTTTCTCTTTTGTTTATTTGTTAAATAATTGTTTATAAACACATTTCTTGGACATATGTTTATTTTTGTAGTTAACAAGTAAATGAGGAAATTATGTTAACAATAACAGAAATAATTTAATCCTTTTATATGTTATACATATATGTACATGTTTATACACAAAAATTATATTACATTTATATATACATAAATATTTATAAAATCAATAAATTTTCATGAAGAATAACTAAATCACACATTTATAACCTTTTTTTAAGTCTTAAACAGACCTCATTTAGAAGATTGTTTCTAAAATATTTTGTCCTTTGTACATTTATATGTAATACAAGGACACAAAGTTGTTATCAGTCATTTAACACTGAGATATTTTAATTAGTTTTTGTTAATAATGTAAAAAGGATTAGATTAAATTTACCTTTTGTGTGCTTATATTTTATTTATTTAAATGCCAGTAGCTTTTTAGTGTTACATGTATACATAATTACATATGTATAATATGTATATGTTATTTATAATGTGTATTTGAAAGATTTTTGTTAATTTAGTTTTATGTTTAGTTATACTATACATACATATATGTAGTGTACATAATGTACATATATATGTATGTAGGGAACAAATGAAAAGAATATCAAAATTATCGATCCTATAACTTTATCAGATTTTTTTATTATTAATCCTATATTTTTTTCAACACATGGAATATTAAATCTGAATTTCAAAACACTTAAAAAATTTTATTTCATCATTTTTTTTTATTATTTATAAAATATTATAAATATAAAAAACATTTTGAAATAAGATTTTTTTTTTGTTTACTTTTAAGATATGGAAACGTTACTAAGCTTGTGACCATTCACAATGGAAGAACTTATTACAAATTTTTTATCAGAGATTATCAGATTTTTTTTTTTTTCATTATCATACAGTTTATATCCTGATGCAAGTAAATATTCTTATCTAGAAAACAGAATTTTAAAAAGAAAAAAAAAATCAAAATGTAAAAAAGGAAGGTAAAATAAAATAAAGTTAAACGTGAACCAAAACGTCATTTAGATTTAAATATATACATATTTATTTGCTAGATGTATGTATGTATGTATGTATATTTGGAAGAATGCCAGACACCAAAATTATAAATGAAATATTTGTTTAAAAAATTAAAATAGTAAAAAAAGGAAAAACTCAATTTTTTATATACATACTATATATGTACTTACATTTGCATGTAGGTATACCTATATACATATTATGTACATATACAATTTTAGTATTAAACATATAAGAAACAAAATACAAATTACGGATACTATAAGCAATGACAATATAAATTCTATAACTCTATAATTCTATAATTCTATGTATCTGCTCTGTGCTATAAGACACATCCTTCAAGAATCCTGCAAACTCAAAAAAATACAGACAAGACAGAACTACAGAGACACAAAAAGTCATCAAATTCTTAAAAGAAATTAGAATTTATGATAAAACATAAATGTAGAATATTTTGTCAAAACTATATGTATGTATACTTTAATTGTGATTTAATTTTAATTTATTTGTAGAATTATTTTTTATCTTACTTTTTCTTATTGTTAATATTTTAACTCAAATATTATGTATGATTATAGAATTAGGCCAGTTATAACAAATGCATTGTTGAAAGGCCGGTAAAAAACAAATGTAAATACGTAAATAAGTAAATAAAATTTGTAATGGTTTAATTAAGTATTTGACAATTTTTTTCTATTTCTTGAAACTTTTTTTTTTGTTTTTTGGTTTGGTAAATATGTATTTATTTTCGTGAATTAATAGACTTTTGTTATGGGCACTGGGATATTTACAACCAGTCTTCAGTGTTCAATCGAAAGTTTCTTATATCTACGATTAATTCATTGAAAAAAAAAATCGATTTCTATTATCTATTGTTTAATTCTAAGATAACTCTTTTTTAAAATAAAACATGAATAAAACGCAGATATTTTTCTTTACATTTAGGATACTTTCTGAAAAAGTCCTTTTTGAATAAATGTCACGGTTTCATTAAAAATTCAAATTTGGTGTAGAAAATTGTTCATAACTTGAGAAATAATTGGAATATCGGAAAAAGGAAAATTTTTTTTTGAATTTCTGAGAAAAGACTCTTAGTTTTCAGGATACAGCTATTCAAAGTTTGCGGAACGGGATTTTTCCAAAATGTTTGTGTTTAACCCTGTTTTGCTCAAAAAAAGCTTAAATCAACTCCCACTTTTTATTGGAAGAAATGAAAGTGAAAATTTGCAAAATTTTGAATTTGAACGCGTCTAACTTTTGTAGGGTTCAGAGTAGAAGGACAAGTAGGATTTTGTTTGAAAGGGCAAAGGGTACTCCATATTTTTTCTGAATACAAAGTGACCTTGTAGTGCCCCTGTAGAAAGTTATAGGGTGTTTTATGAAAAAAGTGCAAAAAACTTCAAGCTCTTCAAAATAAAAAACGGAATCTCTACTTACAATCCATGTGGGAGTATTGAAAAAAGGACATGAATAGAAAAATATACTTCATGGTTTTC
Source organism: Bombylius discolor (assembly GCA_939192795.1). NCBI lineage: Eukaryota > Metazoa > Arthropoda > Insecta > Diptera > Bombyliidae > Bombylius > Bombylius discolor. Next base: position 26,292,068 of record OW584241.1, on the reverse strand, counting down.
AAAAAGTAAATACTGAGAGATTGGCACTATTCGCAAACTTTGAAAAGCTGTATCCCGAAAACTAAGAGTACCACAACATAATCTTTTGCGTCCCCAATTATCATATCACATCTCTATATAAAAAAAATTCGACCAATTTTCATGAAAAATGCAAAGAGTGAAAAATGCCTTGTCGATTTTCTAGGTCAAAAATTCTTTTGTTCAGAAACAAATTAAATATGTATTTTTTTCTTATGGATTAGAATCTAATAAGTGAGAAAACTTGTCCTTTTTTTATGACCTTTGTGACCTATTTCAGCGAACTAGGAAATTACATCTTATACTACCAAATATACAATATTTTTGTGATATGTACCAAAGTTTATATTATATTCTATCAAGTTGTGACACTTTCATTTTACGAACACATATATACAATTTCTAACAACTACATTAACAAAAAGAATCTATGTATTAGTTAAAACAGTACAGATCCAATGTTTTGGTTCAAATCCGTTGTCCTATACTGTATTACTGTAAGAGAGAGTGAACCCAACATACGTCATAAAACGTACGTCATAGTTTGTTTACATTTTTTTTCAACGTGTTTTAAAAGGCGATACGAAATGAGTTTCATATGAATTTATTTTTTGAACTAGAAAAGTATAAGGTGATCTAAATTTTTTTATTAAAATTGTTGTTAGAAAAATATGTATTTAAAAAAGTGAATTTCTGTGAATAAATATATTTGAAGATATTTAAAATAAATTCAAAAATATTGAAAAAGTATTTAAAAAAATAGAGAAATAGTGTTAAACACAAACTTTAAAAAATGTTTTTTTTTTTTTATTTTGTACAACCTGTAACAATGTTTCAGTTTCAATAACGAATGTTGTCCCCATTCGAATTTTTTTTCTTTTTCTTACAAACAAACTCCTTATTACCATTTATTTTTCTCAAATTCGTTAAGGACATTTAAATAACGGGACCAAGGTCGCAAAAAAAATAAGGAGACACGTCATCAGTGTCACAACTTGATAGAATATAGATAAACTTTGATATGTACTGTCTATGTAAGTACACATACATATATTATTTTTTTATTATTCCTAGTTAGATTTGTTTATACATATTGTTTGAAAAACAAAAAAATTTAAAAGACAAAGCGAAAAAAGGAAAAACAAATAAATAAAAAATAAAATTAGCTACAAGAATCAGGAAGAAAAATGAATATGAACACACAAGAAACTAACTCAATTATCCTTTCAATAAAACTACTTTCAACTACATTCACATATATAAATATGAATTTATGAAAATAAATCAATAAATATATGTACATATGTTCTGTAATTTTATTTCATTACAAATATTTAGATATAATTAACAAAATGTTAATCCTTATATTAGATTAAATTTAATTATACGTAATGACAATAATAGAATGTATCCACAGATTATTTATTTGATTAATTCAATATCCTCTCTATTTTATATGCCAAATCAGGATTCACACAAATTGTTACATGCAAATTCTCCTCAATGATAAGATATCTGAATTATTGCTCAAATACTTTTAAATGAACTTAATTTACCAACAATAATTCGAAAAAAAGTTATAAACACAACATATAATTATCGCATTAAAATATTTTGAGACTATACGAGTACTTCCTGCATTTATGACATAATCCTAAATTCTCAATTGATATCAAGAACATTTTCCTACTGACGTGATTTGAATATCAAACAGCAAGTTTTATTGCAACATACTACTAAACTCTAATTTCTGAAGAAACAGTAACATAAAAAATTTAAAAAAGTTCTGTTTTTTCATTATTGAAATAAAAAAACAAAATTATTATGAATAAAATGTTTGCAATTATTGTTATAATTAAAAAACATCTATATAAGTATAATAGGTATGCATTTCTCAGTAAAGAATGTCGTCGGCAAAAGGTGGATTGTAAAATCTCTATTATAGATTGTGTTCGATAGTTTTTTTGTGTTTTTATCAAATAAATGATAATAAATGGTATGTGGTATCCAATTTCGTATACACAGATTTGCATCATTTGTTTTAAACGTCTTGGATAAGTTCATTTTCTTTTTCACTTCAATTTGAGACGGAAAAAAGTAAAAATATGAACCACGAAAAGTTTTGATATCGAAAAACCCAAGATATAATATACTTAATTAAAAATGTTTGAGTGAAATGTGCAGATGAAATGTACATATAGTCACAAGTAATAATCGCTAAGTCGACTAAAGATAAAAATGAGCTATCAACATAATTGTATTTCCCAAAATCCCTTGTTCCTTTCTCTTTTTTTTAACAAATTACAAAGGATATACAAAGGCGCTTTAAGTCTTTTTGAATTTCTCATGCATTTGCAAAAACATGTCAAATAAAATATTTTGTTCTTATTATAACCTAAATCTATTATTTAAAACATTTTTCAAAACTTTATATATTTAAGTTATAAATTTAAAAACAACCTATTTCAAGTTAAGCTATTTTTATAAAATGGGACATTATTCGTGTCTCATTGCTAATTTGACTTAGGTTATTACAATTTTTCTTCTACGCCACGGTAAGGGAAGTTTTATTTCACTTATAAACGGTTAAGTGATTTGATTGCTATTATTCGATTGTAGTGAATTTTTTCAAATTAAAAAGTACACGAAAGATTTTTTAGAAATATTCGCTTTTATTAATTATTAAAACTTAATAGTTTTTTTTTTAATATTTCGCCAAAAACATTAGAATTGCTTTTTCTGTACATTTGCTTTTTTAGACTTAAGCGGTTATTACTTGTGAGTTGTGACCACAAAAATTTTTAAAATAGAAAATTCTAGTCCCAGTAATTATAACATACATATATCTGTAGATACAATACAATAGTTTATTATATTTATATGTACTTTCCCGGATACAATTGACATTCACAGCAAAAAAAAAAAATAATTTTCTTAAATTTAAAGGTATTCCTTACATCAAATTAGTAGTATTTTAATTTATTTAGTTTTTTGATTCTAAATACTTTTTTTTTGTTTTTCTACAGTTTGCTTAATAATTTAACACAGTTGAATTATATTATATACTAGAAGTAATAACGGATTACTTTGAAATATTGACATTTTCTTTTAAATTTTTAGACGTTTCGCTTTTTTACGATAGAATAGACTAACTCGATAATTAATATTTTTATTTAACTTTACGTTTTTTGATTTGCATTTGTCTTCAAATGGATAGTCTTTGATTATCAATCAGGTAAATTTGGGGCAATTATCACTGGAAAGTCGCTAAAGTTGGAACTTTTTTTTGAAAATTACTTATACCTATTCCCTATATCCCTACACGGTTTTTATTTATTTTTTATTGTTTATTATTTTTCATCTAATTGAATGTCAATTTTTACGATATTTTAACCGTTTTTTATTCTAAATTAATCTTTTTCATTATATAAAAAAATTTATGCTTTAAAATTATCTTTTTCTTTACGTATGGCAGCCATCGTTTTAATTGGATCATCCATTCTTACATGCATTTGTACAGTTTTCTCATGTACACGCATAAATGGATTCCATAATTTTTCTTCAGCAATTGTTGATGGAACTGTAGGTGAATTTTCAGCACGTTTTAACTTTGCCCATTCAATACGTTTTAGAATATTTTGATTATGAGGTTCAACATAACTTGCATATGCTAAATTTTGTAAAGTATATTCATGACCGCAAAATACTTTCGTATCTTCTGATAATGAACCAAGTTTTTCACATAATGCTGAATACATTTGATCTGCAGTACCTTCAAAAAATCGACCACAACCTGCTTGAAATAATGTATCACCAGTGAATACAGCTTTCTCACCATTAGGTGATTCTACATAATAGCAAATATGACCAGATGTATGACAAGGTGTAAATAAACATTTTACATTTAATTTGCCAATTTGAAAACGATCATCATCTTTAACAAGGTTTGTTAATGCTCCAATTCTTTCATCTCCTCCATAAACAACTAGATTTTCTGGACCTGAAAATTTTTTAACCAATTTCTCATTGCCACCAGCATGATCCCAATGATGATGAGTTGTTAGAACTTTTGTTAAATTAACATCTTCTTCTTTAACTGCCTGTAGAACAGAATCTGGATCAACTGGATCGACAATAGCGGCTTCTTTTGTTGAATTATCAATAATCTGTAATTCATAACAAAATTAAGTATTCAGTATTCTAAAAGCTAAATTAATATACTTACCAGGTACATATAATTATCTTGAAGTGCTGGAAGAATTTTCACGTGCATTTCAGACATTTTTAAATTTTCTGGACAACTATGAGATCCACGAATTCCAACTGTACGCAATTTTTTGGCTAAATAATTAAAAGACTTATTTGTATAAAACAAAGAATGTTAACAAAAATTAGTTGGAATTAAAAAGCTAAATCATAAACAAAAAGCTAAATATTAGAAGGAAGATTGAAATAAATCAGGTAATTAATTTTTCAACTAGCTTACATGGGAGATTTATTTGAAAAACAAATGAAGTTTTCAGGAAAAATCAAAACTAATAATCGTAACTATAGGGTTTTACATAAGAAATATTGATAAAGTAATAACCTTGATATGTCACTTTTAAGAAGAATGCACAAAATGTGAAAAAAATTAAAATCGATGTTAATTCAATGCCTAATTATGAATACTGAATTTATTTTTATTAATGGTTAATACTAACTAAAAGCTCTAATATACTTTAAGAATCACATTAAATCCTAAACTATCTACCTATATTTCAATGACTTTTAATCAAACAATTTTCAACAGTACCTATGTATGTACTTAGAAGTTTCAATAAATATTGTATGTACTTCGAACCTTCAAATTTCAATTGAACAGAACCTCCAGGTTTTTAAAAATTGAAAAATTATGTCAAATAATAAATTAACTGAAATTAATAAAATAACGAATAAATGAAGTAAAAAATTTAATTTCAATTTTAACAATCATTTCAACTTCAAAACTTACCACGAAAATAAGCTGCTGTTGCGTTTTGTGTTAAACCATTTGAGAAACGTCTCCAAAGTGAAGAAAACATTAATTTTGTTGATTCTTACAACATAAACAACTAAAAAGATATTTCAATTGACACGATAAAAAAAAATATTTAAATTCTATTAAAACATCATAGTAATATAATTATTCACACAATTTCTTCTTATTAGAAAATCAAAAAATATATCAAACATTTATTTTTATTATTTCTGTTTCACTTTCACTTATGAGCCATGTTCGACTTCGAAATTCGAATATGAATTACGAAAAAAGAAGAAGAAGAAGCAAAGAGAATTGGATTGAAAATTGAAATCATAGTATAATGAAGAACTTACATAGTAGGTACACTGAGAGCCGAAGATTTTTTTTTTTATTTATTTCTCTCACATTTTTTGAGAAAATGCTAAAAGGTGATAGGAATATTTTTATCATTGGCTGAAAAGAAATGCAACGTAAAAATTTACAAATAAAAAATAAAAGACAGGGTGTTATGCTTAAAATGTTTATTTATAAATGTTGTACTACTAATAATTTGTGAGTTTTATCGAACTTTTTAAAATTTTTATTAAATATTCATCATTTTATGTTTTAATTCTATTTAAAAATTCACTAAAATTTCTAAAAAAATGTTAATGTGTCTATATTGAAGTCACCCTGTAGCACAAATGAAAGAATAACGTTTACGAACACATTAAATAATTTAGGTAAGTAAGGAAAATTCCCTTAATAAAAAAATGTAAACAAACCTGTTTGTATATGCTATGCTTGTATGCGTTTCTTATATCTTATATGGTTTTAGCTTACTTAAAAAAAAATACCAACACTAATGCATATTTAGGTAAGTAATTTGAAAAATGCGTTTATAAAAAACTATGTTGGAGAGGTATTAGTATGAATAATCATATAGTGCTATCGCTCATATATACGGAAATTTTGCATTAAAAAAATACGCATTATTTTTACCTCCTTCAGACATATGGGATTTTGTTTTTGTTTTCAGAGAAAAATTTATAAATAAAAAAATAAAAAAATCTTCGGCTCTCAGTGTACCTACTATGTAAGTTCTTCATTATACTATGGTTTTAGCTTACTTAAAAAAAAATACCAACACTAATGCATATTTAGGTAAGTAATTTGAAAAATGCGTTTATAAAAAACTATGTTGGAGAGGTATTAGTATGAATAATCATATAGTGCTATCGCTCATATATACGGAAATTTTGCATTAAAAAAATACGCATTATTTTTACCTCCTTCAGACATATGGGATTTTGTTTTTGTTTTCAGAGAAAAATTTATAAATAAAAAAATAAAAAAATCTTCGGCTCTCAGTGTACCTACTATGTAAGTTCTTCATTATACTATGATTGAAATACTTATACATAATTATATTTCAATTCCTCAATAATTTGAATTTTGAACTTATTTTAACTTTGAAGTTTGATTGAACACGGGATACCTTACCTTTAAACGAAAGTCTAAGGTGCGTGCGATATTCTGATTTTTTTTTTCATTACTCTATAAAAGGGTAAATAAAAATCATCTTTAAAATAAATATAATAATAATCTTATTAAATTAAAGATTTTTGTAAAGTAAAACCACCATATATTTCTTAAATCATCTAATTTATTGCATTCGTTTAATAATTATCCCACAATTATAAAGTGACTGTCTGGCATGCAAAAAAAAATAAAGGAAAACAAACAAACAAAATGCAATAGCAATTCAATTCTATTGTCGTTTTTAAAAATTCAATTTCTAACATCAAAACAATGACCATTATCATTTATTCTTTTGGATGGTGTTGAACAACATCTCATCGGTGATGAATTATTTTTAGTTGTAACTGCTGTTTCTGTTGATGTTACATCTTTCATTGATACATCAGCAATTAATGACGATGAAGACCATTTAGTATCATCGTTTTCATTTATATCCTCATTACCATGAATTTTATCTAATAAACCACATCGCATTTTTAAATCATTTGTAAATTTCGATTCATCTTGCGTTAGACATGTCATCTCATTAAAACCGCTATCAATAGGATAAAATATTGATGATTTTTCATTCATTCCAGTAATAGATTCTGATGTTTGTGGTTGTAATGATGATGATGATGATGATGGAACTTTTACCATTTTTGTAATTTGTTCTTTAGCATTTAACATACAATTGAATTTTTTTGCTTGTGGAAGACAATTTTCTTTATTTATATTATTTTCATTATTTTCAATTTCTTCATCATCATCTTCTAAATGAAATAAAAATGAGTGTGAAAGATTTTTTCTACTTGGATAACGTTTTTTTACTGGTGTTTCAGCATGATGTTGATGTTTTTGTTGAATAAATGATGACTGTGAAGTGGCTGATGAATTTGATGACGATGAACAAGAAGATAATTGGCTAACATGCATGTTACCATCATTTTCATCAAATAAAATTTCTTCATCCATTATCATATTTTTTTTATTATTGCGATTATGTTTATGTCTTGATGGTGGTTCTTGTTGACTACCGCTAATGCTAATATCTAGTGACATATTCATAGTAATTTCCGAAGTACTTGGTTGACTTAGTGTCTGATTACAAGCACTTCTATAAATTGATATTTCATCATTATTACAATTTTCTAGGTTTTTTTCATCTTTAAATTTCTCATTCTCTTTTGGAGATGATATTATGGCAGTTTTAAATATTGATTTTTTTGATGATGACAACAATGGTAAATGAGGTGAATTTGTATTATTATCATTATCATCATGATCACAATTAGATGATTCCAATTTTGATATTGGTGATATTGCTTCTAATGATGTATTTTTATCAATTAAATTACCTGAATTTCGTGCTATTAAAGGTTGAGAATCCTGAAAGATAAATTCATATTTAAATTCATTTTTAAAAAGCGAAAAATATCTAGAAAATAAGATAACAAACCAATAAATCAGGCGTATTTATAGGAGATAGATTTATACTCTCACTGTCTTTTAATATATTCTTTTTTGGTGTTTTTATATCCTCAACATTATCTTTTTCTTCACTCATTGATCTATGAAATAATCTTCTAGAAACATCTTTACTATTCGATAGCTCATTTTGATGATCGATTGTCATATTATTACAATCATCATCAACTATAATTACAGATTTTTCTATTGATTTATTATTTTCATCCTCTTTACAATTTTCTAAAGTTAAATATTTTTTTAAGATATTTTCAACTTCAATTGGTAATATCGGTGGAAGTGATAACATTGTTTGTGTAATTACATTACGAGATCGTACTTTAAATGACTTTTTATTTAATAATTTACTATTAACATTTTCTAAGGTCGATGATGAAGCAAAATTCTCAGTTACTAAAATTTCTGTTTTACGATTAATGATACGTTGTTTGATAGAACATTCGGATGGACTAGGAACAATGAGTTGCTCTTTAAAATATGAACGTATTGCAGCTTGCGCCTTTGCCTCTAATTCTGGATCTGGACTTGTTTCTAAGAATTGCGTTTCATGTGGTTCAACATTAGCTGGTGTTAATGATGACACATCGTCAATAGTCCATTCAAATTGTGCTAACGAATTATGTTTTGGTGTACTAGGCGGCTTGAATAGCGATGGACTAGAATAAAAAAATATTTTTTTTTTAAATATTTTATTAACATATTTAATTTGTTTGTTTTTACCTGCAAATTAATGGCAAATGTAAACGATCTGTTAGAGCATGTTCAAAAGGATTAATAACCTTTTTCAGTCTTGATGGAGGCGTATGAATAAAGGGTAACAAATGAAAAGATCCAGTTGTTCTTTTTGATGATGATATATTCGGCGTTTCATAATTGCTAACACTTTTTACTAATAATTGTTGATGAGATTGATGAGAAGGCAGTTTTTGTGGAGTTGCATATTCAGATGTGTTCATTTTTCATTACACAAGATACGAAATAAATTATTTAACTGTTATTTAAAATAAAGCTCTTAAAGCAATAATAATATGTATCACAGAAAATTTATTTAAATATAATAATATGTAGATTTCAAGCACATTATCTGCAACCGTTTTATTAAAAAGGAAAACTGTTACAAATTGAAATCGGAGTTTGAAAACCGTCACATTATTCTATCATGGACTTGCCAGCATCGAAAAGCTGTATAAAAGTTTTTTTCAGAGAAAAAAAGCTAGATGCTTTGCAAATAGTGTAGTAGATTGAATAATAAAATATGTAAACGATTTTAAAATCTCGTTGCAACCAGCTAAAGTTAAATTTTTTAATGGAAATGTTGGCAGCATCAGCATAATTTCATTTTCGTGAGAAATCATCATTAAAAGTAAACAACTAGGATTTATTTTTTTATATATTTTACAGGAAAATCATTTGTTTGATTTTCCAACCAAATTTAATTCAATGTAAATAAAATGGGTAAGTAAATTACATTTAGAAATTTATTTAAAATGTTTATAAATTTTAATAAAACTATTTTATCAAAATATGATGAAAGCATGATTATGTGTGTACAATAAGTAAAATTGTCAATTTTTGATATTTGTTAATGTGCTTGCATCTTCAGAATGCAATATTGAAATTAAATTTATAAAAATTTCTGTTTATTTCAGGATCCCTTAATAAATAGGAAATTTACATAAGATAAAACATCTTTAGAATTTTTTACAAAATAATCTTATAAAAAAACTTCATTGGAAAATAACTTTTCTTTTTTAATTTTATAAACAAAAAGTGATTATTTTTTTAATTTTTTAGTATATATATTTTTTATAAAGTATTTGAAAGAAAGAATAACGTAGGTGAAGTAAGAGTTTCTTCCGATACAGTCTTGGAGGACACCGTGGCTGAGGTCAGTGAGTCAAAAACAACTGATGTAAGTACACATTTGAAAATATTTATATTCAATTTCAATCAATTCATTAATAAATAATGATGTAGAAAAAAAAATTACTTTAATATATAGGCAATGCCTTCGGCAGTTAGCGGCGGTCATTCGTCGCATTCAGCAAATATACCAAGTAATGAAGAATGCGGCATAAGAGATGTATGGAAACATAATTTAGAAGAAGAATTTCGTACAATAAGAAAAATTGTTCAAAAATATCGATATGTAGCAATGGATACAGAATTTCCTGGAGTTGTTGCTAGACCAGTTGGTGAATTTCGTTCAACAGCTGATTATCAATATCAATTATTAAGATGTAACGTTGATTTATTAAGAATTATTCAATTGGGTTTAACATTTATGGATGAAGAAGGTAAAACATCTCCAGGGTATTCAACATGGCAGTTTAATTTTAAATTCAATTTATCGTAAGTTTGAACAAATTAAAATGTTTTTCCTTTTTCTGTTTTTGTTTTAATTGTGAATATAATATACATTTTTTTTTTAAATATAGAGAGGATATGTACGCTCAAGATTCAATTGATTTATTACAAAATTCTGGTATACAATTTAAAAAACATGAAGAAGATGGAATAGATCCACTAGATTTCGCCGAATTTTTAATGTCGTCTGGAATTGTGTTAATGGATAATATAAAGTGGTTATGTTTCCATTCTGGTTATGATTTTGGTTATTTATTGAAACTATTAACTGATCAAAATTTACCATCAGAAGAAAGTGAATTTTTTGAGTTGTTACGTTTATATTTTCCAACAATATACGATATTAAATATTTAATGAAATCATGTAAAAATTTAAAAGGTGGTTTACAAGAGGTTGCTGATCAATTGGAATTAAGACGAGTTGGACCACAACATCAAGCTGGTTCTGATTCGTTATTAACTGGAATGGCATTTTTTAAAATGCGTGAGGTTTGTAGGCATATTTTAAAAATGTTTTAGAACGCATAAAATCAATTAAAAATTTTTTATTTTTATTTTCAAGATGTTCTTTGAAGATAACATTGATAATGCTAAATATTGTGGTCATTTATATGGACTTGGAACATCATTTATTGTAAATGGAGCTAATTTTCATGATAATAATGGTGAAAATAATAATTCATCTTCATGATCAATTCAACAATTTCAAAAATAAATTACAAAGAAATACGGTCATATATGCTACACATGTTTTATTGTAATGAACATAAATTATATTTATATTTATATATATGAGAATTATTATTGGATTTATTTAAATTGAAAATCCTTTAATAATTTATTACAAAAAAATAAGAAAAAAGTCAAAAATTAAAATATTGTCAAGTAAATATACAAAAATTTTACGTTGACTAAAATGTAATTTTTTCACGATGTCATTAAAACAAATTGGTAGAAACTCTTTCTATTTTTCTTTCAAAACATAACAAATTAAGTTTAAAATGCAAAAAAAAAACAAAAAACAAAAAAAATTATTAATATTTTATCATAGTTTTACTAGATAAAGAAAAAACTATTGTGTCTATAAAAATTGTAATAATAAGTAAATAAATTGTAATTTCATTTGAAAAAAAAAATTTATAAATTATTTATACCTGGTTATCTAACTTTTAAAGGAGAAAAACAGGATTTTTTACCGTCTTGATAGTTTGGATTCTTTTTTTACTTACAAAAGATTTGTAAGAAAATAATTTACATGGACTTAAATTTAAATGTAAAAATTACAATTCAAGTTAAATTAATCATTGGCAATTTTTTTTAAATTTTAATAGTGAATTTGTGATATAAGGAATAATTGTGAATTTTAAAATGTTATCAACTGCAACAACTTTTTCAAAATCGAAAAAAGTACGTTTTACTCTAGCTTCAGGAGCAGCATCACCAATGGCGACAACAACAGAATCTGGGTAGGGGATAGGTCCGACGACGGATTCAACCCCCTAGTACACGGCATTAGCGTAAGTAAAAACTAAATCATCCACAATACCAATTTCTAATTACTTTTTTTCCTTTTCTTTGCAGATATTCTTTCGGAGATATGGTTAAGCTGTGTAGAAATTCGATTTTTCTTTTAGGATATATTCTAAATTCTAAATCATTTTTTAAAGTAAGTACACGTGATTCAAAATTTAATTTTCTGACTTGTACTATACTTGAATTTGTTTCAAAAGTTTAAAGCAATTTATTGTATGTACTTCCTTTGTAAATTTTAATGAATTTTAGTATACACATTTAAAAAAATAGAGAAAAGAGAATCCTTGAACCTTTTTTAACCTTTATTTTGTGTATATTTAATTAAGATTTCTGGTTAAAAAAAAATTATAAAATTGGATTCTGTTGTTGAGAACCTTTTCTGATTTAAAATTAGTTTGTTTTTTTTTTTAACTTTCTTTGTGATTTTATTTCTTATTTTAAATAAATAAAGATTTTATTTTTTTTTTTATTTTATTTTTTTTTTTTTTATTTATTTATTTTTTTTTTGAAATAACTTGTTAAATTTTCTTTATAAATTTTTAAAAATATTACTTTAAATTCATTATTCTCACATATTTTACATTAATTCTTTTGAATAAAATTATATTCATATTATAACAATAGATAAATTCTATTTCATATGATACATAAATATTTATGTATATATACAATATAAATATAATATACATACATACATTTTAAATTTAGTTTTACATAATTTATTTCATTATTGTATCTAAAAACGTTTTTCTCGTTTATACAATGTAACTTTTTTATTCAATAAAAAATTTTAAGGTAAATTTGTCAATTTTATAATACCTTCATTTCATTATACATAAATCTGTATAAATATACAACAATGATAAAGTGAATTGAGTTTTTATTATATGTATATAGGTAAACATAATTTTATCAGAATTTTTCACATTAAACTTCAAAGTAAAATAAATATGTATGTAATTTGATTACTAGTGTATAGCTTAGAAATGAAATAGAAGTAATTTTTACCAATTTGAAGAATTACCTTATAAATTCGAAATTATATTACATAGGTATTTAGTTTCCATCTGAATGAATTTCATAAATAATCACAATTCTCATCAAATTTTCGAAAAAATTATTATTTTCTACTTTATTCTCGATGGTATACCTTTGGTTACATGGTTATAATTAATTTTTTTTTTTTAAATAATAATGTTTATATATATTTATATACTTATGTACATATATTGTATACAATATAAAATTAAAGGTACATGAAATTTATTTACTATTTTATCTTGGTTTTTTACATTAAAATCTTTTTCCTTTTCTTAATTCTTAAGGATATACAGTACAGATGTACTGATTTTCTACATTTCATATAATATTTGTTTTATTTTCCAAGAACATTTTATTTATTAAATTTTTTATCTTATTATAGAATTAATTATACATTTTTTTGTAAAATGCATAAAATTCTTATTTTTAATTTATTTTAATCTAAAAATCACTAACATTTTTTTTTCTTCTACTGATTTCATTTAATGAAACTCATACATATGTGGAAGTGGAATATTTGAGAACTCGAGTTTGATTGATGAGATAAAAAGGAAAATTATCTTCGATGATAGATTAATAATAATTTATTACGTTCACATCGTTGTCTAAAGAATTTTTTCAATAAAAATTATAAGAAATGCATAAAACATTTTATTCAAATGTGATTTTTTCTTAATGTGGCTAATAAATTTTACTTTTAAAATTTATGAAACAATCTTTTTTATTTATTTACTTATTTTTTTTTTTATTTCGAAAATATAGATTCGACGCACAGTACACTGTTACAATTTACTTTTGTCATAAAGTTTTAAATCTGTAGAAAATTTTTGTTCTGGATTAGAATTTACGATTACGACACAATCACAATACTAATTTCCAATTATTTTTCTCTTAGAGATGTTCATTTATAGATATGAAAATAGAAAACTTTTAATATCTTCTCTCTAAATATTTTCCTGTTAATCTTGGAAGCTTTTCATCAGATGTTTATATATGAAAAAAAAAAAAAAATCTAGCTGTCTATAATACTATTTGCAACATGCTTATGAAAATGACTGTTTATGTTCGCATGTTAAAAACGTTTTTCCGGCTGTTCTAAAATAATAGCAATGATTTGAAACGGTTCGATTTTGATACTAAAGAGTAAAACAGTTTTATTTGTGACGTTATAAAGTAAAGACGTGTGCTAAAAAAAAGTCAAAAATGAAATTTCGAAAGAAAAATTATCGTGTATATTTATATTTTATATATTTTCTATGGTTAGCATCCACTTAAAATTTAAATATTTTATTTGTTTATTTCTTATTTTAGTCATAATTACTCCACATATCCATTAAATTTTTGTTGAATTTATTTTTATATTCTTTAAATATTTTTCTATTTTGTTTTTTATTGTGTGCTACATAATGGATTACAACAATTTTTCGGCATCATAATTTTCTTTGTCATGTTTGGTTTTTATTGTTGCTCTCTTTTCAGTGCCAATTTTTACTATAATTTTTCATTGGAATTAATTACAAAAATGAATTAAAAATATACAATTTCCTTTTTTTTTCTTTTCTTCTCATAAATAAGTGCTTTAAAAATTAAAAATTATACCTTAAATCATCATCATTTTTTAAATACAGTGTTTTAAGAAAAATAATAATTTCCATTTTAGATAAATCTGTACAAATAAATCTTAGTGAATAAATTAAAAAAAAAAAAAAAATAAATAAATAAAAAACAATGTTTTTAAGGAAGAATAATTTGTGATTTTTAAATAAAAAAAGTATTAAGCAAAAACTAGAAATATCTAATTTATGCTAGTCTTACATATGAATCGGACTGGCGCAAAAATGATTATAAATTCAGAAAAAAAAAACTTTTTGTGTTTATTATACAATATAATTATTTTAGAGTAAAAAAAGTGTTGGAAAAATATCTAAATACATCTTTATTGAAGATCATTCAAAATACCCTAATTTTATCTAAATTTATAAATCACACAATGGTGATGAAATTATTTAAGTGAATATTTATGTATAGCTTTTAACCTGCATTGAAGTATTTATGATGTTTATTCTTATTCTGATTATAAAATTGAATTATTTTTGGTCTTCCGCATGTCAATGTAGTAAAGGTCAAAGTTTAAGTTTTATGAAACATTTTGATAATCAACTATGTACGTATATTTAAAAATATTTTTTTTTCTTTTTCAAATTTTAAATGTTTAGAGGAAAAGCCATATATAATATCTTCTTATTACTAGTGCACGTTCTATAAAATTAAAGATAGGTAATTAAATAGAAACTCAAAAATGAAATTATATGATTCAATAAAACAAGTTTCCTCACAATAATTACATCCTTACATTTCCTTTCGGCTATATATTTTGTAATAAAATATCTTAATTATTTTTCAGATAAACAATAAAAAAAATCATAATTGAATAGTTGGGGTAAAAAATAAATTATGTAAATATTCACATTTTTGATGAATAAAATTAATCGTTTCAAATATCATAACAAAATAAATTAATTATGGTCTGACGAAGCTTTTATAAAATAAATTAAATTGAATTTCGTAAAGCGATTTTTCAAAAGTTTTTAATTAAAGGATAATAGAATTTTCGTTTGAAAACATAACTGATTTCATCAAATTATTTTCATTTAAAAAATTTAAAGCACAAAAACCATAACTTGAAATGTTTAATCTTAAACTTAAATCTTATATAAAATTCTAATATTGACTATGTATGTCCCACATTTAGTGTTTTATAAATGTAGTTAATAATTAACATAATAGTTAATCTTTAGGGGGTTATATATAAATTAACTTTAACAAATTTAATTTTAAGGAACCAATTGCGATAATAAGCACTAAAGCTGCCTATACTGTATGTACAATATACATACATACATACATACACATATGAAATTTATAAAGCACACATTATCACGCATTTTCAATTTACAATCTAAAACTTTTTTTTTTTTTGTGAATTTCCTTACATTAAATGTGTATTCATATTACCTTTTATTCACAGTATTTTTAATTGATTTCGTTTGACACGCAATGTATGTATAATACTTACATTGTATTTTCTGTTTTATTAAATAAATAAAAACTAGACAGAAATACATATAAATAATTCTCATGTTGAATTTAAAATATGAATTTGGCATTCGAATAAATATTTTTGAATACTCTGGAATAAAAATAAATTTTCATATAAACTGGAAGATTTATCATGGAATAAACAAAATTTATTTATTATTGGATTATTTTTTCTAAAATATTATAAATGGGAAAAACATAAATTATAGAATTAAAATAATTCCTAGAATAATGAAATTTTATTTAGAACTATGATAACAAAGATATAAACTTTTTGATATTTTCATATAATCATGAATAAGATTGAAATTTGTAATTATTTTCAAGTAGTTTGAATATAAAACAAACAAAAATACTATTTCATTGATAAATTACTAAAGAAAAACTTCTAAAAGATAAAAAATTAGATATATGAAAGTTTGTGTTATTTTTTCCAATATCGTAAATAATAAATTCTGTAAACAATTTTACGTGTATTGATTTTTTTTTCTTTTACAAAATTTGTATACTGTTTTATTAATTCGATTGCAAATAATATTGAATATAATTTTTTTTTTCCTTCATTTCTACGTAACAAATTTTTGGCTTATTTTGTTAGTCAATTTGTAAATATAAAGAAAAAAATTCACTTATCTGCACCTGATCATCTAGAACCTGAAATAAGCAAAAAAAAAAAGCACTTTTACAAATGCAATATTTTTCAAAATTATGCAACATTTTAAAACTTTCACAAAAATATATCTAAAAAATATAAAAATTAATGTTATATTCTACAAAAATTTTAAAATACTTATGTAGGTAAATACTTTTAAAATCTATTCATTTGTCTCGAATTTTTAAATATGTATGTATTTTTAAATTTTAATCCAAGAATAACAAAAAAGTGTCAAAATTTTAAGCTAAAAATAACACTTATGTATTTATAATTGCATTTTTAATAAACAAATAATTAATTCAAATTCATTTGAATACGACTGCGAATTTATAATAGAAATTACTTATATGTATAGTATATGTACATATTTTTTTTTTCTATTAAAATGAAAGTGAAAATTTATTAAAAAGCTTTCATATCCATTAACATAAAAAATAGATACAATGCTTTGAAATGCGTACTTTGTAACTTTTTCAAACTTCAATTAAAACTAATTATCAAATAATTAAGTAAATAATTAGGAAATCTAAAACAGATATTCTCAACGTAAGCATTTTAGAATATTATTCATAAATCTAGAAAAATAATTTGATTTTTTGCCAAAATTTGCTTCAGAATAAAATGTACTTACACATATAAATATATTACATATGAATGACCTAGTGTTCGTTCGTACATTTTCTACAAGCAAATTAAAAAAAAAAAAAACGGAAATACAAATCATTTCAAGAATATTTAGTATGTTTTTAAAATGTTTTCTTTTAAAATGTGTAACCTTAATTTCCAATGTACCTACATATACGTATATATATCCAGCTTTTTTAGAGTTTCAGCTAATAAAAGAAAATTACAATAGAAATATACATACACCATGTATATACATATTTATACATAATTTTTTGTTTAATAAATAAAAATAAAATAGAGGGAATATCAAATTTCTACCTCCGAAATTTCTATTTTAATGAAACAATACTGGTACTTATGTGTGGGATTTAAATATATGAAGAAAATATTTTACATAATTTTATTTTTTTTTGAAACCGTTATACATACATATATATAAATAAAATTATTTGAAAAAAAAAAAGTGTGCTAAATTTAAATACGCGTGCCATGCATATTCTCAAATTTTAATTCATATTTCAAACTAAAATTTATTTTTAGATTTCTCTAATTTATCAAAATTATGGCAATGAACTACACAGCTTAACCAGAAATACATCCCCGAAATAATCGAAAATAAGAAAAATATAAAGTTTTATTCTTTTCTTCAAATGCACAGAGAGCACTTTTAAAAAATTTCATCAATGAAAATCATAATTGAAATATTTACAAATAACAGTTATTATTGAATAATTATTTCAAATAATAGTTTTTCAAAATACATAGAACAATATCTTGTATTTCGAAATACATATGTATGATATTTTCAAATTATATATCAAAAAAAAGAAGTAGTAATAAAAAATTTTAAAAATTATTTTAATAATTAATAATAAAAAGGTGTGATAAGAAAAAATAGTTTTAAGTATTTCAATGCCATTTAAATAATAATACGAATTCATATAATTGTAACATTCCTTAGAGAATAAATCTAAGAAATATGTACTGAATGTTCAGAATACAAATTCCTATAACAATTATTTTAATTAAAAATTTTTTTTTACATGAAAATATTTGTAGTAATACAAATAGTAATATGCGTGACCGTAATATAGAGAAATGCTTCTATTCTCTTAAGTATATATAAATATTATAATTTTATTCTGATCTGATTTGAGCCAAAACAATTACTTTGCTATCACGCAAATATTTTCAAAGTAATCGGCCATATGAAAATAAAAATAACAGCAAAATTATATTATTCACCCTTTATTAAAAACCAAAAAGTTATTTTTATTAAAACCCAGTTATTGATTTTTTTTATTTTACACAGTGTTGATGTCCATCCTTAACCCTATTTTTTATTTTATTTTTATTTTTTTTTTGGTTATTTTGGGTAAAAATGTATGTTATAAATTGTATAGTATAGTAAAATTTATATTTACTTAAAAGAAATTGCTACAGAGTAAGCTTTCAAAATAAAAATAACATTTTATTAATTATAACTCATTATAATTTTGTTAAACAATATATTTTTATATTTAGAGGTGATTTTGAATATACATTATACATATGTATCTAGTAAATTGATTAAACTTTGGAAGATATTTCCAATTACTAGGGAAATTTTAAAAAATCTCAATAGTTTCACGTTAGATTTGAGATCTAAATAAAAACGTTCAATTATATGTATTTTAGAAAGAATATATATGTACATATGTATGTATTTACAAAATCTACCATTAATTTTTTTTTATTTTTTACTTGAAAATACATAATGCTATGGAATGAGTGAATAAATGAATATTGATAATATAATGATAAGAATTTATTTGAAATTCATACACATGTATCTAAATAAAGGAAAAATTTACAATATATAGGAACCCATTCAAATGGAAAGCAGCCAATATTTTAAAAAAATTTTATTTAAAAGTTTTTTATTTCAACGTATTTAAAATTTCTTTGATATTAAAATTTCTAAATTATACATTTTATATTTTCTTTGTAACATTAAATATATATATTTTTTTAAATTTTCTATTTACAGAAATCATATGTCTACATTTTGATGTCTGATCAACTGAATTTTTCACATCAATCATTTTGCCCTTCGATTAATTTTAGAGAATTTTTATAAAGTCCGCGTGTATGTATAAAATAGTGAAATTTTAAACTTAAAATTATTCGTGCATTTAAAAATATAAATAGGTATAAAAAATTTAATAAGTTCAAACATTGAATATCATTCGAAAATAAATATATGTATATTTAATATAAGAAAAAAAAAATAATAAAAAGAAGAAATGAATAAAAATGGCAATCGTATACTAATGAAAAGTCGAAAATATTTTTATTGGTTTTATTATAACTATTTATTATTATTATTATTATTTTATCTTGATGTTTTATATTGTGATTTATGATTTAAATTACTATTTGTTTATCTTGAATAAAGCAATCTATTTAATAAAAGATTAGAAAGAAAAAATATATAAAAGAGAATTTAGTACTATATAAAAGGTCATCACAACGAATCCAATAAGCATTTTGAAGAAAAAATAAATAATAAAATTTAAAAAAAATTTCTATACATAAGTAATAAACACACCTTATTATTAATTATTATTCTCGTGTGCATTTTACTACTAAAAAAAAATATTTGTTATTACGTCCTTTGAGCTTTCTTAATATACGGTTTTTAAATGTATGTTTTTTTTTATTATTTATATAAGTTTGTAGTTATTATTTTGTCAAAATGTTTTATGTGCTGTATGTACATACATATACATGTTTATTTATTTAATATTATAAACAAATAGTACTTAGTTCCTTGTTTTGTATACTTTTTTTTTTTTTAAACAATTTTTTTTATTGAAATAGGTAATAATAATAAAAGGCATAATAATTTGAATATCAAATACACGAAATGCTACGAAGTTGTGTTTGTTTTAGTCGGAATAGACGTAGTGCAAGTTTAGAAGATTCATCGTCATGTCGGTCATCAGAAATTGAACGTGGCGGTGTTGGTGATATTACATCGCATAATAACAGTTTACTTAAATTCCTTCATTCGAAAGGTTGGTATAGGCAGTGGCGGAAAACTGGACGTGGCATGAGTATGACAAAAGTTGAAAGAAGTGAGTATATAACACCTTTTTACACATTTTTAATTAACAATATAATAAAATGTTTTATAAAATTTTTTTATTCCATTCTAATTTAATTTTACGAAAATCATATAACAATTACCATTTTAATTATAATATTTTTGGTGACAAGAATTAGGATATTACTTATATGCAAATAATTCATATCTATTTTTAAAATTTAATTAGTTATGCAAAAATTGTCTAGAAAGTATCAAAAGGTTTTTTATCGAAAACGAATTTATGTTGTATAGTGATTTAATAATAATTCTATAAAAAAAATCAGTTAACCATAATAGTGACCTTTTTACACGTTACATGATGCAGTTTTATACATTTCTGCAGGTATGTATGTATTGTACATACAACTTACGCGAATTCAAAAAATTAATTTCTCGCATGATTTAATGTAGACGGACATATTTTCTAAAAAAAAAAAACAAATTCAATATTTTCATTGTTCTTAAATCTATATATATGTAGTATATTGAAAAGTTAAAAAAGTTTAAAAATAAACTTTAAAAAAATTATTATTATTTTTAAATGAAATCAAATAGTAAAAAAAAAGGTGTAAAATTTCATAAAATTAGAGCAAACAATCCTTGAAAAAAAAATTTTTTTGTTTCTTTCTTGTATATTTTCTATGTTGTTACATTATTTTTTACCTTGACTCTTTATATTATCAGTTAAATAAATTCTGTTCACATAAATTTGAAAAAAAGGAAATAGAACTTCATGCAGTTAATATCCTTTGCATGTTTTTCTAAATTTATGCAGTGCGACAAAATTCTAAAATTATTCTAGTTGAATTTGTTAACTTAGTTTCCTTTATTTTATTATCTATGTCCGTCATTGGTCAAAAGAACATATAAATATAATTGTTTTAATTAACATTTTGATGAGTTTTCTTTGAAAATTTCTCAACGGAAATTATATTTAAATGTTTGTTTGCAGTCAAACCTTTTTTTTTTTTTATATTGCAATAAATTTAATTAAATATTTATCTTTAGAGTCAACCTAATTTTTCTCAAGTTTAGTAGATATTACATTTTAAAATTATACGATGACATCTATTATATACGATATTTTGAAATATCATATCATATAACTTCGCATTGTATTTTCTATTTTACTAAAATTATGATAATAATAAGAAAAATGTACATAAGATTTCAAAAAAATTCACACTTATTATCTGTAGAAAAAATTCTTACTTTTTTTTGTTCAATTATTATCAAGGCCAATATTATTAATACATGTATCAAAAATACTTAATTTAGTTTTTATTTTCAAATACAAAAAAATGATTATAAAGTAATAATAATATTTCAAAGAAACAATATCTTTTAGCTTTTGTTGCTTTCAGGATTTCAATAAAAGTAAATTCATGAATTTTTAATTTGAAAATTCTATTAAACGGGCACCATTGAAGCTTTAATGATTATAATTAAATTATAAAAAATATGTATAAACATTATTTCATACATAAAATGTGTGTGGTTTCCTTTTATTAATGTGTACCATAGTTTTTCAAAAAAGAAAATTAGTTGTTACGTATGTGTCAGCAAAAATAGAATCATATCATATCATATGTTGTTTTGAAAAGCATATGTTAGAAAGTTTTCTTTATGAAGCAAGCACAAAGTTTGATGACTTGATATTATATACATATATTTTTTATATATATTAGTAACTACAGAAATATATTTATAAAATTGAAAACACACATAAATATTTCAAAAATTATTGATGAAGGAAATTTTCTCCGTTTCAATACCAAATATAAGAAAAAACTGATGTTATACTTATTGTTTCGAATATAATATGTAGGTTTACTACTAAAGTTTTCTGTAAAATTTATTTCATATTACGTAAAATTTTAAATAAATTAATAAAATTAGTGGTAAGCTCAAAAACTTATTTTACCATCTTTTACTTCAATGGAACTTTTGTATCTTTATTGAATATATTTTTCGTCTATTTTTTGTATCGTCATAAAGATGACGTTATTATTTTCGTGTATATACATACATATGTATATATATTTTCTTACATATTTTCTTATATACATATATGTATGTATATAATACATATGTTACATATATACATATGTATGTATATGTAATTTACACCTTTAACGTTCGTTGTTCTTTTTATTGATCCATTTTTTAAAAGCTATCAAGTACAATATATCGATTAAAACAAATTGTTATTTACTCAAAATGAGTATTATACTATAATAATGATAATAGGATATAAAATTGAATTAGTATCTATTTTTGCATTATACATGCTTTAGAAACACAGTAGATAGTTTAAAACTAATAATATCAGTAAAAAGAAATAAATACAACTGCACAGTTAGGTTTTCTTTAAAGAAATTTTCTGGAATAAATATTCAAATTTATTATATTTAAAAAAAAAAAAAAAATTATAATAATATAAAATAAATTTTGTGATGGAATATATTAATAAAAATTTTATACAAATGTGAAATAAAAATTTTTGTGTGATTTCAAAACAATTAAATATGTGATTATTTATTAAAATAGCTATTTTATCTAGTTGAAGTGTAATTTTGTGAAAAATTAAAATATGTATTAAAAAAATATCGATTAGAACAAATTGTTATTTACTCAAAACGATCGATATATACACAATTCATTTTAATACTTATACTACCTATGTATATAGCTATTATGTGTGTTAATAATTCTAAAAATTAAATTCCGGTGATAAAGAATTTACTTTTTGATATAATTAACATTAATCGAACTTTTGATTAATGTTTTACTAATTCTTGGATCATTATTTATTCAGCAATAATTTATATTCAAAATAAATAAATTAAATTAAAAAAAATATGACTAAATATATTTAAGTTAAGCATGTAGTATATAATATACATACATAGGTATATGAGATATAAAATAAAATAAATTTTAATTCGCGGTTAGGAATCGTCTAAGCAAATTAAATCATAGAATTATATTGTATGTTTATAATACGAGTGAAATTTATACATACATGTAAATGATAAATCTTTGTGTTTTTGTGATCATATTATGAATTATTGTTTTTTTTTTTTTCTTTCTTTAAAAAAAAATCTAAAATTTATACAATACATACATATACCTTTTAAGGTACCTTTTGCAATAACCTAATTTGAATTACATCATGCAAAAATTTCAAATATCTTTTGATTTTCTATTAAGTTATGATTTTTTTTTTCCTTTTTTCTTCATACCTTAATTTTATTTTCATAAAAAATATTTCCAATCCTGATTATTGAATTACAAACATAAAATACTTCACTTTATAAATATATTGTATTACGTACTTTTGCGTATATTAAATTTAAAATAAATTGCTTTAAAAATTACTCAAATTTTTTATAAATTTTTTTCCCGCTTTTTGTTAACAACAAGACGAAAAGCTATTACCACAAATCTTATATAATAATGCTTTTAATACTACTTCAACCATTTTGAAAAAGATTTACAAGCATTTATCTTCATTCAAAGCCAAAAGTTCTCATTTCTTTCCATGCATTAAGTTTTTATTTTTATTTTATCTACTTCCACCGTCTTTTTACCTATACATTCTTTGTCACCAAGGGGAAATAAAAATAAAAATATAAATTCAAAAAACTGTAGTCAGTCGTTTTAATAAATTTTTATCCTTTTAAACTTTCACATGTTTATAGTAGAAGAGAGCACGCAATTTTGACGCGGCTCGGTTGTAATTTTTATTACATATTTTTTTTAACAGATTTTCTTTTGTCTAATTTAACATTCCACTGAAAATAAAATGTCGCTATATAAATTGAAAAGAATATACAATATACATACATACATATACATATGTATAAGTGTAATGTTTTTTTCTTTCAATTTTAGAATATTAGATGATTTCAAGATATTATTTAATAATCCATGGTATTTTTGCTAAAAATTCAAACAAATTTTATTTTATTATTTTTTTGAAGTACATATGTATGCACATACAAACATAGATATATCGAACTAATTGGATATATTGTCTTTTGTTTATCCTCTTTGTGGCATTTCCTTGTTATGAATTATAAATTTCTCAAAACAAATCATAACTACGGGTATATTAATACAATGTTTTTTTATTTTAAAAGCTTTAGATAATTTATTTATTTCTTTTTTATTTATTTTCTTATTTTTTTTTCTAAAACATAAATAGAGAAAAAAAAGTTCATAAATCTAATTTATTTGTTTTTTCTTCGTTAAATAAATTTTCGTATGTGTACTGAGGCATATGATGTATATTTGAGTACTAAATTGTATAAACAAATATGTAATATACATACGAGTATGTACATGCATACATATGTGTATGTATAAACAGAAACATGGGAAGGGAATTGCCAATAAGCAACATCGCAAGATATTCATTTAAGATTTTGTATATAAATATAAAAAATATATAAAATAACTTTTTTTTAATATTTATAGTGAATATTAAAAAAGAACCATTAATAAGTAATGACATTGCTAAATAAAATATGACCAAACCCTGATAAAAAATATTAGAACATGGAAGAATTGTAAATATGTATCTACATCTTGTAATTAAAAGTAGGTTATCGAACTTAAGAAGTTCTTATAGTACCTTTGGTATAACCTACATAATTAATACATAAATTTGAAAAAATATTCAACATAAGTACTTTCATTATTTGTACATTATATCTATATTAATTGAATTCTAATATTATTTTTAATATAATCAATTACCTTGAATTGTTTTTCATTCATAAAAAACAAAAACATTGGGTCTTATTCTGTACACATTCTTTAGTTAGCAGATTTTTCTGCTAAGAAAGTTAGCAGAATGTCAAATTAGCAGAAACTGCTAAATACACACAGAATAGCTCCCATTAATTGTCTAAATGAAATAAATAACTAAAACCTTTTTTTTACATATCATTTAAGTTTCATTTCTACTTTCATTTATTAATCGCTATTCCTATACACAACTGAAAATTCAAACCGTTTTTTTTTCTTTTTTGAAAATTGTAAAGTTTTATTTTAGAAAAATAATTATTTTATTTTTTTTTCAATTTAAAATTAAATTAATTAGATAAAAAACATTTTATATTATAAAAACTTTTAAAAGAAAGTAATCTATACCAGTTATTAAAAATTAAAAAGATTGTAATAATTGTACACAAATACATATGTATTAAATAACTCTGAGCATTTAGCATATACATATGTTATTTAACCAAACGATAATCGAAATTTCACATAGAATCTGAAAATCACATATTTATTACGCCAATAAAATTTGTGCTGTAATTATTAGAGGAGAAAAAATAAGAATAGACATTTTATAATACTGTACTGAAAATATAATTTACAGGATGTTCCGTTTGGTTTGCTATGGATTGATACCAGTGATAGGTCTCTATCTAAAAAGATAGCGGTAGCTGCCAATTTACCTGAGCATTATTTATTTTTCTACCGTTGGCGTTGTTGAGAACACTAGCCATAGCTTTCATAATAAAAGTCGCATTGTAAATTCGAAATCCATAAATGCAATAAATTCTGTTTTATTTGAAAAAATGTTTTTTTTTAGAGATAGGGCCTTACTTTATTTAGCAATTTTATTGGAAATTGATTGGGCATTCTGATTATGTAATAAAAAGTGACGAGTAATTTAAGCCTTTTTTTAAGCAAAAATTTTGACTTTAAACGAGTCTTACTTTTGTAGGGTTCAGGGTAGAGGAACAAGTAGAGTACTGGTGACGCTAGAGTGCCCCTGCAAAAAGTTATAGGGTATACCGTGAGAAAAGAGCAAAAAGGCTTCAACGTCCTCTAGCGGCTAAACTGTTTAGATTGACAAACCCCCTCCCATTCACACCCATACGATTTTTTGTTTGTCTCGATGAGGCCAATCACTGTTATCAATCTAAAGCAAACCAAACGGGACACCCTGTATTTTGAAATAGGTACATAATTAAATAAGAAAAAAATTTGATAAAAAAAAGCATTTGTGATTATCAAAAATATTAGAACAAATAATGTTTATAATAATTGTAGTGTAAATAATGGGTGCACATTGCACCAAAAAGAAAGAAGAGAGAAAGCCCGATATAGCTGCAAGTAAGTATAGCTAAAAATGTATATTTCTTTCACGTATAAAATGTTTATAAATTTTATAAAACAAAAAGTTTTGATAAAGTATTTAGATTAAAAAGTTTGTAAAATTATTTTAAGAAAAGGTAGAAAAGTTTTTACTTGTGATATAAGTTTCCGCCAAAATTTTTTTCTATAGAAAAATTTTTTATCTTAAATTTTGAAGAAATAATAATTATGTAGGTATGATAGGTGAATGTAGGTACATTAGGTTACAACACAGTAAGCACTTCTTTTATTTTTTGAAATAAGCGTGTCATATGTCAAAACATACATACATATATTTCAAAATGATTTCGACTTAAAAATTCTTTACTTTTTTATAAAAACAATTAACAATTTCTAATTCATAATGAAGAGATCGTCACTTGCTAAAATGAGTCAATTAAAATTCAATAAAAGTTGTTAGTTTTTTATTAATACATTTATAAATTCTCTTTAATTAATATTGGTTTTCTATTTCTAGCTATTAAAGCAGCTCTGCTTATCCAGAGATGGTACCGTCGATATTTGGCTCGTATGGAAGTTCGTCGTCGATATACATGGACTATATTCCAAAATATCGAATATGCACGCGAACAAGACCAAGTTCGAGTAAGTATTTATGCACGTTGTTAAAATAAAAACTTTGACAGTTTCTAAAACTGCCAAATATCTTTAAAGGGTGAAACAGTATGTGTGCTGTATCTCACACTATTTAAAGTTGAATTATTTTGAATTAAGTTATATTTGCATGGAAGAAAATTTCTTAAATAATATGCATATTATACATATGTACCTTTACTATGTAAAAAATTATTTTTCAATTTCTCAACGAATAAAACCTTCTATAGAAATTTTTCCTTTACTATCTTATCTACTTCATATACATATGTACATATGTAAATACATACATACATGTACTGCAAAATGTGCCTATACAGTACAATACACACTTTTCATTTAGTTTGCCTCTTTTTTGTTCTTTATGTTATGTAAACAAACAAACTGATAAGAAAATCCCTATATGATTCCTGAGAGGATTTTGAATTAAGACAATATGAACTAATGAATTTACGCAAATGGGAAATATTCTTTTGTTTGAAATAAATATGTACATACAGAGATTTTTAATGAAAAAAATAAAACATAGGTAAATCAATTTTATAAGGATAAAATATGAATTTACACCATAGATAATTTTACATACCTTTTGAATAACATATACACACATACATAAATAATATGTACAATGTATTGTATATATATTTTATATTTTTGAGATTCTTTTCCATGCACTAGCTTATAAATTAGATATAACATAGAAAAAATAACCTAAAAATTATCTTAAATTCAATTTATTAAATTGTATGACTAAATTAAAATTAATTTATTAAAAAATTAACAATATTCTAGTTTAGAATTAAATTTAAATATAATTTTTGCATTAATTAATATTTTGAACATTGTAACCAAAATCAATGAATATATTTTTTTAAAAATAATTACCTATGTATGTGAAAAAAATTTCGTTTAATATAAACCACAAAAGATAATGAATCATCAAAATTTTAAAAATATATACTATGTATTTACGTACCTATATACATACATATATACATACATATATGTATATGTATTTTGGTTTTGTAATATTGCTTTTAATATTGTTTGCATTTCCATTTCAATTTACTTTTATAATTATTAAAATAATTTGTTAGTCATCATAATCATTAAATTCTGTTGTAGTTCTATAATTAATTAATAATTTACAGGATATTACTACGAATAGTTACACCCATATGTCCTTAATGGATTCATTAAAATGAAATTAATAAAAATGATTCATTTCACTCGATTATTTTTTCGTGAATTTGTTTTTCCTTGTATCGAAAATGCCTATTTTCTTAAAATGCTTTGTAATTCAAAATAAATAAGTATATGTATATACATACATGTATACATTAGGGTGTCCTTTATTTATCAACTTTCAGATTCTCAATGTCTCGCCCATTCATTTTTTTCCTTTTTGCCAAAAAATAAAAATTCCAAAAAAAACAGGTTAAAAAAAATAAGTTTATTCGTGCCGCAATCACTTTGAATTTTAAGGTACCTATAAAGGTCAACTTGTTTATATTTAACTCATTCATATAACTAATAATTGTAATTATTTTCACCTGCTTCTGTTTTTAAAACACAGTATTGAATCAATTTAATTTATTTATTAAATTGGTTTCCTATTTTTTCAAATATTAATATTCAAACACGTTAGTACCTAGCGTATCCTCGAATTCAAAGAGGTACCATGGAGCACTAGTAAGAGATGATGCACAAAAAGAATTTGTTTTAAGGTGTGTACAAGAGCACAGAAGACTGTTTCCAGACACTAGAAAAGAAATATTAAAAAAAAATTTAAAAAAAAAACAAAAAAAAAATAAAACCCAATACATCTAATATCTATTAATCACGAACTTTTATTTACTACATTGTAGTAACTGAAAAACATGAAAACGACATTCCACTCGACCTGGAATCGAACCACGGAACCTTTACCTTGCCGGGGTAATGCTCTTAAACCATTGAACTACCGAATGCCATGTCGCTTGCTGTTCTCAGTTACCACCCAATCATTGATGATACTCAAACCTTCTACATTTTATTAGGTAAAAAGAACCCTTTGGTGGCACGGGTAAATGATTTTCTAGAGCTTTTAAATTTTGAGGTTTTTTTCACATCATCAAGTACAAAAAATTTAGGGGTAAGAGGTTGGTTTAGAAAAAAAATTTGTTTGCCGTACAAAATAAGGGACACCCTAGTATACATACATACGTATGTATGATATAAAACCAAAAGCAAGATCTGCAAATGTTAATTTAATTTTTGTTATTTAAACTTATTTTCAGTTATACAATTTCTTTAACGCACTGCTGACACACATTCCAACAGATGTTCCAGGTCGATCTTTGGAATCAACATCAAGAGCGTCTTCAGCAGGTAAGTTACAGATTTATTGAATGTTTAAAATAGAAATAAGAAGTAAGTATGCGAGATTGAGAAATACTTTTCGAATTTTCACTTAAACATACTTTTTCCATTAAAGAAAGGAAAATGTGTCAACATTTTCAAACTGAGAAAAAAATAATCAAATTTCTCTCATAAGTACCTAATATTGACTAATTAAATAATTTTAAAATGCTCATCAAGATCGTCTTAATGCAACAAGATATTCAGATGAGTCTGATGATCTAGCGGATGAAGGCATAAAAGGTACAGAGACTTGTCCTCGAGGACCTCATATTAATTTTCCATTGCAAAAGAAAGACATTTTTGTATTGATAGATTTATTTCGTAAGAAAAAGGTATAAATTATTACTGTAAAATTATTTTTTTATTTTATTCTCATCAATTATTATGTATAAAAATATTTTTCGTATAGTGTAATAGACTACATGCAAAATATGTAGCTGGGATATTACGTGAAGCATCAATCAAGCTTAAAAGACTTCCAAATTTTAATTTAGCATCAACTGCTTTATCAAAACAAATAACAATATGTGGTGATTTGCATGGTAAATTAGATGATTTATTAGTTGTATTTCATAAGGTAATTAAAATGTATTTAAATATCATAATTTTTTTTATTTTTATATATGTAGCATTCCGTTATTTATCGTTTTATTATTTTAACAAACATCATTAATATAAATAAGTTTTCAGAATGGTATGCCATCTGAAGATAATCCATATGTTTTTAATGGTGATTTTGTTGATCGTGGTAAAAAAGGACTTGAAGTTTTCCTTTTGCTATTATCATGTTTTCTTGTATATCCTAGTGCAGTTCATTTAAATCGAGGCAATCATGAAGATATTTTAATGAACGCAAGATATGGTTTTATTAAAGAGGTTCAACTTAAATATAAAGTGTGTAATCATATTAACATTTAATTTTGTAATGAATTACATTTAAAATTTTATTTTGAATATACAGAGAAATTCAGATCGTTTGCTTGATTTAATCGAAGAGGTTTATCGTTGGCTTCCTCTAGGCACAATTGTTAACAATCGTGTTTTTATTGTTCATGGCGGAATATCAGATGCAACAGATTTGGATTTGATAAAGAGTATAGACAGGGGAAAAGTAAGTCTAAAATATGTATGCCCATATTGAACAATCTATTGCACAAAAAATCAATTTAACTTTATTTCGAAGAAAGTATTAGAAAATTCTATTAGAAATTATAAATGTTAAAAAAATATATACATAATATGTATCTTATTTTTTATTGCATGTACATACATATGTACGATATGTATTTACTTTTGAATTTTATTATATCCACAAATAGTTATATCTAACAATAAATTATAAAAAAATGTCATAACTTGAAATTGTTTTCTCAAACATAATTGCTTGTATTATATTTATGTTATAATCAAGGATTTTATGCTTTTCTACGTATATTACATCCTGAACCTGGAGTATTGCAGTAATAACAGTGTGAGATAATATTATTTTTATAAAGAGATACGTACTTATATATGTAATAAATATAAAATCATATTGTATATGTACATATGTATATATTTTTTAAATTTATGTGCCACTGTTGAATTGAAATAATGTCCATAATATTTATGAAAATGAACATAAAAATAAGCACCAAGCAGAAGAATATGTATTTTTATTAAATAAAAGGATATTAAAGATTGTATTTTTACTTAAGTTTTTTTTATATCATTCTTCATTTATATTTTATGCATTCCTAGTAGAATATCGAACTTTAATTAAAATGTTATCATTTATTTATGTTTCGAGATTTAATTTTTTTGACACTTTACTATAGTCTCTATTCATTTTTTCTAACAATTTTTACTTTATAGATAAAAGAAAAAAGTTTTTGCTTTATTAATAAAATCTTATTTTAAGATCTTTATGTCAAGAAAAATCGAAACATTTTCACCTACTAGTAACTATGTATGTATGTATGTATATACATAGGTATATTAAGTTTCATCTGAACATTATTTGTAAAATTCAATATTTCAAATTTATGTTTACTTCTAAAAAATATTTCTATACTATTATTATTATTTATTTATTTATTTCTTTTGTTGCTTCTATCTGGAATGTTGATATTGATTGACCACATTGAATTTTATTTATGCAGTATGTTTCCATACTTCGACCACCAGCAACAACAGGATCGGACTCAATTGATAGTACAGAACGACAACAAGTAAGTACAAATAAATTTTAAAAAAAAAAAAACAATTTTTTTAGAAGAAAACAAATTTTAACAAATAATTTTGTAACAGATATTTGATATAATGTGGAGTGATCCACAACATTCTCATGGATGTTCACCTAATACCTTAAGAGGTGCTGGAACATACTTTGGACCAGACACTTCAAGAGATTTTCTTAAAAAACATAAACTTCATTTTTTAATTCGTTCGCATGAATGTAAAGCAGATGGTCATGAAATAATACATGATGGAAGAGTAAGGAAAAATAAAAATAAATAATAAGGTTTTCATTATTTAAAAAAAAAAAAAAAACTATTAAATTCACAGGTAATAACAATATTTTCGGCCTCAAATTATTATGCAATTGGTTCCAATAAAGGTGCTTATCTTAAGCTAAATCCGCAACTAGACACACACTTTGTTCAATATTCAGCTGCTGCATCAAAAACACGACGTTTAACATTTAGACAACGAGTTAGTTTAGTTGAAAGTTCCGCGTTACAAGAACTTGGAGGAAGACTTAGAACACATCGTTATGATTTAGAAAGAGAATTTAAAAAAAGAGATCCCGATAGAACAGGTGAATGAAAAATTTTAATCTGAATAAAAATTCGTATTTTCAAATCAAGACAATTTTTACTTTACTCGTGTTTTCAAATTTAATAAAATATTTAGCATTTTATTTATAAATTAATTTATAAACAACAAGTTTTCCACTTGTGTGCACTTTGTATTTATTAAAAAATTACTAGGTAATATAACTTTATGGTAAATTTTTTGTCTAATCGAATATTTTTTATATTCATTGCCTGGAAACAGTAGAAACACGAACAAAAACAAGAAAATAATTCAAAAAAAAAAATAAAAAATTAGATGTGTTAGCAAAATATTAGACTGTTAGAAAAACAAAATAAAAATAAGTAATCTCATAAATCATAATACATACTTAGCATGACATTAACATTTTATTTTTCAAGGATCAGAAATAAAAAATTTCATACATTTAATTATATATACTATACATACATAGGTATATATCTACATATATAATACATAACATTAATCAGTGATTTTATGATTTGATTTAAATTTAGTACATTTAATTTTTTTAATTAAAAATTTATAAGCTCAATTAATATGCGTATCTACATACTTTATGAACAAAGATCATAAAGAATTTCTCGTTAAACATTAAATTATATAAGAGTATGTACATACATATATAAATATATGGTTGTAAATATGTTTGTATCTAGGTACATATAATGTAGTATACATATGCTGGCTAATTGAATTACATAGCATTGATTTTAAAACATACATTCATATATACATATGTACATATTTGTATGAATACTTGTGTCAAGAAATTTTAAAATAAGTACCTACATACACACATTCTTTTGTTTTAAAACAATTTCAATTTACTCCCAATTATGTACATAAATTCAAGCAATAGAAATAACTTTAAATTTAATACGGAAACAGTAATTCCGGAACAATTTGCACATATGTATAAAATATTTTATGTCAAACATAATTTTTTTGTAATATTAAATTGAAAAACGTACATGAAATAATAAAATTAAAAACAATCGAACTTACTCTAACTTTCAATAGGAAAAGAACTTTTAAGTATTTTCTTGTTTTTTATTCGTTTCATTATTTTAATTTTTGTTTAATTTTAAACAAAAAATTAATTTACTTGAATGTTTTCACTTTTATTCCTTTTTTTTTTAAATTTAGGTAAAATAACGTTAACTCAATGGTGTGAATCAATGCAGAACGCAACGCATTTAGGTCTTCCATGGCGATTATTACGTGATAAATTAGCTCCTGCGCCGGAAGGAACAACAAGTACTGTAGTTAATTATAGGACTACACTGGAAATGTTGGATACAGATTCGATAGTAAGATATTTTATATGAATATACGTTTTAAAAAAAATTAATTTAAACTTTTTTACAAAGAAAAATGCATATGCTGGGACCACATCAGTTGTAGAATCTTTATATACAAATAAAAGCAGTTTAGAGGCATTATTTAAAATGTTAGATAAAGATAATTCAGGTTTGTCATTACCAAAATATATTTTTTTTAAATTTAATTGATTATAATTATGATGATGGTAATTTTATTCAAAAGAAGACCGCATCTATACTAAATTAAGATTTTTTCTCTTATTTTATTGAAATTTTTATTTCTACTTTATTTTATTTATTAGGTTACATTTCACTTGAAGAATTCAGCGATGCAATTGATTTACTTAAGGAACATATACCAGAATATGAAACAAAGGAGCAATTAATGGAAATGTGTAAAATGATGGACATAAATAAAGATGGTTTAGTTGATCTTAATGAATTTTTAGAAGCGTTTCGTTTATGTGAACAAGCAACACAAGGCAACACAAGCATACGACGACGTGATCAAAAATCAAGTGGAAGAGCTGGTAAATATCCTTATAATACAAAGGATTATTCTGATTACAATACAGATTATGAAAAAAAGTATAACTATGAAGATGACTATAACAAAAAAAATAAAAGATATTCCTCTGAATATGATTATTATGACAGACATTATTATGATAGGTACGACAGAGATCATGACCGTAAATATGATTATAACAGAAATGAAGACAAAAAAAAGTATTATTATGATAAAAAAGATTACGATAGAAGAGATTACGATAGAAAAGATTACGATAGAAAAGATTACGATAGAAGAGATTACGATAGAAAAGATTACGATAGAAAAGATTACGATAGAAGAGATTACGATAGAAAAGATTACGATAGAAAAGATTACGATAGAAATGATAAGCGTGATGAACGTTATAGAGATAGCAAATATTACAAAGATAAAAGTTATGACAAAGATAAGAGGTATGACAAAAATGACAAATACCGCGACAATTACGAATATTACTATTCAGATGATCTGTATGATGATTACGATGACGTTTACAGGAAGAAATATAAGGATGATACCCATGATAATCGTAAATAATTGAAGATTTATTTTACCACAGTTGATGGCTCTTCTAATTAAATTTCAAATAAATTTTCAATTTTTTTGTATGTTAAAGAAAAGTTACATTGACTTTTTTTTTCAGGTTTAACAGCTCGTAAATTTGGACATTTTAAATGATTTCCTTTCATTATGATTTTATTGATTTGTGAAAAAAATTAAAAAAATTTTTTCTTCTTTGTTTCGATAAATATTTTCTTTTACATAATTTTTTGTGGGTTTATTTTTCACTAACACCTATTTTATTTTGGTTTTGTAGAGCTGTTTGTGGACTTCAATCAGTTTCATCGATAGTTCCTTTTCATAATTTTCCGAATTCAATTGTAATTGACAAATTTCAATATTTGTTGTATGTTTGTTAACAATATTTTCGATTAAAAATTGAAGTAATTTCCAAGTAGAATGAAAATGTGGAAAAATTCTATTAAATCATTTAAAAAAATCTTGGAATCCTAACATCAAGGAGACTAAAATTTATATTTTTATTTCTTTTAAAATTGATTATGAGATCTTTTAAATTCGAAAACGAAATATGTAGTATGTTTTTATTAAATTGGTTGATTATTTTATTTGAAAATTACTTAGTGAGGTAAAAAACACGAAAAAAAAAAATTAAGAAAAACATTTATTTTTTTTATACATAATAATAAAGCAAACGGTACAACAAAAGAAACCAGAAAGTCATCAGGATCTGATGATGAAGACATTGTACCAGAGGATCATGAAGCTAAAGAGGAGATACGTAAGAGTCCAGTGCCACAAACGGAATTCGACTGTATTAACGATGATACTCAGGAAGATGTTGAAAAAAAGTAGAATGAATTGCATGTTTAAAGAT
Source organism: Bombylius discolor (assembly GCA_939192795.1). Classification (NCBI taxonomy): domain Eukaryota; kingdom Metazoa; phylum Arthropoda; class Insecta; order Diptera; family Bombyliidae; genus Bombylius; species Bombylius discolor. The sequence goes on along the minus strand of OW584241.1, from coordinate 26,256,343 downwards.
ATACTTAATTTAAATACTTTATAAGGTTTAAGAAAATCTAATTTTTTAAAAATAACAAATTATTCTTATTTTCAAAGACTGTTCCATTATTACATGTGTTATGCTATTGTGTAGTTAATATTTATTTATGTAAAACATTGTTATTTGCATTTCAAGAAAAGTGCATATTTTGTTAAGAAAATTTCTTAACCACTTGGTGGATTTATAACTTTAAAAAATTTTAATAAATACATTTGTTGTGATTTGAAAAAAAAAATGTATACATGCTTGATGGTTACTTGACAGAGATCAGATAAGTTTTTCAATTCGATATTGTAGTAAATTTTAGCTGTAAAATTGGTATTGAATTCAAATCACTTCAGATAAATTTATGTATAGGTATTTATTTTTTGTATTTTATATATACATATATATACATATATTTTTTTTTAAATTACTCATTGTCTACTTTGTAGAGATACTCTTGTAGAAAAAGAAATATTTAACATATTTTCATTAAGTTAGTCAAATACTTTTCGATCACTTTTTCTCCTGAATAAATATTTAAGAATTCAAATTAAATTAGAAAAAAATTGAAAACGTTAATTTTAAAAATAAGCGAAAACAAAAGTCTCTTGGCTTTCAATTATAAAATATTAATAGGTATATACAACATTATAATGATCTCTCTTAGGTTTCGTTAATTTTTTTTTCTCATGTAGAATGTAGGATTTCGTCGTTACATCTTATATTTAATGAAATAGTTTTGATATGGAATATTGTGGAGTAAGAAAAAAGTGTTCGAAGGAAAAGAAGAAAAGTACAAATCAAAAATGCATATAGAAATATGTACTCATGAAAAAAAAGACATACGAAATCTATAAGATTTCATTTGAGAGAATGTAATCATTGCAATGGAATAATAATTAATGACACCTTTTTTTTAATTAATTAATTTTTTAAATATACATATATATATATTACTTTAGAAAATTCTATTTAAAAAATAGGTAATCAATAAAAATTCGTAACATAGAAATTTAAATTCTTAAAAAATAAATTAAATGCATAATAAATATAAGTATATATGCATATACAAATATATTTACAAATAAAAGCATCGACAAAAATGGGATCAAAAATTTATATACATAAATTTATAACTTGTTAAAATACATGTTTTTCTAAACTACTTTTCAAAATTTTTCATATTTTTCACTTTTCCTCTAATAAAAAAATAATTATTTTACGTTTTTATTAAATTTTATAATAACAAAAATTTTTTAAAAATTAAATTCAATAAAATTAATAACAAAAACAATTTATAGCTTTAATTAAAAATATATATATTTCATTAGGATTTTAAATATGTATGTATTTATATATTTATATTTTACTTAATTATATATGACATTTATGTAGAGATTGCACAGAAATCATATATGTATCTATTTCATGCATAATGTAGTTTTTAAATTTTCAACAAAATTACTAATTATCTTTTTAGAAAAATATGAATAGGTACATACATTTTTACAAATACCAAAATTTGAAGAATTCGTATAAAAAAAAATAAATAAAAAAAAAATAGCTTTAATAATGTCAATGTCTAAAAGACATATGTATGTACATATAATTTCTCAACACAAAATTTAAAGAGTAAATTTAAGACTTCAAGAAAATGTTAATTTATCAATAATTTATTTTTAAAAATACGAAAAATTATAATTCAATTAATGTAATAAATGTTATTCATTGAATGAAACAAGTTTTACTATAATTTCATATGTGATGTAATAGTTAAATATTATGCAATAAATAATCCTAACAATGGTAAAATGATTTTTAATCAATAAGAAACACCCTATATTTTCCCAAATCTTTGTATACTGTCATCATTTTAAATACCAATATCATATCCTTGTAAAAACAAAAGAAAAAAACGAAAGAAGTATTTAGACATTAGGTTTGTCGATGATGGTGGGCAAATGGAGCTTAAAAGTGAAGATTTATCTTTTACATTTATGTAAATGTTTTAAATCGAAATGTTCATTTGAAGTATTTTGATAAAAAAAAAATTTCCACTGATCATTAGCAATAACTACAATCATTTTAAAAGTGAATTATTTAAATTCAACTTCAAATATAATTTTGTTGTGATTGTGAGTAATTTTACGGTCCCCCTTTTAAATTTGAGTTACATAGGTACATGGAAATAGATTATCATCCTCCTGGCTAAATAACAATCAATTTAATAAATTTATAATCTTACTCTCATTTTTATTTGGATTATTGATAAAAAATCAATATACTATTCGCATTTTTTAATAACATTGTAATACCTTGTTAGTAAACCTTCAAAACAAATTATTGTATTATTTGCTATAATTTTCTATCCTATATTATTATATGTGAAGCCGTTTACACTGTAGGCGTAACAAGAGCATGTGTAGTAATAGCGTATCACTAAGGTTATTACACTATATTTTTTATTATGTTTATTTAATCAATTGTGAAAAATTGTATTATGTACACATACATACATATATAGCACTTTAATGAAAAATCTGAAAAACATTCCCTCAAGGAATCAAATCACGAGGGATAGAGTGAGTTCATATTTGTAGTTTTATCTTAGTTCTGCAAAAGCATTGTGTTCATGTTACTTTCTGCGCGAAAGCAAGTAAGTTCGTATTGGCAGTTCTGTAAAAGTTTGAGAGCAGTTCTCTTAGCTGTGAAATTATGTCTGCAAATGAACGCAAAGAAAGAAAGAAAGTGAAAAGCGTCAAACATGGAGGACGAAAGTGAAGATATCAATAGATATTATTCAAATTAATAACAAATTGTACATTAAATTAAATTTTAAAAAATTTTCTTTTTTCCTTTTTGCAGAGGAATGTTTATGAAAACATCTGCAAAAAGTCAGTTTTTCTGCTTAGTTAGGGGTAACTTAGAACTTAATAACAAGTATTACAATCAGTTTTCTACAAACATGAACTCACCCATATATGCATAAAATTCCGTGAATTCACCAGCTTACATGTAACCCGCAAGTGATCCAGCTTAAATAAAATCGCGAATATGATCCATATAGTTCTTGCCAAAGTACAGGGACAGCACCTTCTCCCACCTCCTGCTATTTGTTAACGTAATCTTCGTTGGCAACCAATATTAGAATAAATACCACAACCACAACAACAAAATGGTCAAATTTGTCATGTTGACAATCCCCAAATATGAAATTTGATGATCAAGATTATTATAACATTGTAATAAGCGAAACCGATAGCGAAGTTAAGTTGAAAGATCTTATCAGTTTCACTGGCTCAGAAAGTATAGAGCTTATGGTGATAATGATTCACCTACCGCATCTGAGAAGGATGAGATGGCAAAATCTCCTACTTCGCAATCTACTCGCAAAGGAGAAATCGTAAAACTTATTCTCGCAGAAATTATTCTACAAATGCCTTGCCTTCCAAGTTCCAATACCCAGGTGTATGCTGGAGATTACATGCCAAAATCTCCTACGCTATACAATACCCGGGAGCATGTTTTCAGTAAAACTCCATCATCTACAACACCAATTTATAATTATTTTTTCTTTTTCTTTGCAGATATGTGTATGTATTATGTTGTAATAAAATAATTTATGTTGTGTCTAAACAGAAAACATTAAGTTCAATTAATCTTTCAAATATTTTTAGAATTCTATTCCATTGTTTTGTTGAAAGTCTCATAAAAATGCCTTAATAATTTAATATACATAAATATACTATATATGTACATATGTGCATATAATATATAATATTCAATTTTATATCTATACGTATAATGTACGTAAATGCAATTGAATGTATTTATACGTAGAATTATAATCATCTATTTCCAGAAGTAGGTAGGTATTACATATTTGTTTTTATCACAATTCTTCACAAGGAAGAAAAGTACATACCTATGTTAATTAATTTTTTTTTAGAAAAAGAAAAAACTCATTTTAGTATTCTCTGAAAAATTTATTTATCATGTATGTACAATGTACATTGTACCTATTAATTTAAATTTAAAACTCACTTGAATAATGAATTATTTATTCATTCTAGTGACTAAATATAATTCATCCAATCCAATGAAATTTGTTCATAAAAAACCATGAAATTATTATTCAGTAGAAGAATTTAGGGACATAACAGTTGATTAACAGAAAAATATGTTTTCGACAGCTCAAGTCCTGTAACGGATATTAAATAAATTTTACTCTACGAAATTTTATTTACCTAATTTTATATACATATGTACATACTTGATGCTTAAGTTATAACTAGATTAAAGTCGAAATTAAATTCGTCTATTAGTAAGGCCAATTAATGTATATGTATGTATATATTGTTTGCATTTTGGAAAATTTATAAAATTTTGATTGTTTTTTACTTATTTATTAGCTTTCAATGGTTTTTTTTTTTTCAAATTCATATAGTACGTACGTCGTACTTTAAGATGTATTAATGGGAGTACGTACATATTATATGTAAGTACCTATAATACTAATATAAAAAGTGAGTAAATATCCCAAATGTATGGTATGTAGCTATAAACATCACTATTCACTAAATCTTTGAATTTAGTTTCAAAAATCATAAAATTTTTTTTTATTATATGACACACCTTTTCCTACTTTTGTTGATTTTTTAGTGTTTAAGTACAATGTGAAATATTAAGTTATGTAGGTATATATATAAGTATAAATATAACCAATGTGATACCAATAATTGTATGTATTAGGAAAAAAAGTGTTAAAAGTTGATACCTGGTATGTACATATGTACATAAATACATACCAGTGGCGTCTCGTCCAGGTGTTCAAGGTGTTCACAGAACACCCATATATTCTAAAGCAAATTAAAAAAAAAAATTGAGAACGCCAAAGTAATTTTCATAACTTCAATAGCAATGTCCATATAAAGCTAAAGTGTTCTATTATAATGTAGAACCCAGCCTCACATTCAGTGATGTTCATTTGAAGCCGTCCTTGTTTCGTACTGTAACTGCAACAATATAAATAATATACAACCAGGGTGTGAAGCTCTGATGTAGAACACAACTTCATTTAGTATTATTTCTATCAAAATGTATTGAAGTTCTACTCAAGAAGAACTTTAATACTTTTCAATCCTATGCATTGAAATTTGACGCTTTGCTCTCGTACTGTAACAATACAGTTGTTATATAATGAAGGTGTTCAATTCTGAAGCAGAACCCAAGTTACAATTAGACTCAATGTTATTTTTAACAACCTTGCAACTTTAAAAAATGTACGCTTTTATATTATAAAGTTGGTTCTGTAAAAAGTTCGGACAAACTTCAAAATCAAAGTCACACCTATAGACAAAGCCAAGCCAAGTGAAATATTGAATTAAAAAATTTTTTGTATGAAACGTCACATATTTTTCACATATTGAATTATTTTATTTTTTTTGTCAACTTTAAACTTTAACTACTCGTGCTGTATTGCATCGATTTGAGTCAAATAAAATGCAATAGGTCAGAAAATAGTTCAAGAATTGAAATGTACACTTTTTTTAAGGATCAGGATATTAATTAGGTGAAAAAAATAGAGAAAAAAAGGGTATTTGTCGAAAACATGACTTTTATTGTGTTTTACCCTATAACTTCTACCCCAGTAAACGGATTTTCACCGTTCAAAGTTTTTATAATATTAGACCCTTCAAAAAATATCCTGGCCAAATTTCAGCTTTCTAGTCCTACGAAAACACACATGTCTAAGGAATAAAAAAATGTAACATTTTGATACTAAAAATTGATGCGTGGGTGTATAATTTAAAATATAACAAAGGGTTAAAGCTTGTTGAATAGACTCAAAGAAGTTAAAAAACATAAGGAGGTTCAACGAAGTACTGACTTTGACAAAAAGCACCTTATTTTTTAAAAATGTTCATACTGCCCGAATATTTTATTGGAATAAAAATTGAAGTTGAAATTTTTAACTGTTTGTTTTGTAAATTTTTTGATATCATTGTTGACTGTTTGTTTCGTAAATATATGTTGTTATAAGAATAAAGAATTATTTTTAGTATTTTGTTTCATACTTTTATTGTAAACAATTTTTTTTATTTAGGATGAATTAAAAATATTTGTACTGCCCGAATACTTTGTTGAGCTACATATGTATACATATATTTAATTTCTTAAATTTTCTCAATCACCCTGCAGCACACCCAGGTGAATAAGTCACGAGACGCCACTGATACATACATATACATTACATAGTATGTATGGATATCTAAGAGACAAAAATTTTTAAAGTTGAAAAACTAAGAAAAATATACTAAGCATGTAGGTAGTAAAATAAAATAAAATAAAAATGTAATAAAATTTATTTTTGAATGAATTACAATTGCTATTTTCTTTTTTATCTTCATCAATAAAAGTATTTAAAAAATATACAATTTTGAAGATGAAAAAATTGAAAAAATTAAAAGTTGATTGGAGAGAAAAAATTCTTTTATTTAGGTAGCGGGTAGATACCTATGTATATCTTAAAAATTGACTGCCTTAAAAATTGTATTTTCGTTTCAGAATAAAATGATTTAGAATTTATATTCAGTTTAAAAAACGAAGTCAGTATTGTGCTTATAGAGGCAGTACCCGATTAGTTTCTGATAACTTAAAATATAAATGTTTTTAATAAATTATAAATTGAAATTGAGATCTGGTCACCCCACACAAGAGACAGATTTATACAAACAATGTAAATGAATATAGAAAAGTATGCCTATGTTGCCTGTACTGACTTCGATTTATAAACCGAGTATAGAATTGATGAATAACTGAGTATTAAAAGCAAAAAAAAAAACAGTTGGTATCGGTAATAATATAATGTAGCAAAGGTCAAGTTATGCTGGTTTATTTTAGATTAGACTCCCCCCAAGCCCAAATGTTGTGGTTTACTGGTACATTTTCTTTCAACTAGAACAACAAAAATCAACAAACATTTTTGGTACTCGTCATAGATTTTCACATTCAGATCGCCGGCATCATGTGCTCTCCATCCATGACATAAGTGAAACCAGTATAAGACAGTCCATAGAACAACGACATAACACTAGCTGTTGTTTTATTGGAATTGATAAAGCGATAATTCTGATATTTTTCACGTCCTCACTTGATAAGCGCGTTTTTCTGACACTCATTTTCTCTATTCGATAGTAGAGGTTACGAAATATTTTATGTAGGAGATTCATCTATGATTAAAAGTACTAACTAAGAACAGCAAGCGACATGGCATCCGATAGCTCATTGGTAAGAGCATTGCCCTGGAAAGACAAAGGTCCGTGGTTCGATTTCCGGTCTGGTCGAATGTCGTTTTTCTGTTCTTAGCTACGACATTTATTTGTTCACTTCCTCAGTATCAGTTTACCAGCTGTTTTGGTGTCAAAGTATCACATTGAATTAAAGTTTAGGGTTACGTGATTTTGTAGTTTGTATTTTATGTTTCTTCTTGAATTGTTTTGTAATGTTGGATTTTTTTCAGTGAAATTTGTTCAAGTATGTAAATTAATTTTTCAAGATGTTTATTTGAACACTTAAAGTGAGGCTGTTATAAAGAAGAAGATAAGTGATCTGATAAGAACTGAAGTGATGACGTATTACTTCCTTAGTTCCAATAAAACAATTATCATGTTTATAAGTTAAATACTTGTTAGAAAGAGAAATGTTAGTTAATTAGTGTCACGTAATAAATAAGCTTTTGAAATGTCAAAAGATATGGCTAAACCTAGGAAAGTGTACATTTCCTTAATCTCTACAGGCATAGTTCAAATTGTTATCGTCAATGTTATCTACTTTTAAATTAACGGACTTCAAATTTCTTCATTATGGCACTACTAGTACAAACAATTCCGGATCCGGAAACATAAATACATTTACCAAACCCTGAAAAATCATTTGCAAATGTATGTTTTCATACATTTGTTTTGTTTGACTACTTAAAGGTGGGTAAACAAATGCTGAAATATTTTCCATTTGCTTAATAAAATAAGGCAATTTTCATCATATTTTTCAGAAAAATAATTTTTTTAAGTAAATTCGCATTTTTTACATACAATCGAATGAAAGTTCTGACTACTTTGTGTGAGGTGAATTTCCTACTTCCGCGGCTGGTTTGACAAGTATTTCTTTCATAGTGTGTGTGTAAGTTTGCGTTTTTCGTGATAGTATTTGTTTTTTGTCATTTGTTTAGAATAAAAGATTCGCGCTCGTAAAAAATGTAAAACTCTATCAAAATTATATAAATAGTGCGTTTAATGAAAACGGTGAGTGCTAGATAGATATATGATGAATATATTTAAAGTGTTCTGAATTTAAAATTTGCTTGTTTTAAGATGGAAAAATATAATTGAAAAATTGAAATTTTCTTTTGTTAAAATACCACAAAGTGAATGACATTACTGTGCAGGGTTGTATCTAATGTTAATACACGTAATAGATTTTAAAAAAACAGTAGTAAAGAGAATAGTGATATCTCAAACTTCTTCTTTAATCGTTTATAACCTCAAAATTATTATTTAGAAGAAAAAAAAATTTAATTGCTGTTCATTTTTAATTCAGTATTTTTTTTTTCTAATGAAAGTTTGCAAAAATTTGTCGTTAATCAAAAATATTGTTAAAAATTTAACTTCCTTTTTAATTTTACACCTAACTTATTATATTGTTGACAAAATGAGAAGAAAACAGTATTTTTTATCTTTTTTGTTTATTTAAACTATTTATATGTACGTACGTCAGATTTTCATGAAATTTTATTTTAAAAGATTAATTTAGTATGTATTAATTTCCAAAATAATAGACATTTTTGCTATATGTATTCTCAGTATGAGAACTGACTGGAGTGGAAGACATAATTTCTTTGTTGTTTTTTAAATGGTACAGTACGTGCTGCTATTGCTAAAAGTTGTCAAATTTTATTTTTTGTTTACAAGTTCAATTTCATCCTTCTCCTATTCTTTTTTGTTAATTAAAAAAAGAAAAAAGAAAAAAAGGAATAAACAAATATAATATGTTATTATTATATATTTTGCAGCATAACTGCTATTTTTATTTTCTCCAATGTAATGAAGCAAAAACGGAAGAAAAGAAAATCGCATAAATTCATCCATTTGATATTTCATTATAATATAACTTATTTGCTTTTCTACTATACGAAATACGAATAAAAACTAGAAACAATAAAGGTGTTTGATTTTATGAGATAAAATTATATTAAAAACATTACAAAAATATGGCAGATAAAGAACTACAAGCCCATGAATTTGTACGACGTCGTAATTGGTCCCGTGCAATTGCCTTATATGATCAGTTACTTGCCCCAACAGCAATTACATTTAAAACATCAAAAGATCGTATAATTGCTTCTCTACTAGGACGTTGTGAATGCCTATTAGAATTAGGAAAATATGAGAATTGTATAACAGATGCAAAACGTGTATTGAAAATGCTAAATGATACACAGGATTGTTCAGCAAGTATTGCTAGAGTACGAAGAAGATTAATACATTCATTATATAAGCTTAAAAAGTTTCAAGTGAGTCTTAAGAAGAAATATATGTATATTCATGAAATTCTATCAATTTTTTTTTTTCAATTTTAGGAAGCTGAAGTTGCAACAAAAGAGTGGATTCATGAAGCATCATCACAACCATCATTTATGGATATATCAAAAACATTAGAACGGTATAAAACTGTTATACAAATGGCAAATGGACAAAAAACAAATCAAAGAATATCATTACAAAGATTAGATGATGAAATGTCGACATTAGATACAAAATTAGAACACTGGGCAACAAATAATTTACCATTAGATAAATTCAGTAAATTATTAACCAATAAAGGTGTTAAAACAAATAATAAACGTGAAAATTGTAATAATACAACAATATTAACAACAGTAACAGGTCATAATAATAATAATAATAATAATAATAGCAATACAAATACGAATAATACAAACAGCACTGGAAATAATAGTAGTAATGGAAATAATAGTAATAGCAATAGCAATAGTAGCAACAACAATACAAACACAGGAATTTCATTATCATCATCAATTCAAAATACGACAGAACAATTAGAGAATTTAAAATTAAGTGAAACAAGTCAAGAAAATCTTGATGGCAGTGTTACATGTTCATATTGTGCGATTTCATTTTTAGATAAAAATGAACTTCGACAACATTGTCAAACGGAAAATCATCAAAATGTGATTATGTCTGATGAAGGTAAATTCGTACAAACTATTAAAAAATGATAAAAAATGATTTTTTTTTTAAACTAGGCCGAGATTGGAAATGGCGTCCACCTCCCAGAGGATATACAATAGATTCCTATATTCTGTGTGAGAGCTTTTCGGAGTCACAATCATGCCATTATGGTAATCAATGTGTTGAAGCACATGGTCTGGATGAATTGAATGAATGGAAAGAACGTTTTGAATATCGAAAAATGCGTTTACAACGTGCATGTGAAAAAGAATTATATGGTAAAAGTTATACAGAAGAATTATTAGATAAATGGATACAAGCAACATCACCGGAAAAAGTAATGTGCGAAAAAATTAATGGGGTTGAGGAGCAATGTTCAAATGAATTAGTTACAAGTATAAGTTCAAAAGTATCAAAACGTGATTGGGTATTTATTTTAAAAACAAAAAAGCTTTTGAAAGCTGTGGCATTATTACAAGATGCACATAGACATCATTTTGCAATAAAATCAATACAGCCAGGTGACCTGAAATCTACTTCATCTACCACTACATTATTAAATAATAATAGTAGTGCTGGTAGTAGTAATAGTAACACAAACAATAATAATAATAACAGTAATAAGAATAATAATAATAATAATAATAAAGTATCCAATAACAATTTAAACTCTTCACCGATAACAACAACACATAGTTCTTTAAAACAACAGTTAGAAATTGAATTGAAATCTGATCAAGAATGGGTTTCAACAACATTTGATCGTAATTTTCAACCTACACATGATTCACCAATACTAGAACATAAAATTAGAATTGCATTTACAACTGATATTTACGGTACATTTCGTCAGTCAGTTTGTTTTGATTTTGGTACAGAGCCTGTATTGGTTAAACATTTATGTGTTGATGTTGTACCAGTTGGTGATGCTGAAAAAATTCAGGAAATTAAAAAAGATATTATTAATTCAGCAGTACAACGATGGGATGAAACAAATACAAATTTAGTAAAATTCGAAACTGTGATTGGTTCACATTTGAAGACTGAAGCATATTTAAATGATATAAAAAGAGAAAAGGATTTATTAGAAAGGTAATTATAATTTTTTTTTAAATAATTGTAATAAAAATTATATTAATTTTATATATTTTACAGATATCCTTGTCCACGGGCAGCAACATTTACATTAACACAATCAACAATATTAGAAAAACGTCTAACTAAGAATAATTATCGTTCTAGAATACATGAATTATTATATGTTGAAGAAATTGCTAGATATGAACAAATAGCACGTTATAATTTAACAACAAAATTACGTATCACATCAAATTATATGTTAACACCAAGTGGTATGGCTACAAGTACAGCAAAATATTCACATTCTGGTGAACTATTTGGTTTAATGCAAATGGGGAAAGATATATCAGAAGATACATCTGCTGGTAGATTAATATTATCAAGTTGTACTAGCGTTTATTTAACACCAACATTGAAAAATGATGATAAACAACAGCAGCAACAAAGTAAAAAGCGTGATGTTTATGAAGCAACAATCGAAGATAAAGGAAAAAATATAATTTATTTAAAATTATCATCAAAATGTGTACAGGCATTAAATTTAAAATCTGATACAGATTTTATAGCTGATATACAATTTCAATTGAATCGCTTATCATACTGTGAATGGCATAATGCTGTTGATAAAATTACAGATTTTCGTATAATATTCCCTGATACATTTATTGAACCTAATATACCGTGGACACCGAAAAAACAATGGTCAGATTCTTGTGATCCAAAATTAAATGCAAAACAAAAAGAAGCCGTTAATGCTATAACTACTCCAGTTAATGTTCATTTACCACCAATTTTATTAATTGGACCATTTGGTACTGGAAAAACATATACACTAGCACAGGCTATAAAACAATTGCTTAATCAACCAGAAGCAAAAATCTTGATATGTACACATTCAAATTCGGCTGCTGATCTTTATATTAAAGAATATTTACATCCTTGGGTTGAGAAAGGTATAAAAGAAGCAACACCACTACGTGTTTATTATCACAAACGTTGGGTGGCAACTGTAAATAGTATTGTGCAAAAAGTAAGTATTTTTGTTTGTATTTAATTAAAATTTTTAACAATTTATTTATTTTCTGTTCTTCCAAGTATTGCATTATTGATGGATCAGGAAATTTTCGTCGCCCAACAATTGATGACATATTAAAACACCGCATCGTTGTAGTTACTTTAAATATATCAATGGAACTAGCATCTTTAGGGCTTCCAAAGGGATATTTTACACATATTTTTTTAGATGAAGCTGCTCAAGCAATGGAATGTGAAGCTATAATGCCATTAGCATTAGCTAGTGAACAAACTCGTATTGTATTAGCGGGTGACCATATGCAAATGAGTCCAGAATTATTTTCAAATTTTGCCAAAGAACGTAAATTGCATATATCGTTATTAGAACGCTTATATGATCATTACCCATCAAATTTCCCATGTAAAATTTTATTGTGCGAAAATTATCGTGCTCATGAAGCTATAATACGATTTACATCAGAACTATTTTATGAACAAAAATTGATAGCATCAGGTAAGCAACCGAAACATGATCGTTTCTATCCTCTAACATTTTTTACTACACGTGGTGAAGATGTACAAGATAAAAATTCAACAGCATTTTATAATAATTCTGAAGTATATGAAGTTGTTGAGCGTGTTTGTGAGCTACGTAAAAAGTGGCCATCAGCGTGGGGTAAAATAAATGATTCAAGCATTGGTATTATGACACCCTATGCTGATCAGGTTTTTCGTATTCGTTCTGAACTTAGAAAACGTCGAATGGGTGGAATATCAGTTGAGAGAGTCTTGAATGTTCAAGGTAAACAGTTTCGTGCAATTTTTCTTTCTACTGTTCGAACACGTCGTACTTGTACACCAAATAATGCTAGTTTTGGTGTAAGTAATGGTAATGGACAAAATATTGATGACTCTGATTACGGTTTTCTGAGTAATTCAAAATTATTAAATACAGCAATAACACGAGCACAAAGTTTAGTTGCCGTTGTTGGTGATCCAGTGGCACTTTGTTCAATTGGACGTTGTCGCAAAGTTTGGGAACGTTTCATTGATATTTGTAATCAAAATAAATCACTTTTTGGTATAACTTGGTCATACTTAAGATCTCAATTGGATGGTGTCGAATTTAAAAGAAGTTATGTATTAAATCCACTTGCACCAGAATTTATTCCTCGTGCATTGCAACCAGAAAGCTACTTACGAAAACAAACTGCCATGATTGTTGGTAGTGGAAATCAACAACATTTACAACAAATGTTTAGTCAAGCAGCGCAGGCGCAGGCACTTCAACCAATTTTCAATAATCATTCTTACAGTATGTTGAATCAATCAATGCTTGCACCACAAATAGGCCAGAAACCACCACCTCAAATTGCTGCCACTACGAACTCAATGCAAATTCGTCCAATGGGACCACTTCCACAATCATATAATTTTAGTGGTCAGGCACCCCCACCACAGATAACACCTAATCCGCAACAACAATTTCCACAATACATGATTTGGCCGCCGCCACCACCACAACAACCACAGCAACAGCCTCCACCTCCAAGTCAAATGATGCGTCCAAACTATCCCCCCACCCAACCTCAACCGATACAACCACCACCACAGAACCCAAATGCCAATCTTTGGGGACCACCACCTCAATCAAATCCATGGGGTGTTATTCCGAAATCTGTCGTTAATCCAAATATCAGATCAGCATCTCAAACTCAGCAACAGCCACCACCACCACAGCAACAGGCTCAAAGTGGTCTTAACATGAATTTAAGACCATCAACGGTACCACCACTCATACCAAACTCTACAACTCAAGTGCAACAATCAACGGTAGTAGGAAGGAACCTTCACGATCCTCTTTCATATTTAAGATTTAATAATCAGAATCCTACTGCTGCCGTTTTAGGTCAAATTAACACAAGAAATAATCTACATAATGGTCCATCAAGCCCTGCAGGAATGACATCAGTCGGACCACAGCCTCAAGATAGTAATTCGATGGCAAATTTTCATTCAAGAATCACTCAATTACAGCAACAGCAGCAACATCCTTATATGACAGGACCACAACAAATTGCAGATAAAAAAGAGTTTCAGTTTTTAAATAATGTTCATAATATTCCCTTGAATTTAAATACATCAACTGGTGGAGCTGGTGGTAATACAATAAACCATCAATCAACGGCAGCAATTGGTGGTCAAAATATTCTTAATATACATTCATCATCGTCAGCAACTCCAAACACAATACTTCCATCACAACAATCTTGTTTACCATTTACCGATTTCAGTGTTCTGTTGCCTCCAAATATGAATTTTTATGATATGGCATTAGAACCAAAAGAGGTTCAATACAAATGGTATTTACGACTTTTAGAAATACAAGGAGAAGCAGCAGCAAATAAGTTCACAGAAATTTTGCGATCATTCAATACAAATTTAGCAGCTGTTGCAGCGGTAAATACAAATACTGTGGCGACAAAAAATATTTTGGGGCAAAACACCCAACAGCAACAAAATTCATCAAATACGTCATCCGGTCATTCTATAACAAATAGCAGTGGTGGTGTTAGAAACAATTCATCAGTTATAGCTTCAACAGGAGCTGGTAATGATAATTTTAATCAACAAATTGATTTAGTTTTTGATTCTCTAATGAACGGTAATGACATGAGCCAACCAATTCTTAGAGATCTTCTTGGCATGGTTAGTAATAGCAGTGCGTCAAGTGCTAGTAATGGTGGTATTATCAGTGGTAATAGTAATTTAATTAATCAAAAAGATAATTTTCAATTTCAATCTACAAATCAATTATATTCTTCAATGACAACCCCTTTAATGGGTGGTAATAATGTTGGCGTTGGTACAGATTTATGTTTATCAACTCGTTCTGAATCTGTACCATTGTACCGTCGTCAAGTAATGGGTAATACGACAGCAACAACAACAAGTGATGGTTTAACGTCATCATCATCAACATCATCATCATTGCCTAATAATATTCGTTCAATTGCATCATCTTCAACACCAGACCACTTACTAGAAAATCACCAAAATATAGGATCATCATCGACAACAGCAGCTTCATTATCAACTGGAAATACATTCGGTGGTTTTGGTGGTAATAATATTACAAATCATCTTCACAATAATCATCAAAATATCAATTCATCAACAACAGCTTCATCGAGCTTAATTGAATCACTATTCAGCGGAAGTGATTTAAGTCCTTATACAAATGTAAATTCAATTCAAAAGCTTCTTTACAATTATCAGTTAAAACAAAATAATGAAATTGATCATCTTACACCTCATCATCATCTTATGGTAAATTCGTCTTCATCACGTCACCTTCCGGCAACAAATAGTCAACAACATCATCAGCAACCACAACAAAATCACCACTTTGCACATAATTCACATAATAATCATCATACAAATATCGGCACTGGTGCTACTTATGCAGCGGTTTTAACACAAGGAAGTGCACCATCATCATCACAACAACAACAAAATATACATCATCTACAGCAGCAGCATCATCCACCGCACCAACAACATCAACATGAAGAACGTGATCCATTTGCTGCAATACGAGAATTAGGGCAAAGGTCGAATGGATATTATAATTATTTTCAATAATATGAGAGGAAGAAAAGAGATTGTAGTTTAGGAATGTGTATATACAACATAATTTAAGAAAATTAAAAAAAAAATTTAAAAAAATACAAAAAAATACATACATATATAAGAAAATTTTTAAAACCTTATACTTCATATACATACATACAAACATAGCAATAAGTTATTTAAAAAAGGAAAAAACAAAAAAAAAAAAAAAATTAAAAAATTGAAAAAAAAAAATAAAAAATTGAAAAAAAAAATAAAAAATTAACTGAAATATGGTAATCTATTAGTTTTATGGTTTTAAAAAATAAAAATGATGACTGTTGAATACAGATTCAGACAGTATATGAACAAAAAAACACATAGAAAATCATATAAGCTATATTAAAATATTACACGTGTATTAATTTATATTTATATAAATATATATATATATACATATATACATATATATAAATCATAAATTATAAGTTAGTAAAAAAATGAAAAAAAAATGTTTAAATATGATGAAAATGTTTAAAAAAAAAATTATATAAAAAAATTTCAATAAAAAAATATTATTTATAAGTAAAAGAAAATGTCAGAATAAAAAAACATATGTATTTTAGGAAAAAATTGTAAAATTACTTAATTATTATTGAATTTAAATGCTTTAAAAATCTCGAACTTTCTTTATGTTAATAAATCATGATTGGAAAAAAAAAAATTAAAAAAAAAAATAAAATAAATAAAAATTAAAAATTTCTCTGAATTTACATTTGTAGATAATGAAATCACATTTTATAAAACATTGATGTAATTTACTTACATAAGAAAAATAAACAAAAATAGAATAAAACAATAAAAAAGTAAAAAGAACATGAATTATTATATTATAATTTTTTTAAACAAAATATCAAAAAAAAAAAAAAAAGGCATTACATTCACAAGAAAAATTGTTGCATTCTTGTGTATATGTACTTATTTACAAATGTAAATTCTTTTTAAGCAAGATTAAATTATTAATACATAAATATTAATTTTAAAATTTTCTTTTTAAATAGGATTATCGAACTTTAAAAAATACGTAGGTATTTAAAAGATCTAAATAATTAATAAAGGGATACAGTTTTTTTAACTAAATGATAAAAATTTTATGTTACTCTAACATTATTTCTACTTTATGTTTTAATTTACAGCAAAATATTAAACCATCAATATTTACTGTCGAAAAAAAATAAATAAATATTTACTCATAAAAAATTATTTAGTAATCATTATTTAAAAATAAAAAAATAGGATAAATTATTAATATAGTGTCAAAAACCATTTTATTATAATGCGTCAAAAAAAAAAATAAATAAATAAATAAAAAATAAAAAAAAATAAAAACTTGAATTGATGTTGAAAGTAAATTACCTAATTCACCAATGTAGTAAGGTGCATTTTTAAAAATTAAGCGAATTTTTACTACATAATTTAAGGAGATTTAAACAAAAATTTAAAAAAAAAACAAAAAAAATTTAAAAAAAAAAACAAAAAAAATTTAAAAAAAAAAAACAAAAAAAAAATTAAAAATAATTTATAAATTTGTAGGAGAAATTATTATTGCATGTAAGAACTATACATATATTTTTGGTGTAAGTTTAGGAAATTTTTATATTACAAAAACAAAAAACACTTTACTGGCAAAAATTCAAGAAAAACAAAAACAGTAAAGAAGAAATAGCACTTAAAGAACATTTGAAAATACGAAAAATATCATATTACAAAAACAAATAATAGTTTGTAATTGTGAATGTAATCTTTCGTAAATATACATAGTTAAAAATAACACTATAAACAAAAATTTTACACAAAAATTAATTTAAGAGATTTGAATTTTGCAATTGTATAATAATTGAAAAATTAAAAAAAAGATTTTTGATTATGAATTGATATAAATCATAATTTTAACAAAATAATCTCTATATACATATATATATATATGTACTCATATATGTATATGTATAGAAAGAAGAATCGTAGAATTTAAAATAAATATAATTACATACATATATGGTTTGATAATGATAAAAATAAATCATAAAAAAATCAAAACCACAAGAAATCTGGATTAATAGTACATATTATACAGAAAATTAGAAACAACATAAATTGGAATTAAATATAAAACATTATTTGTTTTCATTTTAATTTTATCTTTCCAATTGATTGTTTTTTTTTTAAATATATATTTTTTAAAAAATTATTAAACAATAGCTAAAATACATAACATAAAATTATTGCTTCTTGAAATTTTGTTTTATGTTTCATTGGTTTTTTTTTTTTCTATTTCCTTATTTTCAAAATAATTTGATATTTTAAAGGTATTTTATTTCGAATATATTAAATTTTTCTAAGTAACAATATCTTATTTATTTAACAGTTTAAGATTATTTTTTGTTTTGAATTATGTACGAAATTTAATTAGAATTCCAAAATAAAACAAAAAATTATAAATAGTTTTGCAATTTATAGAAATAATTTTTTACTACTATATACTATAATGCAAAGTATGACTTTTATATCTAAAAGAAAAAAAACTATTTATGATTTGAGTTTTAAAAATTAAAAATTACTTATTTCTTTTTTTTTTTTTTTTTTTGTGGAGGTTTTTGTCCCGTAGACGGTTTCCTCCGATACTAAATATATATCGGCTTGAAAAATTAATTTGTATATATACCTACATACATATATTGATTTCAAAATAAAATCTAAATGAGGAACAGACACAATTAAAATAGTATTAGTAAAAATGTAAAAAAAAAAAAAATTGTATTTACTTTATTTTATGTAAACAAATAATAATTCGATAAGAAAATCGAATAAGTTATTTATTTATCAAAGTTAATTTCTAAATGTTTAAGAGGATTTCTCGAAAATAGAGGTTGTCTAATGTTCTTTCATTTATAAATAAAGTCGTAATTATCTTCTTTTTTTTTAGATATTAGTGCATATAATAATAGTGATTATAATATTCGAACTTGTAACAAACAGACCTCTTTTATCTATTAAATTCCATTAAAGTTTTGCATTCAAATTTTTATTATGAGGGTTTGAAAGTTATAAGATGAACAAAACTATTTATAAATTTTTTTTCTTTGGCTTATTCAGAATAAATATTAGGCATTCAATTTTTTTCAAATTATAATAATGATTGTGCATGTTCAAACTCATACTCTATTTTGGATTTTTATACCAAATTGAACTAACTTTTTTCTTCTGTTAAAAGTATTTTTATGATTAAAACACAAGTTTCATATTATTATATACATATATGTATGTATGTACATAACAGGTATTTTTTTGCATAAATAATGATAAATAATCTTTAAACTTATAAAACGTATGGCTTGTTATAAGTAATCGTCCTTGTATTTATCTAATTTTGCAGATTCTTGGAAATTATTTTAAGTAGATAAGTTATTGTCCTTTTCTGTCAATATTATTGAAATAATGCAATTATATTCTAACCGAACTATCCAATTATTTTTTTTTCAACTGAAGTAGTAGGTAGTAAATCATAAATGCAATCATCACTATACTGTTTTAATCAATTTCATAGCAAATTAATTTGAGAAAATTAGAAAGAAATTAATAAACCTCTGCTTTTACAATGAATATTCGGAATTCGGACCTGTAAAAAAGGAAAAAATATTAATTTCCTGAAAAATTTCTTAACTAACTGAACAAATAGCGTATTAGACATTTTAATGGTTGAGTACGATATCGGCGATACCGCCAATTTCTGAGAAAAAAAATTGTTGGTTAAGTGCTGCCATGATTTTATGTACATTATGTACATTTTATGTATTTGCTGTTTTGCTACCGCCCAGTGTGTGTACCAAAAATTCTATCAAGCAATTTGACATTTCCTCTTTCCCTTTTTCGTAATTTTTTCAATTCCCGGGGCCTTACCATGAGAATTGATTTCGTTCGTAACACAGGCCTTTCTATGTCATATCTACCATGGGTCTGTATCATTATCCGGATGTACGATATCCAGAATATCAAAAGCCGGCATATCATAATCCGGAAAGTACAAAATCCGAGAAAAAGAAAATTAACTAAAACTGGCGATAAGTAACTAAAACTATGGAACTGCTACACTTTACCGCGAATGCAAGATACATGTCCAAATGTCACCAAATTTAGTTTATCAACCAAAACAAGTAGATTTAATGTTAAAGAATTTGGTAATAACACCATGCAACAATCCTTTACTGTTATTTTGTATGTAGATTGTAGGTACATAATGATTTTGCACTTGCCGGATTTTGTATATGCGGATTTTGTACTTTCCGGATTTTGCTACGCTACCATTTTTTAAAAGTGTTGTTTCCACACTTCCTCAGTATTAGTTTACCATCTGTTTTGGTGGTAAAGCATCATATGGAATTGAAATTTGGAGCTATTACGTGATTTTGTAATTTGTATTTTATATTTATTCTTGAATTGTTTTGTTCAGGGTTGTTCAGGGTGTAATTTTTTACCATTTTTTTTGACACTTAACTTAAAGAGTATTTTCAAGAAAAAGACAAGTGAGCTGAGTAAAACTGATGTCAGCACATCTCACTTTCTCAGTTTCAAATTTCAATAAAACACAGCTATCTAGCGACATCTGCAGTTTGTTTTGTACATCATAAATTATATCATAGAATATAGATTATAGACGTCGCATCGCTTAAGATTTATATTTTTGAATGTTGTCAGCAATGTCAATCAAAATTCTTGTACTCCAGTTTCGCGCGGCACCCCATTTTTTTAGTTCTTTTCTTACATTGTTTAATTAGAATAAAGGTTTTCTATAAACTTATTTTAATTTATTCAAATTGTTTTTTATTTTTTGTGAATAAAACGGCCTAAAAATTGATAATTTAATGAAAATGCCCCCTAAAAAGCGGGATAAAGATGAAGGATCAAAAATTATTAGCCGTGATATTCAAGCGGAGCATGAGTTGTTTCTACAGGCGTTTGAAAGTGAGTCTTGTAAATTTTTATGTATACACAAAACGAGTAAATAGGATGCAAACATTAAAATTTTTTTTATTAGTTTATTTAGTAAATTGCTTTATTTTCATGTGAAATTATATTTCACGTTGGATTATACATAGAGATATATATAAATATACATAACTATAAGTAGTACATATGTATATAATACATATATATGTATATACATGTTAACTAAAATTGAGTATTTTAGTGAAAAATGGACCTAACCTCCTCCTCACTAGTAGGTATACCTATATAATTATATATATGTGTGAATACATATATGTATAGTTTTGTATACAGCATTAACTTTTACTTTCATGTATCTTGATAAGGTATATTATCAAGGTTCTAGGTACATTTTATTGTAAATACATAATTCAATTACACGTTCCAAAGAGCAATCTTTTCAAATAAAACCTACTACGATAATATAGGTATCCCAAAATTTTTCTTATTAGAAATGAAATTTTGTTTACTTTACAGAGCCTACACAAATTTATCGTTATTTACGTACTAGAAATATGATATCGGTGAGTATATGAATTTCTCAATAAAGGATTGTTTTTAATAAATATATAATTTTAACAGCCAGTTTTTTTACAACGTACATTAACATATATGAAACATCGTATGTCCAGAAATCATAAAAGACGTGCTGAATTTAAAATAGATAATATGCTTGCTGAAAAACTAAATAAAACACGATTAGATAAAAATTTTGGTCTAGGAAATTATATGTCATTGATGTTTTTAGGATTTTTTGATAAAACATTATGCGATGATTTTATGATAAATAATGTTGTACGTGTTGAAACAGTTTTGTTAAAAATATCTCACAAAAAACGTAAAGATAGCTCATCATCATATATGCAAGAATCAGTAAGTATCTACAAAAATAATATGATTTTATTTGAAATAAGTGAAATCTGGTATGTACATACATATGTATATGTATTAATTTTATGATCATTATTTTTATTATTAATTTTTTGTATTCTTAACTTAGTTTGGTACATCAGAAGTACTAATAAATCCAAACGATGATGAAACAAATGATGAAAAAATTCCAGCAATAAGTATACCAACAGAATCATTTACTACACCAATAAATGGTACTACAACGCCACATAATCAATCCTCATACATTCTTTTGCTTAAAGTTGAAGCAATACCAAAATTATTAAATAATTACATGATGTCAGTAACAGATGATAGCGATTTAATGGAACCATGTTCAAAACGACAAAGATCAGCAGCCACAGTTGCAACACAACAAAATGCAACAACAAAAGTTTATGGGTCTGAATTAATTATATTTGATAAACATAGTCGTTGTTTATTAGCAGAAGGTGAATATGAATTAGCACTATCTGAAATCTTATCGACAGCAACAATAAAAAATTCATCACCGAAAAAACATACAACATGGGAAATAATACCAGATGATATAAATTTTGAAATAAATGATAAATTTGATAATCGTTTTGATTTATTTAATAAATGTCCAACATTGAAATTTTATTTAAAATGGACAAATGAACCATGTACAGGATATGTAAGCAGACCAAAATCAATATCATCATCTCCATTATCAATAAATAAGCAACAACAAAGTGGTGAAATTACACAAATAAAAAATGATAATAATGATACAGAAAAGGAGAATAACAATAGCAATAATAATAATAATTTAATATCATCAAATAAAAATGGATCAACAACAATAACGACCAATGTAAATAGTAACTGTCGACCATCATCATCGTCAATATCATTATCACCAATAGAACGTGTACAAACTGTTTATCAATTCATTTATAACAATAATTCTCGACAACAAACAGAACCATGTGACGATATGCATTGTCCATGGTGTAGTCTCGATTGTATGACATTGTATTCATTATTGAAACATTTAAAATTATGTCATGCACGTTTTACATTTACATATGTACCAGTTACAAATGGTGCTCGTATTGATGTTGCTATAAACGATATGTACGACGGTTCATACACTGGTTCACCACATGATTTAGTTGGACCTGCAACTGGTTGCGCATTTGCTCGTGGCGGACCAGTGCGTCGAACTATTGTTACTAATTTATTAGTATGTCGTCCAAGAAGACAAAAACCAAGTCTAACAGAATTTCTAGAATTAGATGAAAATGAACTTAATAATCAGAGGCCTTATATAACCGGTCATAATCGGTAGGTTTTTTTTTTTTTCTTGTTCTGAATTATATGGAATTTATAGAAAGCAATACAAAATTTTAACTTTATTTTATCGTTTGCTTATATAATAATTTTGAAATTTCAATTTTTAAAGATTATATCACCATACAGAAACATGTCTACCAGTTCATCCAAAAGAATTAGATATTGATTCTGAAGGTGAATCAGATCCATTATGGTTGCAACACAAAACAATGCAAATGATTGATGAATTCACTGATGTAAATGAAGGTGAAAAAGAATTAATGAAAATGTGGAATTTACATGTTATGAAACATGGTTATGTCGGTGACTGTCAACTTCCCATTGCCTGTGATATGTTTTTAGATATGCGTGGTCATGAATTATTACAAAAAAACCTATATCGTAATTTTATCCTTCATATGTGTTCATTATTTGATTATGGTCTGGTATCACCTGAAGTTGTGTATAAAACAATACAAAAGCTACAAGTTAGTAGAAACAACTTTTGCTTCCTTTAAATGGTCATATTTTTATAGTTATATTTATTTTCAGAATATTTTAAGTACATATCCAGAAGGAAGGAAAGTAATGGCTGAATCAAGAGAAGCTCAATTAGATTATTGGCTTAAAATTGGTATTCATAAACAAACACATCAGGAAGAATTAAAACAGAAACAACAGCAAGAACACCAACAGTTAAGAAAACAACAGCATAAACAAAATAATAATGTGAAATCATCGATAACAGAAATGGTAACAGTTGCATCTTCATTTTTGGCTTCGTCTTCTTCATCACCAAATGACGTTAGCGGAAACTCAAACAAAAAAACTGCCGAAAAAGATAAATTACTAAGAGATTTATTTAATAAAGACAAAGATGCTACAGTAACAGTAACAAAAACAATAAGTGGTAATAATGTTATCAGTGATGATGCACAACTACAACATAATCCAAATGTTTTACAAAGAAAACGAAGTTCAAACAATGTACAAAATGAACAACCAATTATAACTAGTAAAAGACGTTTGTCACAACTAAGAGGTAAAAAAACATCATTAATCTCTGTTATAATTTATCATTTAAATTTTATTTTATTTTTTTTATAGATTCACCACCACGCCGTCGAAGTGTACCATCATCGGAACATCAACAGCAATCACAATCACATCAACAGCCAAAATTGATGCCACCTCGTCGTAAATCTGTGGCTTTATTTAATTTGACAGCAGATAATAAAAATAACACCAACTTATCATCATCATCACCAACACCAAATCAAACTTCAATGCGAAAACGAATTTCATCGATAACCAAAGTTGATAAACATTGATTGTTAATGATATATTTTTTTTAACCTTAAATTATATAATATTAATATTCCAAATATTTTTAGTTATTTACTTAAATTTTTGTTTTGCAAACATTCTTCATATATTAATGGATATTCATTATTTTTAATTTAAAAAAAAAAAAAATTTACTGCCCAAAAAGTAATTTTAAATGAAAATTTTATTATAAACATATTTCACCGACGCGTAACTGTTATATTGAAATATTTTAAATTACGTAATTAAATGTGTGAAATTTAATATAACAAAGTAAAAAAAAAAATAAAAACAGTAGAAAATAATATAAGGGATTTTTTTTTTACTTTGTTAATTAGATTATTTGAAAATATCATGTTTTATTTTTGTTACTTATGCAACAAACACAAAATACTAATTTTAAAAAATTAATTTTTATTTTTATTTTTGATTAGCGAAGATGGGAATGAGAATTTGAATTTTTTGATACTAATAATTAACTCCGTAAACATTGTATAACTTGTTCCATTTAGTATGGTAGTCAGGAGGTTACGGAAAATTTGTGTCATTGCCGCTATTTTTGTTTTTTTTGTTTTTTTTTTTTTTTTTTTTTTTTTTTTTTGTACACCAAAACTCAACCTAAAAATTTAAAACTGGACAAGGTATACTAGCTATTAGAAATAAAAACGAAAAACAATTATGTTTAGTTCTTGTACAAAGTATCACATATTTTATATACTGATATTTTGTTTTACATTTTTCAAATATACATATATCTTTCATTTGTATTGAGACAAAAATTTGATCTTTTCTAAATTTTTTTTTAATCATAATCATATTTGAAGAATAGTAGTAATAATTTAAATGAAATTTAGAAATAAAAAACGACAATTAGAAAAATATTTTAGGAAAATTCTTATTAAATTTTATCTGTTTTTTATTTTTATTTTTATTAAAGCTCACAACAAAATGGAAAACAAACTAAAGAAAATCAAGAACAAATTAAATCATTGTATAAAATTAAAACAGCATAAATGGATTAAATAAAATTTTAAATCAAAATGAAAATTTTTCATATAGTATAACCGAATTTAGCTTTTTATTCTCATTATTTTTTTTCTGTTTATTTTCATGTGAAATTAAATGGTATTTCAAGTTTCAAGACATCCCATATAACTACATATACATAAATGGTTTTTTCACCTGTATGAGTACGTAGATGCGTTTATAAATTAAATGATAATGTAAATTTTTTATTACAAAATTCACATGAAATAGGTTGTTCACCAGAAGGTATCAAATGATGTCGTTTTAATTTTGGATTTTCGAAAAATTGTTTAGAAGGTGATGATAACAATGATTTAAAATGATTAACAAAATTATTTTCACTACATTTAATTTAAATTAGTTTTTATATTATTTAACGAGAAATCCATCTGTGAGAGGATTCATTTTTTGAAGAAGAAACTGTCGGAATGACTTCGATATTGTTTACTTTAAGACCATTGATTTAAATTTTTCATTCTTGTATTTTTACAAATAATATGATGAATGACAAATAAACTAATTCAAGATATTATATAATTAAAAAATTTTTCTGATGGAAATTTCAATAAGAGTGAAAACTTTTCAATCAACGATTCTATTCGTCGAAAATCTGTTTTCAAGTTTAAATATCATTCAATCCTATAAGATCCGGTTAACTTAAAATGTTTGCACAGTATTCTTCTTATGATTTTCTATAAAATTCTCTTTACTAAATCAGAAAATACTTTAAGGATTGTAATTCACAATCCTTTTCAGGATAAATGTGCGGATTAGGACTTTTTTTTAAATCCGACTTTTCTTTGTATTTCACTCTATAAATTTTGTCTTATGGAATATATTTTCATTGTTCGAAATTTGTTCAGTAGCAAACATTTTAGCCAAATTCCAACTTCCTACTCCAACGACAACATACTCTTTAGGGGAGTATGTTCAACAAGAATTACATTTACATAAAACAAATTTTATATGTAGTTTCTTCATTTTTAAAACAATACGTACCTACCTAAAACATATTTTTCGAAAGTTCAAGCTTTAAATCAGTAGTACAAAATATTCTTTTTTTACATAACATAAATCTGCCAGAGCAGATATATACATACATGCATTTTGTATGGGGAATTTTTAAATTTTTGTTTTGATGAAAAAATTGATATTTTTACACATATATTTATTGCAATACATATGTATGTATGTATTTTGTTCAAAATAACGCACTAAATTACAAGGTTTTCTCTATTTTTTTTCTTTCTTAGCTTTCTAGATAAATTACATACTTAAGGTTGGAAGTGTCAAATACGTTCACGTTTTTTTTTTTGGTTGAGAATACATACAAAACAATTTTGAAGAGAACACTTTAATAAATATTTTAGCATAAAAATATCAATTTTTGGTTCACGGAATGCTGAGATACAAATTTTTAATTTATGATTACTTTTATAAATGTATAAAAATGCTACGTTTTTTCAGCTTGTTTTGTAATTTATGTTGAAAACAAAACAAAATTAAGAGAAAAGTGTAAAATATAATTTTAAATAGACCCCTAACCCCTTCAATAAACATATTATTTTTTGGTGTATAGGATGTTAAATTTAGAGCTCTTCATAACGAAAATTTTCAAATTTTCATACAAAATGATCTACTAAAAAATTATTAAAATTTACCGACCTAGGTTTTTACCTAGAATTTTATATTAGAATTAATTTTATAAATTAATCCATAAAATATAATAAAATGTAAATGGACAACATAAATTATTATTAGAACAGAGTTGACAAATTGTGACACTGATGACGTGTCTCCTTATTTTTTTGCAAACTTAGTCCCGTTATTTAAAATATTGCAAAAAATATATGGTAGTAAGAAGCTTATTTGTAACAGAAACAGAAGTTTGTGTTTAAAAATATTTTTTTAATACTTTTCTAATATTTTTGAATTTATTTTAAGTACATATATTCAAATATCTTTATTCACAGCAATCCAATTTTGTAAATAAATATTTTTCTAAAAATCTTAATAAAATAATTTTGTATCACCTTTTGTTTATTTTTCTACTTTTATAAAAAATTTAGAAAATTTAACAAAAATAGCAAAAGATAGGTTATTTTTATTTATTGAAAATGTTCACAGTAAAGATTTGTTATGAAATAATTCAAATAAAGAATATGTATGTACATATATATAGTGTAATACTTTTATAATTTTAAGAAATACTGTTCTAATATATAAATAAATCAGTTTTATTTATTGGTACATAATTTCTTCTTGGCCGAGACGGGACTATATAATCAATATTCAAATATTAAGACTACCTGCTACCTGCTATGCTACTAACAGATTAACAAATTATTGATTTTTTAAATAATAAAATCATTTACGGTATACATGTATGTATGTATATATTTTTTTTGAATATAAATATACGTACAGGGTGTCTTACAATAAATAAGTACGTCAGTTTAAATTTGAATTTTCAAATGTGTTTGATAAGTTCGAAAACATCTGAAGCTCGGACTTAATAAACTTCACTCTACGTTGAATTTTAAACAGGTAAAACAGGGAATTGATATGTACATATACATAGAATCTTTCAATAAGAGCTACCAACCAGATGTTTTCTTAGAATAAAATAAGGTAAATTAAAAGAAAATTTGAATACCTTTATTTTAACATACATATGTACATACCTAGTTTGATTGATTACAATTTTATAAAAAATACAATATCGGCCAAATGATCTCCTCTTTTCTCTTGATTTCTCTAGATTTTAACATCATCGCTCCAATTAATGTTTGTCGTATGTAGAATTTTTCGATTTCGAATTATTTGAAGTTAAAGTTTGTCCTTCATTCGGATTTTGCTATAATTTTCAAAATTGATAAATGTATGCCTAAAAAAAATTAAAATATTGTTTTGAAAAGTTTTTGATGTTATGTAACATACGACAAAATAATAATTTTTCAAACAAAATTATACACATACGAAAAAATTTGTTACACAGGACAGATAAATTATTTTAAATCATAAGTGATATTTGAACAAAAGTATTGAAATAGGTACGTACTATTTTTTCCCGAAGAACAAAACCATAATTGAGGCACTCAGCGCTAGAACGGCCTAAGCCACTTTAGAAAAACAAAGGCAAAACAGATTAACTGCAAAACCGTATACTGAACAGTTAACCTGTTTTGCCTTTGTTTTTCTATAGTGGCTTAGGCCGTTCTAGCGCAGAGCGCCTCAAATAAGAAAGCATTTTTATAATGAAATAATAAATACTGGTCAACACTAAAAATTTTCCTGAGTTTTGTTACGAAAATAATAATAGTTTTTTTCTAACAGCTCTACTTTTTTATCGCTACAAAATTTTTTTTATGTCATGCGTATGTCCCACCTTCCTTGATAACATTCTTCCCTTGATAACATTTTCTTTCAGGGAATCGATCCAAAATCCAAATGAGAATTTAAATAGTGAATTTTAATACTCATGTTGCAGCCAATATTCTGTAAATTGGACAATATGCTCTGTATTAAATGAGAATAAATAACTGTCCGATTTATGGTTTCCAAGAAAATTATTTATCACCAAAACAAAAATGATGTCCAGGTTCTATTCTCAACTTGACAAAGTTTGGGTATTTTATTAGTTATTTTGTGGTCAATCAAAGATATAAACTTTTTATTTTTCTATACTTAGTCCAGAGTACTAATTGCACAAGATTACTAGATATTTTAAATGAAATTTATATAGCATATACATATGTGATATGTATTCGCATTTGTTTGTAATGACACAAAATATTGTGAATATTTCATTCGATTCAATTGAATTTCAATCGACTTGTGCAATTAGTACCCAGGAAACTTTCGCGACAGATAAGAAAAAAATTCACCACCGTCCTTGTTAATAATGGCCTTTACAAATTGTTTCATGATGCCGAGTAACTCTTATTGAGAGAAGTTGTAAAATATGTATCTCAACATTAACATTCAACAACTAGAGCTGTATATACTCATACAGTCATATTATATACATATATGTATGTATATATATTTAATAAAAAACTATAAAATTAAAATTATGAATTTCAAATATTAAATAATAAAAATAACAATTAATAATTAAAAACAGGAAGCGGCCTAACTTAAGATAATTTTAAAATAATTAAAGTTGGTTGTAGTAGTAGCTCAATCAATCATACTTTTTACAATACAATATTTTATGAAGACATATTTTCTAAATTATGTTTTACTATGATTATTATTTTTTGAGTAAGAAAATATAAAAGTCTTGAGAAAAATAATTGTGTAAATAATTTTCAGTTGTAATTTTCATAAAATTTCCTTTGCATGATTTTTCAATAATTTCATCCACCATACTAACATTTTTTTAATTTGAATAATTTAATTTTACAATTTCTCTTCGGAAATCTCAAAATAATTATTAAATAACATAGTCCTCTCATGATTCAATAATTCTCATTTCACTCATCTAAATCATTAATCATCTGATAAAAAAAGTTTTGAAGTTTAAAACTTTAACCACACTCGTAATTCTATTCAAATGATGAAAAAATATTCGAATGATTTCAAGAATACGTCTGACATAACCCATTCGAAACAAAGTACTGGTAAAGATACGTACATATACATACGTAAAGTTACGAGTGATTTCGAGAATTGACCCCCAGTGTCAGTAAACTGGTTTTTTTAACAGAGAAGGAGAGGTGAGTTACATTTTATCCACAATGGATAGAAGAAATATCCGTCATCGTCGCATCATATTAAATTAATATGTACATACAAAGTTTACTATGGTTTGTTTACTACTACAATAGCTTATGTTTTTACATGTACACGATTGACGAGTAGTGATGACGATTACTGTAGTGTCATCTTGAAGACAGAAAAAACCTATTTGCTGATAGAATTTACTGACACTGACAGTCTACGTTTGGTATAGGCCAATAATTATTTATACTAGGTTCATAAATCGAAGTCAGTACAGGCAACATAGGCATACAAAAAAAAACAATGTCATCTAAAAATATATATTATTATTTGGTTCGCCTGGAACAGCAAAGATAGTTGCAGAAAGTAACTGCATATTGTGTTAAATAAAGATAAACCAAAGAATGTTTTGTTTACTTTTAATAAGCAACTGCCAAAGTTTCAAATCCCAGTCTTCTTCTTGATTTTCAGAAAACTGCAGCTAAATTGATTCCTCCTACTCCATTAATAATCAGAAATAATCAAATTACAGCTGGCTGAAGTACGGGAACAGATCTACAGTAATTTATTTCGTCTTGTGATGTGGTAATTTTGACAGTTGTTGCTAACAACGAATTTAAATATTTAAAAATAACAGCTGCTTCATTATTTGTGGATGCTTTTTGATTCAGTTTACTTTGACTTGCAATGTTTCTACATATTCTACACAAAAGTTTTCCATGTACAAATAAATAGCAAAATAAGAAAAATTATTCCGGCAAGATCTCAGGACATAGCTTTACACAGATTTCCTATATGTTGTTTGCTGATTGTACCGCATATAAATCTGGCTATCTAGGTGTCAATGGCTATGGATGTTTGATTTGCATTCCTTTCTTTTGTAGAAATAATTTTCATGAAGTAATCGAACTGTTATGTTCAAAAACAAGAAGAAGATGATGAGCGCAATTTTTCCTAATTTTTCATAGGTTATGTTATTGTATAGTTGTATGGTTATGTGTGTTTTAGTTTATTGCTTTTATTTCATAAGTTGTAATTTATAAGTATGTTAAGTAATAGGAATTTATCATTATTATTTACAACAATTCAAAATTCAGTTGTTTTTTCAATTGGACGACGTCATCGTGGTATTCTTTCGAAATGTATTCATTTCACAAGTACTGTGCAAACACGAAAAAAAGGTGATACAAAATTGCATACTCTTTTCAAGCCAGTTCCAGTGCAACACAGGACGGATGATATAGATGTGGGTGCTGAATTAACCGGAAAACTAGATAAACCAGAACTATTAAAAGTTTTGAATAAATTTACTCAAAAGAGGGAAATTAAAGCACTTTGTGTAGAAAATGGCTTGGATAGTAAGTAAAAATCAATTGTTATTAAGTAAGCATATCTTTAAAATTTCCACAAATTACTTTTAACTTTAGCATATTTACAACAGCAAGCCTTTGCAAGCTTTCGTAGATATTGTATTGAAGCAGAAAATCTCCCTGTCGATTTACATATAACAATAAGTGATATTTTACAAGGAGCAGGTCACGTGGACGATATTTTTCCATATTTTTTGAGACATGCACGTACTATTTTTCCTCATTTAGAATGTATGGATGATCTGAAGAAAATTTCTGATTTACGAACTCCAGCAAACTGGTATCCAAGTGCTAGAACAATCACTCGTAAAATTATTTTTCATGCTGGACCTACAAATTCTGGCAAAACTTATCATGCAATGGAAAGATTTCTATCAGCAAAAACTGGTGTTTATTGTGGTCCTCTTAAATTATTAGCTACTGAAGTTTACAACAAAAGTAATGAAAGAGTAAGACATTTTATAATATTTTAATTTATATCCATCAAGAATGATCCACTATATTTTACAATAGGGTACTCCATGTGATCTAGTTACTGGAGAAGAGCGAAAATTTTCATTAGGTGAAGGAAATCCAGCACCACATGTAGCTTGCACCGTTGAAATGACTTCCGTTAATACACCTTGTAAGATATGATTGAGGTCAATATTCTCTTTCATTAAACTAAGAATCTTATCACTTTCAGACGAAGTAGCTATTATTGATGAGATTCAATTACTTCGCGACCCACAGCGTGGATGGGCATGGACTCGAGCATTTTTAGGTCTTGTTGCTGAAGAAGTTCATGTTTGTGGTGAAATGGGAGCTTATGACCTTTTACAAAAAATATGTGAAACAACAGGAGAAACAGTGGAATTAAATTCTTATGATCGATTAACTAAACTCACAATAGAAGATTCAGCATTAATATCCTTAGATAATACAATGCCAGGAGATTGTATTGTTTGTTTTAGCAAAAATGACATATATTCAGTTTCTAGAGAAATAGAAGCAAGGTAAAGTATATTTGAGAATTCATAATTTCGCGTCTTTTGGTATATATAATCTTAATTTCTAGAGGAAAAGAAGTTGCTGTTATTTACGGAGGTCTACCACCAGGAACAAAATTAGCTCAAGCAGCAAAGTTTAATGATCCTGAAAATAGTTGTAAAATTATGGTAGCAACAGATGCAATAGGAATGGGTTTGAATTTGTACATACATTTAAAAAAAAGGTTCTTTGATTTAACTCAAAAAATTTTCTCTCTAGGAGCATTCGACGAATAATATTTTATTCCTTAATAAAACCTACAACAAATGAAAAAGGCGAAAAGGAAGTTGATACTATTTCTGTTTCATCTGCTTTACAAATAGCTGGAAGAGCTGGTAGATATGGAACACAGTGGGAACGGGGTTACGTAACAACATTTAAAGCAGAAGATTTACCAACATTAAAAAACTTATTATCACAAACACCAGAACCTCTTACACAAGCAGGATTACATCCAACTGCCGATCAAATAGAATTGTATGCGTACCATTTGCCAAATTCGACTCTTAGTAATTTAATGGTAAAAAAAATATAAACACATATACTATTATTATTTAAACTTATAAAAATCATTAGGATATTTTCGTTTCATTATGCACTGTGGATGACTCCTTATATTTTATGTGTAACATAGAAGACTTTAAATTTTTAGCAGAAATGATTCAACATGTTCCACTGCCACTAAGAGCAAGATATGTGTTTTGTTGTGCACCCATTAATAGGAAAATGCCATTTGTTTGTTCCATGTTCCTCAAATTCGCTAGAAAATATAGTAAAAATGAGCCAGTTTCATTCGATTTTGTTGCACAAAATTGTGGTTGGCCATTTTCACTTCCGAAGACAATTTTGGATTTAGTTCATTTAGAATCAGTTTTTGATGTGATGGATCTTTATTTGTGGCTTAGGTAATATTTTACTGAATGAGTACACTTTAGTGAATAAATATAATTTTCTTCTAAAATTTTAGTTACCGTTTCATGGAAATGTTTTCAGATGCAGTTTCAATTCGTGCTGCTCAAAAAGAATTAGATAATATTATTCAACAAGGAGTGTTTCAAATTACACGATTATTGCAAAATTCCGAATCATCATTTAGTGAAGGCAAAGATATTCAAAGTTATGACTCAAGAAAAGCTCGAAGCATTAGAGGTAAATTTTACTAATGTATTGAGATCTTTTGTGCTGATTTAAGGGAAACTGAATTTCTTTTTAATTTTACATTTTTAGAACTTCGTATTCCAAATGCAGCAAAAGGACGACTTACAGAGAGATTATTAGCTCAAGGATTATTAACACCAGCTATGCTAAAAGAACTACAAAAAGAATGGGATCAACAGAATAATGATAGTGACGATGAATCATCAAAAAGATCTAGACGAAAAAGAAAAAAATAACTTTTTTTTTTGTATTTTAATAGAAAGTTGTTAAAAAAAATATGTAAAATTGTAAGTACAATAATTTCATTTGTTTTTTTAATACTGTTTTCTTTTCGCTGGGAAAAATTTATCTTCAATAGAAATATAAATTCATATGAAAATGATTTCTGTTTATGAATAAGGTAATGCAAAACTGCACTACTAAACTTTCTTGTCAATATGTGATGATTATTTGCATTATATGGATAAATCTTGTTTTTAACTTTTATGGAAACTAATTTCTAGAGGTTACATGTCACATAAGAAATACATACGTTTAATTGTATCTAACATGGTATAGCACATTGTAAATAAGTAGTACTGGTTTATATATACAATTTAATTAAAAGAAAATTCATGTATTTTGGTACAGATATATAAATATATGTGTATTCTGAGAATGCTTTGATTTTGAGGTCATACAAATCATGAGGTAATGCATGCCTATTTATTTTACTCGTTTATGGCAAAAAATTCAAATATTATTTTTTTTTCCTTTCTGCAATAAATGGGTGTTTATAAAAATAAAAATTAAAAGTTAATAGTAAATAAACTCAAAAAAGTATTTTGAAAAAGTTCGTAAATTCTGTAGAATTTCAAATTCAAAAATTTGTTGAGCGTTAAACCGTTGGTGGGAAAATAAATTTTTTGATTTACAAAGGGTCACTTTGAAAGCTAAACTCATCTTAAAAGCCATACATACATACCCACATACCTAGATAAAATGAATTAACAAATTTATTTTTAAAATTGTTTTATCAGTCACACAATGAATAAAATTGACAAAACGTATACCTTTATTATTAGTCTTCTGTTTATAAATAAATAAATTACAAATTGCATTGAAAATACTTTATTACAAATATGTACTTAATAAATAATACATTTTAAAAATCATTACCAAAAACATCATCGTTTTTTTTTTTCTAGAGAGATTTTCAATAATTTTTTCTCTGTATTCTGTAAAATATCAATTGAATTATATTGTGATTCATTTATAGAAGAAACAACTTCTCATTAAATAGCTACTTTCTATTGTAAATTTTGTTATTTCTCCGATATTTTTAATGTTTAGTCTACAATAAAACGTTTAACTGATCGGTGGTGTTATTTATTCAGTGTAATAGAATGCTATTCTAAAATTTAAATGCATAAGTGTAATACAATTTATATTAACATTTTAATTTTTATAATTTTTTTTTTTGTGAAATATTGAAATCAAAAAAGGAGTATCGGCAATTTTTTTTTTAAATTCTTAATTTTGAAAATAAATCCCTATTTAAAAATAATTTAAAAAAAAAAGTAGTTTTACGAAGGTGGTATATTTATTTATTTTCTAGAAAAAAAAAAAAATTGAAAAAATAGTTTATTGAAAATTATTGTAAATTGATATAAAATTAAAAATTTGAAAAAGAAAAAAAATTATTCATCGAGTCATCCATCGTGTTTATTGTGGTACATACTTTGCATCTACATATATATATATTTTTTTTCTTGAGTTCATTAATTTTCTAAAAATAAATAAGGTGTGTGTATGGTGTACAACTACTGGATGTTTACATCGAAAATTAAAAATATACATATGTTTAAAAATATAATACAATAATAGCTATTTTGTATAATTTTGAATATGATATTTTTTGAAATGAAAGATTTTCAAGAGGGAAGAAAATTTTAAAAGGAATAAACAACCAATTTTTGTAATTGAAGGATACTACAGAATAAAATACCTTTGAATTTTGTTTAATTGAAATTAAAAGATTATATAAAAATTAAAAAGAAAGTGAACAATATTTTAATACTGAGTATTTAATTATAGTACACATTCTTCTGTTATATTGATTGACTGACTTGATCTTGATTAAGATCATGTTTTTTTTCTAATTAAAATTGTTTCAAATTAAAAAAACAGAAAATAAACAACAGTTTTGTAGTTAATGAAGAAGTATTTTGGCAATGAATTATTTATAATTTGAAGAAAAAAAAAAAATTTACACCTGCCGTAAATCAGTTTATAAGAATATAAACAAATTAAATGACCAATTACTTCCCCACTCTATTGATATTCTTTAAAAAAAAAACAATGAGTAAAAACTTTGTCACATGTACACTTCAATTTCTAAATAATAAATTAAGGATTTAGAAATGAAATTTAAAAAATTATTTATTGCTCTTTTCAAGTCTTTCCAAATCTAAATTTTTAAATAAAAAAATTGAAAATATAAGGATGTTTGTTTTTTGGATTCCATAAAAAGTATATGTATATGAGACTCTTTGTCTACTGTAAGTGTTTCTATATTTATACATTTCTCTATCTCTATATATACAAAATGAATAATTCCGCCCTGACTATAAACTTATCCAAAAATAGAATCTCCAACACTTCAAAATTATTCATTTTAACATACAATTTAAATTTGTTTGCTATTAAAATATTGTATATAAGTATTTTTTTCTTAAATACATAATCTGTCAAATAAAAATGAAAATAATAAAAAAAAATAACTGCTCTAAAACGTCCTTAAAATTATTTTTACTGTTTAAAATATTTTTAAATATGTATTTCTAAAACAAGATTTTTTTAAATTAAAATTGACTTTATGTACATTTAAAATAATGTTAGATCTGCAAAAAAATAAAATGCACCTGAAGTACTTTATTAAAATGAATCATTTCAAAAATTGGCAAATCAACTTACGCAATTTCTATGCTACGGTGTAAATTATGTACTTGTAACTTTTTCTTCAATTCTTCTTCTTTATTTCTCTCTTTATTTCAATTGTGTTTTAAAATATTGTTCATTGAGTTTTTAAGTCGAATATAGTTTTAAAATTAAAATTTTGTACTTATCAGAAATTAAATTAAAAAAAAAACATATGTATATATGAGTCAGAAATCTTATATAAACAACATATTTTCAAGCTATACATAATTTTCTATTGTTTGCATTTCAATAATAAAATTTGAAATAAATTATGTTTTATAAAGTTTTATTTTCAAAAATTGAGGTTGTAAAGATTTAAAATAATTTCTGGTAGTTTTAGAAATAAAATTCATTAGAAAAAGGTTGTTTCCTCGAGAATTTCCAGAACGAGAAAAATGTGATTGTTTTTTTTTATTAAAAAAATATTTCTAAAACTTTTTAATTTTTATAGAAACCGGAAGAATAATATATGTAATATTGAAAACGTTTTTTTGAATTATATTATATTTTATGTTGCATATTTATAGGCTGATTTAAAAACAAATAACTATTGTTATAAATTTTTGTATAAAAGATAACTAAAATAAAATTATACATTTATAAGCAAAGTTAAAAAAAAAAAAAATAAACTTAAGCTTCTTATAAATAACTCAAAATAAACAATAAATACCACAAAAACAATAAAAAAGTGAAGAAGAAAAAAGAAAATTTGAGAGAATGTATGGTAGTCGGAATAATATGAACTCATCAGGCAGGGAAAATGCCGGTTTCATGGGTGCTGGAGATAGAGGAGCCCCATCGCCGGCTTCACGGCCAGTTGATGGTGGACCTCGTGCGCGTTCAGATATAACGGATTATCGTGGGAGCAATAATAGTATTAATTACGATAATAACAATAGTAGATTTGTGCAAAAACAGGATTCTCAAGAATATTTTCAGCAACAGCAATATCAACAACAGGTGCGTCATTTTCAAAAAAGTGTTTTATATTTTTACATAGTTGTTAAAATATTTAATTGAATTTTAGACAACAAAAAAAAAAAATTAAATTAAATTGTTCTGTTTTTTTTATTTTTTTTAAATTATAATATGTATTAGTTACGTATGAAATATTTGTTTATATTGTGCATTTTTATTTGCTTTTTTAAAAACAAATTCTTGATAAAGAAAATAATAAATATTTAAAAAAAAGTAAACGTTGTTGTTGTGTTACAGCCCAGTGAATATTATAACGAAGAAGAAGAAGACATGGAGGCAGAACGTGATTTAGCTGAAGATGCTCAGTGGAAAAAAATTCAACAAAATACCTTTACAAGATGGGCTAATGAACATTTGAAAACAATCGATAGAAGTATTGTAAATTTAGAAACAGATTTATCTGATGGATTACGATTAATTGCATTAATTGAAGTTTTATCACAAAAACGTATGCCTAAATACAATAAACGTCCAACATTTCGAAGTCAAAAATTGGAAAATGTTTCGGTTGCTCTTAAATTTTTAGAAGATGAAAATATTAAAATTGTTAATATTGGTGAGTTATTATTTAATTTTTAATAAAATTTATATACATATGTACATATTTACATAGTTGCTTGTCTGTCACATTTTAACACCATCTCAATGTGAATCATTTCAACAAAATAACAACTTTTTTAAATATACCTCTATACGTATGTACATACATATTTACCAATTAGATTATTATGATCATTAAAACATACATATTTGATAAGCTGAATGATGTCATCATTGAATTCCAACGACTACGTCACGTAACTGATATGTTTTTTATTATTTTTTTGTTCTCATACTCAATATTTTTGTGGTAACTTCATTTTAAGCACTTAAAATCTATTAGTTAAGCAAATGTTTGATTTTTTTTTTGTAAATTCTTTATAACTTTTCTTTAAATTTCAATCTAGAATATATTTATATAACATACCAAGTTATTTACTCGAATTTTTAACAAGTTTCGGCAGTTAATACCTACTTCTTGTATTTTTGAAGATTTATATACCTACAATGATATGGATACGATACTTCAAATACTGGTTTTCTGGTTCATTTTGAATTGAACCCCTCAATAATATGTATAAAAAACAAATTCAATCCAGAAGCCCCCTATCTGTCCCTATTCTCTTTTACAACAATCTGTATTGTGTATCTTTGGATTAAATTGTATATTATTCATAAGACCTTTTTAATACAGAAACGGTATGTTTATTATATATTCAAATTTAAACTCAATTTGTGGCTCAGTTAGCTATATAATCGTGATATACATATTTTGTATGAATATAAAAAAATATCAACTTATGTGTACATATGCGAATATCTTATCTTCACGTTTATCTTTTTTTATGTAAGGCGTTTACTGGACTGCATTTTTTTCAAGTTTTACACTCTTATTATTATTAGTATTTTATTTTGATATTTTGTACATACCTATATGTATATATGTACATACCTATCTAGTTAGTGTGTGACTGACTTCTTAATGGTTGTATCTTTTTTTGTATACACATATGTATATCTATATCTATTCATGAATGCTGAGGTTCACTTCTTTCTGATAGTATCTATCTGAGCTGTATGGTGGAAGATTATGGAATTTCATACCTATCACTTTTTACACAGCTACAATACTGTATTTGTGAAAAATTTAGATTTTTAAAAAAAAATATATGAATAAAATCTTATGCATAAAAATAAATTGAATACGTAATATTGGTATTTTATTCTTTCGAATATCATTTTAAAAAGGATTTATTTGAAATAAGGATCACGTTCTTAATTATAAAATATGATCATTTGTAGAAAGAATTTTATTAAATTTAATTCTAATAAAAGTTTTTATGTATGTATGTGTGTACTGTGTATGTATATGATTTTTGTTTTTTATTTTCAAAAAGAGATACATAGGTATCGACGTATGCGTTTGCATTTTTTTTTGATTTCAAGAAAACCAATTTAAATGCTTGGGTAATTTTTTTAAAATTGTCCGTGAAAATATTTTATAAGCAAAGTTTTTAAACTCTGATTTAATTTTATTATTTAAAACACATTGCAATAAATGCCACTATGAGATTTTCGATGAACGCAAAACAGAATTATATACATAGTATTGTTATTAATATACATATTTAATATACAATTAACATTCATATTTGCACAAAACTAGACAGTCTATTCCATACAATTAAAGGAAAAACTCACAAACCTCAAAAGTTCTCCCTTTTCACAATTTTTTAGCCGAATTTTTCTTGAAAAAATTCATATCGTTTGAAGTATGCATCCAATTTGGGAAAAAAGTCAATGTTTCCGATAATTTTTATTTGATGGGTTCAGTTTTTCACAGAATTTTGTGAATTTTTTTAGGAAAAATCGAGATTGGCTAAATTTTCGAAGTAGTGGCAGAATTTAGTAGGTTGATATTTTTTTTATATATAACGAGACGCCGAGGAACGAGGATTCCACAAGGCCGCGATATTAATAAGCAAATATAAAAAAATTATAAAATTTTCATAATATGAAAGAATTCTTTGATCTTTATTTTATTAAAAACTTTAATGATTTTTTTATTCATATTAAGAGGAAAAAAAAAACATTCTCACCTACCTAAAAAATTGCAGTAAGCAGAAAAATCAAATTTTAAAAATTATAGAAAAAAATGTGTGAAATGTATTTTATGATCACAAAATA
The DNA here is from genome assembly GCA_939192795.1 of Bombylius discolor. NCBI lineage: Eukaryota > Metazoa > Arthropoda > Insecta > Diptera > Bombyliidae > Bombylius > Bombylius discolor. The sequence continues at coordinate 26,215,848 of OW584241.1, read as the reverse complement.
ATTTTTAAATGAAAAATGTAAACGACACATTTATTATTTTTTAAAATTGATAATCTTTGACTTTATTTATAATGTTCATTTTTATTGATTTACATACCTACATATATATTTTTCTCTATAAGTATAACACATTTTTTTTTTTAAAATAAATTCTACAATTTATTTATAAAATTTATAGGGAGCAAAGTTAATATGAAATCAATTCGAACCACTTTCCAGTGTATGTATGTACACATATGCGTATATTGAATTTGTGAATAAAAATAAAATAATCATAACTTCAAAAATTGTTCTAAGATAAAATAAAGTATAATAATAATAGAGATTATTAATTAAGAGAAAATGTTGATTAGAAAAAAAGTTAAAAAAAATCATACAAGATGTATTGATAAAGCAATCAAGAATTTATTGAAATTATTTTTAAAATGGTGCCGTCATTAGTTGTGATTAAATTACATTTTATAATTGTTATTACTCAAGAAATTATCACAAAATAAATGTTTTGATTGCTATAGTTTTTGATAGAGGTAATTTTATGGTTAAATACTCGTATTTAAACACTATAATTTCAAGTATACCTAATATATTTTTTTGTTTTCTATATACATACTTGCATATACATATATATTATGTACTTCCACTAAAAAAAAATAGTAATAATGATGACAAATTCGTTGTATCATTTTTTTTATCAATTTTTCAACATTATATTGAAAGTTAATTCGTATGAAAAATTAAATTACTATACATTTTTTTCTGGTGATATGTAATTATTATTCATTTTGAATATTTTTAATTAAAAATGACGTAATAATCACTATTATTCATTATTATATATAAAATCGTCATTGAAGAAATCATGTCTGGCTCATCATTCAACAATCCATAGAAAATTGAATTCTATGCATATAGCAAAGTATTAAAATTACTGGAAATATAAAATGACATCAGCAACATATTATATTGCAGACTAACAATCTTTTGTAAGAAATTTAAAAATTAGCATTGCTTTTTTGTTGAGTTGAACGTCATCGATTAATGGTGACAAAATTTAAATATGAATTTAACATTTTCAGGAAATTTGATACAAAGGAATAACTTTGTATTTTCATTTTATATAAGAGTTACTTTTTTGAATTTGAAATGCAAATAAAGAAATTTAATCTTAGATTCAGATCTTATCGCTTATTATCTTATCTTATGAATGCACTTTTGTTAGCCTAACTCATTGAAAAAAAAAATCATTTAATTTGAATTAAGGAACGGTTATCATTAAAATACTTTTTATCTCTGAGATCCAAATTTTTCTCAAAAAAATGCATTGTATTAATATTAAAATGAATCACATTAAATGTTTAATGTATCTTCAATAAAAATATGTTATTTGAAAAATGACATAATTTCTGTTCTAGGTAATTCTGTTCAAGCCTTTTTCTTGAACTTCCAATTTGATTTAAATTAATTAAGATATATGTATATAATATACAAAAACTGCAAAACTAATGAACACTTTTTTTGTGCAATTTTCCGGTCTATGTATGTGTTATACTTGAAATATAGTTAACACATAAATTTTTCTTATATACATTTTGCATATACGATTTTAAATTTATCGTTAGTGAAAGTGATTTTATTTTTAGACATGTCACATTACACACGTATTTATTTCATTTATTGTATTGTATACAATATGTAATTTAAAGTATTGTCTGGAACGTTGACTGGATATAAAATAAATTATGTACTTTTATTGTTTGATGGTACGCGAATAATATTTAAACATGAGAAGTAGAAGTATGTACTTGGTAATGTAACCATTTTAAGAATTTTTTAAAGCATTGTTTTTTTTTTGCACAAAATAGCAAAATTATGCGTATAACAATTCAATGATATTTAAAATTTTAATTTAAAAATCTTATCATGTGCAAAATTGTATAATAAATAATATTAGGTGGTCGAAAATATATAAATTTGTCTTAAAAAATAACTTTAGAATTGATCATGAATCAAGATATTATTATTAATAGTAAACAATTGAATCATCGGAATTTTCTAAGAATAAAAATATTATATTCACTTTAATATAGAAAAGAATGTTTAGTTATTTCCTAAATTATTAAGATAAATTTGGAGTTTAATAAAAACCTTTTAATCATCTAGATATGCACATGTACATGTACATATATTAAAAATTCAACTTTACGTGGAAAAATCATATTTTGAAGGCTTGGTGAAAAAATTTGCAACTGCTTATTGTTGAATTACCATGAATAGCTGATAAAAATATAGCTATTTTAGACTTCAAATATATAAAATTTGGATAAAATTGAGTAATAGTAAATATTATTATTTCACGTATAAATTTTAATTTTACTTTAATGTTATTTCATAGCTCAAGTCTGTTTTTTATTTACTTTCAAAAGAAGAAAACTTCGAATTAAATTATCTTGTTTATTCCAAAATAATTAAATTGCACATTAATGATAATAAGTGCATGGGAGTACCTATTATTTGTTTTTACACCATAATTACATAATGTATAAATCCGTTAATAGATAACATGTAACATAATTTCTATAAATAATATTAAATATTAAAATAATTGTTAATGAAAATGTACTTGAGAATACATTTCAAATCATCTAAGTTTATTTGTGTGGTTTTTTAACTACAAATATACATAACTTTCTATAAAAAAAACACATATAGGAAACTTGTTTTTAATAAAGTGGTTAATAATTATTTTTTAAATAAAATTTACCTGGTTTAACACATATAGTAGTTTATGGTAAAGAATATGTTAAAAACAAGATCAATAGAGCTAAAGTTCTAATAACAAAAAAGACTTCCTTTACAGAAAAATGTATAAGAATACTCTTTGATATTATAAGATGAAATTCATGCATGCTGTGAATGGAATAAATTATTAGCTAGCTTGATTTTAAGATTTTCAAAAGAAGATTCAATTTGCTGGGTGAAAGAAAAAAAAAATCTTGAATTTCAAGGTCAAAATTGCTTTGTTAAAAAGAATAAGGAAAAACAGTGTCTGAAATTTAGAAATTTTTTTTTTCATTGTTTTTGAGCAGTCATGGCCATGGGTACTAATTTCGTGTGTGAGATTTAGAATGACTATGTAATTTTTTTTTTTTAGATAAACAATTGCTATGTATAGTTGATCATTCATCTTAATAGATCTCTTGAGAAAAGTTAACATTTAATTTCAAGCTTTTTGTTTTAGTATGTACATATATATTTTTGTCATTGATTACCGAAAATAAATATATAAGACACTTCAAAATCAGACGCACCTTTTTCAATAGAACTCTTAACACTCGAATCAATTTTACGACGTTTTCGTCAAAAATCCGTTTTCAAAGTTGAATATCGGGATCCTGTGATCCGATTGATTTGAAATTTCTGGATAGTATTAGGCTCGTCATTTTCTACAAAACTCTCTTTGGCTGATTTGTTTTGTATTTTACCCTATAACTTTTGCCCTAGTGAAGGGATTTCCTTCAAGAAATATCCTTAGCAAATTTTAGCTTCCTAGTCCCACGGGAACATACTTTTCTAAGGAGCCAAAAAATGTAACATTTTGATACTTAAAATGGATTCGCGAGTGTAAAATTTAAAATAGTACGGAGTGTTAAACAAATCTTGTTTAGTATGTTTCATGGGAATTTGAAGTTCAAATTATGACAGGATAATTTTTACAGTAGTTTCACTCATTTTCAATAATTATCTTGCAAAATATTATTCATTGTTATACATACATATACCCAAGTACACATACAAATTTGGTGTTTTTATTAATAATAATTATGAAAATAAAAAAAATTAACATTATGTATCAGCAATATAATATTAAAAAATTTGTTTTGTTATGCCAAAAAATAATTTATAAATTGTTGTATATTGATTCTGACCTCATCCAGTAGCTAGAATGCGTTTTAAATAAAATTGAAAAGAAAATGTAGTAATAATATTAAAAAGTTATATATAAATGTATATTAAGAATTGAATAATATTGCGTACGTGTTTAAATTATTTATTGAAATATAGATTGAAGGTGCCATCGTCTTCATATTAGGTCATCAAAAAAGTGCAAATTAATGAATATATTGTAATTTCACGTTGTTTGGAATGCATATGCACTAGAAAATGTAGGTGACAAAGCAGTTATTTTTTTTTTATATTTAATTTCTTATCAGCATATTACATACATTAAATTAAATATACATATGTATACATATTTATATGCATATATGTTCTTATCAGTTTTTTTTTAAATTATTTTCTCTAATTAGGTGTAGGTGTATTTTATTAAAAGTGTGTTTATTTCAAAGAGTTTTTACATGGTAATAATTAATTTATACTACGAATTTTAAAAGAAATCCTTCTCAGTTGTTGCTTGTTTTAGCTAACTCTTTAGTTGTTATTTTATTATGAATTCAAATTCTTTATTTTTATATTATACTCATTAAAAGCATTAAGTTTAATAAGGTTCATTGGAAAAAAAAATCATCAACGTTGGATCTTCTTGAATGCATTATTTCACTTTCAAGATATTCCATCCTGAAATTAACTCGTATTTATTAACATATAATTTTCAAGACTACTAGACCATCAACAAATTCATGTTTGTTCGAATACTTTTAATAACTATTCCAATTTCTATTGAATAAAAGAAACTAAGATACAAAAATGGAAAGTTGTTATACATACAGTCGATACTTTTTTTAAAATATCAAATTAATGATTTATGTATATATTTTATATATTTTTGTTCGTATAATACATGACAAATATGCAAAATTTGAGATATTTCAAATCAATAATTTGAACGTCAGAAAATTGAAAGTAATATTTTTTTTTTTTTCAAATAAATTATGTTGTAATGTAGGTCATTTCTTCAACTTTTTTACAGTTAATGTCAATGTTAATGCTTCAAGTAAACGTGCTTTGTATTTTATTATAAACTGTAAAATCTGCTCCCTATTTAATACATAAGTTATACATATGTATACTCTGTAGAAATAAAATTGTTTTTATATTTATTTTTAGCTCTAATGATTTCACTTAAAACCTATCTATCTATTTGTTGTTTAATTGATTAAGAAATTAATTTTTGTTTTAAGTTTGTTCATTAGAACACAATTGATACAATATGTACGTCGTAGATTTATGTATAGTGAATGCGCATAAATCACATTATAAATAAATAATTACATACTAAATTTAATTTTCTGTTAAAAAGTTATTTAAGTCGTTGACTCCTTCATTGCAATTTTTAGATCAGCGACTAAGGAATAATTCTTATTAAAGATAGAAAAGCTATATATGTACATATGTACATAAGTACCTATACCTATATAGTACATAATAATTTAAAAGATACATACTTGTTATATGTTTTGTATTATAGTACTCACAATTTATTTATAAAACTTGTTAGAAATGTTGAGCAATTATAAGAACCTTGAATGAAATATTGTCTAATATTAGTTGTTAAAATAAAGAAAAACCTGAATTCTTCAAGGAATGTTGTATGAAATTCTTATTGATGTATACTCATCTTTTATTTTTATTTTCTTGATATCTTTGCGTTACTATCATATGATGTGCATTGTAATTGTAATTTTACATTTTGTGCATATTTTGTACATGGTATTTTACATAGATAACTACATAATTAAAGAAGAAAATTTAAAAGAAAAAAAAACAAAATGCATTTAATATTTAGTGCTATAGTTTAGAAAACAGTTATTTGACATCATTTTTTGATATTAACTTTGACAAAATAATTATCATGCATATAAAAAGTAAATATTTTTAACAGTTTAACACATTAATTTTGTTATGATTATTCTGATATATATTTGATTGATATACCTATGTTGGCGAAAAATAAATATTCAAATAACAGTATGACTAGTATAATACCTGTACTAGTAACAGAAGATAAATATTATTCTACAATTTGGTATTTGAAGACAGTTTCTTAATGCTGCATACTAAAATTTAAAAAAAAAAATTAGAATATTCTGAAAGTTAGAAAATAACAAAGAATTTAAGTATTTAGTAAATTTAATTGCTTACGGACCTGTGCCACAGCCCTTTTTTCATTTTTGCTTATAGTTTTGATGGGCTATAACCTCCACAGGTTCAAGTTGATTTCTATATAAAGTATGTATTTTTATTTACAATTTTAATATTTAGTATTTATTCTTATCTATAGTAATTGTTTCTATATTTTTGTAAAGAAATTTTACAGAAACTCAAATATTTAATTTTTGTGTATACACTACTAATTCCAGATAATAACTTTCTAATTGAGTGTTAAAAGCATACTTTTAATCATGATAATATGTAGGAATGAAAGTAGGTAGTACATATGTAAACATCATAATCGTAATCATTTCCGTTTTCAATAGCTCAATAAATCATTAAATGTGTTTATGGCTTGTAATTAAACATATTTATTTGTAAATAACAAATAAAGCAAAAAATTCTCATAAGTAAAATCGATAAGAATTTTTAAAAAAATTTTCAAATAAAATAAATAATTTTTTTTTTTCAACTTCTATAGATTCATCAGATATCGTTGATTGTAAATTGAAATTAATACTTGGATTAATATGGACTTTGATTTTACACTATTCAATCTCAATGCCAATGTGGGAAGGTGAAGAAGATAATCAAATAAATGGATCTGGACAAACACCTAAACAGAGGTAATATACATATATATTTTTTTAATTCAAACATTTTTTTTTACTAATTTCGTTAATATTTTCTTTATATTAATCTACTTTTTAGACTTTTGAATTGGATACATTCCAAAGTACCAGATTTACCAATTAGTAATTTTACAAATGATTGGACAAGTGGAAAAGCTGTTGGTGCATTAGTTGATGCTTGTGCACCTGGTCTCTGCCCTGATTGGGAAATGTGGGATCCAAAAGATGCTGTACAAAATGCATCTGAAGCTATGGGTTTGGCAGATGACTGGTTGAATGTTAGGCAATTAATTAAGCCAGAAGAAATGGTTAATCCAAATATTGATGAACAATCGATGATGACATATTTATCACAATATCCAAATGCAAAATTAAAACAAGGAGCTCCATTAAGACCAAAAACTAATCCAAATAGGTGAGTTTAAGTATCTAATGGTTGTTTGGTAGTTTATAATTAATTATTACTTATTATGTAATTAAAAAATGGTTATAATTCATTTTTTCTAATTTTTTCCATTATTGTTATATTCTGTTTCGTTTCGAAATAGTATTCCTCCTCCTCGGTAAGTTTGGAATGCGTTTAAAAAATAACGCTTCAAAAGTTGGTGATAGCTGGAAATATTGAAAAATTTGTTTTTTTCTACGTTATTTTTATATATTTTTTTTCCTTTTTATATATTTTTTTTTGTGATTATTATTATTACTATTTATTGTTATTATTTTTATTGTTATTATTTTTATTGTTGTTATTCTTTATTTTTTTCTTTGTTTTTGCACGTTATCGTTGTAACGCCAATTTTATTTTTTAAACTCATGTAAGCTTGATTAATATTATCATATTCAAAAAGGAAAAATATTTGAATAAATAATTTTTTGAAATTATTGTTTAATGAAAAAAATCAATGCTTTTAGCTATTTCACTACTATGTAAATTTGCAAATTCAAATATGTTGGTAGATATACATAGATGTTAGGGGCTATTAAATATGTTAAGGTAACTTCATTTTCATTTAAACATTAAATAGATGTCAGTGAAAACACTTTAACATCTTAATTTAATTATTATTATTTCGTTTGCTTTGAATATTAGAATTTAATTTTAAATCTTTTTAGAAGAAGAAGAAATGATAATAATGAAAATAAAAATTTCCTTTTTTTTTTAAATTTAATATTTTCATTATGGCTTCTACTACTGATTCACTACATTTTTTTATGAAAGTGTATCCTATTTTCATCAAATTTTCAGTCAATAGGTTGTGCTTGCTTTTGTTCATATTATGTTGGCTTGATTTAAGCCAAAATAAAAATTTAAGTTTTACAACCTTATTCAACGGCAAATGGTCGTAAAACAATTCCTACATAGACTTTTGAAATAAATTGCTTAAAACCATTTAAATATTTATAAAATGTATAAATATACATACTGATCATATAAAAAAAAAAGTTATATAAAATTTAAAACATTGTATAATAATTTTAGAGTTCGAGCTTATGGTCCTGGTATTGAACCTGTAGGACCAGTAGTTGGAGCACCAGCCAATTTCACTGTAGAAACATTTTCGGCTGGCAAAGGTATACGAATTTTTAATAATTATATATGTATGTTAATGCAATTAATTCAATTTTATTTGAATTCAGGTGTTGTTGATGTTGCAATTGTTGGACCAAATGGGGTTACGGAGAAAGCAGATTGCCGTTTTAATAATGATAAAAATTTAACATATTCTGTTTCATATATTCCAAAAGCAGAAGGATTACATAAAGTTTATGTAAAGTATTCAGGAAGAGATATTCCAAAAAGTCCGTATGAAGTAAAAGTTGAAGGACATGCTGGTGATGCATCAAAAGTAACAGCTCATGGACCTGGGATTCAACAAAACGGAGTTTGCATCAATAAACCAACATTCTTTGACATTTCTACTAAAGGTACAAAAAACTATCACTTGTAGAATTTTGAATTTTTTTAAAATATATTTTGCTTGAAATTTTTATATAGATGCTGGATTGGGTGTTCCTGAAGTTATTATAATCGATCCTGCTAATCATAAAACTTCTGTGCCGGCTAAATTACGGCAAATTGAAAAAGATCTTTGGCGTTGTGAATATGTTTCAGGTGCGACTGGCTTACATTCTGTAAATGTATTCTACGCTGGTAAACCTATACCTGAAAGTCCATACGCTGTAAAAGTATCACCATTGTCTGATGCTCGAAAAGTTCGCGCATCAGGACGTGGTTTACAGTCACAAGGTGTCCGAATTGGGGATGATGCAGATTTCAAAATTTATACTGAAGGTGCCGGGGAAGGAATTCCAGAAGTTCGAATTATTGGACCTGGAGGGGTCAATCAAAATGTCATTTTAACAAAATTAGACGGAACAACTTACGAAGCTCATTACTACCCAGTAAAAGAAGGACGCCATGTCATCATGATTACATTTGGAGGACAAGAAATTCCTAAATGTCCATTTGAAGTGATGATTGGTCCAAAAAAAGAATCATCTATTGTTGCTTATGGACCAGGTTTGACAGGCGGTGTTGTTGGCTATCCAGCAACTTTTGTTGTTGAAACAAATGGTGAAACAGGAGCTCTTGGATTTACAGTTGCTGGACCATCACAAGCTGAAATTGAATGTCATGATAATGGAGATGGTTCTGCTCTAGTCAAATACCATCCAATGGCACCGGGAGAATATGCGGTCCATATTCTTTGTGATAATGAAGATATTCCAAAAAGTCCACATATTGCTCAAATTTTACCACGAAGTGATTTTCAACCTGGGCTTGTAGAAACTTATGGTCCTGGCCTTGAGAAAAACGGAATTGTCGTCAACCAGCCAGCAACCTTCACAGTTGACACTTCAAAAGCAGGTTCAGCACCGTTAGAAGTTATTGTCCAAGATATTTACGCTAAGCAAATTCCTGTAAATATTAAAGAAAAACCTGATGGAACTAAGTTATGCTCTTACACTCCAACACAAGCTCATCCACATACTGTTCAAAGTATGATTTTTCATTTAATTACCATTTTTTCATAGTAAAAAAAAAACAAATTATGTTTTTTATTGCAGTTAATTATGGTGGAGTAGCTGTATCGAATTCACCCTACAGAGTTTATGTTGGAATGCCACTTGATCCTTCAAAAGTTCAAGCATTCGGTCCATGGCTAGATCCAGGAGTGAGACCAAATTCAGCAACTCATTTTAATGTTGATTGCAGGTAAATTGACTAAATTTCGTGTTTTTTTTTAGTATTGAGTTTGACTAAATTTTACATATTGATAAATTTATACATTTATAGAGATGCAGGAGATGGTGAACTGAAAGTGAATCTTATACACGACGAAACAAAAACAGAAGTTCCTGTACGAATAATAGATAATGAGGATAATACTTATACAGTTGAAGTTATTCCACCAAATGCAGGATCTTATACAACAAATATGACATACGGAGGATTGAAGGTTCCATTGGCTCCAAAAGTTTTTGTATCACACCCCGTGGACGTTTCAAAGATTAAAGTCGATGGTTTAGAACCAAGTAAGTATATCAGCTGTTTCGAAAACTACGACACATTTCTCATTCATCAGGTCGATAAAAACAAAAACCTTGTAAATCCACACTATAGCTGCTCCTGTAAATAGCTTACAACAATTCAGAGTCATTACAAATGGCCTAGCTAAAGCAGACTTATCTGTGACAATTACAAGTCCTTCAGGTAATCGTGTCAAAGCACACGTTATACCAACGGCAGAAGGATTTTTAGTGAATTTTACTCCAACATTATTGGGAGAGTATTTATTGAGTGTGTGTTTTGGTGGAACACCTATTACTCCTAAACCTTTCCGACTTCAATGTCTAACAGGTAGTGATTCAGGAAAAGTAAGAGCCTTCGGCACAGGTTTAGAGCAAGGTATTGTTGGACAACCAGCTGAATTTATGATTGATACAAGAGGAGCAGGACAAGGTGGACTTGGTGTTACAGTTGAAGGTCCTTGTGAAGCTGCAATTAATTGTCGTGATAATGGTGACGGAACTTGTAATGTAGCCTATTTACCGACTGAGATCGGTGATTACACAGTTAACATAACATTCAATGATCAACACATTTCTGGATCACCATTTCAAGCAATTATTGTGCCACAACCAAACTTTAGTAAAATTCGAGTTACTGGAATGGGAATACAACCTCACGGTAGTTCAGCAGTTTGGCTGAAAATTTTGGTGTGAAGTTTTTGCTCCATAAATAATACGATTAATAATTTAATGGCCTTTAATAGCATGAGTTTGATACAATTTTACATGTTGTAAAATTAGAAAGAGTTGAGTTTCCAAACTTTATATTTACGCCTTAAAATGCGACTAAACTTTGTGGATTATTTCAAAGCTAAAAATTCTTTAGGTACAGATTTCAGATTTTAAAATTGATCAGAATTTGTTTAGCTTGTTTAATTAGTTCTTTATATAGTTTTTTTTGTCTACCAACAGTTTTTATGTGTTGCTCATTAATGCTCTCAGAGTAGCGCTTTATTATTATTTTTTCTTTTTTTATTTGTAAATAGCATGATTGTTGTTCTTATACACAAAACAATGATTACTATAAAATTCAAGAAATATACAAATATTATTTTCTGATTTTTTAAAATTATTTTCCCACAGGTGTAATTATGAATGCTGCAACTGATTTTATGGTTGATATGTCAAAAGTTGGAAGTGAAATTGATTCTACTAAATTATCATGTTCAATATTTGATCCTCGAGGCAATATTCTCCCAAGCAAAATAGTTCCAGCACATGGAGATGATATATTTCGCATTATGTATACACCTTTTGAAGCTGGACGTCATACAATTGAATTACTTTACGATAATGTGCCTGTTCCAGGATCACCTTTTGTTGTTCATGTTAAGAGTGGATGTGATCCAAGCAGATGTAAAGCTTATGGTCCTGGACTAGAAAAAGGATTTACAAATAAATTGAATAAATTTACTGTAGAAACTAAAGGAGCCGGTACAGGTGGTTTATCATTGGCTATTGAAGGACCTTCTGAAGCAAAAATGAGCTGTACTGACAACAGAGATGGTAGCTGTGATGTGGAATACGTTGCTACAGAACCTGGTGACTATGATATAACAATTCGATTTGCCGACAAACATATTCCAGGATCTCCATTCAAAGTGTTGGTGGAAGAAAGTGTTGACTCAAATAAAGTTAAAGTTTATGGTCCTGGAATTGAACATGGAGAAATAAGAGAAGGTATTCCCACATATTTCAATGTTGATGTATCTGATGCTGGTCCAGGAAGAGTAGCTGTTAAACTTACAAATTCAGATGGAAAACCAGTTGATAATCTACGGGTAGAAGATAAAGGTGATGGCATCTATGCTGTTCATTATATTCCTCCAAAAGAAGGAAATATACTCTCATGTCAAGTAAAATTCGCCGACGAAGAAGTACCATGCAGGTAAAATTAAGTATAACAAATTGCTTGAGTGACAATGAAACTAATTTTAAAATACCTTTCACAGTCCGTTTGTGATGACAGTATTTCCTAAATTTGAAACAAAGAATGTTAAATTACTTGGAGAAGCAACGAAGAAAAAACAATTACCAGCCTCTTTACCAGCAAAATTCGAAATTGATACAAAAAAAGCCGGACAAGCTGATATAAATGTGTCCATTAAGGTTCATTAAAGAATTTTTTTTTCCCGTTGTCATTCCTTACTCATAATATTTCTTTTATAGAATCCAAAAGGAAAACCTTTGGTTCCTAAAATGGAGCAAGTAGAAGACGGAACATACGCAGTAACTTTTGTTCCTGATGAATGTGGACCATATAATGTTAGTATAAAATACGGTGGTAAGGATATTGAAGGTTCTCCATTTATACTTCAAGCTCATCCAACTGGAGAGGTATAAGAAAACAAAACTGTGTTCAATGATGTAGATGAAAAGCTTCAAATATTTACAGGCGAAAAAGTGTAAATTCGTGGACGACACACCAAAGGTGCAGCCATCAGGAAATAAGAGTAGGATAAGTGTTGATGCTAGAGAAGCTGGAAACGGAGCAGTTACCTGTAAAATCACGTCACAAACTGGAAGGTAAATTTTTTTTCTTCCCTTTCATTAATAGCACACATATGTATGTAGCTATATATCTTGTTATATTTGAAAATTTTAGTGAAGTTGATATCGACGTTATGGAGAAAGATGGTTTCTTTGATATTTTCTATACGTTAAATGATCCCGGAGAATATGATATCGATGTCAAATTTGGAGGACAAAAAATACCGAATGGTAGATTTTCTATTAAGGTAGTTTAAAATTTATTATTATTACCGTTATTTATTCAAGTATATATACGTAATTAAAAACAATTTAAATTTACATTATTTACATTAGAAATATAACGAAATTTCATTATTAAGTAGAGAATTAAAAATGAATTGTTTAAAAGGTACATACATATATATGTATTTTATGTAAAAGAATATTTCAAAAAATTTAAGTTAAAAAACAAAAGTTATAATTTGAAAAACAAAATTGTAATTTGCATCGTACATGTTCCTATTATTAAAAAGAACAAAATGAAGAAGAAAAAAAAAACGTACAATAAAAATGTAATTTCAGCTTTACACATTAAAAAACATGAACAAAAAAAATATATATATATCAATATAAACATAGAAAAGAATTTTCAATTAGCATGAGATTTTAATTAAACATTACTACAATAATTTGGTTTTCTTTTGTACACAAAATTTGTTTTTTTTTTTTGCGTATATTAACACACAGTAATTTGGCTTAAACTAAACATAATTTTTGCACTGAAAGATAATTCTAATATTAAAAAGATTTATTTGCCGGAAATTTCAAGAAAATGTCAAATTTAAATTTTACGTAAAATTTTGATATCGTAAGCATCATTAATTTTTAAAAATTATTTCAAAAACGTTATATATTTTGTAAATTTTATTTTTACGTATTTGATAATTATTCTCGTTTAAAATTGAAAGAAAAAGAGTTTTATTTCATTTTTGTCTTATTTTTTCTTTTTAAATATGTATTTAATATTTAATTTTGACTTAAACGTCCATTTACCTTTTATTGCTATTCACATAATAATAACACAAATCTTATTTAAAATTAGCATTGAATAAATTATAACTGCAATAAATAATAAAAATGAAGAGCAAAATTCTCTAATTTAATATAATTATCATAAATCTTTGCAATAAATATTATTACAGGGTGTAAGAATTTAACTAAAAAATTTTCAAGCGATTTTTTTGTATCTCATTATGTATTTAGATTAATATATATATAGTTAATACATATGAAGTTCTGAACATTCCGAAAACATCCTGTTTTCAAATATTTCTCCAATTTTTGTTTTTCTTACTCAATGAATCATTTCAATATAATCCGCTATAAAATAATATTCTTAAAGAATGAATTCAAAATAGAAATAAAATATTAAATTAAAAAAAAAAAGAATTTTATTTTATTGTTGGCAACAAAAATCTTTCACTTTTATTTCTATTTAAATATATACAATTACTATTGTATATTTTTTTTTCAAAAATTATTTCTATAAAAAATGTAGCTGTAAGCTAAAAAACAAATAAAAACGAATATACACACGTGCCAAAAAAAGAAAGTAAAACCTATACGCAAAAAAAAAAAAAAAATCTTGAAATTTCTTATAATTTTGTTTACAAAATTGTGAAAGAAAAAAATACAGAAATGCTTAATTGAATTTTTGTCAAATCTAATACCTGTATTTAAAATTTTTATTTTGTAGTAATTGATTAATTGATATTTAAACAAAATAAAATACATATATATGTATGTATGTATTTAGTAAAATTTTGAGTATTGATAAATAAAAAAAAAATTATTTAATTAAATTATATACATACACATTAAAAAAATAGATTTACCTAACATTTTACTATAAAATTCTGCTTTAAATTTTAGAAATTAGGCATTTTTTTTTGTGTATTTGATTAATATTTTATTTTAAAATTTCAATTTTATTAATTTTTTTAATAATTAAAAAGGTAAGTAATACTAACTTTCAAACGTGAATTGAGCGAATTATTGACATAAAATTATAGTAAGTAAAATTTGAAAAAAGAAAACATTTTTTAGGTGGGAGACTGTGATTACGATCTGGAAAAAAAAATACATACATACAAAATTATTATTCTGTAAAATGATTGTTTTTTGATTTTTATCAAAATGACAAAATGATTCATATGTGTTTAGTCAATCTTTTTCTTTTAAATTTCTTCAAATCGATAATACTCGTAAATTATTATCAAGTTGATTAACATATGCAATAAGTGGATTTATCGCTACACATTCAATAACGAAAAATCGCGTTCGCCTACAAAGTGTATTAATTAGCAACTATAAATGCAAATAATGCACAAAGTTTAGTAGGACCTTATAGTATATTCTGTTAGTATACTGTTTTTCTACAAAAGCAAAACTACAAATAAGATTTATGATATTGTTACGCATGTCTTCTTGTGCTTTTTATCTTAGTTTTTTCAACTCAGACAAAAATTATAAATTTTTTACACGAGATTGTAATTTTGGCTCGATACCACTATTATTTTTAAAAATTAAACAATAAATATGGAAGCACGTTTTGTTTTATAAAATACTGAGAATTTTCATTCGAAAATTTGAATTTTTGACTATGTTCATTGGAATTTTCGTAAAATATTATCTTTCTTAATTTACTATCATGGTAAACAGAAGTCGGTTTCCGTAGAAGATACATCTTAAAAGTTTTTTAGAATTTATTTTTCTTTTATTTGTTTTCACTGGTACTTTATTTTTTCGTATTTCAAACAAAAGAAAAAACATAATTTTTCTTAAATTATTTATTATTATTATTTCAAAACAACATAAATTTAAAAAATATTTTAAAAAATATATATATTTTTAATTATATTTAATATACTTCTAATTTTCGATTGTGTTATGTTTGTAATTCTAAAAACGTGGGCGTTGTTGTTACAGATTTGTTTAGTAATTGAATAATTTATTGTTTGTTTATTAGAACGTGTAAGTAAAGAATTATTTTGAAAAAACAATAGTGACATTTAAAAAAATACGAAATAGTTTTTATAATTTGAATTTTAAATTGTTTTTTATCTTTAACTTTAAGAAAGAAATTTTTAACCCACTAACAACGGCTAACGTGAAAATCGCCTTTATGTTATTATTTTTTTTTAAAATTCCGGTTTTCTTTTTATACTGTGTTAATTTTAGTCTTATGACACTTTTGAATAACGAATGAAAAAATTCGCAATTTCATAGTGAGAAGTCAAAAAGTTGTAAAGTTATCCCTGTTTTCGGTGTAAAGTGAAAAATTTGTTGTTTTTAGTTTTCTCACACTTTTTTTTGTTTAATTATTTTTTCTATTTAGTTTTTGTTATTTGTTTTTATTTTGAATGAGAGGTTTCTAAAGAACATTTCGAAAATCAATTTAGAAGAAAATAAAAACATAAGTATCTACATACTTATATTTGCAACACTTCTCCTGCCTGTCATCAAATTGACTGTAAATTTCTTTTAAATTCAATTTTGTTGCCAAAATATATTAAAGCATTATTATAATTACCATATTGTAGGTAATAATTATTTTGAATATACCTATTTTGATAAATGTAAAATATTTTCACAGACAGGCGAGCACAAAATGACAGCAATAACACATTAAATAAACTATAAAAGTAGCTACTATAAGAAAGTAAAAAAAATATGATGAATTCAAATAATTTAGTATGGATTAAACAAAATGTTTCACTTGTCATGTTGATGCGTTGTCTTACATATATAGTATATGTATATATTGTGATTTTTAATGATATGTATTTTATATGATTGTTTGTCACGTGTAAATGACTAAACATTGATACACAAAATGTCTAAATGTCAGGTATCATTTAGTTCATTCAAATGTAAAAGATACATTTTGGGAAAAATGCCAAAATATTGATTCTTTGAAATATGTATATACACGAAATATTTATTGCTAATTAATTTTAAAATAATTTTTAAATTGATGAAATTTTAAATTAATTTCTTATTCTTCTTAAAAACTTTTTGTTTTCAATTCTTCGATGTGTACAAGTCAAAATAAATTAATTTTAAGAAAAAATCTGCTTTTTGGTGGCTAAAATTTTGATTTTTTTAAATTAATTTGAAATTTTTTAACATAAAATTTCCAATTTTATATATGCACTTATGTATATACATATATTATACTGCATTGTATGTTTTTTTTTTTTCAAATGATTTTTTTAAATATACATACTCAAAATATTATATTACGCTCCTTTGGCTTATCTTATATTATAAGAAAAACATGCGTTAATTTTCTGATATTTTACATTCTAAATTTATATTTTGTTGAAAAAATAAAATATGTTCCAAGAATTACCATGTCATAAAAATGTTAACATATATTATAATCATCAAAAATATATTAGAATCTTTTAAAATAATAAGTAATGGTTCTTATATGAAAGCAAGATATATGTACATATATTTTGGCATTCATTATTAAATCAAAATAAAATAAAATTTTTACTATTTTACTATGTTTTTCTATGACTTCTTTTTAGAAAAATCATAGGTATTCGTGTATTATAAAAATATTAAAGAATTCATAATTTTTTCGAATTTCACTAAAATCTTTCACGAATAAAATAAAATTTTAACTTAAACGTAAACTTAAGGTGAACGTTTTATACGCAGGATTTTGCAAAAAAAAAAAAAAAAAAATACATTTAAAATTTTGTTTTTACTCAATAATAAAAAGTAGATTTTTTTCATAATTTTTGAAATTACATATTTGAAACTATAAAATACATTTTTAAACATAATTTTAAAATGAATTTGAAAAACATAAATTTACAAACTGTACTATTAAATTTAAAAAGAAAAAAAAACAACTGAAAACGAAAACGATGTTTTATAAGAATTCCCATAGCTATAATATGTTTGTCCAAATTTTTGAACAACATCCACCGTTCATAATAGTATGACATCTGAACATGTTTAGAAACTTTAATCGATGTACTACATACTATACATATGTACATTTATCTAAGTATCATCATCATCATTATGAGTGTCTTTTATTTTATAATGATATGTTCTTCCGTTCTTTGCGAATATTTACGAAAAATCTGAAAATATTTGAAGAAAATTTTATTATTTCTTGCCGTTCTCTTTTAATCCGCATCCTGAAGGTTATATTATATACTCTTTTAATACGCTATACATATATAATATTATATGGTAATTGTATTAGTAATGAAAAAAATTAAAAAAGTAGGTATTTAATTTCATTCGATTATGCGGAGGTTGTAAGGTGAAATGTGATTTAGTCAGTCTTTATATTGTGTAGAAGAAACAGTGTCAGTTCTAATTTTAAAAAAAGGGAAACAAGAAAGAAAATAGTCAAAAAAGAAAGAAAAACAAAAAAAAAACACTCGAATAGAATTTTCAAAATAGAAAATTCTATTAATTTCAAACTTGTTTTTTTTTTGTCATTTTGATCGTTACGATCGTTAGTTAGAGTGTGAGATATTCTGAAAAATTTCGATACATCTAATAATTTGAAGTAAGTGAATTCGATATCTGTAAATATTGAATTTTTGTTAAATTTGATAACAGCGAAAATCTGTGAATTTTTTTCCAAAAATAAATTTATTGATGCTAGTTGGATATGTTGCATTTATTTGACCTTTTACGAGTATTATGATTAAAAAGTAGAAAGAGTAAATTTTTTGTGACTTTGTGAATTCGATTTGGGATGTGAGTTTAAAATTTTTTTATTAAAATAATAATTGATATTTTTGAAAATATTTTGATTATCAATTAATAAGTCACATAAAAAAAAAACTAGAATTAAAAATAGTCATTTGATACGTGTGAGCATGAACGATCAAAATTGGAAATGATAGAAGTGACTTATTTTTAAATTACGGAATATTTCAATTATTCGAAAATATTCAACCAAATAATTTTGATCAGTTTTTTATAACAATATATTAATTTAAAAATGCTATTCAAGGACTAATTTAAAATCTATTTTTATTAAGAAATTTAATTAAAGTACACTTTTTGTCCAGTAGATATTTACATATGTATATAAATTTATTTATTTTTTTCTTAGTAAATTATAAAAATGTTTTTCGAAATGATCTTGACTATTTTAAATCCGGCGGATATAAAAATTACTTTTTAGTAGGGTCGTGTGGTATAGTCGTTTTATTGCTACTCAATACACATGTATTTTAATATATGTATATAGTAACAAATTTGTCAATTATATCTTTTACAAACACATATTAAATGCATATCTATAATTATACTTACATATATAAAATAATATTGGTTTTTTTAAACCACTTTTATTATTTTATATAATTATACTTACATATATAAAATAATATTGGTTTTTTTAAACCACTTTTATTACTTAAAAAAAATATATATTCTCTCGAAATTTAAATTTTTCATAAAAAAAGATGTGAAATATTTTATAAAAGAAAAACTTTAATTTAAAATATAAGAGGAAAAAAATCAATAATAATTTTTCGTACTAGGTGATCTTGAAAGAACAAATTTTTTTATCAGTTGACTATATTCTAAAATTAGCTTATTATTATTTTAAAAAGTCGTCTCTTATACATTATGTAGAAGTGGGCAGGATATAAAAAAGTTTTAAATTTATCCATAAACATGATTTTATGATAAAAAAATATCTCAATATCGTTGTAGGTATGTATATATGTATATGTATATATGTTTAATGTCATCTTAATTTATACTGTTTACGTATACATTAATATTATTTTCCTAATATGTATTGTATTCGAACTATAAAAATATACTTAATTTTTATTTATTTATTTTTTTTATTCAAAAATGAAAATTAGAAAATTAGGGAAATAAGTAAATGGAAATGATAAATGGTATCCTTACAATTTATCCCAATTAAACGAACCCTGAGAGTTCAAAGAGATACTTACCTACTACTATTAATTGTATATACCGACATATATACATTATATATACATATATACTTTTTTTTTAAATTTCATACATACATATTTTAGCCTTTATTTTACTCAATAAAAAATTTAAGTGCATATAATTTACAAAATTTCATTAAAATAATGTAATTGCTAATTAGTTTAAATTATGCATTCCCGCCCCATGAAACTAAATTTTACAATAAATTTATTTTACTAATTTGTAATAAAATTTGTATAGTATGCATTTTCGACATAAAAATAAATGAATGTCGCATATGAAAATTTTATAAAATTCTATTGTCTTTTCTTCACTTTCGCTTCTTTATATTTCTGCACTATATTTAAAAAGAAGAGAAAAGGAAATTAATTTAAAATATTTTTAACCGTTATGTTTTTTTTTTTTAAATATTCTCAAGTTTATTTTGGTAATGAATTTATGTATGTAAATACATAATAGCTTGAATAAATTAATTAGTACTAGACAAAATCAAGACGTTGAAAGAATATGAAAAAGTTTCAAAAGTATTTTTATGTTTACATGAAAAAATAACAAAAAAAATGTGACATCATTTTTTTTTTAAAAAAAAGTTTTTTCTGTTTAATAAAATTTTTTTTCACACCTACTTTTTTATATATTTTGTGAAAAATTTCGTATTGAAGTAATACCTAAATTTTTTTGTTTTGTTTTTAAAATTAAAATCATGTAAATTTCATATTACGTAACTGTATGTTCGACTATTTTGTCATTTTCATTAAAAAAAAAAAAATTAAGAAAAATGGTACAATTTTCCTCTTATATTGACCTACATAACTTACATAGTTTATGTCTGTACATGCTGTTTTGCTTCAATATTTATGTATGTATCATTCTGTTATTTCCTACTTACAATAAATTTTTCAATATGAGAAACTTGTATGGAAAATTGATCAAATGTAAAATGTATGGATGCATGCATATGTTCATATTCTTTCGATGCTTAAAACAATATCCAGACTTACAATCAAAAATCGCTAATTAGTACATATTTTCATTTTAAAAACAAATTATCACACAATGGTTTTCTTGAAAAAAAATTATGGAATAATTAATTCTATTTATTATTTATTTATTTAATAATATACAAAAAATAATTCTTAGTATCAAGTGCCAAGCTTTTTAAGTTACATATGTACATACATATATCATCTGCGCTTTAAGGCTTTAAAATGAGTATAATATTGTTCGCAACATTTATGAATTGTTTCTCCAAAATATACGAGTACTTTAGCCAAACTGATAAAATAAACTCAAAATCAGGACGAATATTATTTTTTTCTTTCCTTTTTTTTTCAACTACATACTTCAGATTCTTACTGCAATTTGAAATATAATTGTAGTACATGTCACATTATTCATAATACTTATGTATAAATATTTCATGTTGAGATATTTTGGAATTTCTGGGTTACACATAGAATATACAATTTTTCTCCCGTATGCAATATCATACACATTAATGAATTCTAATAAATAAAAATGACCATTTCTAAGTAGGTTTATGAGACATATAACACATTACATTAACATTTTTATTCTAATTACATTTTTTATATCTTTAAATAATTTTGAAATTATTAAAATATGTATTTTGTTTAAAATTTATTTATTTATCTTACTTTTGTTTTATTTAATTTGTTTAAAATATATTTTACTTTTTATTTTTAAAATTTATAAAATTTTTCATTCATAATTTGTAACACATGTGTCATTGTCGTTGATTTTATTGAAATTTAATATAAAAATAGGATTAAAAATTAATTACTATATCACATTTAAAATAACTTATGTGCATATACATACATATATGTTTTTTTATTTGACACTTTCGAAAATATTTTTCGTTTTTTACAACTTTCACATTTAAAATTTATTTTAGTTCAGATATTAAAAAAAATAATAAAACAATAAAGTTAACATTCATATAATATTTTTTTTTTCTTTTTTATTTTTAGGCTGTAGAAGGTGTTGAAGAATTTTCAAGTACAACTACAAAAACTCAACAAACATTACATAAAGAAACATACCTTGAACAATCAACAAAAGTTGTACAAAAAACTGAACAAATACAAGTAAGTTATTTCTTCGTATGAAGGAAAAAGTACATATATGTATTAAATTTAAAAATTTATATATATTTTTTTTAAAATAATTTTTCCAGACTAAAGAACAACAAATCTTATCACAACAAATAACAGAAAAATTAGAACAGAAATTTAGAACCGTTACACTAGAAAAATTACCTCTTCCTAGTACTGGTGGAAACGTTGTAGGTAAGTGTTATTATCTTTATGTATATGTACATACCTAAATACATATGTATGTATATTTTTTATAGAATTATTACGCTGCAAATTTTAATATGTATACAAAACAAAAGATTTATTCAATTTCACATATTTCTTTTTGTATACAAATAAAAAATAAACAAAATAAACATTCTGATTAGAAAATATATAAATTTTCGGCAAAATTCCGTTGAAAGTTTGAATATCTTCGGACCCTAAAATTTCTGTGTAGAAGAATATGTGACTTGCCAACTTTGAGCTGTTATGTCTCAGGCTTTTATCACACCAATTAATCTAAATAAAAGCACTATAGATCAGAAAATACTTCAAAAAGAGGAGTGTTACAACATAAATTTTGCTCTAATTAACTATCTTTCAAATTTGTTTAGATAAACCCTTTTTCATTTGTACAATAACCTTAAAATGGATGTGAATATGTGAAATTTCAACGAGAATTGAATGTTAAAAAGCTACTCTTATTCCTAAAAATTTTATAACTTTATAACTCGTATTTTACAGTGCTTTGTAAAAAATGGCGAAAATCACTTTGAGTTATTACCGCATTATTCAGCAAAGGAAATACATAGATACTTTGTGTAAATACATTTATAAAAAACAATTACTTACTGACTTATTCTGCAGTAGTCAAAAAAATACAAAAACTATTTAAAAAATTAAATAAATTTGTTTCGTTATTTTAAATACTTACTCTTACGATATACTCTACTTATACATAGTAGGTTTTACATTTTTTTTGTTATTTGTCATTGTAGAACAGTTTATTCATTTGTATTACTTGTCTTATGAAAATTTTATAATTTACGTCAAAATTACAATACAAACATTTAAATTGAAAAGTACGACAAATATAATTAATATATTTGAAAATGAAATGATTTTGCGCCAAAATAATTTCTACCTGTAAATTTTATTTATGAACGTGTTTGCCAAAAAAGTTGTATTTTACATTTATTATTTAGTGATATACCAAAAAATTACTATTTCAATTAAAAAAAGATAAATTTAAAAAAGTTTTTTTTTTTCCTTATTGATTTTATTCTAATGTTTAAAATATTAAACAGTATCTTTATCACTCTATTTTATTTTTATTTTTTTTTTTTCCTAAATTTATTTGTTACCACTTTGAACGAAAAAGAAATTTTCACACATATATTATGCATAAATACTTAATGCAGTTGTTTGCACTCATAGTAAGATTTATATCGAACAAGATGGTTAATTATCCATTTTATCATTGTGCCAGAAGTTATAAATAATTCTATGAGAACTGAAAATTTTAATTAATATATTTTATTTATATTGTAATTTGTTTATTGAAATGCTCAGAATATTTATATATTTTTTTTTCACAATAATGAAAAAGTTGAAGATTTGTTAAAATGTCTATGACACAAAATAAAAAGAAAGAAAAAAAATAGTATGTTTAAAACATGATATGTAAATTTTTAAAAATGTTTTTTAATTGCTCATTTAAAAATTTATAATGTATGTTATACTTATACATACATACATACATATGTAAGTATATATGTATGTACATACAATGTTGTGATGTGAAAAGTTGGAATGAAGTTTTGCGTTAATTTCGTTTTGAATTCAATTGTTATTATTTTATTTTATTTTAACAGTATTATTTTTGTTCATTTTTAATGTTTTATATATATTTAAGTTCCCAAAACAGTGAAATTAAAAAAAAAAAACTTTCTATTTTCTTTAAATAATTTAAAATAATTAAAAGTATTGACGTCAATGATTTTAATTCAACGAAATTTTTATACAAAGTTGAAATCGTCTTATGATAAATCATTAACGATTTTTATATAATAAATTAATCGAAAAGTTTAATCTCATTTTGATGTAATAAATTTTATTTTAAAAATATGCAAAAAATATGTTTCCTCTGATCATTTTTTTTTAGATTGAAAAAAAATGTCACTTTTTATAAAAAATACATGATTTTCAAAAATGTAAAGAATAAAAATGCGAAGTTTTATAAAAAATGAAAATAAAGTATAATTAAACATTAATAAAAATAATTTATTTAATGATCAAATTCTTTTTGAAAAGAGAGAAAAATTTTTTTTAAATCGTGCATACCTTTGAAACTACGTAAGATAAGGAACATTATGGTGACATTATATCAAAAAATTATATTTAATGTTTGAGAATAAAAAACAAAAAGAAAAAAATTAACATATATTTTGCTGGTGATCTATTTTTAAACGCATAATTCCAAGGGGTCCACTTTATAAAATTCATATTTTTAATTTTGTCACTAGACCAGATCAATATATGTTCAAAATTTATGGTGAAAATCATTTGCTGCATGTATGTACATATTTACACATCTTTATTTTAATATACATATTGGCAAGAAAATATTTTCATTAAAAAAAATTTCAAGGTAAATTATTGACTTGATTAATGAAAAAGTAAATTCCTTTTCAGAAATAAAAAGTAGGGAATTTTTTTAATTAATAAATAAACAGTATTGACCTTGTGCTTTAAAGACTTTATTTCAAAATATTGATTTGATTTGGAATATTTTCTTTTGATCTGTAGTACCTATGTATGTATATAAAATCGAATATATTTCGTAGTATGTATATGTATATGTATTTTATTTTTTTTTTCCTTTTTGTTTAACTGAAATGTATAAATAACTGAAAAATAATAATCTATTTATTCTGAAGTAAATCTATTCGTATTGAAATTTTTAATTAAAAAAATTTGCAGAATATTCAAATTTTCATTACATGCTAATTACACAAAATTTTTAGACTAATTTAAAATTTAAATTAAAATTCTCACACCATTAATATTTTATTTTGCGGAAAATATCTAAATAAAAAGTTAATTGCGTCCCTATTTTTAATACAGTAAAGTTCTAAGAAATTGACATTGACTAAAAAACAATATATGTATGTATGTACATATTTATGTATGTATGTATGTGCAAAACGTATACATATAATTCTAAAGTGTATGTCTACACATTCGCATATGATAGCCACATGAATTTTCACTTTCTTTTTAAAATTCATTTTTCTCTCATCGATTGAAAAACAAAAAAACCTTAAAAGTTGATTAATCATATATGTACAATTTTAAACATATGAACAATTAGAAAAAAAATAAAATGTCAAAATTTTTTTGAAAAGTGAAATTAAGAAATTAAATAAATTTCAGAAAAAGATGAAAAAGAATTACTATTAATTGACAGAATGAAATATTTTTTAACATATTAGATACATGACGTATACACTTATGTACCTACATATATATTTTTATTTATAAATTTATTTTCATTTTAAAATAAAAATATTTATTTCTCAAAAAACAAAAACATTCACGTGCATTTCTTTTCATAATTGATAATTATGCTTTATAATGATAAAAAATTTTAGCAGTTAATTTGTCAATCAACGCTTAACAATAAAATGTGTTATAATTTTTTGTTTAAAATTGAGAGAGAAAATATAAATTTTTAAATAAAAATTATAAAAATAAAAGTCAAAACAATATTTTTCCAAAACAATAAAAATGAAGAAAAAAAAAATATAATTTTTTGATTTATTTTTATTTTTATAATTGAAATCAATCAATTTTAATTACTTTTTTTTTCTAGAGCATTAAAATATATTCTTACAAAAAAAAAAAAAAAAAAAAAAAAAAATATGTAAAATGTTTTATTTTTTATTTAAAATTCGAAGAAATATGAATTTTATTTTCATACAAAGAATTGAATAATTCAAATTATATTATTATGCCTCTACTCTACCATATGATATGAATAAAAATATAAAATAAAATAGTTTCGCATACATTCAAAAATTATATTTATTTATTAATTAAATTTCTAATTTTAAATAAATTAAAATATAGTATATAATCGAAATTACATAATATTAGTGTCATAAATTTTTAAATTATATTTTCCTAACTCTATTTTTTTTTTTTTTTAATTTAAGAAATAGCACTGAGTGTTAATTGCGTATTTACATTAGATTTTGCAATTTATCAACAATTATTTTACAAAATTTTCTCGCACGCTATTATAAAATCGTTAACCCGATATTAAAAGTTATTACGTACGTTTATTTATTTTTTTTTTTAAATATTTTTATATATTTACATTTACTTGTAATGCTTCATCAAACAAGATGGACAATATGCAAGTGTGCTTTATCATACGCCATCATTATAAAATATTCTATAAAAATGTATAACTATGTGTATACATTAAATTTAAATAGCAAAAAAATGTCGCAAAAAAAATTTTTATTAATAAAATGTTATAATTTATAAATGTATCAAAAAATTCAAGTTAAAATCTAATCCTATATATATAATTTACACATAGGACAGCAAAATATAGAATATATGTATTATAAAAAAAAAATTGAGCAAATTTTTGAAATTTCGCAAAAAAAAAACAAAATGTTTATATTTATTTAAAAATAAAAACTAAACAAAATGAAATGTAAATGATGAAGATGTGACCAAAATGACTGTAGAATATTCACATGTGAAAAGCCTGGACACTTTTTTTTTTTTTTTTGGTGATTTGTTCACGTATACATATTAATGTATGTTTTAAATTTATTGGTGGAAATGTTGAAAATTATCTTTACATAAAAACTTAATAATGGTAGTGACAAGAAGGAAATAATAATATGTCTATATATACTGTGTATGACAAATTATTTATAACTTCGATTTATTACCAATTTATCAATATTATGTAAATGGGCAAAAAAAAAAAAAAAAAATAGATCTAAATGTTTTTTTTTTATTCCAAAAATAAAATAATGATATTTGTATTTTAAATTTTATATAAAATTATAAATCACATTTAAATGAAATAGTGAATGATAAGTAGAAAGGAGAGAGATTTTTTTTTTGTACTACATAGTATTTTTCTTTCATATTCAAGAGGACTTCATTTCATGATCCCGCCTAAAAAAATGTTTTAATACTTAAAGGTGTGTGGTAGAGATGATTATGATGTTAAATAAAAATTTTTGAACTCACTTAAAATTGATCTGTTAAAACGTTTGGACGTTTGATTATTTTAAGAAAAAAAATATTTTATTCTCGAAAACTGAAATTATTGTGAATCACATAAATTTTTTCAATTAATATTAAAATATTATTATAAAAAAAAATTAAAATTAGAAAAATTTAAATCACAATAAAATATCCTATGTTTTGTTTGAAAAATGTGCGTTAAATAAAGACTTAAAATTTTTAATTTTTCTTCGTATTCTTGATAATTTTTTTTTTCTGGTGTGAAATATTTTAAGTGCGAAATTAATATATTTATTTAATTTTTTTCTTTCAATTTATTATTTAAATTTGCATTAAAAGTGTAAAAATTTAAAAATTATTTAAGTAAAATATAAAAAAAAAAAATGCTTCAACTTTGGCTTACTGATCCAAAAGATATTCCAGAAGCAACCTGGGAAGAATATAGTTTATATTATCGTGATTTAAAACAGAGTGTTACATTATCAGAATATGATCGTAGTGAAAAATCTATAGTATATGCATATGAACAAGAAGTACCACAAAATGAAGTGAATGGATTTGATTTTGTTCCATTAAATTTTTTATCAGCTTTCTATATAAAAACTCATCAAGGTACGAATTTAGAAAAGAAAGGTTTCTACTTTGATAATATGCAACTTTCATAAATATACGAGTACATTTAATACTTAAGAATAAAAAAAAAAAAGAATTATTTCTTTAAATTTATCCATAAACATGATTTTATGTTTATTTAAATTATTTAATACAATATTCGCACCGGAAAGAGTTTTTTTATTTTATGCAAATATTTTTGAAATTATATAATAAAATTTATTAATTTTCACCAAAATATGAAATGTATGTACACATTTGTGCATTATAAATCTTTCTGAATTATCATCTCCTTTTTTTTTTTGTAAGAATATGAATTTATTTAACAATAATAATACACCTACTTGGATGTTGATTGTACTAATTTATTGTTGCGGCAAACTTTTATAATTAGGTTTTGTTTGCAAAAAAAAAAGAAAAAAAAACAAAAAAAAAAAACAATATTTTAAATTGCATTTTGTAATTTTACTTTAATGCCGCAAAAAATACAATTCATTAACACAAATTTTGAATGAAATTATTCTGAAATTCATTCAAAAAAAAATTATTCAATTAAAATTGAAATTACACTTTTTTTTTTATTGTGCGTAGAAAATAATATATAAAATAAATAAATACAATGTTTTCTACTAAACAAAATAATTTATATAAAATATGTACATATGCACATAAATATATTATATTATGTTTTTTAGTTTATTGCTAGTAAACAACATATCAATAAATATATTTTTTATTTAATTTTTTCTACGTTATGTGTTTTATAAAAAATTATATTCTTGTAATACGTACATACATATGTGTTCCATTTTTCTAATAAATATTATTTTATTTTTTTTTTGTTTTCCTCTTATTAAAAATATTTTATTCATATGTATTTATTTTACACATACGAGTACATGCATACACAATTTTTAAAATTATAAATTATTAATCTACCCCCCAAATTTCAAATTTTATAATATGTATAGGTACTGTGAGTGTATAACTCTAATTAAAAAAAATAGTAATTTTGATATAGGGCATAAATATTTAAAAAATTTGTCACTTGTATAAAAAGAGAAAAAAATGTGGATACCTATGTATGTACGAAAAAATTATTAATACGATTTGTGTTTAGTATTTTTTAATTTAAAAATTTGAAGTAAAAAATTATTGTCAAATGAAAATATGCGAAACAAAAAATTATGAGAACAAAACGAAATTTTTCAAATATAATACTATTCTGTTAAACTGAACAAATAAATTATCACTATAAAAAAAGTCCTAAATTAAAAATTTAAAAAAAAAAGTTCTGTATAATAAATTTTCCGATTTTGAGTTTTTTTAAGTATGTACACGCCTGTACACTTATGTATATAAAACAATATATGTGTATGTAGTAGGTGTGTACATATATAAATTTGTATGCATATGTACATACATATGATATATTTATATTTATTAATTATCAAAGAAATTTATTTTACAGGGCTTTTATAATAATTTAGTTTTTAATGTTGTTTATCCTATATAATATACATACATACTACATATATAATATAGGTATAGGAGTATATAATATAATATAATATAATAGTATATATGTAATAAATATTGGTGTTTGGAAAAAAATAAACGTTTCCCTCAAATAAATAAAATCATGTGCGTGAAATGACCTCTTACTTCCCAAATATATGTATATATCTTAAAAACTGTGCGTAAGGAATGAAAACTGGTGAGGAGGGAAATTTGATTTTGAGATTATGATTCATTGGATTTAATGCGAATAAACTTTTATTTTTAGATTTTCATTTTTATTCGACATATCATTTTCCAAAATAACATTTTTTGTAAAAAAAAAATATGAAATTTTATTTTTTGTTTTTGTAAATAATAGCGTCTCGATTAAAATGAAAAGGAATTTTTTGAACGGAAATAAATTGAAAAAAAAAAAAGCGTTTTTAAAAAATTAAAAAAATTCGCTGTAATTATTTTATAGTTACTAACTGTGCTTATTTGTTTTTATACAATATAGCTGAAGTCAAAATGCCAAGTGGAAAAGTAGATAAACCAGTCATTGAAGACAATCGTGATGGAACTGTGTCAATCAAATATGATCCGAAGGAAGAAGGGATTCATGAATTGAGCGTAAAATATAACGGTGAACATGTTCAAGGTAATTAAGAATTTTCTAAGTAAATGTTAGAGTTTAAAAAAAAAAATCTATTTTCCGTATCAGGTTCACCCTATAAATTCCATGTTGACTCAATTGCATCTGGTTATGTAACAGCTTATGGTCCTGGTTTAACACATGGTGTTAGCGGAGAACCATGCAATTTTACTATCTCGACAAAAGGAGCTGGTGCTGGTGGTCTTTCTTTGGCTGTTGAAGGGCCAAGCAAAGCTGATGTATGATTTTTTTCTCAAGAAATTCTTATAAAATGTTATATAGAAAATACTTGTTTTTTAAATATTAGATTTCCTATCATGATAATAAAGACGGAACAGTCTCTGTAACTTATTTGCCAACCGCACCAGGAGAATACAAAATTTCTGTTCGATTCGGTGACAAAAATATTAAAGGATCACCATTCTTTGCAAAAGTAACAGGTGAAGGACGTAAACGTAATCAAATCTCAGTTGGATCATGTTCGGAAGTTACACTTCCTGGCGCTATTACAGACGCTGATCTACGTTCATTGAATGCTTCTATTCAAGTAATTTAAAATAGTGTGAATTTTTTAATGGGTAAATACATATTTAAACAAATTTGTTTCTTTAGACACCCAGCGGTCTTGAAGAGCCATGTTTCTTGAAGAGAATGCCAAGTGGAAATATTGGTATTTCGTTTACACCAAGAGAAACGGGTGAACATCAAGTATCTGTAAAGCGTATGGGTAAACACATTCATAATTCTCCATTTAAAGTAAATGTAGCTGAACGTGAAGTCGGTGACGCCAAAAAAGTTAAAGTTAGTGGAAAAGGGCTTAAAGAAGGCAAAACACATGTTGATAATCATTTTATCGTTGATACTCGCAACGCTGGTTATGGTGGACTTTCGCTTTCAATTGAAGGTCCAAGTAAAGCTGAAATTGTTTGCAATGATAAGGAAGACGGAACATTGGATATTGCATACAAACCTACTGAACCAGGATACTACATCGTTAATTTGAAATTCGCTGATCATCATGTTGAAGGCTCTCCATTCACAGTAAAAGTATCTGGAGAAGGTTCAAATCGTCAACGTGAGAAAATTCAAAGACAACGCGACGCTGTTCCAATTACCGAAGTTGGAAGCCAATGCAAACTAACATTTAAGATGCCTGGCATCACATCATTTGATTTAGCCGCTCGAGTTACCTCACCAGGCAATGTTTCTGAAGACGCAGAAATCCAAGAAGTTGAAGATGGTCTCTACGCAGTTCGTTTTGTACCTAAAGAGTTAGGAGTTCATACAGTTTCTGTACGTTACAAAGATATGCATATCCCAGGATCTCCATTCCAATTTACTGTCGGTCCACTTAGAGATTTTGGAGCTCATTTAGTAAAAGCAGGTGGTGTAGGTTTGGAACGTGGTGAAGTTGGTGTCCCCAATGAATTCAATGTTTGGACTCGTGAAGCCGGTGGTGGCTCACTTGCTATTTCAGTTGAAGGGCCAAGCAAAGCCGAAATCGAATTTAAAGATCGTAAAGATGGTTCATGTGATGTTTCCTACAAAGTAACAGAACCTGGAGAATACCGTATTGGACTTAAATTTAATGATCGTCATATTCCTGACTCACCTTTCAAAGTTTACATTTCACCAGCAATGGGTGACGCTCATCTCTTAGAGGTTCAACAGTTCCCTCAAGGAGCAATCCAAGCTGATGCTCCTGCACAATTTATGGTAAGAAAGAATGGAGCGAAGGGTGAACTAGATGCAAAAATTGTCGCTCCATCAGGAACTGAAGATGATTGTTTCATTCAATTAGTCGATCAAGAAATGTACTCTGTACGATTCTATCCTCGTGAAAACGGTATTCATGCAATTCATGTAAAATTCAATGGTGTCCATATTCCTGGTTCACCATTCAAAATAAAAGTCGGTAAAGACGTTGCTGATCCAGCAGCTGTTCATGCAACTGGAAATGGTCTGGAAGAAGTTAGATCTGGTCATAAAGCTGATTTTATTATTAATACTTGTAATGCTGGTGCTGGTACTCTAGCCGTAACCATGGACGGGCCCTCAAAGGTGTCTATGGATTGTACAGAAGTCGAAGAAGGTTATAAAGTTAGGTATACCCCATTACTTCCAGGGGATTATTATGCTTCAATTAAATACAACAACATGCACATTGTTGGATCTCCATTTAAAATTACTTGTCGAGGTTTGTGCATAATATATAATTATAAATGTAATATATTTATGCAGTATATTTTTTAACTAACGTTAAAATTAATTTATAGGTGATAAGCTAGCTGATGAAGGTGCACAAGAAACATCATCTGTTATAGTTGAAACTGTGCCAAAAATAGCAAAAACAGGTAAAGCTGTTGGAATTAATATGCCTCATTTCAAATCCGATGCAAGTAAAGTTGTATCGAAAGGTATGGGCTTAAAGAAAGCTTATTTAGGAAAACAAAATCAATTCACTATTAGTGCAGGAGATGCAGGTAATATATGATAACAGTAACTTATTTCAATAATAAAACTAAAAGTAAATTACTTATTTCTAATAGGCAATAATATACTTTTTGTTGGTATTTATGGACCAAAAGGACCATGCGATGAAGTTTTCATTAAACATACAGGACGTAACAATTATACAGTCAATTATTTAGTACGTGATCGTGGTGAATACATTTTAATAGTTAAATGGGGTGATGATCATATTCCGGGATCACCTTTTAAAATCGATGTTTAGAGAGCACGTTAAATCATATTTTCTCAAAATTATCATAATTTTTTTCTAATTATTTTGAGAAAAATATTTTTAAAATATTTTGCAAAATCATATCAAGACATTATGCATACAGTCGATTACCTTCTTCTTCAACATTCATGCACATTAAATGTATTTTTTTTTTATGAAAAACAAAAAAAAAATTATTTTATATTAATTTGAAAAAATCTCTGCATGTTATCGTTATATTGTTTTTTTATTCATATTTTTTCATATTTTTTTTTCTTTTTTTTAAATTTTTTTTGTCGATGTAAATAATGTTATTAATTTAAACAAAAAAATATAATCCATTTTCCAAAATTATTTGATTTGCCATCATGAAATTCATTTTTGTGAATTCCTATAGTTTTACAAAATTAAATAAAGAAAATAAAGTGAATAGAAATACATTATATAATTATTGTATTATTATGATTACAATTATTTTTGTGAAGTGAATACCTATTTTTCTTTATCATTTTTATTAGATGAAAATATTTATGTTTTATTATTATTATTATTATTATTTTTCAATTTAAAAGAAGAATTATATGTTATTTTTCCTTATTAATGATTGATTACTTATTATTATAAAATTAAATTTTATTAAAAATTATAATAAAGAAAAATAAATAAATATTTGAGTTATTTTTATTTATTCCTAAAATTAATATTTAAGAATAAAATTAAAGAGATATTTACAACTTCTTTTAGCGTAACGTAAACCACAACTAGAAATGTTTTTTTTATATTAATATTATTGAATAAGTACAAATTTAATTAATTTCGAAAAATCTGCTCCTGAAATATGTATGGTTGACAACTTTTGAACGGATAAAAAATATTTGCAATGAAACAAAGGCTTGTTTGAAGTAGATAAAGTATGCTTTAATATAAGCCAACAAAGTAAAAAAACTTTTTGTTATATTCGACCTTCGAATTATATAGAAAATTAAAAATAATTTTTTTTTATACATTTCATTACAATTACATATTTACAAAAATTTACATATCACTTTGGGCTGTTATATCTCGGGCTGTATTGCATCGATTTGAGTCAAATAAAAAGCACTACATCAGAAAACACTTCAATTTAATCGCATTTAGTATAGCATTTAATGGTTTTTGTGCATTTTACCTTATAAGGATTACAATAATGTTCTCAACATTGATGGGCTTAGTTTTTTTTTTTAGAGCCCTATAACTTGCTCCTTGTTGCAGAAATTTCAAATTATTCAGATTACAGGGTTCAAAGATATTTAAATTTGAAAACTGATTTTTGACGAAAATGTGCTAAAAATAACTTAGTGTTTAAAAGAGACATCTTTGGAAAAGTGTAAAAGTTTTCTTCAAACTTCACTTTGCATAAGCCCTGAAATTTGCAAAAAGTGAAACCAGTCACTTTTCGGAAGAAAAAAAAATGGTTTTTAATCTTGAATATCTTGAAAACTATTGAAAATACATGTATACACACACACCTCCTCCCCTCTCGTGATAATCTTCTTTTCTTTATTTTTCATCGAGATCTATTACTCTGCTCAGTTTTGCACAAGCTCCGTGAAACACCATGTATATTAAAAGTGTGATTCTTCATCTAAGCAACCAAATTGAAATATGAGTTTTTTATGAAAACACTTATCAGTGGTATGTATAATAATATTGTGAAAATTTTTGCTTATGAAAGATATAAACGATATTTTTTAATTCAAAAAGTTTCAAACTATAGTTAATAATCAAAAATAAAAGATGATAAGTAAAAATTCAAATAATATGCATATTATTATGACATATCATATTTTACAAACCAGGAATCCACGTTTTATACACCTTTTTTGGGAAGGTAATTCATTAGAAAGTAATAATCCAAAGACTTCTTCTTTTTTCTTCTAAATTTCAGTATCAGTATTTGTTGGCCTAGTGCTTATTATGGGATTTGGAATAATGGGAAACTTATCAATACAAAGAATTTTAGATACATACGACGACCATAATATTTTTTCTGCACAATTGGTGTTTATTCCAAAAAGTGGACATAATGATAATGTAACTGATAAGCCATGGAATATATGGGCTCATACCACTACCACTCCTAATACATTTACCACTTCCATTCCAACTACCACTACTATTAACACTTCCACTATACGACCACCGGAATTAAATGTATCGTATTATAAACGACATTTAACAGAACTTTTAGAACCTTACGATTATGAAAACCTAGGTAAAAATTTAAAAAAAAAATCAAAAAGTGGCAAATATGTATATCATTTTATCTAAATTTAGAAGAAAAAAACCAACCTATAAATTATACTTATTCATTCTTAAGTCTATATTCAAACACATCAGAAAATGATAAAGAAAATAATAAAACTAGAAGCTATGAAGAAGAACTTGAAGCTGATTACCAATTTATTTCAGAAAGTAAAATATATAATATAAATACAGGGCCTTACTCATTAAGATTTTTTAGTTTTAAATTAAAATAAGATCTGTTCCCGTACCTTCAAAACTCTACTGAACCTTAGGAATTTTAGAGAAAATTATAGTTTACTTACAAAAGTAAGATTTGTAATCATTTTTCCCTCTTTAAAAAAGTTTTAAAACTTTATAGCTACATTTTTCTTACTTTTCTGTTTTTCTGCTTTTTATCATTTAAATTTTGAATTGTCAGTTGTCGAAAAAAGTTGTTAGTACTGTGTAATTTAAAAAAGTGGAAGTAAAACAAAATTTTATAAAAAGAAAAAACAAAAAAAAAAAAAATTTTTTTTGAAGAATTAAAAACTATAAAAAAAAGAAAATAGGGAGTTCAATAAAAACCAAAAGTGTCAAATTCCAGTTTTCTTCTTGATTTTCAGAAAACTACAATTAAATCGTTCCTGTACTTTTAAAAATTTATTCCTACTCCATAAATAATCAGAAATAATCAAATTACAGAAAATTACAGCTGGCTGAAGTACGGGAACAGACCTAATATTATTTCTTTATTTTGTAAACAGTTTTAAAGCACAATATGATTTTCAAGTCGAAACTGTTTTAGTTTTAAAACTAAAAAATGTCTATAACTAAGGCCCAGTACACACATATGTATGTATGTATACCAGGTATGTAAATATGAAACCGGAATTTGCCTATACGTGGCGCTAACTGTGAATGTAGTTACTGTCACACCGCGTCATTGACGCCATTTTCTTGTTTTGACATCTAATTAAGATTTTCAACTAACAACCATACAAGTTTCATACAATTTCATAGTTTTTAATAGCGTTGAATATGTCGAATTATGTGCCTAGTAACTACGATTTGCGGACAGCATTGATTTTCTGTTACCATTTGAAGAAAACTGCTGCAGAATCACATCGAATGCTTGTTGAAGCTTACGGTGAGCATGCTCTTGGTAAATCACAGTGTTTTGAGTGGTTTAGAAAATTCAAAAGTGGCGATTTTGACGTGAAAAATGAAGAACGTGGAAGACGACCGAAAAAGTTTGAAGACAGCGAATTGCAAGCGCTGTTGGATGAAGATGACGCTCAAACGCAACAACTCGCAGATCAATTAGATGTGACACGAGAAGCAGTCTCCATACGTTTGAAAGCCATGGGAAAGATCCAGAAGATGGGAAAATGGGTATAGTTAACAATGGACAATATTTCGAATAAAATATTTTGTATCATTTTCATATAATAAACGTGTGTTTTCTATATAAAAATTCCGGTTTCATATTTACGTAGCTGGTATATACCTATTTATACAATTCCTTGAAAAAAATACTTCGTCTTTTATTCTAGTGAAATTGGATCACAATAAAACAATATATGGCGAATATTATTTAAGAGACTACATGGTATTTTATCCACTTTTCTGTTCTATTGTAGCAGTTCAGTGGTTTGTCATCCTTTATAATTTTAGATGTCGAGGATACTTTAATAGAGATTGGTACTTTAAACATAAGATTAAAAAAAAATAGTGGAAATTTTGATTCTTACAAACCAAATTTAGGAAGAATTCTAGACCTTGGCAATTAGTCATTCCTTCTATATTTGTTTATACTGTTATGACATTGGGTACAGCTACGTATAAATATAATTCTTTGTATTACTTTGGGGAATTTTGTACGAATCTTGGAAAGAATTTAACTCATCCTGAAAAATTTTCGTAAGTAATTTAATTAAAATAATTAGGCACATATTTTGAAAATCTTTAAAATGAATTTTTAGATGCGGATATTTAATGGATAATTTGTATTGTACTTCTTGGCAAGAATTAGGACTTTTGACATCGACCAGTCATCATTATGATATTTATCGTTCAGCTGTTACAGTTACTTTAATTTTATGGATTGTAGTACTTATTAT
Organism: Bombylius discolor; assembly: GCA_939192795.1. Classification (NCBI taxonomy): domain Eukaryota; kingdom Metazoa; phylum Arthropoda; class Insecta; order Diptera; family Bombyliidae; genus Bombylius; species Bombylius discolor. The sequence continues at coordinate 26,178,793 of OW584241.1, read as the reverse complement.
AATAATTATCCGATGGATTTTGGCTGTTGATTTTCGATTATTTCGTGTCACTATTTTTGCTTTAGTCGATCCAAAAATAAAAGCTAAAAAAGAATCAAGTAAAATACTATATATATAATGCAAGAAGAAGGATCAAATGATGTTTTTACACAATCAAAAACTACTAGAAAAGTACCGTCATTCATAATTCGAAAATAATAGATTTTATTTTTAATGAAAATTATTTTCTTTTGGAATCAAATAAAACTTTATCTTTATTTATCTTTACATACAAAGTTTAGAATTTATTGCGATGTCAAGAAAAATTTACAAATTTTTTTCAATGAATTTGGAAAAACATGTTAACTTTTATTTCCAACGTATTTAATCAATAAAAATTGTTTTTACTAGGTTTTCAAATTTGTTTTCGAAGTTTTCATTTTCACTTCAAGATTTTCAGGAACATCACCACATTCGAAATTTTGTACCTTTGAAAAAAACAAATGAAATTCAGATGAAAATTACAAATGTGTCAAATACCCTAACAAAAGTTTCTGAATTGCATTCTTCATCTGCATAACCGTCACCGTTAGATTTACTACTGCATTCTGATTCAGCGAACAAATTGAACATTCCAGGTTCCCGACGAAGATTTTCACCTGGCGAGGAACTGCCATCTTTATCAAGTACGATTTTAGCTCCCCGTTTCTATAAATTTCAAGCAAATTTTTATAACGAAATAATTAAAAATATTATTGTCTCACCCCATCTAATGCATCATTAGTCGGTATTTCAGAACCTTGAGAATTACAATTTTGCTCAGCCATTGAAAAATAAAGTAAGTAAAAATAATCAAGAAAGAGATAAGCAAATGAAGAAAATTGAACTAAATTACCAGATTTATGTAATTTTTATATGAAGGAATAAAAATTTTCAAGAAGGAATTTTATTTTTTAATAGAAGTACTACTAAGACAAAGCTAGCGTTTACTTCGATCAAAATTTCTTTATTATTTTTAATGCTACTGAGGTAACCAAAATTGAAAAAAAGTCATGATTTTTATTTGAAAAATAAAAGTTTATTCTCGTATAAATTCAGGATTATGTATAGATAGATTTACGTGTATGAAAAATAAAAACATTAGGTATTATGCTTCTTGAGTAGTAATAATAATTAATTCAATGATAAGCTCATTGTAATTGTTTTCGTTTCCAAATATTCTTCCAGTCCGTCTTTTCCAAGTTCTCGGCCAATTCCAGATTGTTTATATCCACCAAATGGTGCTTGAGGTATGACGGCATCGTAACAGTTTATCCAAACAGACCCAGCTTCAACAGATCCAGCAAAAATAAGAGCTTTATTGATATCGTTTGTCATTATACCAGAAGCAAGTCCGTAAGTAGTGTTATTTGCTCTTTCGATAACTTCATTCATTGAACTGAATTTTAAAATCGATTGAACTGGTCCAAAGATCTTCAAAACAAATTAATTACAATTTTAAATAATTTTTGATATTTTCTCTATTTATAGGGATACTATACCTCTTCTTTGGCAATTAACATTTCATCAGTTACATTTGAAAAAACTGTTGGTTCAATGAAATACCCAACATTTCCTGTCGATTTTCCTCCAGCTTCAACTTTTGCTCCCTGACTCTTTCCACTTTCTATGTATTTTAGTACTTTTTTATACATCTCTTCATCAACTTGAGGACCTTGTTGAACATCTTCAAATGGATTACCAACCTTTCGAGCTTTTGCTTTGGCTGCAGCCTTTTGTACGAAAACATCATAAATTTTTTCATGAACAAATGTTCTGCTTCCAGCGCAACAATTTTGTCCGTGATTTGCAAAAATTGCATTGTGAGCTATTTCTACGGCTTTATCAACTACAAAAAAAAAGATAAATGACTTAGAACACTTGTCACCACACAAAGATATTTTATTTACCATCAACATCATCGAAAATGACTAATGGACTTTTGCCTCCAAGTTCCAAAGACACTTTTTTGAGATTTGATTCTGCCGCAGCTTTCATAACTAATTTTCCAACTTCAACTGAACCGGTGAATGCTACTTTTCGAATATGAGGATGCTGGGCTATAGCAGCACCTGCTGTTGGTCCATACCCAGGGACAATGTTGACAACCCCAGCAGGGAGCCCAGCTTCTTTTGCCAAAGCAGCTACGTAGAGTGCAGACAATGGAGTTTGTTCTGCAGGTTTCAGAACAATAGTACAGCCTGCGGCTAGCGCTGGTCCCCATTTCCACGCCAACATCATCAGAGGATAATTCCATGGAATGATTTGTCCAACGACACCTACAGGCTCTTTTCTTGTCATTGATAAAAGCCCAGAACCAGTTGGAATTGTTTCACCATAATGTTTGTCACACCACCCAGCATAATATCTGAGAGTATCTACTGAACACGCAACATCAAAAACTGAATCATTAAATGGTTTGCCATTGTCCAAAGTTTCAATGTTGGCAATAATATTAGTGTCTCTCTCAATGAGATCGGCCAATCTGAAAGGCAAAGAGTGATTATCAGAGAATTGGAATGCAGTTGAATAATCATGGTGTACGTACTTGTTGATTAATTTTCCTCTTCCTGAAGGATCTAACTTACGCCATTCAGAACCTAGTGAAAATGCCTTTTTAGCTGCAGCAACTGCGAGATCAACATCAGCCTTAGTATGAGAATAAAAAGAATGGTATTGTAATATTTAATAAAAAATTGCTTTCACAGTGTTCAACACTAGAAAAAGGTATATGTACATATACATATTATGTATGTATTACCTTATCTCCTTCACTAACTTCAGTTATTTTCTTTCCTGTTGCTGGATTTATTGTTTCGAATTTCTTACCAGATTGTGAATCGACAAATTCATTGTTGATAAAAATCTGTGAAGTTGATATTATTACAAATTTTTCCTAAATATGCTTTAGTGTTGCTTTAAAAATTTCAATTTGTGTTTATATATTTAATTTTTTTTTCGTTTTTTAATAACATATCACATATAAAAAGTGATAAGGTACTCAACAAGAAATCGTTTATTAGGTATTTATCAAAAATTTTGCAATTTTTATTTATTGCTTTTATTACATTAAAGATAATTGAAGAGTCAAGGTCAATGATAATGTTTCAACTTAAACCCAAAAAAAAAAAAATAAAAAATAAAAAAATTAAACAAAATCTTACTTTTACCTATTTGTTGCAGAAAAATTTGAAAATTTTAACTTTTTACATTTGTTTTCCACAGTGTGTGAATATACACTAAAAAATCTTAGACCAAAGAATTACTTCTAGGTTATTTGCTAAGACAATTATATCTCTAGCGTAGTTCCCTAGTCTAAACAGTCTCCTGGTCCTGACCATCACCAGTGCTATTATAAAAAGGATATTACTTTTAAGAATTTTATAATATGTACAAAAGAAGACATCGTTGAAATGGAATATTTTTAGTAATTTACTTGCTTATATTTTAGCAGTTTACCTTGAACTTAAGATTATGTACATATTTTCCTGTGTACATACCTACACAGTTTTATTTATTTACAATTTTTTATCATGTGATTATGCTGCACAAAATTAAATTGGCTTTTTCTTTCTAGGCTTATTTTATAAACTTTAGCTAACTAATAAAAATAAAGAAAAATAAATTTATAAATTGTTTACGTACCTGCGTATATTTGATTTCTTGGTTTGGATTTGCCATTTTCAATCTTTCACTCACTAACCGCCTTATTCGATGTTATTCCAGTAATTTCTAATTGAGAAATAATTTCAAAATGCAATTCAGCTCGATTTAAATACGACAGCAGACACCTTTTATCGTGAAAATGTTTTTTACTTCACAGAAAAAGATAACATATCTCATATCAGGCACCGGCCGGTCCGGTTTTTACTGAATATAAATGAAAATGGCATTAACATTAACAATAACAACTGTCAACAGTAATGATATTCAAGAATTATCAAAAAAAAACACTGACATCTTATGGGCATTATTTTTATTCACCATGTTTCTTGTACATGCTAAAAGAGAAAAAGCTTTCAGAAAATTCAAATTTCAATTTTCAAGAATGTTCAAAATATATTCATGAACATGAAATTTTTTATTTTTATGATTATATCATTGTGTATAAATTTATAGAATTCATATACAATGATTATATTTAATTTAAAAAACTTTCGAGTCATTTAATTGTTATCAAAAATGCAAGCCATATGATAACCTATTGATTTCAAGTGCATTCATCTTGTTTACTCTCACAAAAATAGCAAAATAACAGAAGTTTTTTGTTAAAGGTAACTTTTTAAAAATTGAAAGAAAAAAATCATATAATATATATACGTACATACATACATATTAATGTTTACCATGAAAGTCATTATTTACAGATATGAAGTTAAACTAAATTGAAAAATGAATTTATTGCTGTTTTTAAAATCGTACATTATTGCAGCACAAAACATTTGTACATACATATGTACGTGTATGTATGAAACTCAACAAATATTTAGTTCAATAAAACATCAAACTTTGGCTTATTCTTGCAACTTTCTCATACAGGCTTAAGCATTACATTTTTGTAATTTTGTTTCAGTTTAATTTCTTATATGAACTTTATGAATTTTAGCGAGTATTTTAAGTGTTTTGTCATGAAATTAATTATAATTTTATTGGAAAATTTATGAATATGTATATGTTTTATTTATATTATATTTTCTTATACTATAAATCACTATTGAGTATAAAACGATTTCCTTCCGATTGATTTCCAATGTATTTGTATTCTCTAACTCCATAGGATCCTGAAAAATTAAAATATAAATTTTGTCAAGAAAATATACACATATGCACATTTTTATTAATACAAATAAATTTTACACATTTTATCTTACCACAATGATCTCCTGCAATTCTTTTGGTTTCTGGTAATGGTGAATATGATGTTTCCGAAAGGCTTCTTAATTTTGCAAAAATCATTTTCGGAGAGAACTTTAATATTCCAGTTGTCATTGAAGGCGTTGATCCAATGAATGGTCTGAAGGTTCTCATATGGTCCAAAAATTTAAGATACGGTAGTGTTTGAATTACTTTTTCTCTGAATAAAAATTTCATTGATACAATTTTTGTACGGCAAATTATTTTTAAAGAAATATGTAATACGAACCTGTATAACTCATATGTTAAATCATTACTTTTGTTTGAGGTTAAGCCATCAGGACATGCAGGATTTCCAAGTAAGCTTAAATGTTCTAAATTTGGAAAAATCCTTGCTATTATGAAAAGTACTAAAGATAAATTACTTATCTGTTAAAAAAAAAAAAATATATATATATATATATGTATATATGTCGGTATTTTCTAGAAAAATTCAATTTAAAGTAAAATGTATTAATGGTATTACTTGATTTTTATTCAACGATAATGTTTTCACTTTAGGTAAAACGGCACCGTCGGTGTTGTAACGCAGAAAAACTTCATCTCTAATATCGTTGTTGTCTAATATTATTGTTTGTAAATCTACAAACAGCTGGAGGCAGTCTAATTCTCTAAAATAATTAAAACTAAGATCTAAATGTTGAACTTTATCACAATATAAATTCACAACTGAATATGGGATATGAGTCAAATTTTGATTGATTAGAAATAGCTGTAAGGGAAAAAAGCAAAAATATATGTACATATACGAAAACAGGTAATAATGATAAAATACTAAACAATGTGAAATGTTTAAGATTATTATTAGAAATCTAAGATTTCTTCAAAAAAAAAAACACATGAACTTAAACCGAAAAAAAGTACAAAAAATATAAACATTACAGATATTCTGGTATCGTTATCCTTTTACTCACTTCTTTTTGGTTTTCATTAAACAATATATTATATGTACTCGTATTCATTATATATGTATTTTTCCGTTATCTAGTAATAAATTTCTCTTCGAAAAATATAAAAAAATCTCGTGGAATCTAGATTAATGTTGTGTAATGCGAACCGGCCGGAATATGTTTCCACTGAGATTATTTTGCGGTTACTGACTGAAAATTTATTATCATCAGAAGCATTGGAGCTGGAATATGAAAACAAAAAAACAAATAAACAAAAAATTGATAACAAAATAATGTTGAGATGTGAAGATTCAATAATATAAATGATAAAAGTAACTGCCTAAAGATCACATACGTATATACATACTATATATACATAATACTAATAAGTAAGTACTTTCCGATAGATTTTATCTTTGACTAAAGAACATGGTTGTTTCGGGTATGATCTGAAAAGAATGAGATTTCTGGAAGAAGAGCAAAAGAACTGAAGTAACTTTTTCTATTTTTTGGAAGATGTGAAACAGATAACCTTCAAATAGATGCTCGAAACCACTCAAGACATAGAAGTGAGGATAAGGATGATGATTTCCTTGACACAATAGCCATTTGAGCCTTGGCCGCTTCAAGTTCATATTGAAATATTATCAATATTTCAATGCACCTACAGCTTAAAGTGGAATGCGAACCACTAAATTTGTTGGTAGAGAACGAGTTTATTCGTATGACACGATGGTACTGATATTTTTTGTAGCTGGTTTTGTGGACTTGCTTATGTGAACTTAGGCGGTTTCGAACTCAGAAAATCAGAAATCTAAAAAAATCTTTGATCTTAACATTGTTTATATACTTTTCTAATATACTATACGAATCGCTAACTGCAAAAAGGGGCTATGTCACATATTTATAAATTTTCAGGAGGCTTTTTTTTTTTTCAAAAACAAGGGATGTTTTTTTTCAAATTTTTTACACACTTGGTATCTATCAGTATAGGAAATATTTGGATTTTTTTGTTCCTACCTGCTCAGGTTTTTTAATTTGATATATACAGATGTCACCTTTTTACAGTAATTGAAAAAATACAAATAGAAATTCTTAGAAAATGTTTTATTTTTTCATGTTAATTACAATTAAACGTATGTGATACTAATTTAAATTATTATATTATGCATTACACTCCTGGCCTCAGTTGGCCTAGTAGTAATTTCTTGCCAAAATTCTGAATAATTCTCAGGAATATATTGCTGTAAGCTGTATACTCATTATATTATCCATTTTTTTTTTTTTTTTTTTTGTTGTTGCTTATAGTTATCTTTCCTACTTAAGCCTTTTTTGTAGGAAGAGTTAAATTTTTAATTATAATAGCAATCTGAATGTATCAGTTACTAGGCAATTAATTTATGAATTGCCGGCAAACAATTTCTTGAGCAGTAGAAATCATAATTTGGTGGTATAATGTAACGGAATGTGATTTTTTTTTGACTCCGCGGGACAGATTTTCATCGGAGCCATTACTTAGCAAAGTTTTTTTCATAGAATTTGCGCCACCAGTTTTTATAATCATACACCAAATGTCTTGGAAACTTTTACGACGGAGAATTTTTGGGAATTTCTGGACGCTTTTGTTATTAGTTCGATATATTTGTTGAAAGTACGCAGTCTTTCAGTTTTACTAAGAGATCTTCTGATCAAACCAAAATCACGGTCACAAGGCATGAAAGAATGGCATATCATTAGAAAATATCGTTGTGTTATTTTTGTTTTGACCACAGAAGTTGTCTTGTAATATCTTGTGTAACATAGTGATCAAAGTAGTATTTTAGAAAAGAGCATACGTCATTATGGTATACGTAGCACGTCATCTGCTTTGATTTCAAATTATGAATTTCGAATATGAATATTGTCAGTTGACGAAGGTAATACAAATCTTGTACAGGTATTTGAAGTAGTAAGACATTATCCATGAAATAAATGCAAATCGCCAAAGTAACATCATTTTCTTCACACAGCTGTTTAACAGAATTTAAAGTTGTATAAATGTTTTTTAATACGGCGCTTATGCACGAGAAGTTCAGCAAAAGCTTTTAGCATTCTCGTTCAATTGTTCATTCTTAATTTTAGCATTAAGCTCCTCGCAATTACTACAAGTATCCTTTGAAGGTTTGTCAAATCTTAAGTCATAATTTTTCTTGAAGTACGACCAAAAAAATTTGTATGACATTTTACTGTCCGGATATTTCAGCTTAAACATTTCATAAATTGTTCTAACAAATAATCTGCAATCCACGTATCGAATTTCTTGACTTGTATAATGTGGAACGTTAACTGGGTAAGATTCAATGTGACTACGAATATTAGAGATAATCATCCATGTTCAAAATTTCATTTTTTCGAAATTGAAGTTACGGTAGTGGACTGTGGAATTAGGTGTTCTATATTCCACTTTCACTCAATTTTTGTGAATTCAAATCTGCAAATTTTTTGTACGTGGAATTGCAATATTAGTTTGTCAAATTCAACTGTGGCTTTTGTATTTGTCGGTCGGAATTTTATTAGTGAAGTTAAATCAATTTCTTCAGTTAATTCAATGTACTGTAAAGAAACAATATTACAAGTAAAAAATATTCATGAAATAAGAAATTTTTTGATAACAATTTTTCTTTAAAAAATAATATATTTTTTCAAAGTTTACTACAATTTCAAGAACTTAATTATTTTAATGCAAAAAAAAAAAAAACAAAAATATTTTCATAACCCCTCCCCATCTACAAATGACAAGTAACAGCTGATTCGAAGTTAATGTCCGATATACATATTTAATTCCGCAGGGAATCTAGAACACCATTTTCGATTTCGCATGTTACTGGTTTATACGGTAAAAAATAATTCGAATTAAATACGAATTTTGGATTAATTTGGGAGTACGGTACAAAGGGGTAAAATTTGGGATTGGGATTAAAATAATACATGCAAACATGTATACCTACATGTTTTTCTTCTTTCTTCTTCACTCTACAATATGCTTACCATAAAAATTATAATACGCCATATTGCATTTTACGCTACACATACATACACAAAAATTTGGATTAAACTCAAATAAATTGGGTTTAAACCAAAATCCGAATTAGCGGGTTTATAATACATGAAATTGGGAGTAAACCGAAATACGTATTAAACATATAAACTATTAAATGGATTTGATTTCGTATTCCACTTCCACGTTTTGCGGAATCTAGAACATGGGTAAAAGTCGCCTTTTATAGCTAGCATTAGAACTAGTATTTTTACCACGCATATCTCGTGGAGTTTTATTATTTTTTAAAAGAAAAACGAGACGTTCACAGCGTTTTTTAGACACTCCATTAATTAATAAAAATGTGCTTTTACAAATTGGTCCTCTCGAATGCCCATTAAGTATGAAGTATTTGACTGTTATTGATTTCGGTTTTGCATTATTCGTGTCTTTCTTACCCCTTTGCTTTGAAGCTTTGAAGAAACTTAATTTTTTCAGTATCATTGAACTTAGTTAAGCATTTCCGGCAACAACTACAAAAAAAAAAACATTGGCGGCTATACTAAGTACATCACAGAAAATAAACATTACCATTTGTCTACGTCAGCTACTTTAGCGGGCACAGTTTTCCAGAATAATTGGCAGTTGTGCGTTTTTAATTATATTTTCATTATAATTTTCACTACTTACAATACCTTTCTTTTTTTTTTTTTTTTGTTTTGCTAAGAAGACTTTTGAATAATTTTTGTTTAATTTTTATAACTACTATTGGTTATGTTATTGTTTTGAATTGTTATTATTATTATTTTATTTTATATTTTTTATATCTTTTTAAGATACAATCACATATTTTTTCAAATGGAGCAAAGTAAATAAATTTTTTAGATTTTAAATAATTAAAAAGTCAAAATCAAAGGATAATAATAATAATAATAATAATAATAATAATAATAATAACAATAATAATAATAATAATTAATAATAATAATAATAAAACGTTAAATAAATAGAAGAAATTAAAAAAAAGTATTGGAAGTAGCTTCCTTAGCAAAAAACATTATTTAATGAATAAATTTGTAGTTATCGTTCATTTATTTTTCAAATTTACTTGCACCATTTCAACGCAACTTTCATTGTAAAAGAGAAGAAAAGTGAGTATGCGATGAAATTCGTTACAATTTTTTCATAATCAAGAATTAAAGATGCGATGGTGTAAATTTTTTACTTGCACCATTTCAACGCAAGTTTCATATTAAAATTTAAAGAAAATGTTTGTGCGATAAGGAACGATATAAATTTTACCATATAAAATTTTGATAGCGTTGGAGCAAAAAGCTTTTCTGCTCTATCACCCTTTGCACACTTGGTGGTTAAACCGGTTATTGTTGCGCTGAGAGTAACAAAAGGGTATAATTTTTTCCAACTTAGTATAGTAAGAAATCATCCAAAATAATTTCAGCTTCACGGTGTTAATACACTCATACTCTCGTTACAACTGGTCGTGCCACCTTTAGATGTAGTTTGAGCAGTTGTAAAAACAGGTTTTATAACCGGTTTGCGTCGTTGTAACAACAACCTAATGTGTTCATGCTCTATGAGTTGAAATTGAAGCTGAAGCCTATATACATTCGCATTCTGTTTTGACGTTATTTCTTCTTAACAGCAAAATAGTAACAATAAATGCAAGTATGTACATATGTACATATGTATACTCTGTTCACAAAGTTTTTTCAGTACAGGTCTTATGGAAGAGTTCATTTTTATCCAGTGTCGTTACATTTAATAGGAGTATACTAAGCTACTCATACTCCAACCCATTATATGTGCAACGAGACGCTGGAAAACAGAAAAAAACAATAACAGCCATCCCTTTGTTGTCGCCACTCGCCAGTAACACAGTTGTACTGCGACGTGCGACTGATTATTTTTCTTATATTTCAATTCTCTGGATGAACAAAAATTAACAAAATGAATTATGAAGAAAGATAAAAATGATGAAAAAATTCATGCACGCACACGCTGATGAGCTAAAAGTTGGTTGATTGATATTCGAGATGTGTGTATAAAAAGTAGAATAAATAATAAGTAATCGCAAGTTAATGTTACTGTGTAATAATTATATTACTTAATAAGTTAATAGTAGTACCGTTCTTAATAATAAAAAATTAAATTTTATTATTCTAATTTACTGCATTTATTTATACATTTACAAGTATGCATATGATATCAGTGGCGTCTCGTGACTTATTCACCTGGGTGTGCTGCAGGGTGATTGAGAAAATTTAAGAAATTAAATATATGTATACATATGTAGCTCAACAAAGTATTCGGGCAGTACAAATATTTTTAATTCATCCTAAATAAAAAAAATTGTTTACAATAAAAGTATGAAACAAAATACTGAAAATAATTCTTTATTCTTATAACAACATATATTTACGAAACAAACAGTCAACAATGATATCAAAAAATTTACAAAACAAACAGTTAAAAATTTCAACTTCAATTTTTATTCCAATAAAATATTCGGGCAGTATGAACATTTTTAAAAAATAAGGTGCTTTTTGTCAAAGTCAGTACTTCGTTGAACCTCCTTATGTTTTTTAACTTCTTTGAGTCTATTCAACAAGCTTTAACCCTTTGTTATATTTTAAATTATACACCCACGCATCAATTTTTAGTATCAAAATGTTACATTTTTTTATTCCTTAGACATGTGTGTTTTCGTAGGACTAGAAAGCTGAAATTTGGCCAGGATATTTTTTGAAGGGTCTAATAATTTAAAAACTTTGAACGGTGAAAATCCGTTTACTGGGGTAGAAGTTATAGGGTAAAACACAATAAAAGTCATGTTTTCGACAAATACCCTTTTTTTCTCTATTTTTTTCACCTAATTAATATCCTGATCCTTGAAAAAAGTGTACATTTCAATTCTTGAACTATTTTCTGACCTATTGCATTTTATTTGACTCAAATCGATGCAATACAGCACGAGTAGTTAAAGTTTAAAGTTGGCAAAAAAAATAAAATAATTCAATATGTGAAAAATATGTGACGTTTCATACAAAAAATTTTTTAATTCAATATTTCACTTGGCTTGGCTTTGTCTATAGGTGTGACTTTGATTTTGAAGTTTGTCCGAACTTTTTACAGAACCAACTTTATAATATAAAAGCGTACATTTTTTAAAGTTGCAAGGTTGTTAAAAATAACATTGAGTCTAATTGTAACTTGGGTTCTGCTTCAGAATTGAACACCTTCATTATATAACAACTGTATTGTTACAGTACGAGAGCAAAGCGTCAAATTTCAATGCATAGGATTGAAAAGTATTAAAGTTCTTCTTGAGTAGAACTTCAATACATTTTGATAGAAATAATACTAAATGAGGTTGGGTTCTACATCAGAGCTTCACACCCTGGTTGTATATTATTTATATTGTTGCAGTTACAGTACGAAACAAGGACGGCTTCAAATGAACATCACTGAATGTGAGGCTGGGTTCTACATTATAATAGAACACTTTAGCTTTATATGGACATTGCTATTGAAGTTATGAAAATTACTTTGGCGTTCTCAATTTTTTTTTTTAATTTGCTTTAGATTATATGGGTGTTCTGTGAACACCTTGAACACCTGGACGAGACGCCACTGTATGATATGATGTAGCATATAAAAACAATAAATTATGTTTTATTTGAAAAAATGTTTTTTACATATTATAAATTTATACAATTAATTGTGTACACATATTCCTTTGGAATAGAAATGCATTTTGTGATAAATATACTCACTCTATAGAAAAAATGTATATAATTGATACTTTTATATTTTATACATAATGGGTAATTCTTTTCTTAAAATATGTGTAAAAAGAATCGCACGATAGCCTAATATTACAGCACAAAAATGTTTCTTAAAAATTCTGCAAAGTCTTGGGTAATTTTAAAATTCTTATGATCAACAAATTGAATTTAAAAAACAATGGAATATATACATTAGTATTGGTACTGATAAGGATCATAATGTAAATTATCTTTTCATTCATACGATCAGCTATAAAACAAAAAAGTAAAACCCGTAATCCCTTTCACTTTCAGTTATCTGTTTGTAGGATATATACATATATGTGAATGCAATGTTTTTGGGTTTTTACATTTTCTTATTTTATAGGAATAATTTAAATCTAATATTACACATTCATAACATTTTCTATTTAATAAATTTTTAATAATAATTAAATTAAAAAAAAAATGTATTATAATTTTTCTTTATTGGGAAACAATTTTTACAAAGTATAAAATTTTATAAAATTTGAAAACAATTGTATAAACGGCAACACTTATCAAAAAGTTCATCCGATTTTAGATACAAAATATAAACTAAAGGGTAATACTGTCGGTGACGAAAATAAGAAACACATTTATGTAATTACTCAAAGAAGAAACAAGACAAAATATGTCCATAAGACCTGTACTGAAAAAACTTTGTGAACAGAGTATAGTAATATTTTTAAATGAATGAACATCGTATATTCGTCTGTCGAATAAAAGGTACTTTTTAGAAATGTTATGCATAGAAGAATCTAATATGAATATACATATTACATAATACATACATATATTTAAATTAGTGAACTTTGAAAATTCACTTTTATGTTATTTTCTATTACACAAAATTTAAATAAGTGAGCAGTTATTTTCAGCGCCCCTAAGTTTTAGCGCCCGGAGCGAGTGCTCCAGCTGCTCCTATGGTAAGGCCGGGCCTGGGGCTAGATACAGACTTGCTCCTCAGTAACTTTTATCAACAATTACAACTTAAACACGTGTTTTATAAAGGAACTTTTTATGCGTGTGAAGTGTATAAACTGTAGCATTCCTGCTTTTATAGCAGAAAAGGGGTATCTCTATAACATATCCCAATTCTGCAGTAACTTTGTAATTCAATTATTATTATGTTCACAGTATTATTACGTTCTTTAAAATAATTTCAATAAATAAAATTTTTTTTATTCACATTGAGTACTTGGAATTTTCGACATTTTTTGAGAAAATTTAATTTGAACTTATTTAGTGAATTATACATACATAGATATACATGTATGTATGTACTTACATAAGTTTACTTTTTATATTTTTCAAATGATATTATAAAACAATATACATAGTTGAGAATAAAAACTGGAAGTTTTACACCAAGTTTTTGCTATACATTCCATTTTAGTTTTACGTAACTTAAAAAAAAATTCTTATGAACAAACTCAATTCAAAACAATAATTTTTTCTCAAAGGTGAAAGTTTTAAATATGTACTGGAATTTTTTAAAAGTTTATTTGTAATAGCTATATACATTTCAAACTATCAAACAATTATTTGTATAAACTTTTTTGTTAACTAAATTTAAATTAAATATTACAAATATGTAGATTCAATTACATTCGAATTATTCAATGAATTTGGTTCAATTGTATCCAATACTTTTCCTTTTGTTTCTGGAACAAATATCACAATAAACAGAACTCCAATTGCAGTAATACTTCCACATAACCACATTACTCCATATAAATTCATTTTGAACATTAAAATTGGAAAAATTTTCAAAACTATAAATGCCATTATACTTAATGCACAAATACAAATTGTTGAACCCAAAGTTCTTATCTGCGAACAATAAAAAAAAAAATTGGAATATTTATATATTACAATATAAAATTTTTCAAAAAACATTTAAACTTGAATTTTCTATGAAATTAGTTTTCTATCGTATTTATAATAATTATTATACATACATATTTCTTTTATTATTCTTTTATACATACATTGTTTGGTAGTACTTCAGTTAAAACAACAAGCGGCAATGGTATTACTCCTATTGAAGCAATGAAAATCACAAAAGATAAACTCACAGTTGGTATCCAATGCAAATAATCTAGATTCACACTTTGTCTTAAATAAGAATATGTTGCTACTGTCATCAAACCCAATGTAATTCCAATGCTAGATATTAACAATAAAGGTCTACGTCCAAATCTATCAACCAAAATTATTGCTACACAGGTTCCTAATATTTGAATTGTACCAAAAATAATTGTATTCATGTTTGGATCAAGTAATGATCCAGATTCAGAAAATATTTTTGAAGAATAATTTGTAATAGCATAAGTACCGCTAAACATATTCAATGCCATTAGAACTATGCCAATTGTTAATCCTTTTGTGGATCTTTTTGTACCTGTATGTATATCAAACCAAAATGTAAAATTCATAAAGATAAATAAATTTAAATGCACTGAAAGTGTACTTACAAAATTCCTTGATAGTGATATTTTTTTTACGATGTGAAATATCATTTTCAAAAATAATTTCCTTTAAATTTGTAAAGTAATCATTAAATTTGTTCAGTTCCTCTTTACTGTTGCCCAAATAATTTCGATAAAATTTTAGAGACATTTCTGCTTTATTTTCTTGATTTGATTTAAGCAAGTATTGTGGTGTATCTGGGAAAAATAGTATAATAATCATATAAAGCAATGAAATCCAAATTGTTGTAAATGGAACAAGTTTATAAGTTAAATGCGATCCCAAAATGTAACCACCAAGAATACCACAGTTTAGGAATAACAAAAACATTGTACTCAAAGCACCTCGTATCCTATACAATAAAAATTAAAAATATATACTAAATATTAAAGTTAAATGTTCTAGAAGTATGTTTTCTAACCGACTGTCTGATATTTCTGCAATAAAAAGTGGTATTGCTACGAAAAGTCCACCGCTAGCAATTCCTGCTAATAAACGTCCGATATAAAGATGAATTATATGTTTTCCAAACATTACTGTTAACCAGAAACACTTAAATAAAATATATTAAGTCAAAAAATATAAGAGTAATAAAAATTATATAATTACTGTATTTGGTGCTCCAGATAATAATAATGTTGTTTTTCTTCCAATTTTGTCGATTATACACCCAAATAAAATATTCCCAATCATACTACCAACACAAGTTAATGCTGCAAGCCATGAGATTTGTTCCAATGTTACTTTCCCTGATTTAAGAGGGCAATCATCTGATTGGAGAATAGGTAGAGCTGGTGATAGCCATCCTAAAGCTAATCCATGTGAAAATATCATCAAATTTACTGAAAAAGAATAGGGAAATAGAACCAAAAAGTTAAAATAATTGTAATAAATACGTTTTTGTTTCAATTGGTGAATTATACCAGAAATAGCAGCTATTATTTGATTTTTATAATTAGACAAATAAAATCGATAAAATATTTTTTGCAACATTTTTGAACACACTATGCTATGTTATATATATTTTCAATAATGTACTCCTAAATAACATATTAAATTATTAAATATGGATTTCTGAAATTTTTAATTAACAAACTTTTATATATGAAATTCACTATATAATGTGATGTGGGTGTTCTTCAAAGTAATACTTAATTGTAATGAAAAAATTTATTTTACTAGTAAAATTATTAGGAATTAATATTTTTTCCAATTTGTTTTATTTGTTTAAAACATCTGTTTTACTCACAAACAATAACAATACCTATTATGTGTATTATAGTAGAAAAAAGGCAAGCCCCCCTAAGTATTGTAGATATAAGATACATGTATACGTAAATTTAAATTCTAATCAATGTTTAATTTACCAAGTGTATGAAGTTGCTTTTTGTTTTTCTATTTTCTTTATGATTTTTAATAGTATGATGTCATGAAAAATAAATAATAAAAAAAAATAATAATTTTTAATTATTGCTTTTGAAAATTAATTTCTCATATCTTTTCTTATTTTTTTAATATTTAAGTTTATTGGGAAATTACCATTAGAATAAACAAATTGCCAATTTTTGTTTCAAATATCTTGCGGAAGTACAAAATAATTTAAATTTCTTAGATTATTTTGAAGCAATCATCTTTTTAAGTATTTTTTTTTCTTTCGAAGGATATTTTAAAAGTGTTATAATATATTCACATATTTTAAATTACAGATTGTTCATATCCTTTCTGTAGTGTATAACTGATAACAAATTACGTATATAGAATGCATTTATGTTCTAGAAAAATGAACAACTAATTATAAGTAATCTATGATAATCAATGATTTTGTTTTTACGAATGCAGGTTAAAAAAATGATGTAAACAAATTTTTGAACTTAACATGAAATTTTAAACTTTAAAGAATTCCATTGAACCTTGGTTTTTTATTATAATATTTTTTCCTATATTTCTAATAGTACTACATATATCTTTTTCGGACTTTTTGTTAATTATCTCAGCAAAAATAAAAATAAACTAGAAGTAAACACATAAGATTATCTTATCATATTGTTAGGTACATTATTGAATGAGTAATTCTTATAAGTGAAACCTTCATTAGTTTCATTTTAGATGATAAGGTGATCTGTTTGAATATTTTTGTACAAAAAGATTTACAAAATATAAATTAGTCATTGTACAACATTTACATACATACATATGTATGAATGTATGTATATGATCTTCACATCTCAACATTATTTTGTTATCAATTTTTTGTTTATTTGTTTTTTTGTTTTCATATTCCAGCTCCAATGCTTCTGATGATAATACATTTTCAGTCAGTAACCGCAAAATAATCTCAGTGGAAACATATTCCGGCCGGTTCGCATTACACAACATTAATCTAGATTCCACGAGATTTTTTTATATTTTTCGAAGAGAAATTTATTACTAGATAACGGAAAAATACATATATAATGAATACGAGTACATATAAGTTTAAGTTCATGTGTTTTTTTTTTTTTTTTTTTTTTTTTTTTTTTTTTTTTTTTTTGAAGAAATCTTAGATTTCTAATAATAATCTTAAACATTTCACATTGTTTAGTATTTTATCATTATTACCTGTTTTCGTATATGTACATATATTTTTGCTTTTTTCCTTTACAGCTATTTCTAATCAATCAAAATTTGACTCATATCCCATATTCAGTTGTGAATTTATATTGTGATAAAATTCAACATTTAGATCTTAGTTTTAATTATTTTAGAGAATTAGACTGCCTCCAGCTGTTTGTAGATTTACAAACAATAATATTAGACAACAACGATATTAGAGATGAAGTTTTTCTGCGTTACAACACCGACGGTGCCGTTTTACCTAAAGTGAAAACATTATCGTTGAATAAAAATCAAGTAATACCATTAATACATTTTACTTTAAATTGAATTTTTCTAGAAAATACCGACATATATACATATATACATATATATATATTTTTTTTTAACAGATAAGTAATTTATCTTTAGTACTTTTCATAATAGCAAGGATTTTTCCAAATTTAGAACATTTAAGCTTACTTGGAAATCCTGCATGTCCTGATGGCTTAACCTCAAACAAAAGTAATGATTTAACATATGAGTTATACAGGTTCGTATTACATATTTCTTTAAAAATAATTTGCCGTACAAAAATTGTATCAATGAAATTTTTATTCAGAGAAAAAGTAATTCAAACACTACCGTATCTTAAATTTTTGGACCATATGAGAACCTTCAGACCATTCATTGGATCAACGCCTTCAATGACAACTGGAATATTAAAGTTCTCTCCGAAAATGATTTTTGCAAAATTAAGAAGCCTTTCGGAAACATCATATTCACCATTACCAGAAACCAAAAGAATTGCAGGAGATCATTGTGGTAAGATAAAATGTGTAAAATTTATTTGTATTAATCAAAATGTGCATATGTGTATATTTTCTTGACAAAATTTATATTTTAATTTTGCAGGATCCTATGGAGTTAGAGAATACAAATACATTGGAAATCAATCGGAAGGAAATCGTTTTATACTCAATAGTGATTTATAGTATAAGAAAATATAATATAAATAAAACATATACATATTCATAAATTTTCCAATAAAATTATAATTAATTTCATGACAAAACACTTAAAATACTCGCTAAAATTCATAAAGTTCATATAAGAAATTAAACTGAAACAAAATTACAAAAATGTAATGCTTAAGCCTGTATGAGAAAGTTGCAAGAATAAGCCAAAGTTTGATGTTTTATTGAACTAAATATTTGTTGAGTTTCATACATACACGTACATATGTATGTACAAATGTTTTGTGCTGCAATAATGTACGATTTTAAAAACAGCAATAAATTCATTTTTCAATTTAGTTTAACTTCATATCTGTAAATAATGACTTTCATGGTAAACATTAATATGTATGTATGTACGTATATATATTATATGATTTTTTTCTTTCAATTTTTAAAAAGTTACCTTTAACAAAAAACTTCTGTTATTTTGCTATTTTTGTGAGAGTAAACAAGATGAATGCACTTGAAATCAATAGGTTATCATATGGCTTGCATTTTTGATAACAATTAAATGACTCGAAAGTTTTTTAAATTAAATATAATCATTGTATATGAATTCTATAAATTTATACACAATGATATAATCATAAAAATAAAAAATTTCATGTTCATGAATATATTTTGAACATTCTTGAAAATTGAAATTTGAATTTTCTGAAAGCTTTTTCTCTTTTAGCATGTACAAGAAACATGGTGAATAAAAATAATGCCCATAAGATGTCAGTGTTTTTTTTTGATAATTCTTGAATATCATTACTGTTGACAGTTGTTATTGTTAATGTTAATGCCATTTTCATTTATATTCAGTAAAAACCGGACCGGCCGGTGCCTGATATGAGATATGTTATCTTTTTCTGTGAAGTAAAAAACATTTTCACGATAAAAGGTGTCTGCTGTCGTATTTAAATCGAGCTGAATTGCATTTTGAAATTATTTCTCAATTAGAAATTACTGGAATAACATCGAATAAGGCGGTTAGTGAGTGAAAGATTGAAAATGGCAAATCCAAACCAAGAAATCAAATATACGCAGGTACGTAAACAATTTATAAATTTATTTTTCTTTATTTTTATTAGTTAGCTAAAGTTTATAAAATAAGCCTAGAAAGAAAAAGCCAATTTAATTTTGTGCAGCATAATCACATGATAAAAAATTGTAAATAAATAAAACTGTGTAGGTATGTACACAGGAAAATATGTACATAATCTTAAGTTCAAGGTAAACTGCTAAAATATAAGCAAGTAAATTACTAAAAATATTCCATTTCAACGATGTCTTCTTTTGTACATATTATAAAATTCTTAAAAGTAATATCCTTTTTATAATAGCACTGGTGATGGTCAGGACCAGGAGACTGTTTAGACTAGGGAACTACGCTAGAGATATAATTATGTCTTAGCAAATAACCTAGAAGTAATTCTTTGGTCTAAGATTTTTTAGTGTATATTCACACACTGTGGAAAACAAATGTAAAAAGTTAAAATTTTCAAATTTTTCTGCAACAAATAGGTAAAAGTAAGATTTTGTTTAATTTTTTTATTTTTTATTTTTTTTTTTTGGGTTTAAGTTGAAACATTATCATTGACCTTGACTCTTCAATTATCTTTAATGTAATAAAAGCAATAAATAAAAATTGCAAAATTTTTGATAAATACCTAATAAACGATTTCTTGTTGAGTACCTTATCACTTTTTATATGTGATATGTTATTAAAAAACGAAAAAAAAATTAAATATATAAACACAAATTGAAATTTTTAAAGCAACACTAAAGCATATTTAGGAAAAATTTGTAATAATATCAACTTCACAGATTTTTATCAACAATGAATTTGTCGATTCACAATCTGGTAAGAAATTCGAAACAATAAATCCAGCAACAGGAAAGAAAATAACTGAAGTTAGTGAAGGAGATAAGGTAATACATACATAATATGTATATGTACATATACCTTTTTCTAGTGTTGAACACTGTGAAAGCAATTTTTTATTAAATATTACAATACCATTCTTTTTATTCTCATACTAAGGCTGATGTTGATCTCGCAGTTGCTGCAGCTAAAAAGGCATTTTCACTAGGTTCTGAATGGCGTAAGTTAGATCCTTCAGGAAGAGGAAAATTAATCAACAAGTACGTACACCATGATTATTCAACTGCATTCCAATTCTCTGATAATCACTCTTTGCCTTTCAGATTGGCCGATCTCATTGAGAGAGACACTAATATTATTGCCAACATTGAAACTTTGGACAATGGCAAACCATTTAATGATTCAGTTTTTGATGTTGCGTGTTCAGTAGATACTCTCAGATATTATGCTGGGTGGTGTGACAAACATTATGGTGAAACAATTCCAACTGGTTCTGGGCTTTTATCAATGACAAGAAAAGAGCCTGTAGGTGTCGTTGGACAAATCATTCCATGGAATTATCCTCTGATGATGTTGGCGTGGAAATGGGGACCAGCGCTAGCCGCAGGCTGTACTATTGTTCTGAAACCTGCAGAACAAACTCCATTGTCTGCACTCTACGTAGCTGCTTTGGCAAAAGAAGCTGGGCTCCCTGCTGGGGTTGTCAACATTGTCCCTGGGTATGGACCAACAGCAGGTGCTGCTATAGCCCAGCATCCTCATATTCGAAAAGTAGCATTCACCGGTTCAGTTGAAGTTGGAAAATTAGTTATGAAAGCTGCGGCAGAATCAAATCTCAAAAAAGTGTCTTTGGAACTTGGAGGCAAAAGTCCATTAGTCATTTTCGATGATGTTGATGGTAAATAAAATATCTTTGTGTGGTGACAAGTGTTCTAAGTCATTTATTTTTTTTTTTGTAGTTGATAAAGCCGTAGAAATAGCTCACAATGCCATTTTTGCAAATCACGGACAAAATTGTTGCGCTGGAAGCAGAACATTTGTTCATGAAAAAATTTATGATGTTTTCGTACAAAAGGCTGCAGCCAAAGCAAAAGCTCGAAAGGTTGGTAATCCATTTGAAGATGTTCAACAAGGTCCTCAAGTTGATGAAGAGATGTATAAAAAAGTACTAAAATACATAGAAAGTGGAAAGAGTCAGGGAGCAAAAGTTGAAGCTGGAGGAAAATCGACAGGAAATGTTGGGTATTTCATTGAACCAACAGTTTTTTCAAATGTAACTGATGAAATGTTAATTGCCAAAGAAGAGGTATAGTATCCCTATAACTAGAGAAAATATCAAAAATTATTTAAAATTGTAATTAATTTGTTTTGAAGATCTTTGGACCAGTTCAATCGATTTTAAAATTCAGTTCAATGAATGAAGTTATCGAAAGAGCGAATAACACTACTTACGGACTTGCTTCTGGTATAATGACAAACGATATCAATAAAGCTCTTATTTTTGCTGGATCTGTTGAAGCTGGGTCTGTTTGGATAAACTGTTACAATGCTGTCATACCTCAAGCACCATTTGGTGGATATAAACAATCTGGAATTGGCCGAGAACTTGGAAAAGACGGACTGGAAGAATATTTGGAAACGAAAACAATTACAATGAGCTTATCATTGAATTAATTATTATTACTACTCAAGAAGCATAATACCTAATGTTTTTATTTTTCATACACGTAAATCTATCTATACATAATCTTGAATTTATACGAGAATAAACTTTTATTTTTCAAATAAAAATCATGACTTTTTTTAATTTTGGTTACCTCAGTAGAATTAAAAATAATAAAGAAATTTTGATCGAAGTAAACGCTAGCTTTGTCTTAGTCGTGCTTCACTTAAAAAATAAATTTCCTTCTTAAAAACTTTATTGCTTCATATAAAAATTACATACCTAAATCTTTTTTTTATTATTTCCTTTTAAGAATATTTTTATTTACTGTATTGTGCAATGGCTGAGCATAATTGCAATTCTCAAGGTTCTAAAATATTGACGGATAATACACTAACAATCGAACAAAAAAGGCGCACTTGATGTTTTCTAAGAATTCTTAGCATTCTTTGTCTCTGAGGCCCAAGTGCTCCTAATAAAAGAATGTTTTTTTTGTTATCGGGTTTTTTCGAACATTGTAGAGTATATAAGCCAGCCACCATGTAGGTGCTTTTTGTATCATAATAATTTTGTGGTGTAGTGGAAACTATAACTAAAGAAAAGTGCAATGGAAGAAAGCCAATTAAGTATTACAAATAAGGTTCAAATAAAGTTATTAAATGAACAGTGCAAATTTTGTACGGAATTTTCTAGAATGATAAGGTGCAACGAATCCTCTGTTAGACGGTTTTTTTTTTAAATTTTCAAAAAATGATGAGACGTACCGTCAGCTAGGGATAGGACGAAAAAAATGTACTACAGAAAAAAATAACAGTTTCCTGAAACGGATAGTTATTAAAAATCGATTCGTAACAGCATCAGAGTTGAAAAGGGATCTAATGAAGTCAACAGAATCCGTTTTTTCTACTTCCACAATTAGTAGACCAAGGAAAGACAAAATTGGGCTTTAAACGAATGTACAAAAGTTATTTTTTCCGATGAATCGAAATTTAATCTACATAGAAGGGTCAGATGGAAAAGCCACAGTTCGCTGAAGAAAAGGTGAACGTTTAAAAGATGAATGTTTAACACCGGGACCCAAATGAACAGAAGGCATTATGATTTGGGGGTGCATAAATGAGTAGAAATAAAAAAAATATTATTAGAAGGTGTTATGCGATAACCATTTAAAAATTTTTATATACATATTTGAAGATAAGAAATGTTGCTAACTTGTGGAAAAATACGAGTGTGGCTTTTTTTAGAGCGTTAGTGTACATTTGTAGGAGGTTTGAGTATTCTTCATCAATGATTAGATAGTAACTGGCATTCGGTAGCTCAATGGTTTAAGAGCATTACCCTGGAAAGGTAAAGGTCCGTGGTTCGATTCCCGGCCGAGTCGAATGTCGTTGTCATGTTTTTCAGCTACTACACATTAAATCGGGTAGAGACAATTATATTATTAATTAATTATTTGGTTATTATTATTTATTCGCTCGAAATTTAGAGAAACGGGAAACTAAAAACCTATGTACGTGATAAATAAAGATGGCAGTTTCCCGCGAGGTGAAAATCTTTGAAAACCTGGAATGTTCAATTTGTTCGCTGAATCAGAATGCAGTAGTAAATCTAACGGTGACGGTTATGCAGATGAAGAATGCAATTCAGAAACTTTTGTTAGGGTATTTGACACATTTGTAATTTTCATCTGAATTTCATTTGTTTTTTTCAAAGGTACAAAATTTCGAATGTGGTGATGTTCCTGAAAATCTTGAAGTGAAAATGAAAACTTCGAAAACAAATTTGAAAACCTAGAAAAACAATTTTTTATTGATTAAATACGTTAAAAATAAAAATTAACATGTTTTTCCAAATTCATTGAAAAAAATTTGTAAATTTTTCTTGACATCGGCATCGCAATAAAAGTGATAAATTCTAAACTTTGTATATTTTAAATAAAAATAAGGTTTTTTTTTGATTCAAAAAAAAAAAAACTTTTATTAAAAATAAAACCCATTATTTTCGAATTATGAATGACGGTACTTTTTTAATAGTTTTTGATTATGTGAAAACATCATATGACCCGTCTACTTTTATTATATGTACTCGTGTTCTTCCTTGGGTGGAACCATTGTTTTAACGTTTTTTATTTGACTATCTTAAGCTGAATTCAAGTTTAGTCATATGAAACTTTTATTTTTGCTTTTATTTCTGAGTCATTCAAAGCAATTAACAAGAAATAATCGAAAATCAACAGCCAAAATTCATTGAATAATTACTATAATTATTAAGTGAATATTATAATGTCCATATTTTGGAATAAATATCAATTTTACAGGAAAAATTTGTATCTATATTTGTCATATACATACATCTAAAATTCTTTGTATTGATAAATTTTTCATCAATACCATAATAAGCACTAAGTCAACAAATACTAGTACTAGAATTTAAAAAAAAAAAGGAAAAAAATATTCGAATTTGGTTACAATTTTAATTAAATTAACTTTTTTAAAAGAATCTTAAAAATGTAGATTTCTGGATTGTAAAATATTATGTAATCATAATATGCATGTATTTTCCAAATTTTGTTTTTTCCAATGACAGTGGTGAAATGTAAACTTTGAATGGTGAATCAGGAATATAACGATTATTTTACCAAAGCAAACTATTTAAGATAAATTTTAAAACATACTATAATATTTATCGTTCAAAGATAAGAACTTTAGGTTCAACAATATGTATGTTTTTATAAATGAATATGAATTTATGTGGAGGTATCACTTTAATTGAACTTCTTTTAAATGTGATATACAATATACGTATATAGATATACATATACCATATACATACTATCATATATGTATGTTTCAAAAAAAAAAAAAAAGGGAAAGTACTAAATATAGTTGAATTGAATAATTCGAATGCAATTGAATCTACATATATATGGTAGGTACTTGTAATATGTCACTTAAATTTCGTAGATTACTGTTCAATAGCTCTATTGTTTATATTATGTATTTGCAAATAAAATAAAATAAAATGATAATTGCTTTGTATTCTTTTAGATGCAGTGTTAATTCGCGAAAAATAAAATACTTATGTATGTACTATGTATCTATATTAAGTTCCTTACTAAAACAAGAGGCCCATATATTCACAATACTTTCACCTTTTTTTGCATTAAAATTTTATTATATGGTTATTATTTTGAATTGAACTTGTTAATAAGAACTTGTTTTATGTTACGTAAAAGTGTAGAGTAGTGTTATCAACACATGACGCAAATTCTTCTGTTTTGAAAGTTTTAAAACTGACTCCATATTTTTTCTGGATGAATAAATAAACATTTTGTAGTTTCGAAGGTTAAATTATTTTAATTAAAGAAAAAATTAGATATAATACTTGTTAATTATGATTTAAAGTTGTTGCAGAAAAGATTATCTTTATTTAAAAATGTTAAAAATAATAAATAAAAAATTTAAAAATATAGGTAATTATAAGTTTATAAATCCTGCACATAAGTATTTTTTCGTTTCTTCTTTGTTTCTAACGAATATTTGTCTTTTAATTTATTTTTAAAAGTTTCGAACCATAATTTGGTTGAAAATAAAAAAAAAAAATTGTTAGAAACTTGTTATATACAATATGTGCTTTGAAAAAAAAAAAATTATTAATATATTTACATACAATGCAACAAAACTGTTGAAATATTATATTACATAAGAAATGTGAAATTAATCTCATTTAACCCTTTTTTTAAAGTTAATTTTTTATTTTCAAGCAGTCAATTAAATTTAAATATTAAACTTTCCAGACAAATTAGATGAAAGGTCAAAGTCAATATACAACTTCATCAACTTGCAAATTAGTATTTAATTTAAAAAAATTTTGCAATCAAACATATGAAACAAATATCTTTTTTTGTAGTTTACCCTTTTTTTTCTCAAAGAAAAATATAATTAATGATTTATCAATCGAATAAGTCGATAAAGTGTTTATAAGTTTATGAAGACAGTAAAATATTTCGAAATACATATATGTAGCTATGTATGTACAATAACTTTTCTTAACATTTGTTTTTATTTAATTTTTATAATAGCAACTTAAGCACATTATATTTAGATTTTTTAAACCTTTGTAATTTTGAATAAAAAATTAAATTTTCACGAATAATTGTAGTAAAAAAAAAATTAAGTGTGATTGAAAGACAAAAATAGCGCTTTTAAGATAAATATAGTATAAAAAGTAGATGTTTTTTTTTACTTTCAAATATGTTTTTGAAAAATAAAAAATACAAAACTTAAAAAGTAGTAAGAATTGAGTACATTTGTTGTTTAAAATACAAATATGTACATACATACTCAAAAATTAGGTCTGATTTATTATTTGAATTCAATTTTTTATAATAAAAAAAACATCTTAATGCTGAAAAATTTCGCAACTAATTGACCGTCCTCAATTCGGTCATTTGTGAATTGCGACGATTTCTGTATATCTACCTACATACATACCTACATAAAACTTTCTCATAAGAGCAGCTAGCAGATAAAACAAGAGGTACCCTAATTGTTATTGAAATCCTTTTTCTTTTTTATTAATTTATTTGGATATATTGTTTCATCATCACAAAAAAATTATTATAAAAAAAAAATGTAAAAAGAAAAAGTAAAAAAAAAAAGATCATAAAAAGGAATTCAGATGGTATGAATGAACTTTAAATTACTACTTGTAGAAAGTATACATTTTATTTTGTTCCACGTACATCTTATGAGTTGACTATATTAAAATATTTAAAAGTGGTTTTGTTATATAATAAATTCACTTTTGCTGTTTAAACTGCTTACATACATTACATAGCAGATCAAATTTAAGTTCCGACTCATCAGTAAGAAGATATTAGACTACTTAAGATTTAAATGAATAGTGAAATGATGTCTCATGAAAATTAAATATTTACTGGACTTACATCAGTGTTGTTAGGTCCCTTTGTTGCAAAATCCCACGAAAAATACCATTTTCATCCATTTTTCCCACAAACTTAATTCAAAAATCCCACGGTTTTCTCACACATAAAAAACCTTCAAAAATGAATAAAACTAACTTTTTTTTTAAAAGATAAATCCATTTGTATTTCGAAAAAATAAAATAAATAATTAGTTTTACAAAGAAAAAGAAATTGTGAAAAATAAAATTATTCTCTTAAAAACTTAACAAAAACAACAACAAAAAAAAAGAAAATAATATAACTATTAACAAGTCTTTAATAAACCTCTCATTTTCATATAAATTGTTGCTGTTATGTAATTTATAATGACTTGCAGATGGTTCGAAATTAACATAGCTTATATTTTCCGTTCCAAAATTCGAACGAATAGCGCATACAGCGCTCAATGTTTTTTCTCATATTCTATACGCTCTCCTGTTTTAACATCCGTGACTATTGAAAATATTGTTTCCGAATCGGCTCTAGAATGTGGCAAAGCCATGCCATATTTATTTTGAAAATTTTTACAGTTACAATTTTGAGAATTTTTATCCCTCGTGATTTTTCTCACGATTTGGTTCAAGCAGGCACAGTTTTTCCCTTTTCCCTTTTACAAATTTTCGGTGGCTGAAAATCCCAGAAAAAGGGAAAAATCCCACGATCTAACAACACTGACTTACATACATGACTGATATAGAGTACCTAATCATCACGCGTATCAGAAAAAAAAAATTTATCCAAGAGAGTATATGTGTTTTAAAAGTTTAAAGTTTGGTAACTGCTCTGAACTTCTCGCCTTTCTTTTATAAAAAAAACAGGTGATCACCGCAAAATACATTGAACTATAGTCAAGCTTGATTTAACCTTTCTTTTTGATTTTAAGAAAATATAATTGTATAAATGTCGCATTACATGAGTTGTATTGCACATAAAGAATTGGTCATGTGATTATTGTGAAAATGATGTACATACCTACACAATAAGCCAAAAAGATGCAATCTTGTGGTATTTTGAAATAAAAATTGAATACACATGCAAAATATGAATCAATTATACCAAAAGAAATATAATTTGGTTATTTTTTGTACTACCTTTCATATTTGAATTGTTGCCCTAAAGTGGGATCGATTGAGTTTGGAAGGTGCATATAAATTGACCACAAAAATGGAGAAGGGTTGTCAGTTGTTAATTGGTATCAGAAAGGAATATTTTCGTGTAGAGTTATTGTGCGTTTATAAAAAAAGATGAGGAATTTTATATTATTTTCGTTCATAGCTCTAGCACAATCTAGACCTGGGTATGATTATAGTATTCGTGGTGGCCAAGAACATGGGGGTGGATTGCAGGGAGGAGGTCATGGTATTGCTTTAACAAGCGGTTCTGGTGGATCAGGATATGAATCTGGTAAAACCGATTAAGTCCATAATTATCTCAAAATTAATAAAAACTAATATTATTTTCATCAGGTTATGCAATTGCAGGACATGGTGGTTCTGTTGGTATTTCAGGACATGGTGGTTCTGTTGGTATTTCAGGACCTGGTGGTTCTGTTGGTATTTCAGGACCTGGTGAAGCTGCAGTAGGAGGAAGTATACTTCAAACCTCTGGTAGCCTAGGATCAATTTCTCAAGGATTACAAAGTGTTCATAAGCATGTCTATGTTCATGTACCCCCACGTGGATTCGAGGATGAACAGTTGCAACCAAGAATTCACGCACAATTGTCTAAACCTCAAAAACACTACAAAATTATTTTCATTAAGGCACCAGCAGCACCAACATATCAACAGCCTATTATACCATTAGCTCCACAGAATGAAGAGAAAACTTTGATTTATGTCTTGGCTAAAAGACCTGAAGAACCAGCCGATATTGTTATCCCAAGTCCTCCAGCAACACCACCTAGTAAACCAGAAGTTTATTTCATTAAATATCAGGCAAGAAGAGAGGGTGGTGGAATTGGAGCTGGAGGTGGAATTGGAATTGGAGGTGGAGCAGGAGCTGGAGTTGGACTTGGAATTGGAGCTGGAGTTGGAACTGGAGTTGGAATTGGTAGTGGAGCAGTAGGTGGTTTAGGAGGAGGAATTATTGTAGGTGGTGGGGTAGGTGTTGGTGGAGTAGGCGTCGGTGGAGGTGCAGATATTGAAGGTGATGGCCATGGTGGAAATATTCAAGAACATGTAATAGAAGGTCACGGAGAATCTGGTCCTGGAATCGATGTACGTGGTGTAGAAGGCGCTGGAGGTCATCATGGTGTTGCTGTTGTTCCTTCAGGTAGTTATGGTCCACCTGGGTATGGAAAGTCCAGTCATTAGTATTCATTACATAATGATCCATTTTGGACCACAGTAAACTATTAGAAGAAACCTTAAACGTGATATTCTAATTTTTGTTATGTAGTTTTTTGTCCATGTGATTAAATTTTATTATAAGAAGAATCTTTTTTTTATATTTTTTTTATTCTACTCACTATAAAATTTAAGTTCGGTTTCAGAATTGAAAATTATTTTTCACTTTCACTGATTACAGAAATTTTTATTGATATATAGTTCGAATCCAAAATAAATCAACTAATCTGTACTTGGGTACAGACAACTTTTGAATATACAAAGGATATAAAAGAAAAAACGAAAAAATCGCTTCTCATACATACATAACTTTTTTTCACTATACGAGTATATTGTTTAAGTTTTAACAATGTTGGGTATAAATTAATTTTTATGCAAAATAATCCCAGCTAAATTTTAATGTTCAAAACATAAATAAATAGTTATATAAATTGGAAAATTGTAAGCGATATCCTATTTTGATTTTTCTATGAGAAATGTCAAAAATGTTTTTAATTCTTTTTATTACGTGACGTTTTTATAAATCATTATCATAATAAGCATGAATAAATGGGTACATAAAAGAAAAACATTAAGTTTTTTAATTTGATCACATAACTAAAATATATTTTCTATTTTTCTGACCCTTTCAAATCAAATCTTAACCAAATATTTAAAAAAAATGTAGATAATTGCTGATATCAAAAAATAATTAAATTTAAATAATTTTAGCATTTTCTATAGAAAAACTAGCACAAAACAGAGACTAGAATAAAATTAAAAACATAAACAAAAATGAAACAAAAAGAGGATAGTCATCATTGAAAATAATAAATTCATTATACGAGAATACTTCACATTATAACATAGAAATAAAATCTAATTGATGAAAGTCTTGAATTTACAAATTACGTTAAAGTGTTAAAATTAGCAACAACAGGTTAATCGACCTTCTATATTTGTAATATAAAAAGGAAAATGAAAAATGAAAAATAATATAATTAACGTTTGGGTGAGGTTGACCAAAGTTTTTCAAAGTCATTATGGTAATAATAAGGGATCGCGAAGTAAGGAATCGATTATTGCATTTGATTTATGTATGTAACTTTGATAAGTTCATAATCAAGATTTTTTTGCAAATCATATTATCGCCTATTTCATAAATAATTAAAGTATGTAGAAGAAATAACAGACTCATTTAAGTTTAAAAATTTGAAATTATAATTCCTGAAATTCTTAAAATATGGATGAAACTAAATAAAAAATACTTATTTATTTTTTTTCTTAATAATTATATAACACGCTTTTCTTGCAATGTTTTCAACGAAGACTGTAAATTGAAATTGAAATATTTTTTTTTTTACTTATTTTTATTTCAATCAATGCTTACAATTTGCTTTTGTTTAACTCAAGGATACTTAATGAATTAAAAAAAATATTTTTCTTCTATTTTAAATGTTTTCAAATAGGTACATTATACGAAAATAAACTTTAATAAAATAAACATTTTATTTTAATGTAATATTTTATATATACATACATATGTATGTGTGTACATAGGTATGATTTTATCAAAATTTACATATGTACATATATGAATAATGTTCTTTATTCATCATATCGTATGGGATGGGATGGCAAATAAAAATTATGTTATGCAACAGCACTATATACAAAATGTCTACATACCTTGACCTTCAACTAGTTTTTTAGCATAATTTTTAGTGTGATACCGGTTGTCTTAAATTTAGCATTGATTTCTAAAACCATTCCCATCATATTAATATACCTAAATGTAAACAAATTCCACGTGTTTTTTTCACTAAAAAATTCACAATAGTTGTTGTTCACTGTAACAGGTGACGTAATGATAAGTGTCCAAAAGGATGTGAAGCATTACAATCATTCTTTTTATCCTTTTCTATACCATATTATTAAATTTTTTCAATAAATATTCTGAACTTGCGCATTGTACATATATAGGTATGTATATATTCTTTTGGAAGTGATATAAATTTTTCCATTTTCGTTGTTACATCAGTTCTTTGATTTTGTTTAGTCTAGTTATTTTTCGGAATGTAGATACGTAGGTTGAATTATTTATTTAGAAAATTCTTAGTTCTAATTTTTAATTTCAGTACGTTTTGCACTTTCTTCGGAGCAGGTTGTATATTGTAGTAATTTTCAAATTACATTATACTAAAAAAACCGTTACAAAATTTTAACGTCTTAAAAATACAACATACAATATTAATAATTGTAGAAATTTAAAATTTTTTTAACCTGTAATCTTTTTATTAATAATTTTTAATAAAAAATCATCATGTGAATGTTGAAACACATAAGTTTGTATATATTTTAGAATAAGTGTAATCTACCTATAACCATAGGGAAAAAAATGTGTTTTTTTATTTCATTTAATTTATTGCTGTTAAAGATGTATTTCTCATAAATTACTGTTTTTTAATTAAATAAATTGTGATGGAAAATGACCATAAATTTGTGTTTATACAAATATGAAATTTTAAAAATTTTGTATGTTATTTATACTTACATACATATGTACATATCCAAAGAATAATTTTAATGGTTTTATTTATTATAGCTTTTAAACAAAACTGTTTTTTTTTTTTAAATTTTATTCTTATATTTAATTTGTTTATTTTGTGGTAGGTTGTTGTCATTAGATTAATAAATTCTTCAGATGTAAATAATCAAATTTGAAGATTATCAATAGAAAAAAAAAATTTACCAGTTGGTGAGTGAGGTATAATAAAATTTTAAAAATAGAAAAAGCAAATAAATGAATTGAATATAAATCAAATAAACAAAAAAAAAAAATTATGAAAAAATGATATTACAATAATTTGAAACGTGTAAAAAATTAAAAGTAATTTTTTATGTTTATTCAGTGAAAATGTTTTTCGTGAATTATGCCATACGAGTTTTCAATTTTTCGAGAAAAATAATTTTTGATTGTTTAATCAATTGGTTTATTTGTAAGTATCTCTATGAAATATTTTTATTTTTAATTATTTTATGCTTTATAAAGCATATTGTGTTATTTCAATAAATTCAATATGAACTTTCACTAAGTGGTATCTTCTGATAAAGTGTGCATGATGAACATAAAATTGTTCGAGTCTTTTTGTATCTGTGTGATTTTTTTCAAATGATTTCATTTTCGTTTTTATTCTTTTCATAATTTATGACTTTTATGCTTCATGCTTATTTTTTTAGCACTTTAATTGGACCTAAAGGAATTTATTTATATGCACATATAATAAAACAATATAATACGTCCAAGATATACACACAGTTTATAATATTTTATTAGATGCTTTAACTTCTTATCTTTTAAATACCGACCATTCATTTAATAAAATTTAATTGATGGAAAAACATATATGTGTTTTCTGTTTTTCTCTTGAATTTTTCATTCTCATGTTGGTTTGAAAACATTAAAACTAAAAATTAAACTGTAAGAAAAATTTAAATAATTTAGGTGACATTCTTATAAATACACACAATATATTTATGTAGATACATATATGTATTTATATACATATGGATTTATATTGTTTTTTTCAATCTTAAAAGTGTTTTCATGTTTTAGCTAGTTGAAACTAAAAGTTTTAATTTTTAATTTCAAAAATATGTTTAAAATTTTTTAAACTTATTTTGAGTATTTTTAAGAAATTAGGCATAAAATGAACAAATATGTATAAGCAAAAGGACTTTCTAATTTTTTTAATCTATACATACAATATGTGCAAGTAACTAAAATTTTCCATGAAAATATTCTTTCTCATGTTTTAAAACTTAATAATCAAAGAACTTTTTTTTTAATGAAACATGTTTATATATTTTGAAGATTCAATAAAAAATTCTCAAAGGAAATTAGAAATCTGTTTTGAAAGAAATTTATTTTCTAAATATACGATATTAAAAGAAAAGTTTTAAAACTTATATTGATCGTAATTTAAAAAACGAAGTTTTTTAGTTAAATGTTTCCAGTTAATTAGAAAAAATTGGATACAAAAGCAAAAAAATACTATTGTGTGTATAATTGTTTGTAGTCATTTGAACTTCATTAATCAATCCTTTTTAAAAGATGTTTCGGTTGTTCGTTAATCAGAACTTTATATAATACGGAAAATTGTAATAAAGATTAATTAAAAAAAGCGAACGATAATTTTTTTTAATTAATAGAAAATTATAGAAAATTTACAAAATTTAATTTTATATTATCTATATACATAACATATATGAAAATACTTACTATATGTAGGTGTTGTTTAATTATATTATTTACATTGTGTATATACATATACATATTTAAACTGCAAATAAGATTAAGGAGATATCTTTTTTTTTGTTCAAAAACTGAGAGGCATATATTTAGATAAATATTAGAAATGCTTCGAGTGAATAAAAAATAAATAAATAAAATGAAATATACATATACACGGTGATTCAGTTTAGGTGTCCGACTCGGAAACTACGGATAGGTCTCGGCGAGACAAACAAAAAATCTTATGGGAGGGGGACTGGTTTGGCAATCTCAACCGTTACGGAGTTAGAGGGGGGCAAAGGTTTTTGGTACCTTTTCCTTATTTTACCCTATTACTTTTTAATTTACCCTTCTTCTGTAAAATTGTAGAGGACGCCTGTTTCTGTCCAACAATATCTTACATGCCTCTGAACCTCTTACGTTCAAAAGTTATAAGGCCTCAAATCCAAAATATTGTCATGTTTTTACCCATTTTTTGACTTTAACCCTATTTTTCTCGAAAATTGCTCGATATTAACCCTAATTTTTTATTGCAGAAAATAAAATTTCAATTGATTTTGCATTGATTTGTTTAAATCATTTTTTTTTCGAAATATGCATTATTTTCGAGATATTTGCACTTGAAAACATTTTATGTAAGATTTCAGTATAGTACTTTAAGAATTTTACTTATACAGAAAAATAGAAAAAGATACGAGTATAAGACACATTTATAGTGATAATAAATTCAAAAACAGAATAAAATATACATTTTTTAACGAAAATAATCTCTAACTTTGACTAGGTTTGAAAATGAAAGTCTATGGTTTTTTTTTATTCTCTTGAAATCCTTCGATATCTAAATCCACTATAAAATTTATAAATACTAGAGAATATATGGGTGGTTCAGAAGTTAATGTGATTGAGTCCATAGAAAAATTTGACAAAATTAATCTAATTCAAGCCATGAAAAAACTTTTTGATGTAAAAAACAAATGGCTTTTAAGCCATTCATATAATATATACATAATACAAATATTTGATACATATGAGTTTCATCAATTTTTTATATTTTTATTAAAAGATATTGGAATTTAAAAACAAGGTCTTTTACTTTTGTAAGCAAAATATTTGAAAAATTTATTGATGAAAGTACAATATCTGTTGATGTCTTCTTATGTATTGTTTATTGATGTCTGTATATTTAATACAGTGTATTCATACTAACAACATACATATGTATACATATGTATGTATTTATGAGGATCCACATATTTTGAAAGCAAAAAATCTTTCACTATAATATATAGGTATGTAGTAATAATTACATATTATTATTGTTGTTTTCCTCTGATGAATGCATAAATACATAAAATTCCATACCAACTAACATTGTTACTAAATGTTTCTTTATTGTTTGAATTATTATCTTTGAAAGTATCATTTTTATTATGTGGGTATATACATATACATATGTGTAATATTTCATATGAGATTAAAGTATTTATGATAGAATCTTATAAATAGCTTCATCATCTCGTTTACACATTAGAAAATATCTTCATAATTAGAAATTATGAGAAAATAGTTGTACATTGAAGTTGTTTTATATACTTTCACACTTTCATAATACATATGTGTATCTAGAAGTACCTATATGTACTAATATGAAAATTTATAAACTACATAAATTTTAACGGACTTTGAATATGTGATATTTTTATACTTATAGATTTAATTATTTACAAATTAATGTAAAGCCATTTGATATTTTTTATATAATTTATATATTATTTTTTAATTATGTAAGAGATTTTTTAAATCCCTAAAAGATGTTTTTGTAGAAATTCATAATTAAAAAATATATATACATAAATATAGGTACAACAATTTTTTTTCGATTAAATGATGGAGAAAATGTTATCTAAATTACATGCAAAATTTCTTGACTTAAAAAGGCTAAAACGAATTTCATAGAAAAAAAATTAAAAACTTCTAAACACCCAACCTTAAAATTAAAAGGCATAACAAAATAAAGTTTGTATGAAATAAAGCATAAAACAATTTTTTTTTACTTCACCCACAAGAAAAGCAAAATAAGTTTTGTTTTCTTTCAAAAAAAAAAAAAAAAATAAAATAAAAAAAAATCCAATAATAATAAATAAAAATAAAACCAGTATAATGTTGCCATGAAATGATTAAACTAAATGAAAAAAAAAGATTACGAAGGAAAAACGGACAATGAAGAAAAAACAAAATCTTTCATCTTACACTCGTATTAGAAAATAAATACATATAACTACATATGTATATTAAAGAAATTTATTTTTAAAGAAAATTTTATAAAAAATCATGATCATGAGAATGAAAAATTTATAATCTTGTACTTCATTGTTACCAATGCGAAGTTTCGATATTTTTTGACTATTTTTATTTTTATTGAAGGATATAATATTTATATTCAAGTCTTACAATCGATTATACGAGTATAATAATCCTTTTAATTTAATTTATATAATTTATATACAATAAGAAAAGTCAGCAAAATTCAAAAGGCTGTATATTTTTTAAAAATATAATTTATTTTAAAATTTCAAAAAAAAAAAAAAAACAAAGAGTATACGTATAAATGTTTAAGTTTTCAAAAAAAAAAACTGCCTAACTTAAATTTAATAGAAAATTTAGGGTCATTTATTTAAATTTTACTTATCAATTACAAATTTAAAAAAATATACATATGTATATACATATATAAATAGGCGATTCCATTAAAACGTCAACCTACCTGATTTCTCGTTTTTAACTTCTTTATTATAATATTTTATAAATTTGCGTTGTTTTTTAAGTATTACTTGTGAATTTATTAATTAAAACAGTTTTTAACAAATTTTAATTGAAACAATTTTATCTTAAACCCTTTTTATCCAAGATACGGTATATGGGTATCAGAGAGTGACGGTGACATTTTTTGTAAATTTTTTAGAGGCAATTTGTGATCCTTTTTCTTTATTATACTTGTTTTTGTTTCATCATATTTGGTTAAATTTCAGAAAATTTTTGTGATTTATCGTAGTAGGTGCAGCGCAAAGTTATATTTTTATCAGTTAGTGACGTTATAATTTCTAAGATATGTGTGTAGTGAAAAAATTCATAATTAAAGTCAAAATAAATTTTAGAATAAAAATATGTACATATGTATGTATTTGAAAGTTCAAAAAAATAATAAGTTTTTATAAAAAATCATAACAAATTTTGCTAAAAAATAAAATCATACAAAACAATTTTCCGAAATGTCAGTCAGTGACGCAAAGAATTGCTTAAATATTTTAAAAATAAAAAATAAAAAATTATTTTATTAATAAAAAATTTTTTGCAGTCACTGAATTGTAAAATATGATGTAGAATGTGGTGTGAGAATGAAATGTTTTATTAATATTGATGTTTTTTTTTTACATTCTAAATATATGTACATGCATAAATACATTTTCATATTTCACCCCTTATTTGCATTGAATATAAAAGGTTTAATATATAGCATGTACTAATACATACATATGTATGTATATGTTGAAAAAAATATTAAAAAAGTATAATAAAATAAAAAACATATTATCGAATCATTGTGAAAATTCAATTTGGTTTTCAAACCACCCATATTCATAATATACATATTTATATATGTAATGTTTTTTTAACATTTATTTTGTTCAATGTCAGCATGAAATTTTCAAAATAGTGAAGAAAAATAGAATGAAATTGACGACGCTAAGAAAAAATTGAAAAATGTTGGAAAAGTGTTTATGTTTGAAATCAATCTTATTACTTAAATGAAAAAAAATTTGACATAATGTAAATAGGTAGACATGACAGTAATAAAATTGTGGTATACTTTAATAAAATATCTTTTATCCCTTATGTGAACACTTTACATGAATGATTTCAAATCGATTGACATTGATGTGATTTTTATTCAAGGTATGCTATGTACTTTTGAATTTATCGTTTTCCACGCTTTTCGTTTGGGACTTATTTATTACTTTTTTTTTTTTTTTTTCAAAACTTATTAGTTTATTATAACGGATTTTTGTTATGTGATGAGGCTTTTAAATTAAAAAAAAAATATTTATTGCAAGAGTAAAGTAATTTTATTATTATTTGTTGAAATTTGTTTGTATTGAATTAAATGTTTTTTAATTCCGCTATTTTCACTTTTCTTTTGTGTTTTATTTAATCATTAATTATATTTGAAATATTATATCGTAAAAGAAAACACTTTCTTTTTCTTGTGTTGTAGAAAGTAATTAAACATAATTGAAGATCTAATCGTAGTTGAAAAATTTCCCTTTATTTTAATAAACACCCATAAAATAACATACATATATTGCTGTTCAACTAATGTGTATTAAAACAATTATTCTTTTATATTATTTATAATTACGATGGGCCATGGCTAATAAATTCGGTATACCATCGAATGATTTTTGTAGAAGCGATGAGAAAGAAATAGAGTGAATATTGAACTTACTCTGTGAATGTTAAGCTTTAAATGAACGACGACTCGTTTGCTTGGGAACAAAGTTTTTTTACAGTTTGGACGATTAAGCTGAGATTTCACTATCAGGTCTATAGGTTTATTAAAAAATTTGAACAGTTTTCTGGATATGCCACTTTCTTCCACAAGCATATTGAAGTGTATTCAAAATAGGTCTTTAGGCTTCCGAGTAGATTTGCTTTTGCCAGGAAACAGCCCGAACCATTAACATTACTATTGCTGCTAATAATACATGTTTTTCACATTCAAAAAACAATAATCGCTTTATTTTAGTTAAAACTTTTATAATTTTCATTAAAAGTTGTACTTATCATATGTATATACATATGTACATATATTGTATTGATGTTAATAATTTCAAAGAAATTTTATAAAAATAAAAAGTTAAAGAAAATTTCATAAAATTAGTTCAGTTGACAAGATTTTTAAACAATATTAGTTTAAATCTAGTTGAAAAGTTTGCATTTGTGGACAAGTCCTACCAAAAATTTGACTAGATTTTTCTTATTATTAATTATAACAGATATTCATTATTTCTTATTTATATCTATTATTTATAGTACAATCAGTTTTCGATTATTAGTTAATTTTTTTTTTAGATTTTTCTGTTTCGAGCCTCATTAAAAAATATTCCTTTGAACTTTTGTTTTTTGTTTGCTTATAGAAATAAATAATATATTTACAAAGGACTTAATATTTAATTATAAATAATTCTTTTCTATACACATGATTTATGTAAATTAATCATGTTATCATCATCAGAATGCTTTACTTATTTATCGTAAGGAATTAAAGTTAAGTAATAAAACGTATATGTATGTACCTGCCTACATACAAACATAAATTTCCAACACGTGCAAACTATTATGATATTAAATTGCATGTTTTTTGTAATTATTAATTTACACCTCTGTAGACTATAACGATTCAGAGGTTATGTAAATTTAAATAGATCCGTTTGTTCTTGGTTTTGTAAAATGATGGAAGAATATGCCAGATAATATAAAATATAATTAAGTAACTTTCTTTTATATTTTTAATTAAAATCACTGTAAGGTAAGTTTTATGAAAAACAAAATATTATTATATTATGAGGATGAAATTTTAAATATGTTTTAAAATTTTATTGGGAAGAAAAATTTCTAAGTTAAAAAGATTAATTTTTTCATCAATTTTAAGAACATTTTCATTAATTAAAATAAGTAATATACAGTTAGTATATTGTTTAATATACACAATTCTACAATTAAAAAATTCTCACAGGAAATCTTTTTATTAGAATAAAAATTTTTTGCTATTGAGCAATTTCTAAATACACTCTATCAGATTTTTATTGTATTTTGTCTGCTTGCCTAGATTTATTTTCTCATAAAAAATGATAAGATTTCCACTGTCTGTCTTTGTTTATGACTTCAAGTTACAGAAAATTTTCTATGTGAAAAAACACTATACTTATACTGAAAAAATAACTAAACTTAGTGTATAAAAAAATTATGTACCTGTGGAATTAAATGCAAAAACATATAGACATATTTATGTAGACATTCATGTAGAGGAATCATTGTGAAGAGAACAAAATAACCTTTCATATGATATCTACCAACAAAACTTGCACATTTTAATATTCTCTTTCAAATTTTAGAGAATTTTTAACGGTACTTTTCGGCTGTAAAATGGAATTTGCGCCAATAAGGATACATGACACGTTAAAAAGAATACTCAAAAGTGCCGTTAGAAAAAAGTCCCGTTTCAATAGCAAACGCTCGCCATTCGGAAGTTTGGCCTTTTTACAAATTTCAAATTAATAAGAGTATATGCAAATACATACATATGTAAATATTATAATTATTATTTTATTCAAGGCACAAATAAGGAATAATAACTTTATAATGTACTAAGTATTTTTGTTGCTATTGTATCATAATTATTATTCTCAAAAGCTTTCGATTTCAAATCTTTAATATTTTTGAAAATTCAACATTTTCACTATTTAAATTTGAATTTAAATTTAAATTTAATCCTTTCCGCCAAGCCTACATATAAATACCACGAATTTGATATAAAAAACACGTTATTTTCGAAAACAAAAATTATACACAATAAACAGTATACATATGTGATATATTTGTTTACGTATACATATGTATATTATATCTATCCTCCTTATTTGTCAAAATATGGTTATTTTTATGTTTTACACGATTTGGTTTTTAAATAACATGGTGAATAATTTTGTAGATTATATAACACATACATGTATTTTTTATTAAGTCAGAAAACTGTAAATTGTAATGTCATGTGTATTCCAATTGAAATAGAAATATTAAATTTTTAAAGAATAAATGTATTTTCTATTTTTTTAAAAATTATAAAAAAAAAAGAAAATTTATCTACAAGAAATTATTTTAGAAAAATTATTATCTTTTATTATAAAGTATATGTAATATATTTAAAATTATATAGGTGTGAAAAAAGGAAATTATTGGGTGCAGAAGGAATTTCATATACCTATATATATAAATATTTGCAAAAATGCTTTATTGAGATTTCCTATATAAAAAAAAGCATATAAACATCCATATACATATCAACAGGTATATTTTGTGTTACATAGTATATTATATTATGATTTGATTAATTTGAAATGAAAAAACGAGTTATGTATAGGTATGTATACCTATGTTAGATTTTCAAAAGTAGTATAAATTTATCCTACATGATTTCATTAAAGTACAAAATATAATACAGGATTTTTCAACAAGAACGTTAGAACTTTGAAAATTGTGGATGCAACGATTACACGTTATATTCAATTGATTTTTATTTTATTTTAAAGAGCTATTATAATTACAAACTATTACAATATATCTTGAAAATAATATCATTTAGATGCCTTGCTTGGCTTCGTTTGGTCGAATGTATTCTTGAGACCCAATTTTCGACCTGTTTTGCTCATAAATCGGCTGAAAAATTTTCAGTAGTGCGTTTAATGTTCTCCTTAAAGTCAGGATTTTTGCGTAGTTTATTCTAGTAAGTATACTAAGGATTTCAGATAGGGTGTAATATCATACGGACTTGGCGGCCATTTTCCAGTTTTGGACAGAAATATTCTATTAACATAGCTAGATTGCGTTAGCCATTGCCAGTAATTTGATTTTCGTATTCGTCTTCAAAAAAGTAATGGTCAGATATTTAGGTCTTGAGCTCAAAGACCGAACTAAACGGTGATATTTTAAGGATGGAGAGACAATTCGATCTTCTTGTATTATGTAAATATGTACACATGTATGAAATAATTGATTGTTTGATGATTTGTTAGCTGAGGAATTTCTTTAAAACTTTAAAGTGTTATGAAAACTTTATTTTTAAAGAACTTTGAAAAATTAATAATTTTTTCTTTGTTTCAAAAATTTAATTATTGCGTAGTCACGTTTTCTATGCATTTTGTTGTCTACATTTTTTATAATATATACGGTTTTTAATCTATTATAAAATTTAAAATTTATACATAGTAGTATATTTGACGTAATATTTCCAGTCTTCTATCAAGATACTGTTTTTAATAGAATAATACCAACAGAAAAATAATTTTAAAATATCTAACATCATAAATTCGTATACTGTGAATTTTAATAAAGCATTTACACACTTTTATTTTTATAGAAAGGACTATTCTTGAAATACAAAAGATGATGGGTAATTGATACTTTTCTCTATGAATATAACATATGTATGCTATTAAATGGTATTAAGTATTTTATGTTATGATATGAACACAGTTTGTCTCCTGATCCGGAGTATAATTTTTTCGTCTTGTAATTTTATGCGTACTCTTTTGTTTTTTTATTTTTCATGTAATAGCACTTCATCATTCCAAATAATTACATTGAGCTTGTATTCAAGTATGTAAAGGATTTTGAACTTTATAGATTTTACAATCGTGTTTTTTTTTTAAACGAAACCTTCCCATATATTCACTTAATTGGAAATGTAATTTTCTTAAAATTGCTAGAAAATGAAAACAAAAAAAAAAACAAAAAAAGAAACAGAAAAACAAAATATAATAAAAATCAAAAACATTATCTTGCATAAAAGTTTGTTCTCTTGAATGTTTTGCACATGAGAAAATGAAATACGAAATATGAGATTTATCTTAAAAGTTTACGGTTAAAATAAAACACAAAACTCGTGTATTTCCTCACTTCTATAAATATCTATGTTCTATGATATCGTACGATTTTTTGAAATATCTATAAACCCATTCATTTAAATGTACATATAATGGACATTAGAGACATAGTATAATGAAGAACTTACATAGTAGGTACACTGAGAGCCGAAGATTTTTTTTTTTATTTATTTCTCTCACATTTTTTGAGAAAATGCTAAAAGGTGATAGGAATATTTTTATCATTGGCTGAAAAGAAATGCAACGTAAAAATTTACAAATAAAAAATAAAAGACAGGGTGTTATGCTTAAAATGTTTATTTATAAATGTTGTACTACTAATAATTTGTGAGTTTTATCGAACTTTTTAAAATTTTTATTAAATATTCATCATTTTATGTTTTAATTCTATTTAAAAATTCACTAAAATTTCTAAAAAAATGTTAATGTGTCTATATTGAAGTCACCCTGTAGCACAAATGAAAGAATAACGTTTACGAACACATTAAATAATTTAGGTAAGTAAGGAAAATTCCCTTAATAAAAAAATGTAAACAAACCTGTTTGTATATGCTATGCTTGTATGCGTTTCTTATATCTTATATGGTTTTAGCTTACTTAAAAAAAAATACGAACACTAATGCATATTTAGGTAAGTAATTTGAAAAATGCGTTTATAAAAAACTATGTTGGAGAGGTATTAGTATGAATAATCATATAGTGCTATCGCTCATATATACGGAAATTTTGCATTAAAAAAATACGCATTATTTTTACCTCCTTCAGACATATGGGATTTTGTTTTTGTTTTCAGAGAAAAATTTATAAATAAAAAAATAAAAAAATCTTCGGCTCTCAGTGTACCTACTATGTAAGTTCTTCATTATACTATGATTAGAGATTAGATAAACAAAACTCATAGTTATAAATGTGTGTATATGTAGATTCTATATAAATTGTATGAGTTTAAAACATTTTCGAAATTAAAATAAAAACCATGAGAATAGTTTTTTTATTCACAAAGAAAAAGGATAATCTTTGATGTGCTTTATAAATTAATATACTGTGCAATATTCGTAACATATGCATGTATGTATATGTATGTGCATATGCAAACATATACTAAATGCACACATACTCCATTTGTATTTAATATATGTATACCATATATTTTTTTTTTCTCATGAAGCTGAAAAATTGGATGATAATTTTAAACAAAATCCATATCTATACGAGTATGTACGAGTATGTATGTACGTTTGTAATAAAAATTTATTAATACATATACACTTTTTTTTCTTTTCCAAAAATCAAGTAACTAACTACATATGTACATATGTACATATATTTCAAAAATATTTATCTACATACATTTAAAGTACAACTTTATCATGTGTATTTAAAATGCTTTCTACTACGGAATTATCCTTTTTTTAGTATTGTATAAAAATTCTAATAAAAGATATCTAAAAATTTATTATATTCTAAAATTCATGTGAAAATTAAATGCCAACATTTCAAAAGCAACTTGTTTTTGCATTTACAATGTTAAAATAAGGTGAATACTTATAATTATTGATGGCTATAGCTTATTTTTCGATGAAAATGTATGTACATATGTATATATGTATGTATATGTATTTATTTACAAATTTTAATTAATGATTTCTAGTGGAATGACTCTAAAATTGTTAGTTTTTAATTTTCTTTGAAAATTTCCTGGAAGTATGCAACTGAAAATTAAATTTTATTTTCATGGCATTTAAATCTTTAAAATTTAAAAATTATGCTACAAAGGTACATGATTTAATTTGTTATATATTTTGTTTTTGTATTTAGTAAATTCAATTTTTTATGTTAAATGATAAATTCTCAATCGCTAATGATTTTAGTACATTTGACTTTTGAAGCACTACAAACATTAGTAGGCTTTATTAATTACGCAACTTTCCTAACATTGAAAAAAACTATGACAGTCTTAACATACACCATTAATTAGGCTTATTTATTTCCAAAAAAGAAGACATATCTTCAAAATATAGATTGATTATGATTAAACTTATTTTTATTTATTTATTTTTATTATTTTTTCTTTTTTTAATTATATTTTTTCAGAATTTAGGCGTAAAATATTAGGATACTTAATAAAGTTGGTGATA
Source organism: Bombylius discolor (assembly GCA_939192795.1). Taxonomy (NCBI): domain Eukaryota; kingdom Metazoa; phylum Arthropoda; class Insecta; order Diptera; family Bombyliidae; genus Bombylius; species Bombylius discolor. The sequence goes on along the minus strand of OW584241.1, from coordinate 26,134,089 downwards.
AGAGAAAGTTTCAAGTTAAAGAAAAGCAAAACACAATACGACGTATATAGAAGAAATTAACCTAAAGATAAAACATTTTCTAAGGTAAATTGAAAACAAGAAAAAAGTAAATTACCACTCAACATAATTTCTTCCGAAAGGATTTTGTTTAAGTGAGAAACTATGAAATCTTGATAATTTTTAAACTTATATCTACTTCAAGTACGAAAATTCACATTTATGATTAAAAATAACAACAGTAATAAATTACTCTTTATATTAGAAAGTTTTTCTTTCAAATTGTACTTATTTTTGTTATAGAAAAGTTTTACGGTGTAGGTAGTAACAATGTTTTTTAGAATTTAAAAGAAAATTAGAGGAAAAAAGTTGACAGTATCAAATATAAAAAATTACATTTAAATTTCTTTATAAAAAAAAGTAATAAATAAAATAAAATAAATCCACATTATTTTTTTAAGTTCATATTTTTCATTCATCAATTCAACTTTTGTATCTTTTTCTTTCTATTTTAAAATCAAATTCTTCAAGCATAACAAAACTACATATTTTTAATTACTCTTGGAAAGCACAGCTTAAATTTTATATTAATACATCCAGCTACAAACATATAAGGAGTTCATTAAAATTGTGGATTCCTTTGAAAAGAGGAATTACCCATACATGCAGGCATGTTTAATGTAATTAAAGGACATATGCGTCGCAGATTACCTAGAATTAAATCAGGATCTGTTATTTTTTCTATCAAAATATTGTGAAAAAGGTAAAAATTGTGGTAACTAAAAAACATGAAAAACGACATTCGACTAGGCCGGGAATCGAACCACGGAACCTTTACTTTGTCGGGGTAATGCTCTTAAACCATTGAGCTAACGAATGCCATCAACTATGTCGCTTGCTGTTTGCTGTAATCATTGATGAAGAATACTCAAATCTCCTACAAAAGTAATTTTACCTAATGAAAAAATTTTTTACCCGAGAGGCCCACACTGCTATAGCGATTATTACCACATTTACGAAAAAGTGGACTTTTCCGGCAAAGTCTATTAATGGACCGATGAATTATGATGATTTTTGTAGGAATAGCGAAAAGTAATGGCCCGATTTCTAACTAATTGATGGAAGAATGACCACAGTAAAGACTATGTAAAGCTATCAGGAGACATTATCCTGTGATATATGGCGAAATCCCGGAAAAAAAATCATATTCTAAATAATAATGCCACAGTTTTCTCGAAATTTCAATGTATTGATTTCACGTAGGTACTTGTAAATCTTGTTCTTTTTTTCCAAAGTGGGTAAATAAAATTTATTGTTCTCATGTGTAAAAAGCATGGCAAGTTCATATGTGTATTATTGTGCTTTGTAATATTTACTTGTACAAGCATTACCTGTGCAACTTGAATAAAATACATATAAAAATTTTCAAAGAAAAGCTTTGGAACAGAAAACAAATTTTTATATACAAATACATACATATGTACATCAATGATTCTAATAATAATTCATTCAAAGATCTCAAGGATTTATTTAAACATGGTAAAATAGAAATAATTTAATGTTTACATATTTAGTTATATAAAATTATGTAATAACTCAAAAATCTTCATGTAAAGAACTCTTCTTTTGTAAAATTTTCTACACGTTCTTTAACAAATGAAAGTTAAAAGTTTTGTTATGTAAGATGTTTTTAAAATATTTTTTCTCATACATTATTTTTGTTTTAATCTCTATTCTTGTTTACAAAATAAAATTTTCACCACATATTTTTTTATTTAACTTAGACCATTTTTCATTGTTGTATGTTTTGAAAAGAAAGTTAATTTTATAACCTGTGACCCAATTTTATGTCCAGTATTCTTCTCATCCTTCTTTGCAACTCTTACTTTTATGTACATGAAAAAAAACTTCCACAAGTAACAACGAGTTACAAGCTTTGTCCACATTTGTAGACATAAGTAATTTGAAATTCGCGTTCCCTGGGACCAAAGTTAATCTGTTTTTCAGTATTTTTCGTCCTACAACTTTGATCCTATAGTAGATGAATTTCTATCGCTCAAAATTTACTTTATAGTAAACCTTTTAAAGAATATTGTATTCTATGAGAACACACTTTTATAAAGAAAAATGTATTTTGTTTACAAATAAAGTTTTTCATGTTAAATGAAAATATGGCATGAAAGTAGTTTTTCAGGAACTTTTATTATTACCTTTTTAAACAACCACGACCTTTTTCAGAAGAAGTACATATTTATACACTACATATGTCACATTTTTTCATTTTTATAACTTTTTCATTTTGTATCAGATTTCACCTATGTATATTTTTTTTACCATGAAATTATTTCCCTTTTTTTTTTGTTTATAGAAGTTCACATAAAATAAGAATTTTATGACAAAGAAATAGATCACAAAAAACTTTATTTTGTATTACATTTGTGTGAACATATTGTTATAATGACATGCTTCCCTACACAGGATAAAAAAAACTTTTGGTTGGCTGATTTTTGAGAATCATTCAACCCTTATGTATGTGTATTGTAACCTTGTACATTGTATTATATTGTTTATCCTTTAAAAATTTCATTTGTTATTATTTTTTTTCTAGCAACACATATTGTGAATTTATTTTTAGGCGGTGGTGGTTTTTACATAAAAACACGTATTTATAAAATTGATATTAATATTATTAAAAGCTATGGAAATATAAAAATTTGTTTTGAAAAATTAGTAAATTTTAAATAGATTTATTGTATTTTTTTAAATTTGTTTTGCTTTAAAGTGAGAAAAAATTATTTAAATACATGAACTTCTTCAATTTAAAAAAAAAAAATTTAAAAAAAATAAATAAAATGAGGCAAATATTTCAAAGTTAATTAATTCTTTTTTTTTTTTTTTTAAAAATTTTGAAATTTACATAATACAAAAATGATAAATTACTAAATCAAAAAAAATTTTATCTCGTCGTGTTTTTTTTTTAAGTACTTAAACGCATGATAAATAATTGTTTCGGTGTCAAAAAAATTAACATAGAACGACAGTAAAAAAGTATACCGACGTTTGAAAAGAATTTAAATTTAAATCTCGAATGTAAAATTTCAGATTTATCTATTAAATTTAGTCTTTTTTGTATTCATATAATTGTGTTGGCGAAAAGAAAAATTTTTTAAAGGACATACTATATTAAAATTTAATTTTATAATATTATTTCAATGTGACATAAGCATTAAATTAAAATACGAAACATCTGAAGATTATTATAAATATGTATTATTAATTATTCGCCCACGCTTTACATTTATTAATATTTATGTAACCTATATACATATAAGAAACCACAATAGTGTTGCAAAATAAAATTGAAAAAACAATATAAATTAAATGCAATTATTGTATTACACACGAGTATATGTATATACAGAAGATATATAGGTACTGATCTACTGGAGATTATAATCATAAGAAACCAATAGTTTTTTATTCTCCATTTTTGTCTGGCTGCTATTCAATGTATTGTACGGACACAAGAGTTTTTATTTCAAAATTAAATTATGCTACTTTTATATTTAATAAAAAAAAAAATAATTTTATGTATATTTTATAGATAAAAACATAGTATGTACCTATATGATTAGTAATAAATACTTTATCTTCTTTATGAAACTGAATCGGATTTTTTACTTAGCTTAGCTAGTAACTAGTTTCTTAGTACTGTTTCCATATGAAATTTATCTATACTTAATTGATGCTGCTCAGGGTTAGGATCAGGATGTATCTAAAAGGAGAAATAGGGGCCAGAAGAATTCAAGAGCAAAGTGGAATGTGACCTTATAAATAATTTCATTTTATACTCATTTGCCTTGTACATTTACAAGCACAGTACATATTTAGTAATTTTTATTTTTCAAGACATTTTATCATTTTATAATTTATTTTCAAATTTATAACTTTAACTTTCTAAAATTTCAAGTAGCGCTCAATTGATTCAAATTTAAATTACCTGAATCTGACGTAGAAGAAAATTTAGTGATCAAAGAAAGGATAATTTTCTTTGAAACCTTTTTTCCTTACAGTTTTTCAAAAAAAAAATTATTGTCTTTTAATGACGTAAGAAACTTTATTCTTGCTCTTTATCATTATTAAACCTAAAAATAACTAATTGGAAACAATTATAAATTGTTTATATTAAATTTTTTTCCATTAAATTGAAAAATGAGAAGAATATTAATTAAAAGCTTTAAACTTAAATTTCAAGGATATACGAGAAAAAAAAACGTTCTTTTAAAAATTGATTTTATTAACACTAATTTATATACATATAATTTAACTAATTAGAAGCAGGGTTCTAGAGATGTGAAATTGAAATATTACGAAGTGTGAACTTTTTCAAAATAGAAAATTACAATAAATTTTTTTTTTTCAAGTAACAATATTTGTTTTTTTATGTAAGTGTCTTAGAAGTTGTTTTTAATATTATATTACATATATGTATATCCTTACTATCATATAGAAGTCACTTACGTTATAGTTTTATATAGATATTTTGAAAAAAATTGTTGTTAAGTAAGAACGAAAAATTTGAAATAATATTTGTAGAAGGGTGTGAAACAGGATGGCGTACTGGAAAGAAGTTACAGAAAAAACGAAGATTGATAAATATTCAATGTCAGACTCAAAATTAGCGAGTAGAATAAGAATTAAAGGTAACTGTATCAATAAAATCAGTAAAAAAGGAAGAACAATATATTCATAATTTTTCGTTGAGATATAATTCGCGCTTGATATGTTTTTCATTATGTTCAAACTTACACAAAAATATATGTACCTAACCTATATGTATATTATTATAAAATAATATGAAATGTGTTACAGTCTTGTGATTTTAACTAATAAAAGTGCCATGAGTTCAAAGTTGAATAATAGATTTTATTTTGACAACAATCTAATTTTAAAATTTCAAAATAATCTCTTTAACTTATTTCAAAGAAAACGACAACTGTATAGGAAAGAATTCATTTAATTCTAAATCCAAAATAATGTCGTTTCGAATTGATAATATTTTTCCAAGAAAAAATTATAAACCACATGCATTCTTCCACGTGTATATTCACTAATTTATTTTGTATTTGAAAATTTTTCAAAGTTATTTGAAAAATTTTATATTATATCTTTAAATCAAGGACAA